>RCWM02000060.1:1934280-3134280 GCA_003667255.2 Euschistus heros
TGAAAAATAGTTCATTTAGGGGTTTTCGAGGTCGCTGATCACGAATTTGATGTCAAAAATATATTTTGACTATTGACAGCTGTCAACACGTGATGAAATTGTTATATTTCCAATTTTTGATAAATAATCAACAAAAATGCTTTATTGATGACTAGACGAGTTGAACGACGACATTTTCCTCACAGAACGTTTCCTACATCTACTTCTTTGTCCAGCTCCAGCGATAACGAGTTGGCTTCTTCTTCTGAAGTAATGACTTTTTTCTGTCCGGTGTCATATCTTAACAGCAGATTGCATTTCACGCATCTTTCATCATGTTCATGTTATCGTGTTTTCTTAAAGGCATTTTGGTGTAAGCTGAAAAAATTATTAAATTAACGTTCTCGGCGTAACTCCTGTTTACTTAAAAACGCGAAATGATCGTGTATAATAAATGCGTGACAGTGCGACAGTTAAGGTGCATAATCCTAGATACCTGAGTCAGCACTCTCCCCTTCCTATTGTTTTGTATATAAACCCCTGCCTAGAGCAGATCAGGATCAGTACATTATTATTCTCGTTTTAGGCTAGTAATTAGATTCATAGTTTAGTGTAGTAAAGTGTAACTGTATGTTTTACCAATAAAGTTTTTTTTAAGTTCTTTGTCGGTCAAGTTCTTTATCTGGCGCCCGAACAGGGACCCTGTCAGCCTCAGGTCAGTAAAGGTGAAGAAATTTTCCTGAAGATCAAGAAAAATCGAAGAAATACTCCAACAGATTTTGGAACTTCAGAGAAGACAGCCTTGAACGGAAGCTCAAGAAGGACCGAAGAAATAGTCATTGGACAACAGGTCTTGGAGTAAACCACCTGGAGCTTGTGTTTCAACACTTCAATAGGGTCAAAACAAAGAAAATCTGATAGAACACCGCTGAACTTAGAATAGAGAAGCTTGAGGTATATAATAGTTACATATGTATGCCTAAGGATAAGAAAAATAAGGTTAAGTTAGATATAAGTAAAATTACAGATCAATTAAGCAATTTATTAATTAATAATAATAGTGATATAAATATAACTAACAAAATGAGCATTTCATATTCTATGGTAAAAGAGGATTACGATCATATCCCAACATATGATGGCAATCCTGAAGACTTTAATTTTTTTTGTAAAAACAGTAAAATCCGTTTTTAATACTGTATGTAGTGATAATAATACTTTAAAGATTCAAAACCATGCCCGACTACTTTCAAAGGTTACCTCTAGATTAGTTGGTAATGCTAGACATTGTTTATTAACAAATAATTTTATAAATGTTTCCGAATTATTAGATCATTTACAAAAAAACTTTAAAGATTCCAGAACAGTGGAACAATTAAAATTAGAATTGTTAAATATAAGACCAGGGCACAAAGAACACCCAATATCTTTTATAGATAGAATAGCCCATATTAGAGCTTTGATATTTTCCAGAATTTCCCTAGACGAGGAAATCATAAATAAAGATGCTATTATGAAATTACAAGATAGAGAAATCAACTATCACATTATTGCTAACCTACATCCCCAACTATGTGATTTCTTAAATCACATGAGACTTACTGACATTGACGACATTAGAAATGCCATCCAAAATGACTGTTCATTTATCTTAGATAGGCTATATGGACATAAGAACCATTTTATGCCAAGAAATAATTTTAAACATAATAAACATTACAAAAATAACTATAATCCTAATTTTAAGCATAATTATAATCATAATCATAATCCTAATTTTAATTACAATCATAATACTAATCCTAATTATAATTATAATCCAAACCATCATCAAAGTACTAATTATAACCCTAATCATTATAATAATCAAAATCCTTACTTTAATCATAACTCTAATTCTAATTTTAATCCTAATTATAATACTAACGCAACTTATTATAATGGTCACCCTAATTATAATCAAAATTTTAATCAAAACTTTCAACAAATTAATGAAAAAGAACCAAGCCAAAATAGACGTTTTGACCATCAAGCGGGTAATATTTCCAAGGTTTTAACTGGGAACAGCAAAGACAGAAGACTCCCTTTCCTACGGGACCGTTTAAACCCGACTCAGCGAATACCGTGTCTATGAGAACCGTCAGGTCAAACAACCCACCAGTGAATCATGTTACGCATGATCAGGAGGAGATGAATGACATGAAGCAGAGATTAGACGCTCTTACTCAACGGTTCGATAATTTTTTAGACTTAGGTCAGCAGACAGAACCCCCGAATATCCCTTAAATTTTACGGACCAATTACCTCAATTTAAAGATTTTAAGGGACAGACTTGGCTTATTGATACCGGAGCATTGAAAAATTACATTAATCCACGTTCCTTACCCGAGGGAACTGAATTAAAATCGGAAGAATTTTTTATTAGGACACCTACAGGACGCGAAAAGGGCTCTACAACTGCTTGTATAGACCTTGCTCCAAATCTAGGACTTAATAATAAATTATTAGTTAAGTTTTATATTTTTCCTTTTAGTAATGATTATGATATTCTCTTAGGATATGAAACAATAAAAGAACTAGATTTTAAAATCCATGGAAAAAATGATCATATTACTTTATTAGGAGACAAATTTAAAATAAATAATGGTTCTATTGAACATAATAATGTAGACATAGTTAATCATACTAATAATAATTATAATAATAGTAATATTAATGTTAATCTAAATAATGGTAATACAAATAAATCGAGTCATCATTTTAATAATTATGATAATGATAATAATATTAAGAATTTAATTAGATGTGAACATATTGAAGAAAACAATTTAAATAAATTAATTAAAATTTTAAATAAATATCCGGAAATGATAAAAAATGAAAATGACCCACTAAAATCCACTAAATTATTAAAACATTCTATTAAATTAAGAACCGATAAACCTATTTATAGCAGAAATTATAGATATCCTTACCAATTCAGGGAAGATATCTCCAATGAAATCGAAAAACTTTTAAAATCCAACATAATCAGAGAAAGTAAATCACCATATAACTCACCCATCTGGGTAGTACCAAAAAAAGTAGATGCTAGCGGAAAAAGGAAAATTAGAATGGTGATTGACTACCGAAAATTAAATCAAGAGACCGTACCCGATAAGTTTCCGTTACCAAATATTGAAGACCTCCTTAATCAGTTAAATAAAGCAAAAATTTTTTCAACTCTAGATTTAGCATCCGGTTTCCACCAAATCGAGATGGATGAAGGATCCATTGAAAAAAACCGCCTTTTCTACTGAATCCGGTCACTATGAATTTCTTCGAATGCCATTCGGACTTTGTAACGCACCACCAACTTTTCAGAGGGCAATGAGTATGATGTTAAGTAACACTCCTAATTGTTTAGTGTACATGGACGATATAATTATATTTTCAAATAATATTAATGATCATTTACAACACTTAGAGTCCGTTTTCAAGAAACTTAGTCAGCATTCTCTCACAATCCAACTTGATAAAACAGAATTTTTAAGAACCGAATTACCATTTTTAGGGTATATAGTATCCCAAGAAGGTTTAAAAACCAATCCTGAAAAAGTCGAGGCAATCGAAAAATTTCCGCTACCTAAAACTCATAAAAGTATAAAACAGTTCTTAGGAATGACGGGATATTACAGAAAATTTATTCAAAATTATGCCCATTTAGCCAAGCCCCTCACTCAATCTCTTCGCATAGATGAGAAATCAATATGTCCACCTTCTTATCAAGAAGCATTTAATCTTTTGAAACAACATATTTTAAATTCCCCAATACTCCAATTTCCCGATTGGGAACTTCCTTTTATTTTAACTACTGATGCAAGTTCAGTTGCACTCGGTGCAGTATTATCCCAACTCTCAGAAGGGAGGGACCATCCGATCGCTTTCGCTTCTAGAACTCTTTCCGATACAGAACAACGTTATTCTACAATTGAAAAAGAGTTACTTGCCATAGTTTACGCTTGTAATCATTTTAAACCATACCTTTATGGAAAGAAATTTTTTATACATACAGATCACAAACCGTTAACTTGGCTTTTCACGATGAAAAAAATACTAATGCGCGGCTCATGAAATGGATATTCCAACTTTCAGATTTTGAATTTGAAATTAAACATATAGAAGGGAAAAAACCAACTATGTTGCTGATGCATTGTCAAGAAATCCTCATGAAGTACATGTCATTGAGGAAGTCGATTATGATGAACTGGATAGGGTTTTAGCTGAAACCTCTAATATGCCCCTAGCCGTGTCAGACGACCTTGATGAATTCCTTGAAGAATTTGATACTATAGAAAATATCAATCCCCAAACACATAACGACAACAATGAATTCGACACTAGTAGTCTTGCCACAGTTCACTCTCAAGAATCATCTAATCAACAAATTTGGATAGTAGATGAGGAAAAACCGGTTAATATAGAAAAATTTCAAATTTTTATTCAAAGAGGAAAAAAATCAATTCGTGTAGAAAAACCTTTTAATAAAACTAGATTTTATATAGAAACAGCTTACCCGTGGAAAAAAGGATTTAGAAGAAACCTTACTAGAAATTATTAAGCCAAATACAACTTACGGTGTATATTGTGAGCCTAATATAGAAACAGTGCGCAGTGAATTTGAAGGAATATTTTTAAAAATTTCACAAACCATTCAGGAAAACTATCCGTCAGTAAAAATTAAACGCTATAAAAAGAAATGTTTAGACATCACTGATCATGATGAACAATTAGATATAATTAATACATATCACCTAGGTAAAACTTGCCACAGAGGTAGTCTTGAATCATATGAAAAACTAAAAAGGGATTATTATTGGCCTCGGATGAAAGATGCTATAACTGATTATTGTAATAAATGTGAGGTATGTCGGAAAACTAAATACGATAGGAAACCTATTAAAACAAAATTTTGTATCACACCAACTCCTGATAAACCTTTTGAAGAACTTATGATTGACACACTGCATTATGAACAAAAATATATAGTCACAATAATAGATACATTTTCAAAACATCTTTTCGCGAGAACAACTGATGCTTGCAATTCCGTGCAAATATCAGATGTAATAATAGAATATTTAGAATTATATCCATCCCCTGACAGAATAAAGATGGATAATGGTAGAGAGTATAAAAACAATTTAGTTGAGAACTTACTTAGCTCTCAAGGGATTGAACCGTATTATGTTACCCCAAACCATCCCAACTCATTAGGTCTTTTAAATAGAACACACTCCACTCTTATAGAAATTTTGAGGAATCTAAAAGAAACAGAACCCAAAATCAAATTAAAAAAGAGATTAAGTCTTGCAGTTATTGCCTTTAATAACAGTTTAAATCAAAAATTAAAATTAACTCCAAATGAAATAACATTCGGCACTCAAAAGAATAAAGATAATAAAACACCTATAACGGAAAAACTTGTAGAACAGTACCATAATAATTTAAAGTTAATACACGATCAAATTAAAACTAGAATAGATAAGGAAAAAGAAACTCGAACACAGAGCTACTTAATCAAAACAGGGAAGACCCTGATATTCCGGAAAATAGTTATGCTAGGGTTAGAACTAGGAATAAAAATGAAAACCCCTTTAAACCTGTTTATAAATTAAAAGATAAAAATAAAGAAATTATTGTACATTCTGACAATATTCAAAGAAAACGTAAAAATTATAAGAATAAACAAAAACCTCAAACATCATATGTTTCAGATAATGAAGAAGATGAAGATTATACTCCTCATATGGATGTTCCGTGACATTCTCTCTTATGAAATAACCGATTTATCTAATTCCCCAGGTATCACAGCAATCAAAATGCCACCATCATTTGCACTAGATAAATACCATACATTAATCCATTATATAAATTTTACTCATTTAAACGAAGAACTATTAATAGCAGAACAAAATTTAAATTCTTTTAAATCCAGTACTAATTTTGAAACCGTAAATAGACAACTACAATTCGTAAAATCTAAAATTGAATCTCTAATTAGTAAACCTCAAATTAATCGGAAAAAAACGCGGCCTAATAAACGGTATAGGAACAGCTATTAAATGGGTTACAGGCAATATGGATGCCTCTGATAAAGATCACTATGATCAAATTATTTCTAAATTAGAAAAGAATTCATACCATTTAGAACATAATGTTGAGCAAGAAATTCTATACAATAAGAAACTAATAGAAACATTTAGGAACGATATATTAATC
The DNA here is from genome assembly GCA_003667255.2 of Euschistus heros. NCBI lineage: Eukaryota > Metazoa > Arthropoda > Insecta > Hemiptera > Pentatomidae > Euschistus > Euschistus heros. The sequence continues at coordinate 1,940,521 of RCWM02000060.1, forward strand.
TTAAATCAAAATAACTTACGCACTTCTAAACTGATTAATTCATTAGACATGGCGACAATAACTACTCATTTAAATGAATTATACTCCATTATTAATTATATCACCTTAAGGACCTTAGATATAGAGAACTCCTTAGAGTTTTGTGAATTAGGAATATTACACTCTAGTATGCTAACCAAAACTGATATTTCATATTTATTAAAACGAAATATATCTTTAATATCTAATGATTTGGAAACATTATGGCAAATTAGTAAAACAAGATGTTCAATCAAAAATAATATTATTCATTATTTTATATCTATTCCATTGAAAAACAAAATGTATAGTACCATGTATCTACTTCCCATTCCTGTATCACACAACAACACGTTTGTAACAACATTAACTCCTTATAAACTTGTATTGTTGGATAAGAATAAAACTCTTACAGGTAATTGTACATATATAAACACATATTATTATTGTATAAATGTAAAAGAATTAAACAATAGTTGTATTATTAATTTACTTAAAAATAATTTTAAACATTGTATCACATCTAGTATTAAGGTACAATCTTTTATTAGGTATATTGATGACATAGACTATTATCTTAGTTTTAACACAAGTTATGTAACTTTAGAAAATAAGGCTTCACATCCCATTTTTTTACCTTTAACTTCTTTGATTAAACTAGAACATAATGAAACATTATTACAATCTCCAAAACCTAATACTATAAATATTGATTCTAAAATAATTAAGTTAGAAAATACTATTGTTAACCACTTAGCTTTAAATATGTCCTTTGATGTACTAGAATTACCACCCCTTCCAGTTGTTAATTTAGAAGAATTAGATTATATATCCTTTGTGGATAATGATTATTATTTGTATATTCTTGGGATTTTAGTTTTGTATCTCTTGATGTATCATGTATATCTTATTATCCTCAAACATTGTAAATGTACCTCAAGTATTCCTGCACCAAAACAACAGGTCCCAGACATTACCCTACCTCATATATATAGTCCTTGGACTTTACCCAAAAATTAATGCTCTCCGGAGTTTCGCATCTTCAGAAGGGAGGAGTTAAGGTGCATAATCCTAGATACCTGAGTCAGCACTCTCCCCTTCCTATTGTTTTGTATATAAACCCCTGCCTAGAGCAGATCAGGATCAGTACATTATTATTCTCGTTTTAGGCTAGTAATTAGATTCATAGTTTAGTGTAGTAAAGTGTAACTGTATGTTTTACCAATAAAGTTTTTTTTTAAGTTCTTTGTCGGTCAAGTTCTTTATCTGACGATGAACACGTCTCAACGCAACACTAACAACAAAGGACAGAACGAGCATGGCCTGCGATAAAAGGCGGGCGACAATGCGAGTTAACAGAACCGAAAGTATCTTTTTCATGATATATTTACGTTGCCCTGTTGAGTTTATTTAGTAATAAAATATCTAGTATTGTGAAGCGTCATATTACATTTCTTTAGTTTGACTTTTTCGAGAACGTTAATTTGATCATTTTTTCAGCTTACACCGAAATGCCTAACAAAAAACATGAACATGATGAAAGATGCGTGAAATGCAATCTGCTGTTAAGATATGACACCGGGCAGAAAAAAGTCATTACTTCAGAAGAAGAAGCCAACTCGTTATCGGTGCAGCTGGACAAAGAAGTAGATGTAAGAAACGTTCTGTGAGGAAAATGTCGTCGTTCAACTCGTCTAGTCATCAGTAAAGCATTTTTGTTGATCATTTATCAAAAGTTAGAAATATAACAATTTTATCAGTTGTTGACAGCTGTCAATAGTCAAAATATATTTTTGACATCAAATTCGTGATCAGCGACCTCGAAAACCCCTGTATGAATTATTTTTCATATATTAATTAAATATTGATTCATTCTGTAGGCTTAAATTGCATAATTAAAAATTTACGTTTAATCAAATCGATTTGTCGCGGGCTACAAGCAACCAAATTCAAGTTTATCGGCGCCATTTTGAAGAGGAAGAGTGTATCTTTCAATGCTATTTAGGCCGTTTTTTTTTTTCATTGAGTCTGTATCAAAATACCATCGAGTTTTTACTGAAAAATCCCGATTATTTACGGGTTTTTTGGATATTAAGCTCTGTTTCATCAATAAAAAAATCGGGGAACATCTACACATCCCAAAAAAATTTTTACTTGCGTTGGAACCGCTTAAAAATTAATTTGAACTCTCGAAAAAAATTCAAATATCAAAAAGCACGTTTTTTCCCCTTGTGGGGTTTCATGGGGGTAGAGGGAGTCGGAAAAAATCTCAAACATTTTTTTTTTTTTTTTCGGCCCTCTTCAAGGTTTTGGGGTCGCTTGAATAAAATCCGTGGGGGCCGCCAGAACTATGTTATCCCGCTACCCCCTTTAATATGAAATGAGAAGGAGTTGGTTAATTATGTATATTGAGTATGTATTTTTTTATTTCTACTTTTTGGTTTCTATTCAGTTTCCTTATTTCAAAATAATCAGTGCAATCAATTTGTATTACTTATTAATTATTTTTACTGAGAAGATTTCTAATTGCTTTCCATTTATGTATGTATTCACATCCAAACAGAAATAACTATTAGGGTCATTCTCAAAATAATTGCTGTTTTGGGTTTAGAGATAAAGTAAAAAAGTCGAAAAATTAACTTCATTTTTCTTGAACGAGTATATTTTTATCATTTCTTAAGTATGTTCATTTTTTCTAAAAATACTTTGCAATGATGGGTTTTTTAAAAAAATTTTATGGCAAAAGAAGTGATTTTTATGTCATGGGTGTTACCTAAATTGAATAATTTCTTAAAGACTATAATTTTGTTTAAATTTTCTCTGGACTGCAATGAAATCACATTATGGGACACCTAATTTTGCTTAGAATTGGTTATTGTGATAATAATTAAATTATTTCTAATGTTGGTAAAACATAACTTTTAGTCAGGAATGTTACCAACTTTTCTATAATTTGGTTTCCATGTTGTCTTATGTCACTCATAAGGAAAAAGTTTCTGTATTTAACATAAAAATCTTCACCTCATGTATAGAAAAAATGACATCCATGAAGTAACACTCCTGACATTCACCTCATTTTCCATACTGATGAACTTTTATATACTTCTTAACCTATAAAAATCCAAACAAACCGAATTAGGCTCTTTGAGATTGTAATTGTTATTTGTAGATATAATAAAAATTGAGTCAAAGACATTTTATAGTTGTAACACTCCTGACATTGAATAAAAATACTTACCATTATTTTCGAAGCTAATTAACCTCTCCTCAAGGAACCCGAAGTAACTAGATTAACAATCAGAAGAAGGTGCATTACTTTTGGAGGAAGTTCCTGTAGCCTTTTGGAGTCAGTTTCTTGGATCTCAAGGTCAGAAAGAACAATAACACTTCAGACCAACATTTTAGTAAGACCATGGGGACAGCATTATAATTTTTTTTAGCTGGCTGTATATTCTATTTTTATTGAAAAAATACACGAATGTTGTTCTCTAGGATATGCACTTTTAATTTATATCAATAACAAAAATAAAATATTGTTTTATGTAAACAAAAATGCTTATTTTTGTTGTCATATTGAGCTGGTGACAGTAACACTCCTGACATTTTTATTAGTTTTCAAAATGTTTTTCCATATTTCTACTTCAGAAATAAACTCTGGAGAAGAAATTTCCTTAAAAAAATTACAAAATATGTAGTAAAGTAATAAAAAAAAATCAAAGGCAAGATAATGTGACCATCTGTCACTAGGTTAAGTACGAGTGACATTTTTTATTATGAAAGCTGCAATTGTTTTGAGAATGACCCATTACCTTCTTTCTAGTTTTCTGTTCTCTGTTTATTTTATCCTTTGAATACTAAAAGTTATGCTTTTGGAGTGCCAATGAACATTTGCATGTATGTAAATAATTTAGTAACCACTAACAATATAGCAGTTTTTTCTTATGTTCTTAAAAAATACATTCATAAGAAAAAAATTAAAAAAGATTTGCAGTGCTTGGTTTAAAATTAGTTATAATAATTTAATTTAAATTTGACAGAATGTACTATAAAAAGTTATTTATTATCTTACTTTTTTTTTAAAAATAATAGAATAAAAAAAAAATGATTTTCTTTTATTTTTCATTTTTCAATACATTGCATTAGAGGTTACTGCTTAGCTTCTATAGTCCAAGCAATGAAGGATTTTTAAAGGAGTTAATTCATGTAGAAGCCGATTTTGGCACAGTTGTAGGGGGAGGAGTTCTTAACAACATACTAAAATTACTGGGGGGGGGGGGGGGGGGGCTCTAAAGGTCGGTTTTTATCAGTTTTTCGTTCATAACTCGAAAACTTGCCTATAGCGAAAATCTAATTATGTACTAAATTAATTTACATAAACTTGTTTACAAAAAAGGTTCTATACACTTTTTTTCTGGGATCAATGCTTAAGAAGATATAGTGGGGGGAATCTGGAAAATGTAAATCAAACTTTGATTAAAGTCCGTGAGACACCCACGCCCTCCACTTAACATATCAAAAATGTCTTGTTTTGCCAAATAGTCCAGTGGCTCCAGAGAAGGTGACTGTTGCATGGAGATGTGTACAGCAAATTTTTGTTCTGGGTACTTCCCTTACCCATATAAATCATTTTTATCAAGGATACGCGTTTCTGTTATGGGGAGATTTTTCGCAAAATGGCATCAGGAAAATCCATATATCTCTTTAACTAGATGCTCTAGCAAATAATTCTAAATAATAAATTTTGCTCAAAACACTTTATTACATCAAATAAAGGTGTTTTTTTTTTTTACCTTCTTGTGTACTGCAACCTGGCCAGGTAGTACATATTTAAAAATGTGGAACATGAGATCATCATCACATGACATTTTTGATATGTTAAGTGGAGGGACTTTAATCAAAGTTTGATTCATAGAATCTAATAGAAAATATAATCAGCTATGAGATGGGAAAAAGAAATTCGGAATCGAACAAATATTTTTAGAGTTATAACGAGAAATGCTACGAAAAAATAAGGATTTCACAACAGTACGCGGAATTCAGCGAGGTGGAATGGATATTTTACAGAACTTAATTAAAATTAAATGTACAGTATCTGATAATAAATTTAGCCAGCTTTAAGATGAAAAAAGAAATTTGAGATTAGACAAATAGTTTCGGAGTTATACCCAAAAGAGTACCGAAAAACGTGCGGCTTATCGCAAGTTAGCCAATGTTTCTTCCTCCACAGTTCTAAAACTATTGATCTGGCCAAAAAATGAATAGAACCAAATTTATTGAAAATTTGCTTAGCTTTAATAATGCATATAACACAAAATGTGCTGAAAGTAACGGTTTTCGAGTTATTGTATCAATGTGCTGAATACATACAATTTTCAACACTTTCCCCCCCTCCCCTGCCCAAACGAGATATTTCAAAGAAATCTTTTAACCACATTTACAGCTAAGGTTGGTGAACAATATTCAGTAGTCAGACCTTTTTATTTTTGGTTCTATTTCAAGGTTCGAATGCTAATTTCCGAGTACTAAAATAAGCATATTAGGCTTAAGGACAATAGTTTTATTTTTAGCAATAAGTATTCAATTAATAATAATAAACTATTCATTTGTAACAATAAACATTGCAATTTTAACAATAAATGTATAAATTTTAACAATAAAAACGTGTTTTTTTTCCAGATTCCCCCCACTATATCTTCTTAAGCATTGATCCCAGAAAAAAAGTGTATAGAATCTTTTTTGTAAACAAGTTTATTTAAATTAATTAAGTACATAATTAGATTTTCGCTAGAGGCAAGAGTTTTCGAGTTATGAACGAAAAACTGATAAAAACCGACCTTTAGAGCCCCCCCCCCTCCTCACCCTTAGCTCCACCCCCACTCCCCCAGTACTTTTAGTATGTTGTTAAGGATACATCCCCTTACAACTGTGACATAATTGGCTTCTTCATGAATTATACACTTCTACTCTTCCTGGCAATAGAAAAGGGATAAAAATAACTATAAATAATCAGTAAAACCTACATGTATTAAATGTATTGAACAGTTTTCTTCCACTTTGAACACCTTCCTTAACTATTCACTCACAAAAAAAAAGTGTTCAATATTGATTATTTCAATACAAACAAGAAAATATCTTGGTTATATTTTATCACCATTATTAATGTAAATTACCCTGTTGGAAGGAACATCACTTGCCTATACCATGTGAAGGAACATCTGGTAGCACAGAGAGGTGCTGTGTTTTCCTCTTCTGCTTTGAAACCTCAGTATGGGCAAAACCCATGGAGATAAAGTACTATATTGAGTTATACATGTCTATAACTCCATGGCAAAACCAAAACAGTTAGGTTTTTTTTGGCTTCCTTTGATAGTCTCTGAGCTATGAGTATTTGACAGGAGATAATAAACAAAACCCTACAAAGCATTTTAGCAATTCGGAGTAGTGCAATTAATGCACTTGCACACGTTTTTTTTTTTTTTTTTTTTTTTTTTTTTTTTTTTTTATAAGAGCAGTATCAACAGTTCGTCCCTTTTTCAACTAGAAAAAAATAGAAGACTACATTTTGGAGCAGGCGCAGGTTGAGCATGAAAAAAATCATTCCTAAATGAAGTTTAGCAAAATCACAACGTTAGAAACAGGAAAACGTTTTATTCGAAACGCATCAAATCAATAAATAAAATACTTTCAAGGATCACCCCATTGATAGGCGGGTAACCAATGTATGCGTATAGGGAACACCCGCCTTTTAGAAGGCTTACGTTGTACAAAAATGAACTTAAATTAGTGACGCGTTCTAGACGTGAAATCCTTCCGTCGCAACTATAAGGCAGATGTGACCCGATAACGTCATTCGAAGTACCTAGGGACATAGGTGTCATGAATTTCATTTCATTTCATACCCGCCTTGCAGGCGGTGTTCCCGCTAACGGGTTAATAATTAAAGGAAGTTTTCAATTTTTGTACAAACAATGCTATAAATCCAGAGTTTTGAAAAAGTCTAGTAAAAATTAATTAATTTCAATTACTAGACCATACTGTAGTTCTTTTTTTGTTAAAACTTATTTTAAAGCTAGTTTCAACAATGTTTATTCAAATTCATAAACAATATATATATTTTTTGGTATACCATATTTTGTTTTAATCACACAATTTATAAATAGTTTAAAAGCCCTTGAAATCTAAATGTAAAGAGTTCAGATAAGGTTTTTTATCGTAATTTTTGGGATGATAACAATATGTGTCAGATTTGTAGAATTTAGATAATTAGTCACTTGGACAATTCACACAAAAGGAATATACAGTTTTCCATTTATCAAAATTACTTTATCAATGCTAGAATGGAGTCAGTTATAACTATATTTTTAACTCTTTCATATTCCATTGCTAAAAGTTTTAGATGTAAACATAGTTTACTTTGTGCAGTTAGAGAGTTGAATCAGTAAGGTACTGAAATTGCTAAAGTTAAGGAAACTCCTCATACCGTAAAGAAACGATTATTATTTTTCTTTCGTAACTTCATTTGTTTTTAATATCAGTAACTACGAATTTTTCGTTTCGCTCTAGCACGTCACAATGTTTATGCTCTCAACCTTAATGTTTTTGTAGAACCTGAAGGTTAATTTATTTTTAGGATAAATTTTAGACAAATATTTTAAGAGGTTGGACCCAGCTAATTATACAATAGGAACAAGAACTTCGCTATGGAACCAAATGAAATATTTCTAATTATAATCAAGGATTTTGTACCGTACCAGATTAGTTGTTATTACCCTATAGTCATGTGATCATTACCACTATCACACCATCCTAATAAATATTTAGAACTTGTTAGCCGTCTTTTGATTTTGTCCAATTTCCTTAAGTACGCAGTTACTTCACAGGTGGCACTAATTTGTGAATTATCAACAACCATACAACAAGTACCTGACTCTCCATACAGAATTACATTCTTCTGTGATGTCATTATGGGGTAAATCTCTGATGTGAGATAGGATTTAGTTTTCATCTTTGAAATGACTTCTGATTGTTTTTTTTTTTAAACAATTAGGGTCTAAATGGTCGAACAGATTGGCAGGACCTCTTTTTGAGCATGCAACGCTATACTGATTTGTAATGCTGGTTTATTACCACCAAATGTTAAAGGCAAACTAAAATGTTATTTTTAAATGTCGTGACGTAATTACGTCTGAGTAACAGCATTTGAAACATTCAGCTCTCTACTAATTTATTTAATGCCCAGATTTGTAAATCAACTCTACAAAACGGTTTTATAGATATAACTTTGTAAGATGTAGCCACAGTTTTTTTTTTTTTTTTTTTTTTTTTTTTTTTTTTTTTTTTTTTTTTTTTTTTTTTTTTTTTTTTTTTTTTTTTTTTTTTTTTTTGTCATAATGAAAAAAATAAGAAATTCCCAAGAAGCTGCCCTATAAAAAGTTTCATACGAAATGAGGAAACTATAGACAACTTCTTTGACAGCGGGGAATTCCTGAACACGTGCAACTGGCGAAAGCTCATTGAAGTGGCTAAGACCCCATCGTTCAGTAGCGCCATGAAGTAGAACTTCGCTATGGAACAATATGAAATTTTCCAATTATAATCAAGGATTTTGTACCAGATTAGTTGTTATTATTACCCTGTAGTCATGTGAGCCATAAAAATATTCGAGCTGAGTAGAGTTTATCCTTCGTGCAGTGCTGCAATTGCCTGACTAGATCCACTTTACATGAAATCAAAAAACTAAAGTTCGCACGGTATTAACTAATGATTTGCAAACTACAATTATGAGGAAATATAAATCAAATATTGTGAGCTGGGTGTCTATTTAGCGCAGATTCTTTCAAAAATGTTAATTTAAATCTACGTATATAGAGACGAATACATTAGAGATGCTTTAATAACTGGGTTTTGTTCAACAGTATTCAACGAGTGTTAAAAAAATAACTTCAAACATTGGTGATATGTTCACTGAAGCTTGATCATTAGAATCCGCACGATTGATTTGTGACACCTATTTATCTAATGAATTTCAACTTGTGTCGATTGAGACTACAAACAACAATGAGGATACCTCTTAATTATCAGCCGCTACTGGTTCAAAATATTTCTTGTGCAGTATTATTAAATATGTGCGTACGCCTTAAATGAGACCGTATGCAAAAATATTAACAAGAAATTATACTAATCTAAAGTTTGTGGAGCCTCAAACAATTCAATCATCGATATATGCTAATTTGAATTCTTGATAAATCGAATGTAAACATAGGTAATCATAGTTATAAAACAATGACAGGTTATCCACAGCTTCCCCACTTAGTATTTAAAATACAATCATAAATATGAAAATAAATTATCTCTCAGCAGCTGGACTTGTAGATACTGGAAGCTCAGAGAGTTAGTGATGCTGTTGTAATTCATTACAAATTACAGCAATACTCAATCTCCTCTGAAGTTCCCATGGTTTCGTCTACTGCTACTACTTGCTGCTGAACGATGTGGTCTTAGCTACCTCAATGAACCTTCGCCAGTTGCGGGTTTTAAGCAATTCTTCAGCTGTCCATGAAGTGGTCTATCGTTTCCTCAACGAAGGAATTTGTTCTAATGAAAAGTAATCGTATTATTAATTGGATTACAATGTAATTGAATTGTACCCAACTCTGCTATGTAGTGTTATTTGTTGAAAGAAGCCTTATTTAACGCTATTATTCACGTTTTTGACATTCAAAAACATGCTGCATTTTGTCATTTAAATGTTTTTTATCCATTCAATTTTAACACACTACTGAAATAAGGTGTTATGCTTCATGATTTCTCAACAACTTTTCATTGTATACCATGAAGCAATTCAATAATCTGATAAACGGAAGATATTATAGATTTCTTAGAATTCATTTGTTGCTGAAATGACTATTTAATTTACAGATTAGATTCACAATTTAAACTTATAAGACAGAATTTATATTAATATTTTACAACCTAGATCACTTAAGGTCTGAAGCCAATCAAAGTGTAATTCAAAAATAGGCATTAATTTTTAAAGATAGACAAAGTTAAAACAATTATTATTGGTTTTTTAATACGCCTCATAATTTATTTCCTTAGCACTGAAGTCATAAAACAATATACCATTGTGTAAATGAGGATAACTATCACCTTTATTGAGAGTATTAAACAAAATTATAAATTGCTCACGGAATGTATTAAAAGGGGAAAACATTCATTGGTAAGTAATTTTTAGGTTTAATTTTTTATTTTTTTTTTCAATATAAAATAACCTTATTGTTATAAATATATGTACTGTGCAAACTACTGTATTTAAACACGTGATTTAATCTTAAATATCAATTTTTAATGTTGTTTTTGTTGTTTTTTAATTATTAAATTAAATCACGTTTAATTTAATTTTAATAAAATATTTTTTACATCACATCATATGAACACTGTGCAATGAAAATTCTCTCTTGAGCCACGGCTCAACTGTTACCCTCCATTTTTAGTTTACTGGTTACTTTAAAGCTGCAATCCTGCTAAGTGCATATGTAGTAAATGCAAAACTTCGTGCGTTTAGACGTTGCCTTTATTCGTGCAACCATGGCCGCTGACAGAGGGGGGGGGGGGGGGCAAAATACCAGGTGCCTGGTCTCTTGGACGGCCCGAGCTAAGGTAACTACTGTTGGGAGTGGGGGTTTAAAGTGCCTGGACAATGCATTTGCCCCGAGGACTGGTTTGGCTCTCGGCGGCCCTGCATGCAACTATATGCACAAGCGAGGGTTATGCACCGAGACAAACCCAAAAAGAGAGGCTAGTAAGCCGTACGAAGTTACAAGTGGTCCCCAGTCTAGTTGGGAAACTCTTGGGTCTTTTTGTGCAACCTTCGTGTTTACCAGTGTTTTTAGAGAGTCTTAAATCAAAAGTGTTTGTTTTTAAATATGGATTGAGGAAAAGAAAAAACATCGAACTTTATTGAATACTATTGACAGGGCCGGAACTAGAAGATTTGTCAAGGAGGGCAAAGATCAGTTTGCCGCCCCCTCCCCCCTCTTACACCATTAAAATACAATACTTCTGTAGAACAGTATAATAAGGTTTATAAATCATGAAAAAAAAATGTAATAAAATTGAACAATATCGATTGTATTATTATTGTTTTGAAAAGGTTATTAGTAACTTACTTTTCTTATAAACATTTCAAAATTTGCCGCCCCCTAAAATCTGCCGCCAGGGGCACGTGCCCCCTATGCCCCTCCCTAGTTCCGGGCCTGACTGTAGAAGACGTCCCCTTATATAATTTGTTATAGCTCTTCGAAATTATTTGGTGACATTCTAGTATTTTAATTTTTGAATAGTTCATTTAATATCCGAACTTAGAAAACACTGGCATTTCTCCCTTTTTAGCTGCAATATAGGCAGCAGCTACGCCAGCAGCGTATTGGATTTCTCGCTATAGTGGTTTTTTTGATACTCCGGCTTATTATAGTGCGTGAACAGTATGGGGCTTGTATGAGGGTGCATGTAACTCATGCACGTCTAAAAAGGCTTCGTCCATACGTACATTAACTGCTTTTGACAGTTCCTGTTTTCGTTTTAACTTCCGCCAGATCAAGACTGACGGCCAACAGCCCCTTTAGAATAGAATAGAATAGAATAGAAAATAGACTTTATTCTGGGATGTCCCCTAAGAATAATATAATGTACATAAAAACATTTACTATATTTGTTTTGCATTTTAAAGATATTTGTATAGATGTATGATTTAAATGGTTTTTTTTTAAAGAGCAATCCCTCATTATCATCAAATTAGACCAATACTTATAAATGGGTCAGAGCGTTGGACGTTAACCAAGGAATAGGGAAATCAACTCCATTGATTTGAAAGAAAATAACTGAGAAGACTTTTCGGAGTGATTTTAGTTGCCAATGAATAAGCCTGACGAATTAGGACAAATGCGGAAATCTCAGGGCTGTACAACGATTGCGATTTCGTGCGTCTTATCAGAGTTGTTCGCGTGCGTCACATTGTCAGGATGAGCGCAGACTTCGTAAAAAGAAGGCTCCTCGAGGAAGAAATCCACTCAACCAGAAGACGTGGCACCCCAGACTTCGCTGCGTGGACGGGATGGCGAGTGTGCGATGCGGAATGCGAGTGCACACACCATTCTGGGGATCTCGGTCTGGAGAGTTGCTGCATGGAATCGGGTTGAATCGCGGAGTTTGCTTGAGGCTGCCCTGACCCCTAGTGGGTTGTAGAGTCAAGAAAGAAGAACCCCTCATTAAACTTATCATTTAGTGTAACCCTTTTAAAGTACTTCGACTCTGTTATCAAATAATATCTGAGTGTAACAGTTTCAGCGTCCATTATACATTAATTTTTTGTATAATGTGATTTTCTATTTATATTAGGTTACAGAGTATTTATTTATTTCTCTTCCATAGTAACCCTATGAAAAAGTGGTGTAATTGTAATTCTTTAAAAGTTCCAGGCGGAAGTTACAGAATTGACTTAGAGGTAACTCACGTTTTGTTTTCTTTTAATACTCACTCATACTACTTCTACTCTTGTATTTTGGATTCATTATCTTTACTGACAATATAAAGCTATTTATTTTACAGTTTAACCTATATGTGGAATGTTCTGCATTTATTACGTTGTTTTGCTAGAAATTAATAATAACTAGTAGTTCTGAGTTCTTTGATAACTGATAGAGTTAAAGAATCTTATAATTATTTTAAATCTAAAGCCTGGTTCACATTCAGCAACTCATTGTAAGTTCATCTGAAACAAAAATCGTTTCAAGTAAAACAAAGTGTGCAGACAGCTAAATTCACAATCGGATCCAATATCCACGATGGAATCCAGTTTCGGGTTTGGTTCGAAGGGATTTTGTTTTTTATTGGTGCTTAAAGTCTTTATATAATTTAAGCTGGCTAGGAATGACGAGTTAAACTAGCTGAATGGAAAGGTAAAGGTTCAGTCGATGGGTCCGCCTCTAAATAAATTTTAACGCACCTAGGTCGGGTTTGAACCGGTGTTTGTCTGAAGTATTGGGTGGTAGACTATATAAACAGAGTGATGGGTTTCTTAATGAAAATATTACGTATGACAAGTAGTCAAAACTACCGAGGTATGGATTTGTTGTCCAGTGCATACATATAAGGTATTTTTAAGGATCATCGTCTTGAGACCTCACTTTTGCAGATTGGGAAGTAAGAGGTTACCTCGCAGGATTCCAGGAGATATTCTCTGAATAGCAAGGGAAAACAACATTACCACTCACCATATATCTATAGATTTGTAATAAACAGGAGTTGTTTCTTAAACACAAGATTTATTAACAAAGAAATATCACAGGATAACAATTACGTACTCAAAGAACAAACAGCACAACTAACACTATCACTTATCAGAACTACTACTTAACTACACACTCAACACAACTTTACGAACCATATTAATTTTCAAACTCTACTGACCTTTTAATAAATCACATGTTAATTTTGTAACAAATGACAAGCCAAGTCCAGGCGAGACCACGGTCGCCTAGCAACAGCTGTTCTCCCCGTTAAACTTTACACTGCCTCTTTCACTATAGCATTGCTCCTGGAGATCCTACTTCCTACTAGAAAGCTCCTGAAATTCCTCTACCCCTAGTTCTTTCTGGAAACTAGGGGTAGAGGAATTCCTGGAGTAGGAAAGCTGCTTCTTCTGAAAACACTCCAGCTTCCTCCAAAATCTCTTGGAGCTACTCCAGGAATTCTGCTGATCCCTCTAGAAACGCTGCTGATTTCTCCAGTAATGTTGTCACTTCTGTTATGTATGACGTCATACTATTAAAATGATTGAGACCTTATGGGAAGAGTGTAACCTTCCTGAGGAGTCGTTTTTGTAATTAGAATAAAAGCACATGTTAGTTTTGTTAATGAGAAATAAAACAGTGAATATTATTAGTGATTTATTGTTTCTTTCATTCCTTGCTGCAGACATAAAAATTGGCGACGAGGATGGACACTGACTGTTTAATTTAAAAGTGTTCAAGTGATGTTAAAACAATGACGGACTTGGCCTCACAACTTGCACAGTTAACCACTTTGGTTCAACAATTGGCTACCGCTCAACTTAATGTGAGTAATAAAAACACTTAACCAAATTTCACATTCGAACCATATAGTTCTGTTAACTGTTACCTACTATTTCGACCGATTCCAAAAACAATTATCACTTTGTGGCGTTGCCGAAGAGCAGTGGGCTGATTGTTTACAAGTTCATATGGGTTCTGAACTAAATAATACATTACGTGATTTGCTCTATCCATCTTTACCGAAGGACAAAAATTTCAAAGAGATTGTCAAAGTTCTAAGTGATCATTTCCTGGAATCCAAAAATAAGTATAGTGAGGCAATAAAGTTCCGACCAAATGAAACGGTTGTCGATTACGCAATCCGTTTAAAGGTCGGAGCCAGATACTGTGAATTTAACGATTTCCTGGACTACTCTCTCATCATTCAGTTCATTCATGGAGTCTTCGATGATGCAGATCGAGATAGCATTATTATTAAAAAGCCATCCAAATTCTCTGAGGCCCTTGAAATTGCTCAAAATTTAGAGTCTACAAGGGCTGCCTCTTCAGAAATAAAGTTTCATGCAGATGAAAATCTGCACAAATTTGCACATGTTAGCCGCCCTTATTCTAGCTCAAGACCATCGGCTCGTTCAACCAATAAATCTCGAAACAGCAGTGTGAGAGATCCCCACACCCACAAAAATGACCATCAGCCTTAACCATCCACCTGTTGGAGATATGGTGGTCATCATTGGCGGAAGCACTGCCCTTTTCATAATTCTATCTGCAAGAAATGTAATAAAAAAGAGCACATTGCAGCAGTCTGTCACAGTTCTAATTCATTAAAACCGGTTGCTAAAACACACCAAACCCATGAAGAAGAACAGATTAATGAACAAACTTGCTCTGAAAGCTACTTCTTTCAGCACTCAGTCGAAAGTTTCTTATTTTTAGATTGATGACCCTATGAACAGAATTGGTATAGAACAGTTGCATTCACCCTCACCTCTCATCGGGTCTGTCACCATTAATGATAAGACAAGTGATATGGAAATAGACACTGGAGGTGCTTCTGCCATGGTTAGTAGCACAACTTTTCAGAAAATTTCTTCAATTGAGAAACTTCTACCATCCACTCGAACCTTTCTTAGCTATACTAAAACCCGATTCCGCTGCATGGGTTATCTCCCAGTCAAAGTCACATTCCGAGGCCGCACATGCTCTCTAAATTAATATGTAACATCAATGGAGACAGACAGTATTTTCGGCCGTGAGTGGATCAATAATTTTGCTGATTTGCTAACATTTCAAGAATTTTTTCCACCATCTCTCAAAATTTCTTCTGTGATTCCTATCAATGCTGAAAAACGCCTAGATGAGCTTTTGCTCAAATTTAGCTATCTATTCGGAGAGACAGCAGGTACCTTGGTTGGGCCACCAGTTGATATTACTTTGCGAGATAATCATAAGCCAGTTTTTGCTCGTGCAAGACAAATTCCCTATGCACTTCGAGACACCTATGCTGATGAGATAAATAAGAAAATTGAAGCTGGGTTCTTTCAACAAGTTCAAACTTAGCAATGGGCGTCTCCTACTCACATCGTCATGAAAGGCAGTAAAATAAGGATAACAGGTGACTAAAAAGCTACACTCAATCCACAACTGGTCGTTGATGAATACACAATTCCTCGTATTGAGGACCTGTTTCAAAAACTAAAGGGTGCAACTAAATTCTCAAGGCTAGACATTACAGATGCCTTCATGAGCTTGCCTTATGGTGAAAAATCCTGTGAAGCCATGACTTTAAACACACCAACTCATGGGCTCATCAGACCAACACGAGCACAGTATGGAGTCGCTAGTATTCCCGCTATCTGGCAACGATGCATCAAAAAAGTTCTGGATAACCTCGACTGAGCCAGTAATTGTTATGACGATATAATTGTTTATTTAACCTCTGATGAGGGAATGATTCGAGCGCTTGAATCAACATTTTCGGCTCTTAGGAAGTCTTGTTTAAAACTTCGAAGATCCAAGTGTGAGTTTCTCCTTGATCAAATAGACTTCTTAGGACATACGATAGATGCAGCAGGATTGCACTGCCAAAAGAAACATATTGAAGCTGTTTTAAATTCACCTTTGTCTTCCACTGCTGAGGAAATGCGTACTTTTTTAGGTAAAGTCACATACCACCATGCTTTTATTCCAAACTTACCTACTGTCACCACGCCGCGCCGAGAGATGCTTGCCTCTTCGAAATTGACATGGACAAAAGATGCCAGGAATGCATATGATCACCTGAAAAAAGAACTGATTTCAAATAGAGTGCTTACACATTATGACCCAAAACTTCCACTAATTCTGGCCACGGATGCTAGACCGGTAGGGTTGGGAGCTGTGATGTCACACATTATGCCTGATGGCTCAGAAAGCCCGATTGCATATGCTAGCAAAGCTCTTAATGTCACAGAGAAACGCTACCCACAAGTAGATCGTGAGGCGCTTGCTATTGTCTGGAGTGTTAAAAAGTTCTTTCCATATGTTTATGCTCGTAAATTTACCATATACACAGACAAGCCCATTTCTCACATTTTCGGCCCTAACGCTCAGCTGCCACAGTCCACACTTTCTCGTTGCAACAATTACGCAAGTTACCTGGCTAATTTTAACTACGACATTAGGTACAAGGCTAGTAATCAGAACTGCAACGCTGTCTTCCTTTCTAGAGCTGTGAGATCAACTGACAATGAAAACTCTTCTTTTCAAGTCAATCAGCTTCCATTCGAGGACCATGGTGACGACTTCGACAAGTTTGTGCAGCACCAGCTTCGCCAGACTCCCCTTACTTCAAAGGAGATTGCAGCAGAAACTGGCCGTGACCCACATATGTCCGCATTGCTGTCTGCGATATTTGAGGGACAAAATCTCAGGTCTCTTGAGTGCACAGGAAGAGAAACAGAATACACCACTACCGATAGATGTCTTATGCTTGGCCACAGAGCTGTTGTCCCGCCGAGGTTTCGTCAAATGCTCCTAGAAGAACTCCATCTTGCTCACATTGGAGTGGTTAAAATGAAAGGTCTAGCTCGTTCTCTCATTTATTGGTAGGGCATTGATCATGACATTGAAACCATGGCCAAGTCATGTTCTGCCTGCCTGAAGAATTCTCATATGCCTCCTCAGTTTCGTTCACATCACTGGGAATACCCAAACGCTCCCTGGGAAAGAATTCACGTAGACTATTGTTCGGTGCTTGGGAGGAACCTGCTGATAATTGTCGATGCATACTCTAAATGGATGACAGTTGCAATTACGATCTCAACTACTTCACAAACCACAGCCAATATCCTTGAAGATGCCTTTGCTCAGTTCGGTGTTCTCAAAGTTATCGTTTCTGACAATGGTCCACAGTTCTGCTCAGAATATTTCCAGGATTTTCTAAAAAAAACAAGGTGTTCGATTTCATCGTACTACAGCAGTTTACCATTCATCGACTAATGGTAAGGCAGAACGAAGTGTTCAGACCTTGAAGAGAATGCTACACACTTCAGGAGCTACAAGTAACATCATCCAGCACCATCTTAACAAATTCCTTCTTCAGTACCACGAGTCTCCTCACCAAACAACAGGACAACCGCCATTCCTTCTGTTTCTGGGAAGAGTCATTCGGTTCAGACTGGATCTTGTAAAGCCGAATCTCAAGAGCAGGAGGACGAAAAGGCAACTAGTAAACGATTCATCAAAATTCCGTACCTTTTCAATAGGAGGCTCAGTCATATTTCGCTCTTACAGTGACGCAACTGACAAATGGGTACCGGGAGTGGTTGTGACCTAACTGGGATACCTGCATTATGAAATAGACTATAATGGGAACTATTTCTAGCGGCACATAGACCAAATTCTACCAATGTCTATGGATACATCCAGCGAACCGATAAGCGATCGTTGCCTGTCAAACTCAAATGATAAAAGGACTCACAGATCTGAGAATCAGAATTGTTCTCCTTCACTCTCGCCTTATCTACGTGATCCTGCATGTTTCTCTTCTCTTGATAGGGAGCAAACAATCTCAAGAAAAACCTCAACCCAACGTAACCCGGAACTAGGCCATAGGCAGAGTTGGGCAGTACTTAATTACATTAGTATTTAAGTACACAAACAATTACAAGTACTTGTACTTGGAAAAACAAGTACATTGTGTACTTGGTAGTTAAGTACTTGGCAGTTCGCAAATACTTTTACCAAATACTGTATATGTACTTGTGGCTTTCAAGTACAATTACATGTACTTGAAAAAAGTAATTGTGACGGCAAATACCAATGAGTACTTGTATCTGTAGTTGCAAGGCTGCAAGTACAACTACTCAGTTTTAAAACAACCGGATTTCGTAAACTTTGATAATGGAGTTACATACATATATACCAACACTATTAGTGTGGAACGTCACAGAATCATTTTTGGAGGGGGGGGGGGGGGGGGGGGGCTGAATCGGACATAAAACTTTTTTCGTAAAATTTGATATTGGAATTACATACATATATAGCAACAGTATTAGTGTGGAACATAACAGAATTAAGTTTTGGGGGGGGGGGGGGGGGGGGGGGGGGCTGAATCGGACATATAACTTTTTTTTCGTAAAATTTGATATTGGAATTACATACATATATAGCAACACTATTAGTGTGGAACATAACAGAATTAATTTTGGGGGGGAGGGGGGGGCTGAACCGGACATAAAACTTTTTTCGTAAAATTTGATATTGGAATTACATACATATATAGCAACAGTATTAGTGTGGAACATAACAGAATTAATTTTTTTTTGGGGGGGGGGGGGGGGGGGCTGAATCGGACATAAAACTTTTTTCGTAAAATTTGATATTGGAATTACATACATATATAGCAACACTATTAGTGTGGAACATAACAGAAATTAATTTTTTTTGGGGGGGGGAGGGGGGGGGGCTGAATCGGACATAAAACTTTTTTCGTAAAATTTGATATTGGAATTACATACATATATAGCAACAGTATTAGTGTGGAACATAACAGAATTTTTTTGGGGGGGGGGGGGGGGGGGGGGGGCTGAACCGGACATAAAACTTTTTTCGTAAAATTTGATATTGGAATTACATACATATATAGCAACAGTATTAGTGTGGAACATAACAGAATTAAGTTTTTGGGGGGGGGGGGGGGGGGGGCTGAATCGGACATATAACTTTTTCGTAAAATTTGATATTGGAATTACATACATATATAGCAACACTATTAGTGTGGAACATAACAGAATTAATTGGGGGGGGGGGGGGGGGGCTGAACCGGACATAAAACTTTTTTCGTAAAATTTGATATTGGAATTACATACATATATAGCAACAGTATTAGTGTGGAACATAACAGAATTAATTTTTTTTTTTGGGGGGGGGAGGAGGGGGGGGGCTGAATCGGACATAAAACTTTTTTCGTAAAATTTGATATTGGAATTACATACATATATAGCAACACTATTAGTGTGGAACATAACAGAATTAATTTTGGGGGGGGGGGGGGCTGAACCGGACATAAAACTTTTTTCGTAAAATTTGATATTGGAATTACATACATATATAGCAACACTATTAGTGTGGAACATAACAGAATTAATTTTTTTGGGGGGGAGGGGGGGGGCTGAACCGGACATAAAACTTTTTTCGTAAAATTTGATATTGGAATTACATACATATATAGCAACAGTATTAGTGTGGAACATAACAGAATTAATTTATGGGGGGGGGGGGGGGGGGGCTGAATCGGACATAAAACTTTTTTCGTAAAATTTGATATTGGAATTACATACATATATAGCAACAGTATTAGTGTGGAACATAACAGAATTAAGTTTTTGGGGGGGGGGGGGGGGGGGGGGGGCTGAACCGGACATAAAACTTTTTTTTTTCGTAAAATTTGATATTGGAATTACATACATATATAGCAACAGTATTAGTGTGGAACATAACAGAATTAAGAATTAAGTTTTTTGGGGGGGGGGGGGGGGGGCTGAATCGGACATATAACTTTTTTTCGTAAAATTTGATATTGGAATTACATACATATATAGCAACACTATTAGTGTGGAACATAACAGAATTAATTTTGGGGGGGGGGGGGGGGGGGGGGGGGGGGGGGGGGGCTGAACCGGACATAAAACTTTTTTCGTAAAATTTGATATTGGAATTACATACATATATAGCAACAGTATTAGTGTGGAACATAACAGAATTAATTTTTTTTTGGGAGGGGAGGAGGGGGCTGAATCGGACATAAAACTTTCTTCGTAAAATTTGATATTGGAATTACATACATATATAGCAACACTATTAGTGTGGAACATAACAGAATTAATTATGGGGGGGGGGGGGGGGGGGCTGAATCGGACATAAAACTTTTTTCGTAAAATTTGATATTGGAATTACATACATATATAGCAACAGTATTAGTGTGGAACATAACAGAATTAATTTTTTTTGGGGGGGGGGGGGGGGGGGGGGGGGCTGAATCGGACATATAACTTTTTTTCGTAAAATTTGATATTGGAATTACATACATATATAGCAACACTATTAGTGTGGAACATAACAGAATTAATTTGGGGGGGGGGGGGGGGGGGGGGCTGAACCGGACATAAAACTTTTTTCGTAAAATTTGATATTGGAATTACATACATATATAGCAACAGTATTAGTGTGGAACATAACAGAATTAATTTTTTTTTGGGGGGGGGGGGGGGGGGGCTGAATCGGACATATAACTTTTTTTTCGTAAAATTTGATATTGGAATTACATACATATATAGCAACACTATTAGTGTGGAACATAACAGAATTAATTTTGGGGGAGGGAGGGGGGGGGGCTGAACCGGACATAAAACTTTTTTCGTAAAATTTGATATTGGAATTACATACATATATAGCAACACTATTAGTGTGGAACATAACAGAATTTTTTTGGGGGGGGGGGGGGGGGGCTGAACCGGACATAAAACTTTTTTCGTAAAATTTGATATTGAAATTACATACATATATAGCAACACTATTAGTGTGGAACATAATAGAATTAATTTTTGGGGGGGGGGGGGGAGGGGGGACGGGCCGTAATCGGACATAAATATTTTATCGTAAAATTCGATATTGGAGTTACATACATAAATACCAACACTATTACTGTGTGCGTCGCAGAATTAATTTTTTTTTATGGGGGGGGGGTGGGCTGAATCGAACATAAAAATGTTTCCGTAAAATTTGATATTGTTTATTGGAGCACTATTAGTGTGGAATATCACAGAATTAATTTTCGGTGGGAGGGGGGATGGGGCTAAATCGAATATACTAAATTTTAAACTCAAATAGTCCCTCTCCCCCCCCCACATAATTAATTTTGTGATGTTTCACACTAATAGTGCGGGTATCGATGTATGTAACTCCAATATCAAATTTTACGAAACAATTTTTATGTCCGATTCTGCCCCCCCCCCCACCCCTCCCCAAAAAAAATAATGATGTCATGTTCTACACTAATAGTGTTGGTATATATGTATGTAACTGCATTTTTAAATTTTACGAAAAAAAACATTATATGTCCGATTCAGTCCCCCTCCTCCCCCCACCCCACATAATTAATTCTGTGATGTTTCATACTAATAGTGCTGGTATATATGTATGTAACTCCAATATCAAATTTTACGAAACAATTTTTATGTCCGATTCTGCCCCCCCCCCCCCTTCTCCCCCTCAAAAAAAAATAAATAATGTCATGTTCTACACTAATAGTGTTGGTATGTATGTATGTAACTGCAATAATAAATTTTATGGAAAAATTTTTAGGTCCGATTCTGCCCCCCCCCCCCCCCCCCCCCAAAAAAATAATGATGTCATGTTCTACACTAATAGTGTTGGTATATATGTATGTAACTGTAATATTAAATTTTACGAAAAACCTCTTATGTCTGATTCAGTCCCCCTCCTCCCCTCCATATAATTAATTATGTGGAGTTCTACACTAATAGTGTTGGTATATATGTATGTAACTCCATTATCAAATTTTATGGAAAAGATTTTATGTCCGATTCAGTCCCCCTCCCACTCCCTACATAATTTAATATGACCATTTCTTATTTCTGGTCTTCTCTTTCAGATATTTGTTCTTTGGGCTCTTCATCCTACATACCAATAAATTTCTTTAACATTCCATCCGTTATCTTGTTTTGTTTTTTCTCAATCATATTTATCAGATATCAATTTATATTTCGATCTGAAACTCATTTTATGTGGTTTATCCAAACCACTCTTACCATTCTCTAAATCTAAATATTTGACTTTCTGACAGTTAACATTTGTTTTCTCCACTGTTACATAATTGAATTTCCCCTCTTTCTCCTTTAAATATTCTTCTTTAAAGTCTGCTTTTATTATTTCTACTATTCCAGCTTCTCTTACAGCTTCTGTCAAAACAGACTTAAGCTGATTTATTAGAATCGTATTCTTCTTCCGTTTCTTTTTCACTTCTTGCTAGGTTTGTTATTTGAGGCATTATTTCTTCTTTCTTCACAAATACATACCTACTTTCCTTTAAATCCTGCGAAACTTGTGTAGAAACCCTTCCCATTCGTTCATTAACCCGGCCATCTTTGTACTTTCGATCGAACGACATAAAACTCTCTTCCTTCACATCTATTTGCTTCCCAGTTTCTTCTTTAGTATCTTTTTCGGCCCTATATTCATTAATAGCTTGGAAATTTTTTATTACTTAGCCTCGAATTTTTCTTAGAACATTCGTGATCACACCATCACCTCTCTTCAGTTCGAACAGCTCTGTGGAAAGTTTGATCCTCCAGTCATCGATTTTGTTAATTATTTCAGTTTACAGGTTCCTAATAGATTGTGAAATATCATCTTCGAAATTTACTGGATTTATACCTTAGCTGGCATTGTAATTATAAAGTCGTAAAAACAGTGTCGTATTCGTACCTGTTGCATCCAGTTTCAGACCTTCCTGTTCTATTGTTGGTTCTGAAACCCGTAATTCTCGAATTCCCTTTACAGGCATCCTGAATTCACAAATCTTCTTTGTTAGCAAACTTAACACCTGCACCTGACTCCTATTGTAATAAATAGGAGGTTTTTTTAAGCACACGATTGAATAACAAAGAAATGTCAGAGAATAACCATTACGTACACACATAATAGAACAACTAATACTAGAACTGACCAGAACTACTATTTAACTACACACATAGCACAACTTTACGAACCATACGAATTTTCAAACTCTACTGACCTTTTAATATATTACACGTGATTTTTGTAACAAATGACAAGATAAGTATAGGCGAGTCCACGGTCACCATGCAACGGCTTTTTTCGCCGTCACACGTTACAATACGATAGTATCGATAGGGAAAATCTATATAAATAGCTACAGGAAAGAGGAATGATAACAAAACTAGTGTGGCTGACCAAGATGTAAATGAAAAAAAAAAGCATTGTATCAACAGAATACATGAAAATTCAGTTACATTTCAGAGGGCTTTAAGTCACAAAAAGGACTCAGAGAAGGTGTCTGGAATGTTTTTTGTTTAACCTAGCCTTGGAAAATGCTGTCAGAGGATCGGTAATACATGCTGGAGGCACCATATTTTATAGGTCGGTAAAACATCGGTTTAGTACGGAAATATATAGCTGATGTAAGGTATTTAAATATCGTAAAATTGTAAGAAAACCACAGCTCAATAAACATAACTTTCAATGGCGCTTACAGTTTGATGAATACCCATTCAGCAAAGTCACATTTGGTCCAGGGTGTTTATTAGTGACGAAAAATTAATTCTCGGGATGGAGAGTGACCAAGGATGTCCTTCCGCCATCTTAATAATCGTTAAATCCGATAATTAGAGAAGTATGAAGGGCCAGAATTGGGTCTAATACTTCCACCGTACTGCCTTTATTTATTTTTTTTAAATTCATGTTATTTATTTATATTTTTTTTTAGTTATGTTATTTCTAATCATATTTTCCCGTAGCACTAATAAAGGCTTTAACGTAAGCCGAAACATCAGCACAATTGATTTATTTAAATTATTTTTTAATTACTGCACCCCCAACCATCTTCTCTTCTATGTCAGCAGGTTAATTAATCTACAGCATTGTTGTAGTTTATTTTTAAATAATAATTTTTTAATTGAATAATTATAATGAATATCACAATTTATATAGATTCCGTTTTTTTTTTTTTTCTTAACCAAAACCTTAAGACCAAGAAGCAAATACATTATGTGAAAACCTTGAATGAAAAAAAATTATGCTTGCCCCAGATACATAAATATTTTTAACCTTAATTCTGCTTCTACTGAAGTATAATGTAAGAGATGTCTTGGCCGGCATTGGGTTTTTTCTTTTCATTAGTAATGGTTCAAACTGCATCTTAAATGTTTATTACAAAATAAATGCATTAATGATTTCCGATATGTAATTTACTTACTTTCACTTTAAACATTTATTGAAAAATGTTAAAGTGAGGAAACGTTTGCAATATTACAATTTGGTGGTCTGTTACTTTTTTTCTTTAAGGAATGTGACCTTACCAAGGTTATATTACTTCGGTATTTTCTTTTGGAATCTGCGTGATAACATTATACTTTCGTCCAATTATGGATAGTATGGAGCAGGCGGTAATTGAAATTAATAAATTTTGCTTAGGTTCAGTTGATAAGGTTAGTTTCCTAAATAACAATTAGTTACTCAACATAAATATGTATGTTTACTTATGATTAGGTATATTTCAATATGTTTATAGTTTGCCATTTTCAATAGCTAAAATGAACTCTTTATATAGAAAATATCCACCTTATGAGGTAAAATAAATTTCAATAGTAAGGAGTTAGTTTAAGTACTCTAAATGTGATTGTTGGCTGTTAATAAGTTCCACAGTTTTAAGTTATTGAATATGTTTCTTTGTCAGTTTGAAGTTGTTATATTTTACAAGTTTTGATGTTTTTGGTTATGCTTTTAAAATTATTGTGTTATTTAAGTTAGTTAATTTGCATCAAAAATAAGTTGAACAAATTTTGTGGTGTATATTAATAAAAGTTTTTAATAATTTGTTCAGTAATGGTGAATTTATTATCCAACTCATCTGAAGGAATCAGTGTTTCTTGTAAGCCTTTTGCAAAACAATCTTAAAGAAATTTGTAAACTATCTCCCTCTCATTTTCTTACACTTGATTCATTTATTAATGAAAAAAGTGTTTAGTACCTTCACATGTAATAATAAAGAGTCATCAGATTAGATTTTCAATATTTGTTCTAATAATTCTATTTTTTTGTAACCCAAGGTGATTTTAGTCATAGATTTTTTCTAAAGCTTGGAATATGTTTTTTTCTCAGAAAAATACTGAATGCTATTCATTTTGAAAAATAAATTCGTTTATAATAAGCATATCTGCATATTCTATTTGCAGTTTAATTATTTTTTTAAATGTACATTTAAAACTAAGTTTAACGTTTTTTAACGTTTGTTGTCTTTATAAAGTACTTAAAATTTGCTGCCAGTATTTTATTGTTTAGTTGAGTTCACTCCTGTTTTCTATCATTAGTATATTTGTTCCCCAGGACGATTGTGTATATCTGAATTTCTGCAATAAAATGACATGTCTGGAACTAAAAAAAAATAACAAAAAATAGGATTAGTTCATAATTTTTATATTGCTTAGGTAATGTATCTAATGCTTCTATGATTATTTTAATGATAAAATAAAATAATAATAACAAAAATAGGATTAGGTCATAATTTTTATATTGCTTAGGTAATGTATTTAATGCCTCTATGATTATTTTAATGAAAGTTTCGATAAATTGTTAAGTGAACACTACCAAATGGTGTTAGCTTATTTATTTTGTTAGCATGAAAACAAACCTGACAAGTTTGTATGAAATTTCTTTTTCACTTATTTATTTTATCAACACTAGGAGATTCCAGAAGTGTAACAATGATTTTTAATTGTTTTTAATTATATTTCTTTGTTTTCATGTTTACAATACTAAAAAAGATCATCGTAGAATCTCTAACATATGAATATATAATCACTTAGATTGATTATGAGACACATATGTATAGAAGTTATTTAAGTTCCATTCACCATTCATCCATCCATCCATTCATTTTATTCATACAAAATATATTGTCTAATTTTATGTGTCAATATAAACATTGAATACAAAATTAATTGAGCACAATGTGGATATATGATGATCACCTTGATATCTGAATATATGTTAACAATTTTAAAAACTGTCAACAAGTTGAATAATGTGTACGCTACATTTAATGGTTTCATGTATTTGTGTATGTACAATAACACTTACACACATGAATTAATTTATATATCCATACCTGTTGATATATGGTATTGCCAAACAGGAAGTGGATTAACCTGTTGTTAAAATTTCCTCTTTATCCAGGTGGTCCTTCACTCAGCTACTTTTCAGGTCTTCTGTGGATAATGTACATCATAAGATTTTTTGCCTTATTAGTTTGGTTTTGTAAAATACAGAATTGGTTGTAAGGGTCTGTTGATTTTGTATGTTAATTTATGTAGCTCAGATAATGATGAGGCTTAATAGTTGTTGAAACACTTTATAATCTCCTGTTATTTCAATGTTGTGTTCTAATTCACAACGCTTATCATTAAGTAAGTTCTTTCATATTACATTAGGGTCTCAATAGTTTGAAGTGACCATCTTGAACTATTAAAAGTTACTTGCAAATAAAATAAAATGAAGAAGTATTTACTTAATCAAGCCAAGAGGAGATACCAAGGTGTATTGGGTCTCCATCATGCCTCATAATTTATATTTTTCTATCCTAGAACGGTGGCTATAAGACAAAAAAACAAAAACAAAAAAAAAACGAAATTTAAATAAAAAAGTTTTGTATGGCTTGGATTATGGGAAATGGATTCTTTTTTTCTTATAGTTCAAAAATATCATAATTTTGTAATGAAAAAACAAAATAAACTGTCGTCTTGCTTTAGTTGTTGTTTTTAAAGAATGAATTAGAATTAGAATTTAGAAATGTACTTGTCCTTATGTTTTTATCTTCATAGAAACAACAGCTTGTTGCTATTTGATATTCCTCTGAGTTCCCCCTAGTATTGTATTTTGCAATCTATTACTCTTGACCACTATATTTATACAATTCCCTTTTTTCTGAGAGATATTGATCAATTTTCAACTATTATGTAATAAACTGGGTGTTATGTTATGATTTATTATGTAGTTTTATATATGAAACATTTCCCATAAATTAATATTATAAATTATGAAATAACATGAATACTTTCATTGTATTTTACAAAATTGGTGATTGAACTTATAAAATACTGCTAAAAAAAAACTTTCTAAATGATAGATATTGCAATAAAGACTATATAAATAAATAAAAAATAAATGTACTTCTGTGTTTAATCAGTTTGCATCTGTATAGTACTAGGTGAGTGAACTATGAGGTGCAGAGATAAAGAGTTTTAAGTCATAATTATTAACATATATTTTAAACCTTCTTGGAATAACAATAGGGAGAATGAAATCACATAATATTGTGGCTGTTTCTGTTTGATCTAATGTGAGTAATGAAGAGTTAAAGTGCCACCAGAAATTCTAAATATATTTATAGAAATTAAGATAATAGTTTTTATTCTTTTAACATTTTGAAAATATATTGAGTTTTTTTTTTTTTAAGTAGCAATTACTTAAGTTTTAGTGGTTAGTAAATTTCTTAATATAATATTTTTTAAAAATAAATTTGTTTTTGGACTTTTGTGCTGTTTTAAAAATTATACATCTCTTTAAAAAGCAGTGCACCATTGATCAATTTTACTAGCTTAAATTTTGTCCTTAATTCTGATTTATGACAAGTATTAAGGTGATTAAGGGGGCTGGATATTACTTTGGGAGAGTGCTTAAGTTTAAGTATCTGGGTGCTATTGTCACTGAGGACAATAGTATCAAAGAAGAAATAAAATCAAGAATAATAGCAGAAAACAGGTGCTATTGGTCTTTAGTGAAAATTTTTCAAAGTAGAAACATATCCTGCAATCTCAAAATAATGGTATATCGAACGATCCTTGAGCCGGTTGTTATGTATGGGTGTGAGACATGGACCCTGACATCTCACGACGAAAAATTATTAAACATGTGCGAAAGAAAAATCTTTCGAAAAATATATGGTCCAACCAAATATGGACTGAATCTCTTGCGAATGAGAACAAATGAGGAACTGAGAACTCTATATGCTGCTGCAGATATTGTAGCTAACATAAAAAGAGGCAGAATTAGATTGCTAGGACATTTGCAAAGAATGGAGGCAAGTAGGCTCCCTAAAATGATGTTGGAGGGGCACCCAGGTGGAATGAGAAGGAGAGGAAGGCCTCGACTTCGTTGGTTTGAGTATGGAAAAGAGTTGACAAAGAAAGATTTGAATGGCAGAGAATTGTTGAGGAGGCCAGGGTTCTGCAAGGACCATAAGATGATGATTAAGGTAATCAGTTATGATTAGAGTGTGTTTTATGGCATCTTTTAGTTAATTCTTAATCACATGTTATTTACAGTTGGTTCTTGAATTTAATTCATGTACTAGAATTATTAAATAGCCTATTAATAATATATTTTTTCCTATCTTTTTTTTTTTTGCTTCTATAAATTTTATCATATTATGTAAATCTGTATTTACTTTTACTGTCAAAATTCTCAGGCCAGATATGAATTTACTTTCTGTAATAGAATGTTATTCTTATGGGGCATTGTTCCAGAATAAAGTTTTCCTTCTATTCTATTGTAAATATCTCATTGATGGTTACATTCACACAGTGGTTTTAGGCTCTTTAAATAACTTAATTTTGTCATTATCTGTTGCTGTATTATGAAATTAAAAATACTTAAGGAATGTACATCTAAATATCTATTGAAACTAATTATTATCTCTTTATTTGTCTTTTGCCTAAATGAATCTAAAAAAAAAGTTAATTATTTAAAAATATAAACAAATATTTTTAAATTATTGCCAGAGTAATAAAAAAATTGGGCATATTTTAGCTCCTTGTGAATTAATCAAACAATAAGGGAATTAGTGTAAATGAACCCTAAACCTAAATGTTTTAAAACAGGTTGAGATTTTGAACTACAAATGTGGATTATTTGTGAATATTGTAAACTGACTGAATTAATGGTAGTGTTTCATTAATCTGCCAATAAAAAGTTTTGAATTTTACTTTTAAAAGAAAATAATGAAATTGTAGTTTTATTCTGCTCTTTTCAAAGAACTGATCATTTTTTAAACTAACCAATCATTTAGTTATAGATTCTGTACCATGAAAGAGACAAGTTCAACAACATGAAAAATTACTTGAAATCTTAAATATTTTTTGGATGACTTATACTGTAGCTGCACATTTCCTTTTTATGTTGTTTTTTTTACCTCAGGTTCTTATTAGGTATGAAAACCTTTTGGATTTAGGAAACATTTATCATGTTCTAAATCACTAGAAAAATACTTTTATATTTTTCAGAAAGAAATCAGGGATGCCGTATGGAGAGTGGAAGAAATACATAAAGGCTGAAAAAAGCCTATATGGTGTGTTTCAGGCTTCTTCAAGGCTATAATTAACAAATAATATTAAGTTTTATAACATAAATATGAATATATTAGAAATACTAATGTGTTTTATAATATTTTGCATTACATTTGGATTGCTTAGCTATTATTTGTAATATTTTGACATTTTTTTATTTTTTATTTATAGCTCTGAAGAAGGCCTAAAAATCAGATCTCCAATAAAGGTTATAATATAACCTGACTGATTGCATCCCTTACTTCTTTCTTCATAAAATTCCACCTTCAACTATACCCTTTTATTTTTATTGATTCCATTTCTTTTCTTTCCCTTCAGAACCACTTGTCTTAATCCAATTAAAATTAATTCTATTTCTTTCTCATTATAACAGCAATATGAAATGAAAAGATAGTTTTAAAAAATATAAATTTATTCTACTTTTTTTCTTATTTTTTTTTTCAGTAAAACAGCAATATCGAACGACAAGATAGTTTAAAGAAATATGGAAATTTAATGTTTTGCCTATAATATTAATTTTTATGGTACGAATTCACCATTCTGGTTGAAAACCCAGTTTGAAACAACCAGTTGAAAAATAAATAAGTAAATAAAATCAACTAGTATGTAGTTGAAAAAATATGCATCATCACTTGTTCCTCCTTATCGGTTGAAAAGTAACACATCTCTTGAATGAAAAACGTGTTACTAGTTGCCTTGCATTATTTATTAATAGCAAATAATAGATTATAAATAACAGTTATAATCTATAAAGAAATTATACAATGCCCATTAATCCTCTGGAATATTACTGGCATTGTACTCTTCTGGGCTATTTTTAGTCTTCTAATATCTATTGTTTGAAAGGAAGTAAATTAAAAATTATGTTTGTTCTCATTATAAAGATTTTCAAAGAAATAAAAAAAAAATTAGTCCTAATTTTAAGAAAGGAAGGAAAATCTTCAGAGAAATAGAAATTATAATTTCCAGAAATCTCTTTATAGGCCAGCAAATCAATAGATTGGAAGAAACTGGGAACTTTCACACTGTTCGCTATGGTCTACATGTCAAGAAAGTTCAAATAGCACACTGTGAGAAAGAGATAATCCAATGCTATGAATCCCTGCCATTGATTTTCACTTATCCCTTAATATGCCCACAAAAACATATTATATCATAATTCCGTTGATTACTTTAAGTTTATCAACGGCTGATGCACTAATACACCCCTAGACCTTGATTACACCACATCCATGTTAAACAGTAGGACTAAAATGTTTAGTCCCTATGCCAGCAGTTTTTGGTTTTCGTCACGCCCCAACTGTTCCATTAGATGAAAATATATTAAATTCATCCTTCACTATATAAAAATAATTACAAGAAAATATTTGGCTTGTTAACACATTCTTTTACAAAATTTAGACTTATTATCCTATTCACTTGTAAAAAAAAGTTATTTCCTAGCTGTCTGCGAGTTATATCCCACACGTTTTATTGTGTTCCCCACTGTTTGAGTTGTAATGTTTAGTGTCATGATCATTTTTTAACATACTTGCGATGGTTATTGGGTCTTTGTGAATAGTTGTAAAAATGTTTCGCATATGTTCCCTGAAGTTTTTTTTGACGTTAAGCCCTTTGCCCCCTGTGATATATGATTTTTTTTTTTTTATATCAGTTATTTTTAGAAATAATTTTGCCTATTTCTCTCCAAGACTTTTCCTTTCTT
Source organism: Euschistus heros (assembly GCA_003667255.2). Classification (NCBI taxonomy): domain Eukaryota; kingdom Metazoa; phylum Arthropoda; class Insecta; order Hemiptera; family Pentatomidae; genus Euschistus; species Euschistus heros. The sequence continues at coordinate 1,971,960 of RCWM02000060.1, forward strand.
TCCCAAAAATATGACCAATTATCTAATTTCTACGAAAATCTCCATGAGAACAAATATAATTTTTAAATTACTTCCTTGCACGCAACAGATATTAAAAGACTAAAAATAGCCCAGAAGAGTACAATCCTCCAGAGGATTAATAAGTTTTGATTGGATATTTTCTGTCTGTAAATAGTACACACAGACCATTTTGGTATACATTTTCTTATTAATTTACTACAATTCCGAAAGAACGAGAAAAAAAAGTTGTTTGATGTGTATGAGTTGGCACATTCATTTGGATTAAATCCATAAACAAAATTTCCAAATTAAGCTTCTTAATTAAAAACAGAACATGAATAAGCATTCCAATAATGGGTATGCTCCGACATTTTTTACTATATGTAGATAAATCAAAATATCTTATGTAAATTTAACGATATCACATCAATTTGGTTCTACGTATATTCAAGGTCAAGGAGGATATTCTCTTGAGGGTTGAGGTTGCATAATCTGCTCTGAATTTTGTTTATATGTTATTATCAGCATTATCTCGATTACTTTTTTTTTTTTTATATATATATATATATATCAGTTGTACATTATTTACAGTTCCTTGATAAGATAACAGCTAATGAAAATAGTCTAGTCTTATATTTATCTAAGGTTACCTGCTATTCCATTAAAAACCTAAAATCTAGTGGGTTATTATTGGAATGGGGGATTAATTTATTGCTTAAATGCTTTAAGTATTATTGCCAGTTCAATAAATTCGTAGTCTCATTGTGTACCATTACAAAGGGAGCCGAGGAACCTTGAATAAAATGGATGAATTGCCCCTTGCTGATAACAATGGTTTCTAATTTTAATCTATTGTCTGATCTCTAAAGAAGTAGCCAGTATAAAAATTGTTTCTCCTGCTGAGGTACAAACATAGCAACTGTCAATCTCTCAGTTAACTAGGCAGGAAATCTACCTTATAATATAAACTGCTAATACTCTCATTGTGTTACTAGAACTGTGCTTTTTTTACAGGCTAGTGTTATATTTTTCATTGATCGGATTTCTTAAGGCTTAATGATAAAATCTGAGGTTTTTGGTGAAGAAGTATTTTAACTTTTAATTTTTAATTCCAAAAATCTAAAAATAAAAATATTTTTATGAATCGGAATTTCTTCACCCCCTTTCGAAAAAGCAGTGTTGGTGAACAATTGAAAACGGGAAAAAATATGTTATTTTGTAAATTGAGTTTCTTATTTTTTGGGAATGCTGAATCCGTGTTTCAACTTTGATTCCCGAAAAGTTCGAACTTACCGAGAAAAAAATTTAAAACTATGCCAATTTTTCAGTTTTTTATTGTCATACGAAAAATTGCGTATTATACAAAAATAAAATTTCCGAATACATAAAATATGTGTACGAAAAGTTGTTTCTTATGTATTTTTTTTTCTTATCAACTACTTAGGTACTGGTGCAATTCCTTATATTTATTTAACTTCAATTCGCACTAGTGCCTTGATCTTAAAAAAAAAAAAAAAAAAAAAAAAAAAAAAAAACCTAAACCGAATAATTTGTAGAAATTTTAATTTATTTCTTCTCTTTTTTATGTATCTAATTTGTATATTATTTTGATGCGCACTTTTTCACATGGAATAAAAAAAAATCACATGTTTTAAAAATTATTAAATTACTAAGGCTCAAGCAAAGTTCAAGGGGAGGGAGGCAAAGTTTCGAATTTGTACTAAGCATCCCAAAAATCATTTAGAAAATAAACCATATTTTTCCCGTTGGATAACGAAAATCTGCTGCAACACAACTTCAACGCTCTCTGGGGTCTACTTAGTTGATCTAATCAAAACTTAAAGTTTCTTTTTTTTATGTGATTTTTGCAATTGTATGTATAAGACTAAAAAGAATAATTTTGTTACCTTTTTAAAAACTTCTTAAGCTTTTCAAGGGGACAAAGTTGAAATACGTCAACTACACAAAACAACGTTAACATTAATTGAACGTAAATCTTGTATATTTTTCTTAGATTATGTTCCCCCCCCCTCTCTAACGGTCAGACTAATGTTTATAGTTTGTAAGGTCCATCTGCTATTAATGTTTATGGGAGAAAATGTGTGAAAACCTAGCCCCCCCCAATAGTAATCCTGGTTGCGCCACTGAAATTATGGAATTACTTAAAATATGTAATGTCATATATGTTTTTTTTCTTGTTTATCTTCATTAGGTTTTTAATTTTAAAATATATTTATTGCCTTTGTTGTATCCCTACTAAATTTTTTCAGTTTAACTACAATTTTAAAAAATCTCTGACTGTCAGGTAAAAAAATGTAAAAAATAATTTAAAGTGACTTTAATAGTTTATTGTATCCCATTAATCACTATGATAACTTTCATTGTAGGTTGTGAACAGATAACATAATTGAAAAAAAAATCACACTTAGTATATAATCAAAATATTCCCTTTGAATTGGCTTTAGTTAATTATTATGTATGTGTATACTATCACGAAAAAGTTTTTAATCGGAATCATTTTTTTTCAAAATTATATATAACTAGTAAAATATAGTAGCTAATTTTTCTTTTGTTATACGTTTCTCCATATTTACTCTTTAATTGAAACTATTCTATAATTAATGATTAATTATTTTTAGTCGAATATCGCTTGTAAAAAATCTAATTAGAAACTCCTTTTTTGTAAATATCCAGCATGTATTCACAAAAGGAAAATATGATGGAAGGCATTAAAAATGTGCATGTCAATGATTTTTCAGCAAGGTCAAGATATTAATTATTCAAGCTTGTGTGTGTATGTTATTATCTTTTCAGATTTTTATTTTCTTATATTTATTATTTTTGTCTTTTATAACAATCAAAAAGTGGTAATTGTTGATAAGGTTTCTCTAAGTAATTGAAGGCCAATATTGACGTGTCATTTGTATTGGGTTGTTTCACATGAAATGTCCGATTTTATAATATTTGAAATACATAGAGGATTTTGCGAGTCTCTGTTGTTTACTTCCAAAGTTCACATATCATAATCAAGCAGTTACTAATCCTCTACTTTTCTTTTATAAACATTAGCTTCCCAATCAATTACACACTGTTTAGTATACCTTCAAATATGAACATGGAAACACGCGATTTTCGTGTAATATTTTTTTATGAGTTTAAACTAGGTCGTTCGGTAGCTGGATTGCTTATGGTAATCAGCGTCGGTCATGGCAGTGGTTAGACATCGACGAAAGCCCAGGACAAATGCCAAAACCAAATATGCACCCGAAAAAATTGATGGTTACAGTATGGTGGTCCATGGCTGGAATCATACATTATTCCTTTTTGCCTAGAGGTGAGACCATTACCTCTACAACCTACTGCAATGAAATTGGCCAAATGCACGAAAAATTATTGAAAAAACAACCTGGATTGGTAAATCGGAAGGGCCCTATACTCCTACACGACAACGCTAGACCCCACGTTTCAAAACACCATGCATAAATTGAAAGAGCTGGGGTACGAAGTTCTTCCGCACCCACCATATTCTCCCGACGTTTCCAACAGATTATCACCTTTTCAAGAATTTAGACAACTTCTGCAGAGGAAAAATTTTTGCAAATGATGCTGAAATCAAAAGTGCGTTTTCAGATTTTGTTTCACTTCAAAGCTCAGAGTTTTTCAAATCCGGGATAAAAAAAGTTGCTGTCACGTTGGGAAAAATGTGTAGAAAAAGAAGGTAAATACTTCGAATAAAATTATATTGTTTTCATATTGTATTTTTACTAAAATCCCTTTACCTTGAAAACGGACATTTCATGTGAAACAACCCAATATCTTGCAATTGTTCATGCAGGAAGTGTAGTAGGAACGTAAATTCTTGATGCCAATGTGTGTTTATTTGTACTGGATTGCTTGTGGTTTAAATACCTTGGTGGAGGTCATACTGAAGTTAATGAGTCAGTGCGTTGCTTGTGCTAAGCTGAGGAGGAGATGAGGCTGAGGCCGGCCCAGGCGACGTAGGTGGGGAGCTGTTATCGAAGTTGATAACTCATGGCACTAGTGTAGATTTGTTTTTCCTATCAAACAGAAATGTTGCTCGGTACGGGTACAAGTGGATATAGGGGTGTCAATGTGTCCGGTTTCCAGGATGGTCCGTCTGAAGTATGTTTTAATTTTATTTTACTCATTTTAATTTTGACATTAATTACTTTAAAAATTACCTTTTTTAGTTTCTCTATCTTGAGACAAACACTAAAATTTTATTTAAAATTACATGGTTGATTTATGTCGTCACTTTACAAAAATTTTATCTCCGAAATGAATAGTCGAATTTGATGTTTATAATTTTTAAAAATGATTTCATTAAATAATTGAAAGTTGAATTATTTTTATTTTGAAATTTACTCGCCATATTTCATTAGTAAGAGTTATTAATTACGTTAAATACGCATTTTTTAATTCAATTAGTCAGCGCCCTTAATCCTATTCATTCATTTGCAATATCATTAAAATATGGTATAATATTTTCTAAACCTTTGGAATTTCATAAAAAGAAAATATGAAACTAGTCATAATTAATCTTCATATCTTTTTTTTCCATTATTAACTTTTTTCATATTTGAAAGCTCTGTTGGGAGTAGTGTCATGTTTTCGCAAAACGTTCTTTTCTGAAGTATTAGCTGTCCAGTAGTATTTTTTGTTCTCAATGGGACCTTGTCAACAACACGCTCGGCCCTCGTGTCCTGAAAGATTTTATTAACTAGTGTGAAACCTCTGAATAGAGGACACTCTATTATACAACTAGTAGTTTTGTAAAATTTGAATATATACAATGATGAGAAGACCGATAAATTGAATTTCATTTTATATCAGTTTAGAGGAAATGAAATTAATTTGTATGAAATCATTTGCAATATCATTAAAATACGGTATAATATTTTCTAAACCATTGGAATTTCATAAAAAGAAATTATGAAACTAGTCATAATTTATCTTCATATTTTTTTTTTTTCCATGATTAACTTTTATCATATTTGAAAGCTCTGCTGGGAGTAGTGTCATGTTTTCGCAAAACGTTCTTTACTGAAGTATTTGCTGTCCAGTAGTATTTTTTGTACTCAATGGGATCTTGTCAACAACACGCTCGGCCCTCGTGTCCTGGAAGATTTTATTAACTAGTGTGAAACCTCTGAATAGAGGGCACTCTATTATACAACTAGAAGTATTGTAAAATTTGGATGTATACATTGATGAGAAGACCGATAAATTGAATTTCATTTTAAATCAATTTAGAGCAAATGAAATGAACCAGATGGCTCGTGGTGAATGTTCATTTAGTATAATGTATGAATTTTGACTACTTATATCCATCAAATTAAGATGGATTTTAAAGCGGTTTACTTTTTACCTTTTAAACAAACGAGTAGTCCTTTTCAAGTTTAGGCATGTTGTTGTAATCATAATCAACCTATTTACTAGATGTATATATTGTACAGTTGTAAATTTCAATAAAATGAAAAAAAAAAAAAAAAAAACCTTTTAAACAAAAATTGATTTGGGATTTAACGGTTTTTTTTAAATGAATATTTTTATTTGCTTAAAGTATTAAGAGTAGACAATTTATTTTATAACATATTCAGTATTAATTAAACAATAGAGAAAAGAACAAGTAGAATATAACCAAAAACATTAAATACATTGTATTAAAATAAGTTTATATTCTGTTTATAACGAGCTTCAGCTTATCGGTTAAATTATTTCATACCTTGGAAAACCCGCGAGGAAGTTATGCTTTGAATCTTTGAAGGGATTCATTGTTTCTATAAAATGTTACATTTTTCATGTTTTATTTATGGTTTTGTAAAAAATAAAACTGATCAATTACTTCAATTTATTCATTCTTACGATAATCTGTTAGTTACTGGAATAATTTGTTTACTTAAGGAATTTGGAAAGTTTACTGAAAATTAATTTTTAAGGAACTATGGAAAGTATTATTATGAAAAGAAACGATAGCGGCTGGAAATAATTTGCTAGAGATATAATTTGTGAAATAGCCTAGCAATTTGTTGTTCTCGAGCAAGAGATGTTTTCCATTTCTAACCATATTAATCGTTATCTCTTCATTGTCCACTTCCCTGTGCTTTTCTACCTCCAATGCCACATTTAAAATCATCCCATTTTTTTTTTTCCATGGCCATCGTTAATAACAGTTTTCATTAGCAAAAAGGCATGCCGTTATAGAAAAAACATTTCTTTAACCCCCTTGTTGAATTTTCATATAGTTCGAATAATCATGGTGAGTTTCAGGCAGTCCTAAGAATGTACATGGTGACCGAATAGTTAATGTATAACATATATATAGTATGCCTATTCCTTCTACTATTGTGACTATTTTTATAAATCCTTTTTTCTCAAAAACCATATCATTTGATTGTTGGCGCTTGAATTCTATTAGTATCTTTTGATCCCTTCCCTTTTGATCCCTCTATTTTTTTTAGTTATATTTCTTCTTCCTTCTTGAAACTAGATAAGAAAACTATTACAGTTAAATCCCTCTGTCAATTAAATTAACTTCACTGAGTTTTTAAATGATAAAATGTAATATGCTGATATATTAACTTATTTGATAGTATGAGCAATATTAGTGCTTACAATAGTTTTGGTATCATAGAATCGATTTTGCGAAATCTAATTCCTAAAACGTGATAAAAATTAAATACTTTTTCCTTTGGTAATGAAAATGCACAGAAAAATATTTAAATGTGACCTTGCCGATAAAGATTATTGAGTTATTGATAATCCTGATTAAAAAGAGATTCGTTCGTCATATTTTCTTGATTTTAATGGACAAATCAAAGGTCAAATTTTACTAAATTGATTTAACGTTTGGATGGTTCATTTTGTTCAAAACAATATTTGTGAGAAAAGTGTTGTTCCGTATGCCACTGTATTGTAATGTATTATTTTTTGTTACTTAAATTAAATGATGGTTTTATTTTCATAGAAAACAATAATCGTGAGAAAATCGTACCTCAATATGTAACTTAATAACGTTAATTATAGGTAAAATTACAGTTTTTAACAAAAACATTGCTGACATGATTATTTTTTCATTGGGCAAAATAATTACCGTAATTCTTTCTAGACTTTTAAACAGCCTATTAAAAATAATGTTAAAGTCTGTGTAGATATATTAATGGCTCAGTAGAATGCTTTAATAATTAAAAAAACTGAATCAAACTTATTAGGAAATGACCTCTAATAAGAACTGATGTCTGTGAGGGGGCCAAGGTAACTAAGAAAGCCTGTAGTGATGTAAGAGTATATTTCTAAAAATAGAGGAAAAATTCCTCTTAATTTTATGTCTTCTATTTGAGAAGTTTTAAAGAGGAAACAAATTATTAAGTTTGAGCTGCCACAATATGAGTGGCAATTAATTCATCGATCCTAATTGTATTGATCCTTTTATACCATCATGCGTACCTCAAGTGAAATAATTTATGCAGTAAAAAATAATATGAGTACTAAAAATAAAAAATAAAAAATATTTATTGATTGAATTCTTCGAAATTGACAACGTATATGCGGTGTATATGAGTCAATTGTTTTTATTCCAGCTAAAATTTGGATTTTTTTGTCCATAAGAAGGCAGCAATAGCTTCACAAGTCTATACTATTGTAACAGCTATTTATAGTTGGTTGAAAGTCATGCCACTTATTCAATATTAACTCTCTTCATTAGACCTTCTAAGCTATTAAGATTTGTCAATACAGCTCGTTCATAAACATTTTAGTCGGTTTCTGACCAATTCCTTTGTTTTATTTAATCAGCGACTTCTGAAAAGTATCTCTTATATCGTTTCCATTACCGCATTTCGACCTAATCATAAGTATTCACGGAGCTGATTTTGGCATATACTTGTTCAAAGTTATTCAAAAAAGAATGATCTCTCTGTCATTGTGCAATTTATTTTTATTTGTTTCTCTTTGATTAAATTTTCTATTTGCCAAGTTACATTTTTTTAAATTTCGAATGACAAATGATTTTTTTAATTAAGTGTTTGCGCATCACTTTTTTTTTTATCCAGCAAAGCAACTGCTTTGTGATAATGTACGTACGAGTATATTTTGTTCAAAATCCTCTGAAAAACAAGAATTTTTTTCATGTGTAATTTGATTTGTCATAGTTTAAAGATGGGGATGATTTTTTTTTTTTTTTTTTTTTTTTTTTTTTTCTTCCTGTCCGACTAAAGTGACCTAGTCCATACAGTGGTACAAAATATGTTGATATTTTTCGTTTTGGTATTTATTAATATAATATTCCATGAGTATGTGTTGAAAGGGTTTTCTGTAGCTACATCTATCACTTTTCAATATTTGTTAAGCCTGGTGTCCTTATGGTGAACGATGCATAAGTCATGGTTAGATTTATGTCTTGAATGATTTTCAATCTTGCGCTTTGGAAGATACATTTCACGAAACCATGGCTTGTTTGGATTGTGCGGTTCTATTGTCTTAAAAAATCTGCTTTGTGTGTATCATTGTAGCCGCTTCTGGCCTATGTTTTATTTAAAAACTTATTCGCTGTGATCGCTGCATTACATACATTCTCGAACAAACTTCTATTTATGAAAAATATTATTTGGGGTAGTAAAATGTACCCGAATAAAATTAATAATAAAATAATTATAATTAGGGAATAAATAGTTTATTCGTTATTTAGAAAGAAAATAAATGATTCGAATAAAAACTTGTATATGCAAGGATTAATTTATTAATGTAAATTATTTTTGGAATGATAAATTTAGGCTTTATTCAAAATAAAATTTAATCAAACCTGTAACGAACTAAAGCCCACGCAGCTGTGGAGTGGTTATTATTTGATTGTCTCGTCATTCACCAAATTATGTGAAAAACAAATATGTGAAAATACAAGTTAACTTGAATAGGCAATTATTTGAGTCGTCACATATCAAGGCGTCAATAATTAACTTTATCTCTAAACAGATAAATAATCAGTAATCTCATTAGTAAATAAAACTTTTTTTTATTCTTCGTTCTATTTTAAATTCGGAGAGATAAACAAAATAATTAATAAAGATAAACAAAAATTGTTGCAATTATATTAAATGTAGATCTGACTGACCAAGAATTCTGGTTTCTTGATTTCAATGGTTCCTTGCAATCTCGAGTGCTTTTTATTTTATTATAGGCATGAAAAGTAATCAGTTCCTGTCTTATTGATCGAGGAATAACCTTAGCTGTTATTGCATGTATTTGAAAGAGGCATCTTTTATTGCTTTTCTGTCTAGCCTGTATATTGTTGTTTAACAAAGCACCAGGAGGCCCATTCAGGTTGATGTATTGCCTTCATTTCGTCGTTTTTACTTGTATGAAGCTATTAGTTATAATCGATCAACAACGATATGAATTGCCATCTTGCTTTATTTTTATGTCGGTTGATCGAAGGAAAACTAATAAGCTGTATGCAAGTAAATGGGGGTAAATATTGATGAGAAGGTACTGTATGAGGCATGAAACTGTTAATTTCAACCCGCAGTTTTAACTGTTGCTTTTTCATATTGGGAGGTGTTTATTTTGTTATAATGATAACAAACCTACTCCTCACAAAGTTTTTCTTGGGGAGTAATTAAGTTAGGAAATTAAATTATAAGCGAATGCAATTTTAATATAATTAAAGTTAATTCATTTTAAGATCGTCTTGTCTGAGCGTTTGACACTTGACCAATGTTTTCTTTCCATGAACATTTTCGATACAAATCTAGATTCCTCTAGGGTTCTTCAATTATCTCTTTTTGATGGTGTCCCACAAGGTGGATATAGTTCTTATTTGGACTGCCACTGTTCGGATGAACTTCATTTCAGTGGCCGCCAGTACCAGTCCAACAGGATCCAACTTTTACTTCTTTAGAGAAGGATTATTAGGTAGATGGCCTAAAAAATGTGTGATTTAGTCTTTTTCTCCACCAAAGTGATGCAAATCTGGTAATATGTATTTTTTTTTTTTTTTATTTATTTTATTTTATTTTTTTATAATGTTTACCCTATTGGGAACCTCTTGTTCCATTTCACATATCTATTGAACACTGTTCCAAGATAAATCTACTTTTCTGCTATACCCTATTTGCAGAGTGTTATCACATTTTTTTTTTCTTGAACAATTGCTTTTCTTTGCAATCAGTATCATGTCCTTTCATTGCGAACCGGTTTTTCCTCAAATTCAGCTTGTTGTACATGATCATTTGAATCGTCGGCGAAAACATGAATGTTATTGCGTTTCACTGTCGATCTTGGTCGTCTTCCAATTGATCGTTTTTAGGATTTTGTCTATTTTCTATGACTATATTTGTCTATGATAAAACGGAGAGGACTAATGCTATCACCCTATTCAACTCCCTTACTAAAAATAAATATTATTTAGACATTACAACAAACCGTTTCTCACAAAATTATCTATAAATTATATTAAATAATTTATCTAGTTAATTTAACGGAAATAGCTTTGGCGGCAAAAATCTAGTCGACTTATTAATCATCATACAGTAATTTGAAAAAAAATCCCTTTTAGTTCGAACTTGGATTAAAGGGAACGTGCTGTTTTTATGTTTATTTATCAACAGCAATTACGACTGACAAATGTTTTAGGAAATAACATATTCCTATCTAGAATTAGGCCCAGGTTTAGGGTGAATAGCGCCCTGGGCTGGAAACAGCTTTGGCGCTCCCCCCACCTCCTTGCCGATGGGTCTGGGGTTATGGAATAGCAAAAGCTAGTTTCATTAATAAGACCACCAAAGTTGTGAGCTTTAAATGTTTATTCGATACCAATAAAAATTGATTCTCTATAGAGTGGAACATTACAACTAAACTAATTAGAACAATGTTGTAAAAAAATTGTTGGAGGAAATTTGGCGCTGTGAGCTATAGCCCAGTCAGCCCATATTTTAAGCGCTTCTCTTGTAGGGACGAACTTCAAAATCCCGATGCTTTCATTCTTTCAGTACTACCAAGTCATTGTATATTGTATAAAAGAACATTAATTATAGTTGTTTTTTTTAATTGGAAATTTGTCATATAGGCAAACGCCTTTAAGATTTGGCTGAAATAATTTATCTAGTTAATTTAACGGAAATAGCTTTGGCGGCAAAAATCTAGTCGACTTCTTAATTATCATACTTGTTCTCCAAGCATAGGTCTCACTGAAGCCTAATTTTTGATTTGCGTCTCTTTCATTTTGGATGTGAGATATATTTATATGATTTCTAATGGTTTTATTATTCCATCTTTTTTTAAATCTTGGACAAGACCCCTCTGAAGTGTAGCTATCGATATTTTTTAACGACGATAACATCCATAATTTTTATTTTTTGTGATTTGGAGTCAAATAAGACGTTTTTCAACTGTTGAAAATATCTCATGTTTTAAAAATCAAACGTTTTGATGGATCCATCAGATATTTTCGATTCATTGTTCGCAGTTATTTAATATATGATATTTTTGTAAATGATACTTCTGCTAGAAATATCCTATTGATAGCTAGTTTTTTTGAATAATATTTGTTCTGAAATCGAACTTCATAGATAATTTGTATTCAGAAATGAGGAACCACCCGTTCTCTGTCGACTAGGATAAGTTAGATATTGTTCTCAGTCCATATTATAACTGAAAAGACCACCTCAAGGCTAATATAAAGTGGGAATTTCAAATCAATGACTCAAACTTGCAATAGCAAGAATGGGATTACAGGAGGGATTTGCTCACCATAATTGTGATAGGAAATTAAAAAAAAAAATTATTCTCCCTTTTTAAAAAAATTATTCTTCCTCCGCCCCTACCTTGTTATGGAATTAAATTTAATGCAAATATTAAGAAGTCTTAGACAAAATGTTTTTATTTGATTTGAAATGCATAAAAAAAATGTTGTGAATTGTTTTGGAATTCCCTCTTACTATAAAAATCAGATTAAGGCTTTTTGTAAGCATAGTTTCCTTTGAAGATAAAAATAAACAATGAGAAATAAAATCCATTTCAAAGACAGTCTATAACGATGAGAACTATTCTATTTATTTTTTCTGAAATGTAGTTTTATTCCATTTTTTATTTTTACCTTCAAATGGAACTTTTATCTTTTAATATTTGCAAAAAGTTTTTTATCATGTAACATATTATATTTTATTGTATAACAGTGAGTCAATCAATAACCTTATTTTTATGAATTATAAATTAAATAAAAACATTTTCTCTGTATTTCTTAAAATTTGGATTAAGTCAGTGGCATGACAAGGTAGGTATGGATACTATTCCCATTTGTATTAATGGTTAAAGAGGTATTCTACTCTCCTAAAATGGAGGCCTTAGTTGCCTCCCATGGTGCAGGATAACCTTTGCATTCCATTAAACATACCTGAGAAACTCAAAAAGTATGAGACCAGAATGGATAAAATAAATTCAATACCAGAATTCTCTTATGCAGGAGTTGAGATTGAGTTCCAACCAAACCAAAGAACAAGCTGTTATCATGTTCGAAATGCTGACTAAAGACCATACATGGTAATCAGAAAAAAGTGGGGTTGAAGTAAGACAGTATATCTTCAAAGGATGTCAGCCTTAAATGTCTTGAAAACAAAAAACAACAAAGCAAGAAGAATGTGTACATGTTTAGAAGATGCTAGGTTGTCGGCTTTTCCAAGAAAGGGCAAGGTTGTCAATTTCAGGATCTTCTTTAAGGCAGTTCATTAGGTACCTGAGATCTGTCTCTTCTATGTGAATGGAATATATGCTTCGTTTATGGGGATTGTCTTTTAATGCTCCCCGAATCAAGTAAAAAGCTCCAAACACTACACAGTACCGTAAGTCAGGGTTACTTGGACCCACTTTTAGCAGTATTTCAGATCAATCCTTATTTATATTTATACATATAGAATGATTTCTTTACTTTACACTTATAATTTATAAAGAATACCTGTAAATGAAGAATTTAACCTTTTAATTTTGATTTTTAAAATATTAAAAAAAAATTTGTTTAATGGGTTCAAGTAGACCTTGGATTGGGTTACTTGGACCCATGTTTAGTTTCCATATAATAAAGCATTTAAACATGTGATGGGTTGATGTAGGACATAGGATCTGAAAAAATATAATTTAATCAATGAAGAAATATATTTTCTAGAACATTATAATTACAAAAACGGAAGATTACATTTTGATTAAATTATCTAGACATTTTATTTGATTGACTAGACAGAAAATATCCCCCTTTTTAGTATTTTAGGAGGATCAATCCTTTTTTTTAATATCACTCCACTCATAATGCACAACGTCTTTGTCCTCTAGCCATTTCCAACCTTTTAGAGTTGGTTGCATGCACTCAATAACCGCTCCTTTTTCATCAATATTTGTGATGATGCCAGGAGCTCAAGTTACCCCCTAGGGTCCAAGAAACCCTGAGTGACGGTAGTGAACTTCTGTTTCCAGTTGGTTCTTACAATTATGTTATAGAGACATAATTGTTAGATATAGCGCTGAAGGCAGCACTTAAGATTCTATTACTCATTTCCCTGAAAACCCCTTGTTATCTTGTATTATGTCTTACTTTCCACCACTTGACTATAGATGTGTAGTATATGGAGGGCTGTCTGGTGAGTTCAAAGTGGTCCTACTCAGTTATGTTTTAAGATTCACCCAGAGGTCAACATCTATTACCGTTGTTCTACGCTGGGTTGGCTTTATCCCAACTACTGATCTCAATATTTTCTTTGCTGTATATTCCCTTGAGCGTTTGTGCTATCTACTTTTGGAATCCTAAACCATTTATATTAGTAAAACTTTTTCCTTAAATTCTTTTTAACTCATCCTTCTTCTTGATTATCAATCTTTCACAAATATGTGAATAATGTGTATATATACTTTTTTTATTTTTTTTATTTAAATTTATTTTTATCTTTTGAAGGCAGGTGTACTCTTCAAGAATTGATAGGTCCATACCCATTGTCCAGAATCTTCACCCTCTAAAACTGTTTCCTTACAACTGTTTGGCCTCTCCATGGTACTGCCATTTAGTATTACATCGTAGATAGAAACCACTCTGTGCCCCATGGTTTTGCTGAGACTATCTCTTCCTTCCTGAGCTGCAGATGGTCTTTGTTTCTAAACTTCTTCTTCTTCTTCATTCTTTCTATTTTGGGAAGTATTGTGTGCTGCCTTGTTTTTCTTGATATCGCCAGAATACAAAGGACTATTTGCACTTTTTGGTCAGGCAACTCCAACTTCAGGAGTCTTTTTTTTTTAAGGGGTGGTTCCCTTTGCAGTTCCAACTTTTGAACCTTTCCACTGATCTCCAGTTAAGCTTGATGATGCCTGTCCATGGACCCAGCTACCTCTACCTTCTTCGGATCCATGCCAGTACTGGTAGCACTGTTGACTGCCACCAGGGATATTTATCGACCTCTCGGTCTAGATTCCCTGTGTTCAGTTGAAAGCAGAGTCACCTTCACTGTGCATGGTCTCAGACCCTCTTGGCTACTATCCTAGTTTAGAGTGAGGACCAGTCTCTAGGTCTTCTAAACTTTTTTTTGCAGCTTTTTCTATTAGTAAAATAATTGGGCTCTCCATCATTAAATGTGACATTCCTAACCCCAAGCATTACATTTCCAACCATCCTATTTTTATTCATTGAAAAGAATAAATAAGAACATCTTCTATAGATTTTCTGCTGGTTTTCTTTTTAGTTTTAGGAGGAGAAGCATGAGAATTTCGACAATTATTCCTTAATTTAGTTATTTCAGCCTTCAGTTGTTGCTGATAATATTCAATTTCATATTCTAGCTCATCCAAATTTATTATTATTAAATATTTCAGTATGCACTCCATTCTAATCTAAACCCTTATAATTTTGGTTAGTGGTTTAAATTAATTAAGATATAATATAGTATTTTCATCGATGTCTATTTGTTATATGTGTGTGTATTAATAATAACTGCATTAATTATGAATGTGTGTAAATTAACTTAAAACTAATTAGATTATTATTGTTTCAGGGAGAACAAAAGCATAAAAGAGAACCATCTGGGAGTAGAGAATTTCATGAAATTACTAAACGTGATGCCCCAGCTAGGCTCAGGTCTGAATTAGACAAACTTATTGAAGAACATCCTGAGCAATTAAGGGAAGAATGTAGAAAGGAACTAAATGGTTTTGCTGAGCTTTTTGGCAGATACTTATCTGAAAGTTCTACTCAAATAAAATGGGAAGAAATTCAGAAGTTGCCTCAAAGCTCTGTAAGTATTTGGGAGGAAGGATACGTGTTTATGATTATATGACTATAATCTTCCCTTTACAAGTGATTATGGACCCAATAATATCGCAGTTGAACTTATCAAATCATGCCTTCCCACACCTTTACCACATTCTCCTTACCTACTTTACTATCCAGAGGAAAAATTCTAAAAATAACATTGATTTAAAAATATTGTTTTACTTTTTGTTTCAGGTCTTACAACATGCTGATCTACCATCACCTTCCCTTGAAAAAGTTAAGTCTATGTTACAAAAATTGGTGATGATTAAACTGAATGGAGGCTTGGGAACATCTATGGGATGCCATGGACCTAAATCCTCAATAACAGTTCGTAATGATCTCACTTTTCTAGACCTCACTGTACAGCAGATTCAGGTTATAATTATTTTATTCAAATATATTAATTAGACATAATAATCATTTATATTTTTATTTTGTTTATAAATGTTTTCCCTTTTAAGACTGAAGTTCCCTTAATTAAATATCATCTAGATCTTATCTACTTTTTATCATAATAAATTCCAATCTATATATCTATCTATAATTTATCTATCAAATTCCTCTATTTATTTATTTTGTTACTTGTAATTTTTTGAACTACTCTGTTAGCATACTTGTTCAATTGTGCTGTGGCTAGAAAACAATTTGTCCTAAATTATCATTATTTTCATTTTTTATCTTATGAAAATTGAAAATAAGTATATTATAATTAAAAATTATTGATTCGAAGATATTAATTTTTTACTTGTATTTTTTGGGTTTTGCAGCATTTGAATAAGACGTATGATACAAATGTTCCGCTTGTTTTAATGAACTCTTTTAATACATCAGAGGAAACAGCTAAAATTATTCAAAGATACGAAGGCCTTCAGTTACAAATCTATACTTTTTCTCAAAGTGCTTATCCTCGGATATATAAGGACACTTTACTTCCTGTACCCAAAAATTGTGTAGTTGATAAAGATTCTCAAGGGTATGTACCACTAATTAAACTATAATCACTTTGAAACAAAATTACTGAAAATTCTGTATGTAAGATGATTTTATTTTGGTTAATATCACTTTTAAAATATTTTGGGGGGAAAAATAAAAAACTCACTTTTGCTGATTGAGGAACTGAGAAATGGTTTTATATTAATTATAGTATAATTTATTTGAATAAAACTGTATAGCTGCAAAGTAATTTAAAATAACTTACATTTTAAGTGTAACTTGAGTAAATTTAATTAAACATACAGTAACTTTAGATTTTATTTTTTCAGTTGGTATCCTCCGGGCCATGGAGATTTTTATAAGAGTTTTAAAAATTCTGGCCTTTTGGATAAATTTCTCAAAGAGGTGATCTTATCTATATTTATAAATATGAATGTCTGTTTTTGTATGTTCGTTTTTCCTTTATGTGTTTCTATACCATTTATTCAATTAAGAGAAACTTTTGCAAGTTGTGCACATTCCCATGAAGGTTTCTGGCATATATAATTATTCTATTATACATAACTGACTAGTGGTTCCCTAAAATGAATGTAACTATAAAATTAAATTTAAAATGGTGAAATAATTAAACATCATGTTCAAAATCTTGTGCCTTTTACATGTATAAATGAATAATTGTCCTTCATGCATTCACATGAAAATACAGATAACAACATAAATAACTCCAAAACAATTACCTTTATCTACAGACTGAAAAATTTACAAAAATGAATTTGAATGATTTTGAAATCCTTTGTATATTATTAACAATCGGTATCACAAGCATTTTCACCATATATGATTTGCAGTTTCTAGCATTTTATTAAAAGTTGTATTAAATTTGATTTGCACTACCTTGTATATGAAGTTGAACTTGTGAACATTGCTAATTTTGACATTTCATGTGATTATTTATTTATTTATTTTTTTTTGAGCCCAAGACTTTTTTTGAAGTCCTATACTGGCATGGGTGGGAAGATCAAGATTCATTTCCTGGGTCCGCTATGAAATAAATTTTAACCCACCCAGGTGGGATTCGAACCCCCAACCTTCTGGTTACGATCACACTGAGACCCTCGCCCCAACTCGCTCGGGCATCGAGTCCCCCTGTCACGTGTTATGGGCTGAAATGGTCGCATTCGTTTTTCATATTGGTATGCAATTATGTTTTCCAAAGAATATGTGATTGGTTGATCATCAATATCAAAACATAAAAGAAAAATCATTATAATCTTCTGAAACAAATGAGCTACAGGAAGCAAGACAGAAAACAGATTGAAGATGCAGTCAATCCAGATGAACTCAGCATATTGATTTAGATTTTCAAAACACTAATTGTAATTTGTAAAAACAGTTTGTAAAAATCATAGCCAGCGCTTTTTTGAGTTCAACTGGTCCTGCTTTGATAAGCTCTATCGGCAGATCCCCTGGACCTGGTGACTTTCCATTTCTCATCCTCCTTAATGCTCTCTCCAATTCTTCCAAGGATATATTATTAATATCGTAGTTAGTCTGGTCATTTTCCTGGTCCTCTATCCTGTATTCTGATCTATCTTCCTGCAGTAAGTCAGAAAAATACTTTTCCCATTCTTGATTTTTACAAACTGCTTGAGTACGGGTAAGGTACCAAAGGATTGGCTGGTGGGAGACATCATCCCTATCCATAAAAAAGGAAAAAAGAACATGTGTACGAACTATAGAGGAATCACGGTGACAAGCAGTGTTGACAGACTATATAGTCGAATCTGTGGAAACAAACTGTGGGAAACCTTGGATCAAATAAAGATAAGTGGAGGCCCAAGTCGTACAAAAAAGGATGGCATACGAAAAAAAGCCATAAAAAGTATTTATATATTGGAGCGGAGCGGAATCAAGGGTAAAGATAGGAGGTAAGGTGTCAGAATCCTTCAAAATTACAAAAGGATTAAAACAAGGATGCTGCTTGTCCCCGACACTTTTCAATATATATGTTGAACAGGTACTAAAATCCTGGAAACAGAGATGCCGAGGGATGGGAATTGAGGTAGGAAGTGATAAACTGTTTACGCTACAATTTGCAGATGATCAGGTTGTCTTATCAGCAGATGAATATGATATGGAATTTATGATGAGGAGACTCCTCGAAGAGTATAAAAAGTGGGGCCTGGAAATAAATACTGAAAAAACCGAGTATATGGCATGCAATTTCCCTCATTAATCTTTGTGCATAGAAGGATGGACGATTCCACAAAGTACTGCTTTTAAGTATCTTGGAGTGACGATAGACAGCTTCGGCACAGTCCAAAAGGATATACAGAACAAAATCACTCGAGGAAAAAAAATAATAGGTCTCCTTAACGGTATACTGTGGAATAAGAAGGTCTCCCTAGAAACCAAAAAGAGGATATACCACTCCTTCTTGATCGGCACAACTTTATATGGCTCAGAATCATGGGTGGTGACAAAACAAAATGCAAATAAATTACTGGCCCTAGAAATGGATTTCTGGAGAAGAAGTTGCGCCATATCCAGGTTACAGAAGGTCCCAAATGAAATTATAAGAAATCAGGTAGGAGCTAAAACCAACATTCTCAATAACATCAGTGAAAGAAGATTGCTATGGTTTGGACATGTCATGAGAATGAATGAGACACGATGGCTCCTTCGAGCACTTAAATACTGTCCTGAGAAGAGAAGAAGACGCGGAAGGCCTCGGAAACAGTGGATAGAAGAGGTCAGAGAAGAAATGGCGGCTAGAGGGCTGACTGAGGAAGACAGTTTTGACAGGAGATATTGGAAGGAAGGCGTATTGGGGATCGGGATGTGATATTTTTGCATAATCCTGAAATAAAAAAAAAAAAATAAAAAAATAATTGTAATTTAAATAAGTGTGTATATTAAAAATAGTTGATAGATTAAGAGAATATGTTAATGCTTCCAAATCTAAGAATGAAACACCATGGATGTCTTGTATTAACTGGCAAATTATGTTGCCAAAAATACATTCCCTATTTACACCATTATCAAAGTAGGTATTAGGTGCCAATCAAACATTTCTTTGCACACATACACAAGTTCATTACATATTTCAAAATGTCATCCTGCTGGACCACCTCTACCACTGTTGATCTGGAGGCAGATCGCAAGTTTATTAAAATTTATTACATGAGAAACACTCATGAACAAATCATTTAAGGTTGTATGGGTACTAAATGGGGAATTATCACTTATCACCTTTTATTAAACAATGCAACAAATAAATTTTCAACACATTTCAGCTGATAGTTTCAAATTTGTAGTTAGAGTTAAGGCTTGAATATTACTATTGTGGGTTTCTTTGATATTCATTTGTTGGTATAACAATGTGCTCATTGTACAGCTTATGAAAAATAAATAAATTTTAGATTTAGCATTTTTTTAAAAATTATATCGAGAGGTCATGGTGTGTCAAGCACTTGAAATTTATTTCATGGAAGACTGAGGTAATGAACCTCAATCTTCCCTTCCCACCCTGCACAGAATAGGCTGGTTTCCTTTAGAATAACCTGTCCTTCCTGCCCTATTTGGCCTAAATAAGGACGTTAATCCCCTACATACAGACAAGGTATATTTTGCTACTTATTATGTTATTCATGGAAGCATTAATAAAGGTTTTTTCTATGTTTTTCATAATATCCTGAAATAAAATGTTTACTATGTATTTTTTTTATTTATTTATTTTTTTTAGGGGAGAACTTATTGCTTCATTTCTAACATTGATAACTTAGGGGCAACTGTTGATTTGAATATTCTAAATCACATCTTCTGTTCTCAAGTTGAACCTGAATTCGTAATAGAAGTGACTGACAAAACCAAGGCTGATGTTAAGGTATTAAAATAAATCCATACACACATACTTTTTTCTCTCACAAAGTAACTTTTGAAAGGACCATTTGTTAGTTGCTACACTCACCACAGAAGTACAACGTAAAACAAGCTATTCTTTATGAGTGCATCAAAGAAAACAATATATATGATAAAGAGATGTATATTTATTTTCCTTTTCTACAAATAGTAAATTGTTTTCTGTTGGCTATCAATAATTTTTATGAAGTTACAAAGCATTGCTTTTTGAAAATTGTATTAGATTTGACGTTTACCTCTTATTAACTCAATAATGAAACTTCATTCTTAAATGATAAACAACTATCACCTATTTGATTTTTTACTTTTGTATCTTAATTTTTTTTTCCAATTTATATTCTTGTTTTGCCAACCAATATTCACTGAATTTTATGATAATTTTTATTAAAAATAAGAATATGAAAGCCATATGAAAAATTACAGGATAAAAATGTAATCTGTTGGGAAAAAAAGAATATTAAAATTGTGAATTGGAGAAATACTTGTTTTGTTTTTTAAATCAAAAAGTCTCTGGTATTATATTTTTTTAAATTTAATACAGTTGTTTCTAAACGAGAAAATAAAATAAATCATTGGAGTTAGTACATAGTTGAGGAAGAAATTTTTTTCTTACATTCCTGAAAGTATTAATTTTTCATAATTTAAATATTAAAAATATGCTTTTATCAACTATGATATTAATTTTTTATTTTGTTCTTTATTTTAACATTTTTATTTTCATTCCATAGGGTGGTACATTAATACAATATCAAGATAAGTTAAGAGTTCTCGAGATAGCTCAGGTACCTAAAGAGCATGTGGATGATTTTAAATCAGTAAAGACTTTCAGATATTTCAATACCAACAACATTTGGATTCAACTTCCAGGTTTTTATTTATTAATCAAAATTACTTATATAAATAAAATTATACAGATAATTAGTTTGCTTAAGGAACTTAATACATTTTTTAACTTTCATTTTTATTTTTCATCTATGATTATCTTCTATTCTAAAATAATTGATAAAAATTACTATACTTGCCGTAATTACGGATGGCAACTGAGTTTTGGAGAGGAGGGGAGAGACGTTGCTGGATCTACGTTACCGTAGCGACCCATCACACTGCCAGCCCCTTTAGGCGTTAAGCTATTTTCACAAACTCTAATATATGCACTAAATTAAAACTTAACTACCTACACAACTTATAAACCTAACTGAAATTCAAACTAATAATAAAACCAAAATGATAAAATGAGATCACAGAGAACTTGTCTATAGCAAGGCTCGATATTGAATGAAGTACTCAATTGGAGAGCTGGCAACACTGCAGCCCAGTCATTGGCTTAGGCCGGCCATGCCTTACCCCTGCTACTCAGAGCCAGTGGCCTTCCGAAATCTCGGATAGTATAGACAACTTGACCTTTACGAGCTATCAAATAAACCTAAATAAATAAATCTCTATTCCATTGTTAAATTAAAATTACTTCATCCACCTAAGTATCAATGGTTTGTATGAAAGCATACCTCTTTGGTGAAAACTATATTGGTTTAAAAAAAACAAAAACAGGCTTTATGAAACAATTAATTTGGTTTTTGTGTAAATGACAATTTTAGACTTGTCTGGTGCTTGTCATCCATCCTTTAATATTAGACACTAAGTATGTTTTGCGATAATTTTTATTTACATCTTTCTTATAAGTTTTTATTTTTATTTTTTTATAAGTTATTTTTATAAGTTACGTTTTTATTTTTAATGGTAATGATGTATAAAATTTATAATAGTAATAAAAATAACATATTTCTGTGGATGGGGTGAACGAAATACTTTTGACAAAAATATATGATTTGTACCTAGTTATTAAAATTACAGAATAATTTTCACTTTCTTATGACCCAACTACAATGAAGTCGATCTGATTTACCCATAGACATTCTAAAATGGGACACCTTAAGACGTGGTATTGTTCATAGTTTTTATGAACCGTTTTATGATTCTCTTAAATGATACTTTTTAGATTTCTTCACTGCACTCATTTTCCACTATTTAATAATAAACTTTGTATCGACGTATTGTTCCAATTCCTTTATGTTTTTATTAATCGTAATACATTTTTGTAGTTTAGTTACCTACCTACTTATTAAAATTTTTTTTCTTCTCGAGATCTACCCAAAAAGCACTCGCGATCGACTAGTCGATCGCGAAAAACGTGGTATTGTTCTCTTATTTGTTTATTAATCAAAAAGGAGATCAGGTTCAGGGTTGCCATTATTGATGTTTTTCACTCTTTTGCATTGTATATAAAAAAAAAATAATAGAAAGAATGGCTTAAAAAGCAGATGTTCCTGGAAACCAGAAATCAAGCAAATGCATACCTAATAAACTTAAGTGGGATTTAGCTAAGAGATCATCAATAGGCAGTCTGTGGCTGAGGAAAGAAACAGGTATAAACGATTGGTGAAAATGGTGCTGTCCTCAGTGTTCCTGATGGTCTGTAGCCAACAGAGTTAGAATAAGTAATCATACCTCATGATTGGATTAAATCTATAATTTTGCCTTCTGGCATAAATAAAAAGGAGAGCAAATGAAATAGAATAATTATTGAGAATTAGAAATTCTTTCTAGTATATACGAAGTGCTCTCTATTGTAATTTTCGTAAAGCTTAAGGCTTTTATGGCCGTGTAGAGGGCTATACAGGAGTGTGGACTTCTTACCAATTAACGGAAGATGAAATATATCTAACAAGACGATTCAAAGCATTCCTGAAATAAGGTCCTATAAGTTTCTGCAGTTAATCATTGAATCTGTTTAGGAACAGAACATATGCTCCAGGAATGACCTCTGACTAAAAATTGGAAGAAAATTGTCTGTTTCTGCAGCAAAACATCAATGAAGTAGGTTTCTGTGCAAGAAAATTAAACTTCATCATTACAAGATATTCATATGCTGAATATGGACACTTAACTCAGAAGCTGAGGCTACCATTATGGCAAAAAAAGGATAGATTCTGATATTTGAGTGGAGAATTATTTGGAAAGTATTTAACCTTTAAAAGACATGACTGTGGCTCAAAGAAGGGATAAGGAACTTTACAAACTGAATAACTAGATCAATATGCTTAAGTTTATTTAGGTTGGAAGGCTAAGCTGGGCAGAAATTGTCTCTTGAAAACGCCTCGGGAGATAAGAGGCACCAAGGGTCAGTCAGACCTCCCTAGCAGAAAGAAGTTACCAATATCTCACTAAGACAGGTCCTGACATCGAGACGCACCGGAAGGCTGTTTTATTTTATTTTCACCCCTGCCCATGGAATATAGAAGAAGCGGGACTCCACAGGCTCTACTCCATGACGCTTAAGTATTTAAACTCTTTACGTAACTTGAACCAATTCACCATAGAAGAAAAAGGAAATTCCAATTTTAAATTTTTTTTTTGCCTTATTAGTTGTAAAAATAGTTTTTGTTTTTTAGGGAACCATTAGTTTTTTAGTTTGTAATAATTTTAATAAACTATTTATTTTCTTTTATGTAATCATTATGGGAGATTTTTTTTTTGTTTTTTGTTACTAGTTTGAATTACTTCCTTTTTTTTTTTTTTCTGTTTTTATTTATATGTATTTCTTTCTGTATATACAGAACATTAAGAAATGTAATTATTTTAAACTGTTGTTCATTAATGGTTTCGATTTTTCTTTGTTTTTTTTATTTTTAATGAATTCTTTTCAGGTTTTCCCAATTTTTATAATTATTGGTTGGATTATGTTCTCTTTTTTTTGTAATTAACTGTGGGCTTTTCCTCAGACAATTTTTTTTTGTTATTGGGGTTGGGAATTGTTTTTTTCCAAAAGGGAAAAGCCCCCTTCCCAACAGCTCCTTCTAAGTGATATTCCGAAAACTATGTCTATATTAAGAACTAGGTTAAGAGGAGTAAGCTTTTACCTAAATTTATATATTTTGTTTTACTTTTTTAGCTATTAAAAAAGTCTTAGATGAAAATCTTTTAAATATGGAAATAATTGTGAATCCTAAAACATTGGACAATGGAGTAAGTGTTATTCAGCTTGAAACAGCTGTTAGTGCAGCAATGAAATCTTTCACTGGTTCTATTGGTAAATACAGTATTTATTTATTAATTCTTGGATGATTTAAACAAGAAATAACAAATTTGAACTTTTTAGGAATAAATGTTCCCCGTAGAAGATTTCTTCCTGTCAAGAAAACATCTGATATGTTGCTTGTAATGAGCAATCTTTACAAATTGTCTAATGGGCATTTAGTAATGTCTCCTGATCGACTATTTCCTACTACTCCTTTAGTGAAGTTAGGAGATAGACATTTTTCCAAGGTAAAAAAAAAAATCTAAGTGATTGTTTAATACTATTATTTTTATTTAGAAGATGTTTTAATATTTAATATTGTCATTAGTAATATTTTATAATATTTGTTCATTTTATTTTAATATTTCCATATTTTATTATTCTTTAGGTCGCAGAATTTCTCAACAGATTTGCTTCTATTCCTGATATACTAGATTTAGATCATCTTACAGTCTCTGGTGATGTAACATTTGGACGGCATGTTGTGCTTAAAGTTAGTATCTTTTTGATGGTTTTATTTAAATACTGATTGTTTATTTTATTTATGAATGACAAAAGTTATGTGCCATTTGTTGACCAAACTTTTATTCGGGATTTGTCTTTGGATGTAAAAGAAAGCCATTGCAGGATGAAGAAGGGATGATAGGATTGCTGTGTCAACAAATTTTGCTAAGATTTTATCAAAAGCATTAAAGGATATCGGTGGCATACAGTGTTGAGCCCATAATGTTGCATTGCGGAACACTGGTTTCAAAAGGATATCAGTTGGACAACTTTTCTAAAAATAAACTTTTCCAAAAAAGCTTTAATATTGTTTAACCCTGAACTTTTTAATAATCAGAGTTTTCTTAATTTAGAGAAAAGATTGAGGTTAAACAAAGCCATGCTAAACATTGTGTAATAAATCATATAAATATTTATTTATTTATTTTTTTTTTTTAGGGGACAGTGATCATTATTGCAAATCATGGTGACCGGATCGATATACCCTCAGGTGCAATCCTTGAAAACAAAATTGTATCAGGAAATTTGAGGATATTAGATCATTAACACTATATAGAGTTTCTGAAATTATATGCTTTGTGTAAATATGCTCATCTATTGTCAAAAATATATTTTTCCCCGTTTCACAATTTTTTGGAATTTTTGTGTTTTATATCACTGTCTCTTGATTGCTCCTTTAGTGAAATGGTTTCACTTAAATTTATGATACTGTGGACCTTCAGTATAACACAAACCATGAGGAAATGGAACCAACTGTGTTACAAAGCTAAAAAACCTTATCATAATCATTTTCAACTTGAGAGGACAGGTCTTATTGTTTGCAATTCTTAAAAATTAACAATTAAAAGTGAAAGGATATTAATTTCAAGCAAGAGGGGAGGAAACAGCTTTCCATCTTTCTTATATAATACTTTTTGCAGCTGCCATACTGGTCTTTCATTAAAGACTTTAACAATGCCTTTATAAAAATTTTAATTTTTTTTTGTTATTTCCAATAATAACAGTAGAATTTAAGGTTGCCTGAAAATTTTAAAAATGTCTTGCCATATTTTTAAATAGACGTGAAACACTGATAATATTTCAATAAAACAGTGCCAGATAAAACACCATACCTGGTAGGGTAATGAAAAAATGATCTTGGTTTGTATCTGGCTAGTGAGTCCTGTGTCAGAAAAGTGCGATAGATGAAAGTTTGTAAAATTTGAAGACATGAAAAGGGGGCTAATTTTTAAACATAATGTGAAAATTGTTTTTTATATGAAAAAAAAAATCAGTGTGTGATTGTCATGGAAACGGCCGTGTGTTGTATGAGAATACGTTTATGTAACAGATTATATTTTTTGAATAAAATATGTTTATTTATGTATTTAGGATAAAAAGAAGGAATTAAGGTAATTTGTTCGGATCGGCGACACCAACCCCTACACGCGCCCAGAATACCTTTTATCGATTCTAACCTTGTTTCGATTTATTTCGATGTTCTAGTAGCTGCTTTTAGAGGGGAAAGGTTTTTCTCCTACACTTACTGAGAAACTCTAAATCCTTGTTCAAAGTAACATTAACTTCTGTTTACCTTCTAATATTAAAATGAGAAATAAGGAAATAATGAAGTGGAAATAAGAAAATATCGAAATATAGGACACTTAATCAATTTTGAATTAATATTAATTTAATCAACAATTAATATACTACTGAACCACCAGTAAAGTTAATTCCTGATGAACTTTCTGTCAGAGAAGTGAAAATAACAAATTATAAATATAAAAAAGACAGAATCCTTAAGTATTTATTTGGCATAACTCCTATTTATTTAATACTAGCTGAAAGTACCCCGCTCCGCTACGGTTTATATATCATTAGGATGAAGACAACTTATATTAGTAAAAGTTAAGCTTAACGTTGATAATTATTATTACTTAAATAAACCTAAAGAATTCCATTCTTTGAATAATTTCAATAAGTAAATTTAACAACTTGCAAAAGTTAATTTTATATTATTTTGATAGTCCTCCAGTGAAGCTTCGAGGCAACATTTCCATCTTACTCAGCTCTGATACCAGACCATCAGCTTTTCTTATGGCATACTTTGAGTGAATATAGTCTCAACTTCTCAACTTTTTTGATTTTTTCGAATAAAGTTTAGTCTTTCTGTTTCCATTTTTGCGTACATATCAAAACTGAAGGAAGAGTAGTTGGGGACGAAGATACTGTTGAAGCAATGTTAGTGAGTTGCTCGTAAGGAATATGTACATCGAACTGGCCTTACATGTTATCACCAGAGAACATAAGTCTTTTAATAGCTTCTCTTCACGAAACAACTCAAACTTGTAAGTTGTAAGTAACCGCTGCAGCTACCATGAGTTACAGAAAGTACCAATATTATAAGGTTTCGACATCGATCGTATTTTTGTTTGTTTACAACTATAAGAAACTTAAACGGTGGTCTAAGTTTGCGGCTTAAAGATCTAACCTATTTTTTAACTTAGCTTATATCCAAATACCATATGATAATTAATCTTTTATTATTCACCCAATAAAAATTGAAATCGCATTTTTCGCAAATTAGCCGCGATCCAGGCCGATTTTTAAAATTCCTTTCTTAACGAGCACCTACGGCCTTAGAGGAATCTACATATCGAATTTCATTCCAATCCTTTCTGTGGTTTCTGAGATTTCGTGTTAAGTGAGTGAGTGGTATTTGACAAATATATAATAGATTTGTAGCTACATGTTTCGGAGACAATGTTCCATCATCGGGCTTCTATTTTTTTTAAAAAACACAATCTATAACATTATACCAATAGTTCTACAATTATATAGTAATGTGTCATTTACCTCTTAATCTGTGATTATTTTCACATTATCAATTCTCCATGTTATAAGCCATTATATAATATAAGACAGAATCCTAGTTGAAAGTGATGATGTTAATTTCTGCTATATTTTCTCAAGGGAAGTGGAAATAAGAAAACATGAAACCTGTGATATTCTTTCTTACATTTATTTATAAACTGATATGTTTTATTGAATTAGTTATACAATCTGTCTCACTTTAGGACAAAAAGTAATATGGATGACAAAGAATCTATTCACAAAATATGTATACTGAAATTTTATCACTGAAATTGAAACAATAAATAAAAATATGTAAAACACCAAATCCATGTACAAATTAATCTTCTTAAGTTGTGTAACATTTTTACACATAAGATAAGATGAAATAAGAAAACATGAATTGATAAAACACTTAATCCTCGTGTTGTTAACTTCTGTTTCACCTATTTACATTTACAGTATATTATATAATAATACATATACACAATAATTACATATACATAATACAGATATTACCTAACGTTGATGGAGAAGTTTCAATATAAGACAAATTGAACTCGCTGAGCATGAAGTCAGTCAATGATAGGTTTTGTGAGACATAAACATTAAAGTTCCAACTATCATAGTGTAGTAAGATCAGGCTCGTAATCGGTTATAATTTTAGCGATGTTTTTGGAATATTTACAACGAAAGTAACAAAAAGAGTTCAAATTCTGCTAATACTGTGCCCGGGTGGATATATACTCATGCGAGCACGAACTTGAAGATGCCATTGGTCGTTAAGTTTACTTGGCAGACATCACCAGGTGTTGCGTCTTTCATTTCCAAATAAATTTCCGAAAAGCCAATGTTAACTCTATTAAAATCAGTAAAGCTATTGATGTTGCAATATATGGTGACTCCACCGGCTCTGCGACTTGATGATGATGATACCGCTACCGATGATATAGTTGCAATTTGTCTGTTCTTAGCGGTATTACAATGTGATCTCAGATCAAAGCTAGGGATATTCACTGGCATGGAATTTTCCATCCAAGTTTCGCTGATTTCCAAATAATCAGATCGGTTGATGATAGTATCAGTAGAAATGTCTTCTGAGTGCGCGACCAAGTTTTGTGCATTAATTGCGGTAATAAGTTTAAAACAATTGCTGATCAGGAACACTATCACAAAATTTTTGATAATATTTTTTTTTATTCTAACACCTTATATTATTCACTGTCATTACTTTAAACTAATGTTTTATATACAATCGGTAGAGTTTGACGACAGCTGACGATTAAAACTTAAACGAACATCGTAGCTTCTCCGAGTCCAAAGTTATAGAGCGGAGGCTGGTGTGCAACCCCCCCCCCCCCCCCCCCCGTGGGAATTTTCGACAAATACATTTTTTGTTTGTATTGAGATGTACTTTAAGGTTTTATTAGGTGTTTCCACTTGCGAATTACAGCAAATCCCGGAAAAAACATTAAAAAATATGAAAACTACCAAATTTGAAATATATTTGAATTCTTTGCTCCTAATAATATTTATATATATTTCATACAAACTTTTTTTTTTATACAACTTTAACTTTTATACCATTCAGATTTATTGTAAAGGAAAAACATTTTATGAATCAATTAAGAGACAAAAGCTTCAAACATTCACAAGCATTTTAGAGAAGATCACTGTCACGACTGCACAAAACAGATTGGTTGAGATGAGAGCTAAAAGAAATATTTTTGCTCGAGTTTTACTTTTGTCCCAGGAACGTGAAATTAGCCCTGAGAAGCTGAAGTTTCATGTACAATCGGTAGAATTTGACGACAGCTGACGATTAAAACTTAAACGAAAAAAGGTATTAGCCACTGCCGATGGATGTCCCTAAAAAACAGATTAGTCCAAACTGCTCCATGCTTTGGAGGTCTATCGTATATCAGACGAATCTCCTGAGATGGAAGAATGTATGTATGTGATGGACGGTATGGCTTACATTCAGGCTCTTACTAATATTTCAGAAACCTTTGGTGAACTAGCAGATGTTGTCTTGAGCCGCTTTCTAAAATGCAGGAGGATAGATTTTGCTACGGATACCTATTTAGATGTATTTATTATAAACATTGAAAGACAAAGAAAGGGTTGTGGAGATACGTTTTTAATAAGAGGGCCTAAAATCAAGATTCCACGGGATTGGAAAAAAATTCCTTTCTAATAGTAAAAATAAGGAACAACTGGTTAACCTGCTACATATTGAATGGGCTCACCACAAATACACCCAATACTTACATGGAAGAAATCTTTACTTGTCTCATGGTAATAAATGTACTTGCTTTACTAGCTGACTATCAAACATACAACACAAGAAGACCTATGCTTTTCACAAGAGGAAGCTGATACCAAAATAATACTACACTCCTTCCATGCATCAAAACATTGTAAAGACCATTCACCCATCAGAGTTAGATCCTCGGACACAGATGTATTAGATTGATGCAAAAATAATGCAGGTTTATACCTCCCCCAAAAAAATTATTATAATTTTTCTTGGTTTATAGTGATGAGTGGTCAACACTAACTTCTCTCATTTTGTCCCGAGTGATTAGTTTTGCGAGGGTTTTCTTCAACCAAAGCCCTCAGTTGGTCGTGATTAGGAACAGGAGGCCTAGCACAACCTCCCTTGTCTAAGACGAAATTTTTGTAACCATCGATGCACTGTACATTCACTAATGCTTCTGCTACTTCAAACAACATTAGCATGTGGTTAGGGCCACACTTAAACCAAGTTTGAACTCATAAAAATGAATTTTACCAAAATCTTGTTTCGACACAGAGAATTTCAGAGGTCCTTACTCATAGAAAACGTGGCACAAACTAAATTAAACTTTGAGGAAAAACAATATTAAAACGATTGTTTATAATCATTTAACTAGACTGGAGGATTATCTTGGTTTACTTGCTAAGTACTTGCCTGAACAAAATGAATATTCAAAACCTGCATTATTTTTGCATCAACCTAATATTTATATTATTAATAAGATTTGCCAGCAACATTGAACACGTAGTGTTCTTTGATACAGGAACTGGTAACAAACGAAGGGTGATAAATTTCACCGCCATTTCTCATAATTTAGGTGTAGAAATGAGCCACGCTATGTTGAATGTGCATGCCCTGTCCGGATGCGATACCTTTAGTTCCTTTGTTCGTCATGGAAAGTTGTCTGTGAAAGCTAAATTGGAAAAGTTTTCAAATTTTGTAACTATCCTTACATCATTAGCAGCATCACCGACAATTATAGACACGTTAATGACTGGCCTGGAGGAATTCTCTGTTGCTTGTACTGTAATAAAGAATACATCAGTATTAACAAACTACGGTTTGATTTGTTTTAACAAAAGTATTTTCATAAATAACATTCGTATTTACACAACTGCATTTTCCCTGCCTAACAACCAAGGAGTGGATTTAAGGCTACTATCCCCATGCAAAACGTCATTAGAAAACCACATAAAACGTGTCAACTACCAATGTTAAGTATGAAATAACGCACATGTAACTAAACCCTCCACACCTACTTCAGTGGGATATGGGTGGAAGTTGGAGAATGGTGAACTTAAGTTTGATTGGATTAAAGGAGATCCGTTGCCACCCGAACTGCTTGACATTCCAGAAAGCTTTGAACAATCAATTTGAAGATGAAGATAAACCAGAAGTACTAAACTTAGACGATATAATACACGAGGATGAAGAAAATGACAGTTGATTATAAATGATACTATAAATCATATGCTGTCTGTTGAGTTTTTTAAAAATTAAATTTTGTATTTTCATTATTCGACCTTGGATATATATTGAATAAGTTAATACAAAAATATGGTAATCAATATACCCTATTGTAGTTTAAAATAAAAATTTTTCCAGTTTTTCTTAATTTTCCGAAATATGCTGTAATTTGAAATATTTTAATTTTTATTAGTAATTATAATTTGTATATTAAAAAAAAATCCTTTTTATTAACAAAGTTTAAGTAAAAAATGATACACTGTGTATGAAGGAATTTTATTACCTATACCTGCATCAGCAGCAGTCTAAAATAATGTTGGTGAGTTGATAGAAATTGAACAAGGACAGCCGATTTGCGGGATTTTATGCCCAGGAAAGCGTAATAGCTTAGATCTGATCATGCTAACAGATCCTTAAAAATGTTACCGTATTTCTCAAGTCCTCGACGCCTTCTGACTTTCCAGAACCTGTCGACTTATCTGCCTTCTTCGGTTTATATCAGCAGGCTTTGCTCTACAGTTCTCATTATATCACTTAGTATTATCACTTTTCAATTATTTCTTACTATTTTTCTTTGATTCTAGAAAATGTAAATATCTTTTGTTGTTTCTATTCTTATTCATTTTTAATTTTCAATTTTTATTTTTATACTCTTACATTCTTATTTTTACATTTATTACTTTCTTTCATATTCTATTAGTATCTAATTGTTCCCTAATGTTATTTATCTTTCATACTAGATCGAGTCTTACCGATTCTCTGAAAGCCTGCGTCTTCCTATCAAATTTCTTCCTTCTCCCCATATCCTCAAAATGACCGATGTCCTAACTATCCTTATCTGCTCATTATGACGAATTCCTACAGTATTTTACCCGAAATTCCTACCATATCATCGCAGTGTCTGAAACTTGGCTCAAACCTTTCATTCCCTCTTCCCTAGTTTCCCTTCCTAACTATACGCTTTTCCGCCATGACCGGGTTGGTCGGACGGGCGGTGGTGTAGGTTTATTTGTCCATGAAAGCCTCAAGTTCCGAATTCTTGAACGTTCACATCCAACTGATCTACCACAAATAGAATTCCTTCTCGTTGAAATTTCCTATAAAACTCTCCATCTCCTGCATGTGGTAGTTTACCGCCCACCCCATGTTTCTTTTGATCCATCTTTTGAGACTTCCTTGTACAACTACGTTTCCTTTTATGCTAATGTCATTATTTCTGGGGACCTGAATTCTAATTTCCTTTCTGACTCCTATGATAAATTGTTCCTAGAAATCCTCTTTTTTTCCCTACATCTCTTCGTCGTTCCATTCTCTCCTACCCACCATACTTCCTCCTCCGATACTTGGCTTGACCTATTTATCATTGATTCGGCAAAAAACCTCCTCCCTTCTTCTCAGTTACCTGTTCCTTTCCTTTCTTCTCATGATCTGATTCAAATATCATAAAATACTCTAGCACCACCATTCCTTCCATAAAACTATTTCATTCCGCAATATAGAATCCTTAACCCGTGAGAAAATCCTTCCAGACCTGAAATTTACTCCTCCTCCTCGATTGATTCCATGGTAAACATCCTCACCACTTACCTCCTAAATATCCTTGATATACACGCACCCCTCAAATCCTTCTCAGTTTGTCGTCGCCCTGCTCCTTGGATAACTTCGGAAATAAAGCAGCTCCAAAGAAACCGAGAAGCAGCTCCAAAGAAACCGAGAAGCAGCCTGAAGACGCTTCAGACGCACGAGGATGACGGATGACTACCAAAGGTTCAAGATGCTTCGTAACTCAACACAAGCCCCGATTCGTCGAGCAAAATCAAATTATTACCATGAAGCCCTCTCCTCTGCCCCTGATCCCAAATCGAAATGGCATATCCTCCGTAAGCTTTCACTCAGTGAATCCCTTGTATCCTCATCTACCTACCCTGTATCTCCCGATGAAATAAATTCATTTTTTTTCCCACCTTTTCTCCTGATTCTCTTCATCCTTCCTCCAATTTAACCCCAGCTCCTACATTCAATTCATACAATACATTCCCCAGTCTGCTCTCCTAAAAATCACTAATGACATATTTACCGCAATAGATAATAAGAAATTAACCGTCCTGTTACTCCTTGGCTTTCCTAAAGCCTTCGATTTCCTTGATCACTCTATCCTAATCTCCAAATTAAAATCATTTTTAATTTAAACTTTTCCTACAGTTCCCAAGCAGTTAAAATACCAAACCAATCCCTATCTTCTATTCTCACTCTTACCTCAGATATTGCTCAGGGATCCAGTATTTCTCCTCTCCTTTTCTATTCCTACATTAATGATCTTCCTAATTCAATTTATCACTGTTCCTACCACCTCTATGCAGATGATTCCCAAGTCTATCTCCCCTTCTCCCCTTCAGAGCTATCCACTGCTTTCGCTAAAGTTCAGAAAGACCTGGACAGAATCAGTGCCTGGGCGACCTTAAATAAATTACAACTTAACGAAAAGAAGACTCAGGCCATTATAATAGGCTCTAGCTCCCTCCGTAATTCCTACTCACAATACCCTCCTTTAACCTTAAATAATCATTCTATCTCTTTCTATTCCTCTGTAAAAAATCTCGGGATTTTTTTTTATCAAACCCTTTCTTGGAAACCTCAGATTGCCCAAATTTCCCTCCGTTCCATACGCCTTCTCAAATTATTCCACCGAAACCGTTATCTTCTTCCCAGTCAACCCGTAAGCTTTTAGTCTCTTCCTTATTATTCCCTTACATTGACTATGGTTGTCTGGTTTACGGTGGCCTATCGACGGTTCTCGAGGACAGACTGAAGCGAATCATGAACTGCTTTGTCAGGTTTGTCTTCGGTAGTCCGAGGCGTTCCCATGTTTCCCACCTCTATTCCCAACTAAATTGGCTCTATCCCACTTTCCGTAAACAATATTTCCATGGAACATTCCTGTACCAAATTATCAATACCCTCCAACCTTTTTATATTTACAATAAGCTTCAATTCAGATCTGCAGTCAATCCAATACATACAAGATCCCGTCTTTCTGATCTGTGTATCCCATCCGATAGAACTTCAACCTTCCAACGCTCCTTCCTTTTCCGCTCACCAATCCTCTGGAACTCCATCCCTCCTCACATCAGACAAGCTAAATCCCTGAAAACATTCAAATATTTCTATTTCCAATACCTACTTCTCATCCAAACTGATGCTTGCTAACTATCTACCTACTTAGTCAAACATTGTTATTTCATTGCTGTATTCAGTTCTGGAATAATTGAGATTCCTTTTAATACAATTTTCACTTTCCATGAATATAGCATTGGGTACTTCTATTGTACATACAAATCTAATCATTGTACCAAAAGATTTTTCTATATTATTTTATTTTATTTTTTTCTTATTTAATTTTATCTTCTCTAATCTGTAGAATGTTATCTTCTTTTCTTTTCTGTTTATTTAAATATCATCTATGTACATAGTCTCATTAATGTATTATTGTTTTTCTTTTTTTTTTCTGTTGTATTTCATTATGTCTCTAACCAGATTTGATTTAGTTATACCTATACTTATCTGTTATTCTTAAGGGACTTTGTCCCAGAATAAAATTATTTTTCTATTCTATTCTATTCTATTTCTATCGGTATTGTTAGTAACTTCAGTATATTTTACATTGGTTTCTAATACTGTAACTCTATGAAAAATAGCTACCATTTTAATTATCCAATTTGAATAATTAATCTTAATATATATAAATTACGTGTCGCCGCCTAGGGGCCGGCTAACACCTAAACTACTGAACCGATTTTAATCAAATTTGCATACCGTGTGCAGTTTGATCCAACAAAAAAGATAGGATACCTTATATCTTAATTTATAGTCGCAATATTATTTGTATATTATCTGTAAGTCACAATTATCTGTTAGCTCTATACGATTCTAACATATGGCGGTATAAGGTTATACTATTATATAAAAGGACAAGCAATTTTTCGTTTGTGTTCACTAACCGCCAAAAACTACTGAACCAATCTCTACCAAATTTTGACTACATCATCTTTATAGGATGGTTTAGAAATAGTAAAATCTAATGATTTTCAACTAATTCTTTATTGAAAAATGAATAATAAGTGGATAACAGTGAAGTTCAAAAATGGCGGCAATTGCCATCTACATGAAAGGTTAAAAGGTACAGTGTTACATAGAGGTGAACATTGATAATAAAATTTACTTATTTTCAATTAAATTGTTGAGTTAACTTCATCATGTTCATAGTTCTAGGTTTAGCAACAATGAAAATTTAAATGTACAATGTTGAGTGTTAGAAACGGGTTTTGCCACATTACCACATACTTTTATGGTTAGAAATTAAAATCCAACCAGATCAAATCAAATAAAATTATTTCTGTCGAATGAAAATTATTAAAAATCAAAATGCCGATCCTCAGCTGTTTAATATTGTGTGTAAAAATATGAACTTTGAACCTTTAGTTGTGAGCATTGATAATGCAGTTTCGTAATAGTCTCTGTCCATCTGAATTACCAACTCAGATATTAAAATTGAAAATTGGATGTCTAATTATGCTTTATGTTATCTTCAAATACCTAATCAATCTAAATTTAACCAAGTTAATAATGGCTGCTATGCATGAAAATATTATCAAAAATATAATTTTCAATTGTTCACTTTAATACAAGATTTTTATCGATAAACAAAAAATCAATTATTAGTTAAAATTCCTCGACGGGGGATGATGAAGTTATATATAAAAGGACAAGCCATTTCCGTTCGTGATCACTAACCGCGAAAACTATAGAACTATTCTGTACCAAATATAACTACATCATCTTCATAGTTCAAGGAAGGTTTAGCAATAATAAAATTTACATATTTTCTCTTAAATTACTGTTTATAAAGCGATAAATATGTAGTGGGTAGTAAAGCGAGCGCCATTCAAGAGAGGTTACAATGATCCAGTGTCAATTATAGCTAGAAATTGATAATAAAATTACTAAATTAAATTAGTTTGTTATCCAAAAAGCTATAAATGTGTGGTGTGACGTGTGGATTCCAGTGAAATTTAAAAATCGAATATGTGGCAAGCGACAATAGCGTTTTAGTAAAACTAATGAACCTATATGAACCAAATTTTAACTACATCATCTTCATAGTTCTTGAAAGATTTACAATTAGAAAATTTACTATAATAATAACTTATACTATTATATAAAAGGACAAGCCATTTTTTGTTTGTGATCACTAACCGCGAATATTACTGAACCAATCTGTACTAAATATTAACTACATCATTTTCCTAGTTCTAAGAAGGTTTAGCAATATTAAAATCTACTGATTTTTAATTTATATTTTATTAAAAAAGGTTAATATGTGGACAACAGTGCAGTATGAAAATTGACCGATAGGTGGGGAGTGCCATTCTACACGAGAGGTTACAAAACAGCTTGAAATCGATGATAAAATTTACTCATTAAACTATAAAGAAAATTATTAAAAAATATTTAAATATGGTGTGCGATATGTGGATCCCAGTGAAGCTTGAAAATCGACCGATTGTGTATAGCGCCATTCCACAATAGAGTTAACAATGGTGAACTAAACCTATCTGTACCGACATCTAAATAAATAATTTTTATAATTCTAGGAAGGTTTTGCAATGGTAAAATTTAGAATAACTAAAATTTAAATGTACAATTTTGAGAGGCAGGACCGAGGTTTGCCACACTGTCATATACTTTTATAGTTCGAAATCAACATCCAACCAGATCAAATCAATAAAGTTATTTCTGCCTAATACAAATTATTACTAAATCAAAATGTCGATCCTTTGCTTTTTTATATCGTGTGTAAAAATATGATTCACGGGCCTTTTGTCGTAAGCACTGATAATGCAGTTTATTTTCCGCAAGAGTTTCTTAATAGTCTTTATCCATCTTGATTACCAATTCATACATTAAAGTTAAAAATTGTATGCCTAATGGTGCTTATATGTAATCTTCAACCACCTAATCAGTGCAATTATAACTAGATTAATAATTACTGCTAAAAAATCATTGAAGAAATAATGCTCAATCACATGCTAAAATACAAGAATCTTATCGATAAACAAATAAAACTTTAATTTTTAGTTGAAATTATCTTTAGTTATGAGGGCGGGCGAAGCCGCGACGGGAATGCTAGTAATGTGACTAAATTGCTATTTCTTGGGATAATGGCGTTATTAGAGTGAACTGTGATATAAAAAGAATCCGAAGTTGGGAAACCTCATTAAGGAACCACCTGAGAAAAATACCCTACCTTGCTTATCGATGATTTATCTTTTTGGAATGCTTCTTGTCTATTTTTGAGATTAATTGTATGCCATTAAACGTATTTACCCCTAAAATACAATATTTTTTCACTAATAAAGTACAGTGTTTAATTTATTTCCTAAACGATATATCACTATAGAATCGTTTTTATAAGGTAACATTTGTGAGAGGTCACCTTAGCACGGACTCTTCCAAGGGGCCGGACCCCGGGGATTTAGCACCTCCCCCTGTCCCCTTTCTCAGCGGCCCTGTAAACTTATCCAATTTGCAGCAATACAAACTTCAGAAACACGAGATGCCCTATTTACATAAGAAGCTGCCAATTCGACACTCATTTCCCACTTTCCTACGTGTAAAGCCGCAAGGCGCTTGATTTGTTAAAGAAATTAAGATAATAACAAATAAAAAACATCTGTGTATTCACTGTGCAAGATATCTTGCTAAAGAATTAATGGGTTATATTGTGAATTTCAATGTATTTATTGAGAAGACGTTTTCAGCTTCTATGGAATAAACTTCTTAACCTTTCATATTATAACCTCTGTATTTGTTTATGAAACAGTGGAAGTTCTAAAACTTAACAGTGAATATTTTGTGTTTTGCCTTAGTCAGCCTAAGTCGGCTCTAAAACTCGATATTTGATTATTACAGTTCTAAAAAGGATCGTTTGTGTTATAAATCATGTCTAAGAAAGAAAATGAAGCTCCTGTTGAGTTAGAATGTCAATTTATTCTTCGTTTACCAGAGGTAAATATTATTAACTTAAAGATTATTTTTCAAAATCCATTCGCAACTCATTTATTCTTATTCATTTAGGAACCAGCCAGAGTACTCCGTGAAATGTTGAGAAGTGGAAGCACAAGTCTTAAAGACAGATTTACTATTAAACTGGAGAATGATGTTAGATATGGTGAAGTGAAAGTTGACAATTGGCATCTGCATGCTAAGGTTTATTATTTTTTAAATAAATACATTTAACAAGAAATTATTCTTCCAATTATTAGCTAGGTATTGTTTTTAATATAAGACTTAATATGATGTTATATTTATGGTTTGATTTTTGTAATAATTGTAAATTGTGGAATATTTGTATTTTAAGTGTCAGGAGATGATCTGGACTTAATGATGAAAAATAACACATGGACTAACTACTGTTAATAGATGGAAGGATCATGGTGAAGAGCGATCATATTCTATTATTGAAAACTTGATTTTGTACTTGAAACAGAGAGATTATAACTGAAAGAAAGTATAATGCAACCAAGAGTTCTGAAGTTTTAAAGGGGTCAATAGAGTGCATATTAGCCACGGAATACAAAATATAGCAGGAGGGGCAGAGGCACTAATGTCATAAGGTTCCCCTGGCTCCAGTTCAGCCTGCTCTCCCCCCACCACCTTCACCCCGGGCTGCTCCACCTCAGGCTTATTTACAACTTTATCATCTAATATTTAGGCTTCTAATCCTACGAATTTTAGTGGTTTCCATCTAATTGTTCAGAAATTTACCACATTCATGCATAGGTAGGTAGTTTAAGAACAAAAATAAAGCAAAATATTACCAAAAGAAAATTATTAATTTATTACTATTCGATTTTATTTTATTTTTATGTATATTATCATTGATATTTTTCAAAAAATGGTGGATTCGGACTTTAAAAAATACCATTCCGATTGATCTGATTAATAATGAGTATTCAGAGCCATCTTCTAAAAAATGTGGAAATCTAAAAAAAAAATTTCCCCCAAGGTATTGTTTTAGAAGTAACAAAAGCAAATTTTCTATTATCCATTTAATTAGTTATTTTTGTTTTTCTTCACACAGTTTTGTAGACTATATTTGTCGGCTCAGTTTTTCTTCTTATACCATAAAACGTTTTCAGCGTAGGTTTTAAATTTATTTTTTCTTTTAAACCAGTATTTTTTTTTGTGGTAGAAAGTGAATTGTCAGTGAAGCTTAATGAATCAGCTGTATTTCGAAGCTGTACAGAACTTTTATCAAGTTGTTTTTTTGAGCTCGTTTATGTTTTTATTAGTAATCTCTAACATTTTTTAAATTTCTTTTTATTTGGATACCTAATATTTTTCAATGGGGTCACTAGCCTTTTTATTGGCCCCCTTTCTTAAAATAAAAAATCCAACATTAAACTTCTAAGTTGAAATACTTACGTATGTGGGTAAAGTAGGGGAAAGTGTAAACAGTTATATGTACCTTAATAATCTTCTGTCTCAAATGATCTGGGAAATAAAAAACCGACTGAATTGCATCTTTCTTTAGATTTACTCGAAATGAAGATATTCTGTCAAAATCATCCTCTTTAAAATGTTTTGAACAAATAACACTTATTTTGATGGCTTCCATTTTTCTTGCCTCAGGGCTTGAACCCACTTATTCCGTTCCACTTCAACTGAAGGGAAGCTGAGGAAAAAATAAAAGGTAAAATTGGAACTGTTTACGTTTTAAAGATTTATTCAAATCTAAAACTATGTTATTATTGTAAAACATCATTTGTCTTACGGTGTTAATGTTTAATGTTCGAAACTAGTTTTCAAATAAAAATAATTTCAATAGAATTGGCAATTAATTTATCAATCCTAATTGAGTATACATAATATTCTGTATTCTGTGGTTACAATACCTACTATTGTTAATATAGCAATCAAGTTAAAAAAGCTCCACAATAAAATATATTTTTACTGCTGCGAAAGGGAAGGAAGATTTGTTTCTCAATTTATTGAAAAACTAAACTGTGTACGTTTAAAATGTACTGGTGATGGGTTATAGGAGGATTTAAATCCTTGTTGGACTCTTTCCTGGAACATCCAAACACGGCATTTTTTAACCCAATTGAGAAATAAAAACAAAACAAAACACGTACACAACAGAGACCTAACAATTACCAATTGTTTCAAATAAACACGGGACAAACAGTGATACTGTCTGGGACAGCCGGGGTTAAGGTGGTGGGGATAGCGCTCCTAGCCGGGAGCCTTCTCCCCCCTCCTATCCTCCGCTTCTATCATTTTCTGTATTCTGTGATATTAGCTGAGGACAATCACAGACTGTATGCTGTGTCTAAAATTTTGAGTTTTTTTTTTTTTACAAGTTCCTACATTGTTATAAGGCATAAGAAATCAATATTATCTCTATTATTAAAAACCTTTAGTGTAATTAATAGGGGCAGCTAAGTGATGACAGAACTTTGATAAGTGGTTGTAATGCCTCTGTGGTGGGAGAATACTTTAAGGAATACC
Source organism: Euschistus heros (assembly GCA_003667255.2). Classification (NCBI taxonomy): domain Eukaryota; kingdom Metazoa; phylum Arthropoda; class Insecta; order Hemiptera; family Pentatomidae; genus Euschistus; species Euschistus heros. The sequence goes on from RCWM02000060.1 coordinate 2,012,862, forward strand.
TTATCTTTCCATAAGAAGCGACCAAAACATCAAAATAAATTGAAAAAAGATAACAATTGATAACATAAATATTTTGGGCAGGAGCAGGGTTTGAGTTGTGGGTTGATGTCACCTTAAATTTTAAACTCTAAAATTTTAAATCAAATATTATAATAGTATAAATTAAATTGTATACTCTCCCTACCACTAGAGAAAACTGCAAAGCTTGCATATCAAATTTTAAGTTTAATTTGTTCAAACTGAATGGGAGATTATTTAATACAAATGATACTATATAAAAACCCGAATATGCAAAAAGATGAGGAGAGCTGTTGCTTAAAGGAATAATTTCATTATTTAGTTATTTAAAAAAAAAAAAAAATGCAGTATGAGGGGCTTATTTTTGCCAAAATATTCATCAATTTCCTAAAAATCATTTTCTAACTGGAATCAAACATAGGGGAAGTCTCAGTTCTTCTAGCATATGCTGCTTGTGAAAATAGTTAAATTTCAACTAAAGAAAAAAATTGTGAGTTGTAGAATACCAAATCCTGCCAAGTCCTTTTTTGAAAATTTTTTACAGCTGGTCAATATAAAGGTCTTAATTGGTGTTATCAAAGAACAGGCCTTATTTTTGTATGGCTGTTTTCAATGTGATTTAACTATTTTTGGGAGAAAACCTTCCACCTGAAGATAATCTAGTAGAAAAACTATTAAAAGAAGAATCTGGAAAAACTTAGCTGGTTTTGTAATTCTACACCTCTATATATGACTTATGAACTGCAGATTGTGGAAATCTCAAAGGTATCTTTATTATCTCGGCCCCCACAAAAGGCATCACAGACTTTGGGCCACCTGCTGCAGGCTGGCTACTTTAGGTGTAGAGTAGTAGAAGTAGTTAAATTAATGTTTGTACTTGTTAATGATGTTATGTATGATATGATACTAAGTTAACATTTATATACCATAAAATAGGACAACTTTGCCAGTTTTTGAAAAAAATGTTGTTTAGCACTTCGTGAAGTTTCTGACCCATTATATACAGGGTGAGTATCTCTTAGTGTAAAAAAAAAAATTGGGTGAAACTAGATCAAAAATGTAGTAAAATGCTGCAGACCTTACCTTTCTATTCTAATCTGTTGCAAATATACGATAAATCAAAGAATTATTTGGGGAAACCATGATTTTTTCCATAAAAGCTGTAATATCTCCATTTTGTTTAAATATTTTTCACATTTTGACCACATTTTCGGATTTAGCATTAAATTTTCTGAAATAGAAGAGTACCTGTAACCTTGAATTTTACAAACTTGGGGTCTAAAAAACAGCTTGATCTTCATTTTATTTGGGGAAGTCACGATCTCTTAATTACTTAGACGCTCACCGTTTTTCGAAAAAAACTATCCACAAAACGTCAAATCTCACAAAAACTTGCAAATTTAATAAGCTTTCGAATGATATGTTAAACGTAATGATTTTGTTTCGATTTTATGGAGAAATTTACTTTTGAAACCGAAAAAACATGGTGTTTTCATTTGGCATACAAATCAGTTACTTGTGTAAATAAAACATTATAACAATCTCTTAAATAAAATATGCATTTTAAACATAATAAACTCTTTATTGCAATGAAAAGCAAAGAAAGAAAAAAAATTGTTTAATAGAAAATAAAGGAAAACTGTCAGTAAAGCGACACCAAATCAAATGATCTGATGTTATTAAATTTATTTATTTATTATTATTATTTAGGATTTATTTTATTAGATTTTCAATGTAAGGTTTAAAACTCAATGATAATGAACATAGACCTCAATTTTGCCGTTAGCTTTTGGATGCAGATTGTGTTGAAGAATACTACTTTTTGAGGTGAATATTATGGGCAAATGAGTCTGTTTTTACAGGGGAAGGCATTTTTACCTATCCATGTATATCGTTGGTTTATTGCTTTCGAATAATGTGGAGGAGCGCCATGATGTTGAAAAATCATATTTTCCCGAACTTCAGGTGGAATATCATGATGAAGTTGTGGTAGGATATTTTGTAACAAATCTTAGTAATCTTATCATTCAATTTGTTGGGCAAACTATGATTTTTCAACACTATTCGACAGCAATACAAAGATGAATGAACTAAGATACCCGACATGGAACGGTAAAAATGCCTTCCCCTGTAAAAACAGACACATTTGCCCATAATATTCACCTCAAAAAGTAGTATTCTTCAACACAATCTGCATCCAAAAGCTAACGGCAAAATTGAAGTCTATGTGCATTATCATTGAGTTTTAAACCTTACATTGAAAATCTAATAAAATAAAAATTAAATAATAATAATAAATAAATAAATGTAATAACATAAGATCCTCTGATCTGGTGTCGCTTTATTGACAGTTTTCCTTTATTTTATTTTCAACAATAATTTTTTTCTTTGCTTTTTAATCCAATAAAGAGTTTATTATGTTTAAAATGCACGTTTCCATTAAGGGATTGTCATAATGTTTTATTTACACAAGTAACTGATTTGTATGCCAAATGAAAACACCATGTTTTTTCGGTTTCAAAAGTAAATTTCTCCATAAAATCGAAACAAAATCATTACGTTTAACATATCATTCGAAAGCTTATTAAATTTGCAAGTTTTTGTGAGATTTGATGTTTTGTGGATAGTTTTTTCGAAAAACGGTGAGCGTCTAAGTAATTAAGAGATCGTGACATCCCCAAATAAGAAGAAGATCAAGCTGTTTTTTAGACCCCAAGTTTGTAAAATTCAAGGTTACAGGTACTCTTTTATTTTACAAAATGTAATGCTAAATCCGAAAATGTGGTCAAAATTTGAAAAATATTTTTTAAAAAAGGAGATATTACAGCTTTTATGGAAAAAAAACGTGGTTTCCTCAAAAAAGTCTTTGATTTATCGTATATCTGCAACGGATTGGAATAGAAAGGTGAGATCTGCGGCATTTTGCTACATTTTTGGTCTAGTTTCACCCAATTTTTTTTTTTACACTAAGAGATACTCACCCTGTAGAAACGCTGGTGTTTTCATCACCTAGAGGAGTTATTTTTTGAAAGAAACTCTTATGTTTAATCAAATTTATCCAATGTTTACAAAGTGTCTCGTCCTGCTCGTAAATTCAAAAGTAAATAATAACTCTTTATATTGTCTAATACAAATTTAATATTTATTTAGAACAACTTGGAAATGTAAATTTTTCTTTTTCTGTAGGTTTATAAAATAACTTGGCAAAGTTGCACTAGGAAGTAAGGTCAAGATGGGGCAACTTTGCCAACCTATAATTTTGTGTTTGTTTTTACATAAATGTCTATAATGCAAAAATGTAAAGCATTATGTAGGCAAACTCACCAAATTCTACGGAGGCGAGGAGTTTGAAATATCCTACCTCCGTACAAACAACACCGGAAGATCATTTTACTTCGCAAACGTGGCTGATGAAGCTTTATTAAACGTAGGAGACATCATTTATATAAGTGACCTGCCATATATTGATTTCCAAGGTAAATATACATTTATGGATGAAAATGTCAGAAGCTTTTGTGGATTTTAAATTTCATTAGGTATTTCAAGTTTCGTTTTTATGAATTTCATTATTACGATGTTTCATTCTGAATACTGTTAAATCTAAATATATGTCATTTTCTGATTACCACGCTCTCTGAAACCCTGATGAAGGCTTGCAATGCAAGTGGAAATGTCGGCATTATAAATTAAAATATTATTTTTAATTGCTATGTATCTATGACTGCATACCCCAACAATCTAAGTCTCTGAATACTTCTCAGTCAACTAATACTTTATCAATATGTCATTTTCTCATTAAAATGTTTTCATATAGTTCAAACAATCCTTTGTCTGTTGCTGTCTCTATTTTTTAAGTGTTTTTTACATACTTGGCAAAGTTGCCCTATTGTAGGGTAACTTTGCCAATGCTATTTTTCTACATTTTTTAAATTTAATTTAATGATTTAATTGTAATTGTTGCATATATTTTATATTAAAAGATCTAATAATATCTAATAGATAATAAGATCTAATATAATGGGTTTGAAACAGATTTGAACGCTGTTGGTTGAGGTAAAAGTTGTAAGGAAAAATTAAACATGGCAAAGTTGCCCCAGTTTATGGTACTTAAAACATAAAAAATAAGTTGTTTATTAAAGTAATATTTATTGTTTCAGGTAGTAGATTTGCCTACAATTGTGGAATCATTAAAGACTATTGACAACAAAAGTTTCTATAAAACTGCTGACATATGCCAGGTATGAACAATTACTTTTTTTGGGGTAGGGGGGGGGAGTGTAAAATGGTTTAGTTGTATACTTTAATTTTAAAAATCAAATTAACTCAAAGCAATATGACCAAGCCATTTAATAAAATGTGTTTATTTTTCCATATTATTAAATAGTTAGCTGGAGGATTAATCTTCTTCATATTATGATTTATAATTTTATTCCTTACAGCTAAGAGATTGGATGATTGATTACTGCTTATTAATTCTACTTTTCATCTATTAGGAAAAATAAATGAAAAGTATGATTTAGTCTTTGGGTTTGCCAATAAATAAAAGATAATCATCAATTGTATTCAATTCTGTTTTGGATTTGCTGGACTGCTACTGTAACATGCTTGGCTACCAATTACTCTGATAATTGTTTTTATATATTATTTATCATCATCTCAACTCAAACTAACATCAGGTACCCACTTACCTGTGTAAATGACACGTTACCTGTGACAGGTAGACCTGTCATTTGTGCAGTGTAGATGAACAATAACTGTCAGTTATTGCAAAAACTGACAGTAACTGTTAATTTGCACTCTCAGTTTGATCTGGCAAGTTACCTTAGACAGACCTGTCATTTATTTATACCTGTAGGTGTGTACCCCTCTTAAGATTTTCAGTCTTGGAAAGTTCTTTTTACTTTATTGTATTCAATTATGATTGCATTTTTCCAATGGTATATATCAATGGTTATAGCGGCTTAAATAAAGGCTTGGGTATTAAATAGTATTCGAATACATGTGCACTTTATCTTAGTAGTATATTATATGTTTTAGATAATGATTTGCAAAGAAGAAGATGATCAAGTTACTACAGATGAAGAGTCACCTACCAAGCACAAAAAAAAAGATCCTAATAAAGTTGAAAAAAAATTTCTTTGGCCTCATGGAATCACGCCTCCACTTAAAAATGTCAGAAAAAGGAGATTTAGGAAAACTCTTAAAAAGAAATATGTCGAAGCCCCTGAAGTTGAAAAAGAGGTGAGCTTAATTTTGTTTGATTGGTTTTATATAGCATGTGTTGCGTGTTATTGTAATATACCTTATATTTGTTCCGTCAAATAGTTAAAGCAGAATCTAGACCTCCTCAATTAGTTTTTTTTTCATCCATCTCGGTTCTCAACCTTGTGGTGCCATCTTCTTACTCCCGCCTCATGGAGGTCTTGCTCCACCTTATCCAGTAATCTATGTTAGGCCCAGCCTTGCAATATTTACTCCTCCTGGTATTTCTTTTAATAGTTTTTTAGGTTTTTGAGATAGTTCATCGCTGATATTTTTTCATATTAGTAGTTATTTTTATTTTTTTAAGTTTCCAGTACACAGCCCCTAGATTCCTTGAAAGTTCTTTTGGATGTTTGAAATTGTTTAAAAATAATCTTATTTATTTTTATTATAAGGTAAAAAGATTGTTGAGAGGAGATAATGATGCAGTAAGTGTCAAATGGGAAGTCATTACTGAAGAAGAAGAGAAAAAGGTTCATATCAAAGAGGAACCTTTAGGGCCAGAGGAAAGTCAGGATACTTCAGCAAACAACACTCAAAATACATTAGGTATGTTAATTGTACTAATAATCCTGCTACTTGTTTCTTAACTTTCTTTAGCTCATGAATTTTTTAATTTATATGTTTAACCTTTATAAGATTCTTTAACTTAAAAAGTCTCCCTTATTTAAATTTGATATAAGAATCATTGGTTTTCTGTAGTAATACCATCTATCAAGTGGTATGGATCCACTAGGGAGTCAGGGTCTCCGCCAACACTAGTCGCCATGCATTCCTGTCTAGTGATGCTGTCCCCCCATTGTAGCTTCGGTCTTTTGATTCTTCGGCTACCATGCAAGATCTGCGTAAGGAGATTTTTGGGAGCCATCCTTGCCACATGACCTACCCATCTTAGACGGGCTAATTTTATAAATTTGACTTCATCGGGCTCTTTATGTGCAGAGTAGACATATTGATTTTTCTGTTGCCACTTGCTCACCAGAATTAGGCCATAAATTCTTCTTAGGATCATATGCTCGAATATTAATAGATCCTGCTCATCAGCCTTCGTAGTTGTTCAAATCTCGGATCATTATGTCAGAACCAGTCCGATGAGCATCTTATAGAAAATGATTTTGTTGCTTTGGGTCACTAAGTGTCTTCTCAAGGGATGGCTTTATCCATGGTAGCAACGGTTTGCAGCTGATATTCTCTTGCTTATTTCCACATCCACTCAGTTTTCACTGGTTACCTGTAAACCCATGTATGTAAATTTCCTGTTGAAACTTGTATGGCCCGAATTTTACTCTGGCACCAACTTGTCTTAGGGTCTCCATGTATTTGGTTTATCTTTGCTGATGATCAATCCTAGTTTCCACGCTGAAGCCTCTAGTTTCAGAAAGGATTTGATGACCACCAGTCGAGAGCATCCGCAGCTGTGTTGTTCTACTAAATATCGAGTCCGAGGTTAGGATTTGACTGTCACAGACAGCTTTTTCCAGAGCTAAAAGGAAAAAAAGTACGATCTTATTTTTAGTTTTTGAGAGCTGAAGTAGTTTACCAGTGTTTTTATAAAAAATAAAATTATTACTATCCTTGACCTTTTTTCCTACCAGAGGAGACTATATATGCCACTATTGACACTCAAAACCCTCAGTGGTTTGTTTATCACCTAAGTGATTTTCAGCAATTATTATCTATTTTATACAGTTATATTATAACAATCGCTTATAATCCTAATACATAGAGCATCCCTACAGAGCTATTAAATAGGAAAGTAAATTGTTTAAACAAGAATACATTAATTTCTTTATGTATGTGGAGATGGCTGTGTCTCCTCAAAGACAGTGCAGAGATTCTTAATTGAAATTGGAACATAGCAGCCTAGGAATTTAGAGAGGGTTGTAGACAGAATATGCAATCATAAAACCTCCTAGAAATAAAGGCTGTTTTTAAAAGAAAGAAACAGTTCATTGATAATTAAGGGTACTGGCAGGCTCAAATATTTGAAGGTTTGTCTGGTGATTGACAATTAAGCTTGCCATAATTTTGGCCACCACTGAAACTGCCATTCACCATATTTCCATTATCTGGTATGTCTTGAATTTTAATTTTGAAACTAGTTGGTTTGTGATGGAGGAGACTTAAGTCACAATTTTGGGAGAAAGGATCAATAGTCTAATATGCTTAGCGTTTTGATATACTGTCTGGAATAAGATTGATAACAAAAAATCTCTAAAATGATTTCAGTTACTCCCAGAGGTTGACATTGTTTTTATTATCTTAAAACTTCTAGTGGAGTAATACTTAATAATTAAATGTGGATGTTCTGTTAATAATTAAAGACAATCTAGATTTAATATTCAAAAAACAAAACAATATTTAACTGTTTTTGATTGTTAAACAGCTGAGCATGATATATTTGGAGAACCACTTTCTGAGTCTGATGAAGAAGAACCTCATTTAAACCTTGTGGAAATTGAGGAAAATTCGAGGTTGTCTGCTGATGATTCTAGAATATCAGATTCAATGTCTTTACAGGTATGATTAAATAATTAATTCTAGAATATTACCTACTTTTAGTTGCAAAAACTAAAATATCATTCTATTTTTTAGATGTCAGACAGAGGAGAAAGGAGTGATGAGAGACTTGTCACTGAATTTTCAGGCTCAATGTTTCCTGTTAAAACAGAACCTGAAGATGATAGAGATTATATGAGGAATACAAAAGAAGGACTCACAAATGGTAATTATTTCTTTTTGTCATGAATTTATTCTGTCAATGAAATAGTTCTCCTGGTTCTCCAGTATAAGAACAACAGTTTGGTTTCTGGAATCCTATAATTTTTTTCATTTATAAAAATTGTAATGCATTTAAACATATTAATTAATTAAAAAGTATTTATAATTAAAAATTATAATGGTTCATTGATTTTAGTTAGTGGTTTATTGTTGCTGGATCATAACAAAGGTACTATTCCTATATGACCATGTGTTCTGTTCCTTGTAAGACAACGTGCCGATTTGAATAAAAAAATATGGTTTTAAAGTTTATTAGGGAAATTAATAATTTGAAGAATTACAGTCCAGTTAAAGTATAAACTCAGTATATAAAATTTTCCTTCTTCACTACATCCTTACTTAAAAAGGTTGTATTTAATACATTACTAAAAGTTTTATTGCTAATTCAGTTCTGATGAGGGAGAATTTAATAAGAACCGAAACATTTAGGACCTACTTAATGATTCCTTGATGTTATAATAAGTTTTTAGTCAAATTTAATTAAATTGATTGATCTAAAGTCTTTTGAGGAAAATGTCAGTCATCCTCTATTCTGAAAACATTAATTTTTTTTTTAAGTGTGAAGCATAAAAAACTGTCTCAAAATAAATAACTCGTATATATATATAGCTAAATAAAAGGTTCGCGGGACTGAGTTTTTAAAAAGAGATTTTATTGAGAAGTACATACATTATATCAAGCAAAAGCACAATTTATAGCCTAATACAAAACTTCGTGGAACAAACTGACATCATAACGGGTAGAGGCAGAGTGTCGCCGCACGAAGGTGGGGGTGCCCCTTTTATACAGTTATCTAGGAGAGGGGATAGTGTACATTTATTTATTATCTCTAATACCATTGGGTTTCCATAACTTCTCCCCCCCAAGTTCCGAGGTCTCCGATGGAACAAATATCTAATAGGTAAGATTCTATACAATAAAAATAAAAGGTTTGGACCTTATACATTTCTCTATACCTTTTACACTAAGTCATAACATTGCAATAGATAACATTCTATAAACAAAAGGGATTGGACCTTATTCTAAGTTTATACAAGCATAGAAGGATTAGACTTTGTTTACTAAATTAGAATTTGAACATTTGAAAACAAAAAGTTACAATTATCAACTTCCTATAAACAAAAGGATTATACTTTGAACTTCCTGTTTACTAAGTCAGGATCTGTACACTTGAAAAATAAAAAGATTAAACCTTGTACGTCTAACGCTAGGATAGGATTTTATACAATTGTCATAAACAAAAGGATTAGACCTTGTCCATTTCTTAATATTAACAATAAGCTTAAACTATAAACTGTTTATACATTACAAAATTCCTTACATGCTAAAGTACAATTTTCCTAACAACTAAAAGATAACAGAATATTTCTTAATACTAAACAATACATTTTAATATCAATACATTATTTAAACAAAAGGACAAATAAAATAAGAGTCTTTGAATTAGTTTCCTCTATTACAAATAATACTTTTAGCTTCAAAATTACTCGATTAAAATAATAATATTTTAAATCAAAATAATAATTCAAACACTCTTCTAATTACAATTAATAATAATTTCAAAATAAAATATACCTTTCTCAATGATCAATCAAAATAATATTTCAAGACAAAATAATAGTATCTTAATATTTATTATAGTTCTCCAAAATATTAATTACAAAATAAATCAAACAGAATATTATCGTGAAATAAAATAATGCTTTGAATGATCTTTTACATTATTAACATGGAATATAATATTTCACAGCAAAATACAAAAGTCCGACTTTATTAAAATAAACTACAGCATTGTCAGTTTAATACAGATAATTCTTAACATAAACATTACTCCTAATACCATTATATTTATTATATTTAAAATAAAAGATTTTTAAGACATTTTAATATTGTTTAAATAAAATTAAATATTTTTAATCAGAATCATTATCTGAGTCATAGTTATCCGAGACATCCGAAATATTTACGCGAATGGATTCATTATCGTCGTCTGAAATATATTGTTTCTTTTTTCTCTTTTTCCTAGTGGGCCTTTTAATATTGTCAATATGGGTTTTAATCGGTCTCTTATCTTTCACTAGTACATTTACTTTTTTAAATTTGTCTCTACTCTTTATTTTTGCTTGGGTATTTTTTAAATATTCTACATCTCCTAATTGTCGTTGAATATCCAAAGGGTCTTCTCTATTTTTATTTAATTTTTCAGTCCTTGTTTCTTTTTCGTCGTTTATTTTGGATCTAATTAATTTATGTAATAATTGTTGGTCCTTGTGATATTTTAATACGTATTGTTCCGTCAGGTCGGTGTTTTCGTCTGACTCTAATCTGGAGGTTCCGAAAGTAATTTCATTGGGCGTTAATTTTAATTTATTGTTCAAGGTATTATTATACGCTATTACCGCTAATCTTAATTTTTGTTGCATCGAACATTTATCTTTTTCTTTTCCTATTATTCTCAATAATTCGTTTAGGGTAGAGTGGACTCTGTTCAATAATCCCAAAGAGTTCGAGTGGCTGGCTGAAGTATAATGTAAGATAATATTATTTTCCTCACAAAACTGTTTTACTAAATTATTTTTCATTTCCGTCCCTTGGTCTAATGATATTTGTAGAGGTGTGGGAAAGTATGTCATATAGTTAGTCAGTGCGTTACAAATATTAATTGCGTTCTTTGATTGTAGGGTTTGAGCAAATAAATGTTTCGAAAATGTGTCTACTGCTGTGAAAATTATTGCGTTGTTAAAATTAAAAATGTCAATCATTAATTCCTGAAACGGTCTTTCTGGTGTAGGTGTAATTTGAAATTTGGTCTTTATAGGTTTTCGGTCATATTTCGTAACTTTACAAGTTTCGCATTTATTAATGTACTCCGCTATTTTATTTTGCATCCCTGGAAAATAATATTCTTTTTTAAGTTTTTCGAATGTTTCGTTTATACCCCTATGCTTTGTTTTACCTAAATGATAATTATCTATAATTTCTATTTGTTCATTCGGATTTTCGACGTCATTTACAATTTGTTTATATTTTTTCAATTTAACCGATGGATATTCCGTTTCTATTATTTGTTGTATTGTTCTAAAATAATCGTCATATAAATTTTCGGTTATTTCGTTAGGTGATTTACAAATTATCCCGTATGTTTTATTAGGTTCGAGTATTTGTTCTAATAATGAAGCGATATCTGATTTAGCATAAATGTTTAATTCGTATCGGCGTTTCCCAAATGGTTTAGTGAAATTAATTTTTGTATTTCCCCTTTTTATAATTATTTGATTTTTTTCTATGTTTATACATTTTTCGGGTTCACAAATTCGTACTTGTTCGTTACTAGATTCCTGGGAATGGATTGTCTCTAAATCATCTTCCGGTGGTACTTCTAAGTCCTCTATTATCGCGTCATACTCGGAATTGTTTTCGTCCGCTATTTCCTGATTTAATAATTCTTCGACGTCCATTTCCTCCACGTCGCTATTATGATTCAATTCGTCGCTTCCCCTGGAAAGTGCATCGGCCACGTAATTTGTTTTTCCCTGAATGTGTTTGACTTCGAATTCAAATTCTTGTAATTTCCAAACCCACTTCATTATGCGCGTGTTACCATTTTTCATTGAAAAAATCCACGTTAAAGGTTTATGGTCCGTGCATAAAAGAAATTTTGTACCGTATAAATAAGGCTTAAAGTGTTGGGTTGCCCATACTACCGCTAGTAATTCTTTTTCTATTGAACTATAATTTAATTCCGCATTTTGTAATACTCGGGACGCGAATGCTACTGGGTGTTCTATTTCATTTTCGTCTTTTTGTGAGAGCACGGCTCCGATGGCTTTATTACTGGCGTCTGTAGTTAATATAAATGGTCGTTCCCAATCCGGATAATTTAAAATTGGTGTGTTACTCATCATTTCCGTCAAAGTTTGACATGCTTCTTTAATTTCCTTTGTGCCATAAATTTTTGTTTTTAATGAATTAGAAATCGGTCTGGTAATTTTTGCGTAATTTTTAATAAACTTTCTATAGTATCCCGTCATGCCCAAAAATTGTCTCGTCGTCTTTTCATTACGCGGAATGGGGAAATTTAAAATTGCTTCTATCTTTTTCTCGTCTGTTTTTTAATCCGTCTGGGGTTACGATATAGCCTAAAAAGTTCAATTCGGTTTTAAAAAATTCGGTTTTATCTAGTTGTATTGATAGGTTATGTTCTTTTAGGGCTTCAAATACTCTTTTTAAATCTTTTAAATGTTCTTTTTCGTTTTTTTGAGTAGACTATTATGTCGTCGATGTAAATCATAGAATTGGGGATATTTTGTATCATCATCGTCATCGCTCTCTGAAAAGTTGGGGGTGCATTACACAAGCCAAAAGGCATACGTAGAAACTCAAAATGCCCATTTTCGGTGGAGAACGCGGTTTTAGCTATTGAATCTTTATCCATTTCGATTTGGTGAAATCCCGACGCGAGGTCTATGGTGGAAAATATTTTCGATCCCTTTAGTCTATTTAATAAATCTTCGATATTCGGTAGGGGAAATTTGTCTTTTACTGTAGCCTGATTTAGTTTCCTGTAATCGATCACCATTCTAATTTTTTTCTGTCCCGACGCGTCTGATTTTTTCGGTACGATCCAAAGCGGAGAATTATACGGCGATTTGCTAGGTCTTATGATATTACTTTTTAATAGTTTTTGAACTTCATCATTAATTTGTTTTTTAAATTGTTCCGGGTAACGGTAATTACGCGTATAAATTGGATTTTCATTCGTTGTTATTATTTTATGTTTTATTAACCCTGTTGATTTTAAATTCTCGTCGTCCCTTTTTAATACTTCGCCATGTTGGCTAATAATTTCGATTAATTCCTCCTTTATTTCCGGACTAATATGTTCGTGGCGAATTAAGTTTTTAATTTCGTTTTTATCATTAATAAAAAATAAGTCATTTTCTAATTTGAATTTTTTCTTTTTAAATTTTAATTCATTTTTTTCTAAATTAATTTTTAATTTTAGTTTTTTCATTGTCTCGTAGCCCAATAAAATATTAAACCTTTCGCTAAATGGAAATATTAAAAATTTGACTTTTTGATTAATTCCTATCAGGGGCATTAGGTCAATTATCACGCTTTGTGATCCTTCCGCCGTTCCCGTAGGTGTTCGAATTGCAAAATCCTCTTTAGAAATTTCCGAGAAATGTGGAATGTGATCGGGGTGTATATAATTTTTTGTGGCACCCGTATCAATTAGCCATTTATTTCCCATACTATCAGTTAAGTTCGGTAAATCGTTATTTAAGTTCAAGTCATGAATTTCTATTTGTTTATCCTGGTTATCTATTTCTTTATCCGGTTTAGAATTTAAATTGTTTATATCCGGTCCGGAGGTCTGCTTGTGCTCGGGCCTAATTCTAAAAAATGATCCTGTCTTTTTTCCAAAGATTCAATACGCTCTAACAATAATTTAATTTTTTCATCTTTGTCTTCTTCAATTGTATGAACCCTATTAGAAACAGTTCTCATCGAAACGGTGTTAGAATCTATTTGCGGTTGTTGGTAATTTTGCCTAATATTTCTGGAGGGTGGTTTATTAAAAAATCTATGTTGCGACTGGGGGTCCCACGGTTGATTATAAATCGGAGTAGTATATTCAATAGCTCGCTGTTGTGGCCGGAAGTTATGTTGGTTGTTATTGTTATAAGAATTAGAGGTTGGACCTTGTTCATGCTGATACTGTTGCTGTCGGTAGTGTTGGGGATTATTATACGACGTATATTGCTCGCGGTGGTACTGATGGGGTCGGTAATTTTGATAATCATAATGGTTGTTAAAATTTGGTCGGTACTCTTTATTTTTGTAATTATTTTCAAAATTTTTCTTTTTGTAATTATTTTGAACTGGGTTTTTTTGGTGTTTTTTATCGCCATAAATTCTATGTACGATATGAGCCGCGCTGTTTCTTAGTATTTCTTCTAGGTCTTCTAATGAGTCAAATTTTATATGGTAAATGAAGTCCGTTAGTGCTGGGTGTAAACTATGTACTGCGTGGTGGGATATCTGTTTGTCATACCTATACATTTCGTCCTGTTTGTTTAGTATCTCATTGTCTGAATAAATACGTGCGTATAAATCGCATCTTTTTTGGCCCAGTCGTTCTAAGAAATCGAGTGGGTTTTCGTTATGGTAAGTCCGCGTATTTAAAATTTCTGAAATTAATTGTTCCCTAGTTCTCGTGTCCTGATATTTTCTTTTTAAGAATTTTATTATTTCTTTGACGGTATTAAATTCTTTGTCATATACGGCGACTTTAGCTTTACCTGTTAATTTATTTAAAATTGTTAAAACTAATTTTGCTTGATTTGTATTTTTATGAGTATTGTCCTCTTTACAATATAAATTATATAAAAATTCGCTATTTCTGATAAAATCAACTATTTGTAACGGATTTCCGTCGTATTCCGGGATTAATGCTAAATCGTGATTTTTAATTTCAAGAGCCATATTAATATCTTCTTTTTTAACTAACGTTGAACCTGTTATTTTTAAGTTACTTAATTTTTCTTCCAAACCATTCATAAAGATAAATGCTAAATTTAAATTATTATACTTATTACTAACTTATATTTAAATTACAAAATTACTTAAAAATAAAAATAAAAATAAAATAATTATACTTTTTCTTGATACAACGATGTCTTCGTTGTCTTCGATGTCTTCTCGATGACTTCCTCCTTTAGCTCCTTCCCGTCGATTCCTTAGCAAAGAGGTTGAAGGTCCTTCTGGTTAAGGTATTGGAATACCAAAGCGCTCCCAAAGACTTGAAGATCTGCTGATGTATTAGTACTCAGCTCCCAATCTTCTCATGCCAGTGGAAAGAGGTCTCGCTGTTCTGTACCTGAAATAAGATAGAACTGCCGCGAAGTTACGTTAACGCTTCCAAATGTCCCTCCGTTCGGGCGCCAGCTAAATAAAAGGTTCGCGGGACTGAGTTTTTAAAAAGAGATTTTATTGAGAAGTACATACATTATATCAAGCAAAAGCACAATTTATAGCCTAATACAAAACTTCGTGGAACAAACTGACATCATAACGGGTAGAGGCAGAGTGTCGCCGCACGAAGGTGGGGGTGCCCCTTTTATACAGTTATCTAGGAGAGGGGATAGTGTACATTTATTTATTATCTCTAATACCATTGGGTTTCCATAACTATATATATACATATATATATATATATATATATATATATATATATATATATATATATATATATATATATATAGAAAAAAAATTTTATTCTGGGACAAAGTCCCTTAAGAATAATAGTTACATGACTGAACATAAGTTATATCTGGCATAGACATTATAAATTTGATAATAAAATAACATAATTTAAAGTTAATACAATTTTACAATAAAATAAGTAATAAAATGAAGAAAAAAAAAATCTATACGCATATATAAATACATACTCACAACATACATACATAAACTATATTTACAATCAGTAAAAGAAAAAAAATATTATATAAGAAGTTGATTAAACAATATATTTCTGATGTTGAATCTAGTAAAGGATGAAGATAAAAAAGAATGATGATAAAAAAAGAATAAAAATGAAAATTATTTCAATGGTAGAGAAAACATTATCATATGAAGATTGTTTAAACAGGCTAAACTTTTATATCTGATATGCTTGGGTGAAATTCATTAAAGCATCTACAGTGGCTCACAGTCAAAATGATGCTAAAGAAGATTTATATTTCTGATGCTAGTTACTTTCAATTTGATAAAATTTAAATGCCAATACACATGAAATCATAATGATTCATTATCATAGATTAAATTTATATAATCAAATCAACTCAGCTACATTTATATAAATTGAAAAAAAATTCTTCATTAAAACTCGTATGGTCATGGTCAAAGTGAAAAAGATACCTTTACTTACATGGAATTCTCAGGTACCGAGTTTAATATTTTTATTCTTTTAATGAAAACAAAAATAAATAAATGAGTCTTGTTTGAGCTTTTGCTTAAAATGGCTTAAAACAACTATTCGTGAACGAGAAATGTAATTAACAATTTTAAAATAGGCAAAACACAACGAGAAATCACCTCTATTATCAATAGGAGTTATGCGACCGTTCAACATATTATTGAACATTTTAGAAAGGAAAACAGAATTATTAGAAAACCTAGGGTGAGAGCAAAAAAAAAGTTTTGCTGGGAATGATGAACATTGGATTTTGTGTCAAATAAAAAAGAATCCAAAGTTGGCTACATTAGTAATGAAACATTTAAATAAAACGGTATTTGATGAAACCATTCGAAGGGTCTTAAGAAAAAACAATGGTAGAGTTGCAAGGCAAAAACCTTATATTAATGACAAAAATAAAAACGTCAGAATCAATTTTGCTAAGGATTATTTAAGAAAAGAACAGGGACTTCTGGAAAACTGTTTTATATTCGGATGAATTAAAATTTAATTTGTTTGGCTTTGATGGAAGAGGTTTTGTCTGGAGAAAGGCAAATGAAGAGCTCCATGAAAAAATCTTCGCCCATCAAACACGGAGTTGGTCATGTTATGGTTTGGGGGTGTATGGCTGCCTTGAGGGTAGGAAATCTTCATTTTTTTGAAAGAACAATGGATAAACATTTATATTGTGACATCCTGAAAAAAATGTTAAAGCATGTGCAACCTAGCTTGGAATAATAAATAATTTTGATAACGATCCCAAGCATTCTTCTTATCTTGCAAGAGAACGGTGTTTATATAATTGCCCCAAAATTATAAAAACACCCCCCAATCACCAGACATCAATGTCATAGAGAATTTATGGAGTAAATTAGAAACCAAAGTAAGGAAACATGAGATATCATATATAAACAGAGAAGATCTCAAATAGGCGCTTCAAGAAGAATGGGAGAAGATAAGTCCACCTTACACAGAAAAGCTTGTCCAATCCATGCCTAATCGTTTGAAAGAGGTAATAAAAATAAAGGCTTACCTACAAAGTATTAAAGTTAAAATATTGTTTTTTCGGATGTTTTTAATTTTGCATCATTTTCACTGTGACCTTAGAAATGTATATTGATTTATGATTATTTTTTTTAAATTTTATGGTTTGATCTAAAATAAATTTTAACTGTTGTAAATTGTAGCCTAATGTTCGTACTATATTTTTGTAAGCAAAGATTGTTGATGATAAATTTTGGCTTTGTATAAAATAGTTTTTTTTTTTTTTTAGTAAATCATTTTGACTGTGAGCCACTGTATATAATTAGATAGCATCCAACTGGAGGGAGGAAAGGTGGTGGAAGAGGAGTGTTTTAAAAGTTCGGAGGGAGAATGCATTACAAATAGAAGGAGGAAGAGAATTCCAAAGAATAGCGGAGCGGGCAAGAAAGGAATATTGGATAGCAGTAGTTCTGTAGGAGTGTAGAGATCTGGGAGATGGGACCTTGTATGCAATGATTGGATTGAGGACTTGAAATGTGTAGGATATTGTGAATAAACGGAGGGTTATGTGTGTTAATAACTTGGAAGAGGAATGTACCAAGGAAATAATCCCTACGGAAGGAAGGGGAAAGCCAATTTAACTCGGTGTAAGATGGGACACATGAGAGTGTCTCGAGGTTCCAAAAACAAATCTTGTGAAGCAGTTCATGATACGCTTTAATCTATCTTCAAGAACCATCGAGAGTCCACCATAAATAACACATCCATAGTCCAATTGGGGGAATACGAGGGAGGATACTAAGAGTCTGCGTGTGGATGGAGGAAGTAGGTGTCGGGAACGGTGGAATAATTTTAGGATGCCAATCAATCTTCGCGAGATTTGAGCAATGTGGGGTTTTCAGGAAAGGGTTTGATCGATTGTTAAACCTAGGTTTTTAACAGAGGAGAGGAAAGCTATAGGGTGACCATTTAGGAATAAAGTAGGGAAGTTGGTATTTGATTGAAGGAGGGAATGGGATCTTATTGCAATTGCTTGAGTTTTAGCTGCATTTAAAGTCAATTTATTCAGGAATGCCCCTGAATATATATATAGATATATAATATATAGTTTGGCTTAATAGAACAAATAATTAATTAATTAAATATGGCATAATAAATCCCTAACTATAGTGAAGAATTAAGTCAAAATTAGGCACTTTTTAGTATGACTTTTTTATTGTTTTTTAAAATCTTGTAATTACCATTTGGATCAGAAAAGATTTTTTAAGACCTTATTAAGAAGTACTATTCAACCAATTTTTCACAATGCAGCTATTAAGCTGTCAAAAATCGTCAGATATTGGCAGATCTGAAACCAGTATCGTTCACTGGTTAGTTATTTTAACCTAGATTTAATGTTATTGTAAGATAGAAATTATTTAAAGGTCATGGCATTATTTGATAATGTAACAACAATGGATCTAAGCAAACAAAGTTTCAATGAATGTTAATTTTCAATTTATTTTTACATCATGAAAGGTTATTAAATGAAATCTAGTGACAAAGAATAATTCATTTTAAAAAATCTAGGGTGACACAAAGGCAAACCAAATGTGAATTATAACATGCCTTTAGTTTTCTTGAAAACATTTTCAAAAGACCTCTTAGAGTTCCTAGCTGTGTGAAACATGCAATTTTGAGAGAAATCTTCTGTAAGTTGTTAGGTGATTTAGCCTGTGGTATGATAAATTAGTTGTGGAATAGATAGCTGAAACTATTTTCTACTATGATTTCTCACAGTTGTGGCTGCTTATTTTCTAGTAATGCTAGTATGTGAGATGGTATCTAAAATGTTTGAGAAGATATTTATTTACCAGTTTAAGAATTAAAGAATAGTACTAGATTATGGTGTTTGAGTCTGCTAAGCATCCTTGTACAATTGTCAAAAGTGCTGGTTTATGATTTTGTCAATGCGAAATGACTTATTTGGTGGTGGCTCTACAAAATAAAGTTCTACTTTTGTAATATCACTCCGCAGTTGTCCTTTCTGCACTAATTTTGGCACATAAGGATGTTATGCCCCTTATAATGTACAACTAGAATAGTGAATAGTTTATGTTAGACTGTGGTCAGGGCACTTCAACAAAAATAATAAAATAATACCATGATAATTACATTACGGCTCTCAGTTTTTAAGTTTCATTTCTTTCAGAAGGGTTACAAATACATTAATATATAATATTCAAACACTGTTATATTATTATTACTGTAATATTAAAAAAAAGGTGTCTTTCTATATCTGCCATGTTTTTTTTGTTTTTAGAAGACATACAAGCTCGACTTGAAGAACTAACGAGTGAATTAAATGAATTAAAAGTTAGAAGGAGTCAACAAGAAATGGAGGTGGCAAATATTGAGAATATTGCTCTTCGTCAAAGGTTTCAAGAGATCTTAGATGGACTATTACAGGAACAGTTGGATAAAGAACAAGAGGTATTAATTGTTTTTGTTTATTATTGCATATTATTACAGATGAATAAATTTTCAGATTTTTCTTCTTTTTTTTTTTCAGTTTCAGGAATTATCACAACTACTCATGTGAAGCCAAAAAATATTTTAGCTAAGTCATGTTGTATATTTTATTTTTATAAAAATAAATAAATAAAAAAAAATATAATAAAATGTATATATTTCAGAAGTATATATTTGCAAAAATTATATCTAATCATTAAAGTTAATGAAATTACTATAAAGAATATTAAATGTTTTCAAATAAACCTCTTAGATTAATTTTACTGCTTGTCTGTTCAGTGATCATTAAAGGAAATAATTGTTTAATATAGATATCTATATTTTCATCAGATGGAAGAGAGAGTTGATTTTTATTAACGAGATTCATTATTTCATTTTTTTTCTTGTTAAGTTTAAACATTTTCTCAGCCATATTACTTTTGTCTTCATTTTTTGTTTCATGGGCAATTAATGAAATAATCCGCCGTAAAGCTATATCAGCAGTATGTTTAAGGTTTTTTGATATTTTTGTAAGTTCTTGTTTAGTCTCTAGCTCTACAGGCATACCTGCTGAATCAAGAAGAATTTTAACTTCAACTAAAGATTTTTCAATTTTTTTCTCACCATTTATTGTAATTGTATTCTTCTCCCAACTGCTGTAATATGAAGGGACTTCCATTTTTTCATTAACATTAAGAACATGATTTGTAGGAAGGGGCTGATCTCTATTATAGTTACGCATTAAACATGTTATTAAAGATGTTTCTATGTAAACTTGACAAAATTTTACTCTATATTTCTGGGCAAGTTTATAAAAGGCATAACGCATACTACGATAAAACATATTGTCATCCAGAACAATCAATAGTCTATTGTTTGATATTTTTTTATTTAAAAATTGGGTTATTGCATCCTTCACCTTTAACAAGATAAAACTTCTCTCTTCTTTCCAAGCCATTTTTTCTGTGTTCCACTTTATTAAATCATCATAACAAAAGTTTTTAATATCAGTAAAACCTAATTTATCTTTTGCTATAAGTGAAGCCAAGTATGTTTTGCCAGATGCTGGAAGTCCTATCAAACACAGAATTGAAACCTCAGGATGAGCCATGATTATTTAATTAACGGGAACTTCATTTGTTTTCACTTCTTCTTCATTAGAAGCTTGATTATTAAGATTGCTAAGTTCATTCATTCTTCTTTGAATTATTTCTGGCTGTATTTCAACATAAACCTCCATCAGTTTATGATTTAACCCCAAGTACTTAGTGACACACCTATCCAAGCATTGAATCTGAAAAAAACAATTTTATTAATCCTTTACTAGTCAATAGAATTAAATAAGTATTGATAATTTTTTTTTCTGTCTCCTTTACTTAAATGAGAACCCGAAGTAAAGAATTTATAGTTTGTGGTAAACTTGCTCATTCAATTCATATGTTTCTCTTAGTTGTGCAAATGAATTATATTCATATAATACAGCATCAAACAACTGGAATGTTAACTGTATAACTTATACATATATTATACTATTTGGATGGCCTAAATACATCTTTGTAAACAAACTCCTCTTGAATGGAATTAAAATGCAGGAGAAAAAAATATGAAGACATCAAATAACTAAATTTAAAAAAAAATGTTTGAGTATATCGTTTATGTTTTTTATTTAAGATAGGCCTACTAAAATAAAATAAAGAAATATTTTATTTAAATTGTTATATTTCAATTTTGTTTATTTATTTCTGTTTTTTATTATTTGTTATGTTATTTCTTGAAATAACAACAAATGAAAAGGGTAAAAAGTGAACAGAGCAACATTACTATTATTAGTTATACGGAAGCTTACGAATCTAAAACCATGAATTTCTTGCTAACTAACTTAAAGTTAGAGTATTAAGAGATTAACGTTCAAGGTTTATAATGTTTTGATGTAATAGTAAGATTTCCGATAGGTTTTAGCATGATTTGAAAATTATGCAACCAAGAATGGGACAATTGCCATATTTTCTAAGCTGAGGAAAATATTGGCAGGTTGAAAACTTCTAACTTATGAAAAAAAAAAAATATTTTGGGTATTTCTTATTAGAAATAGGTATTAGAATCAATGAGTTAACATGAATCCTGACATGGTAGGATTTTTTTTTTCTACTGGAGCAGCAAAGCTTTGGCTTAAGCCATTAGATTTCTGGCATTCAAATACTAATTTGTAATAGAGGCACTGTTCTTGTTAAAAACATTATTATTATTATGATTGCTAGAATTGGCAGCTTAGTTTGTAAAATAAGTGATAATGTTGCCATTGTTAAAGTAATCAGTCAAAGAGGGCATACTTGGAGGTGCAGGTTGTACGTTTAATACTCTAGGCACAGCTTGGATTCAGTAAAACTCCATTACTATATAAATGTTGCTTCCCTTCTGCCAGTTCGTTTTTAACCTCTTCTTTGTTCTAAGATTATACATCTTTTTACAGAGTCATATTGTATGTTGTAGAACTGGTCTCGTTATCAATTAGGCTACTAATGAGCTGCATCTGAAACATCAATGTTTCATGAGGGCTGTTCCTATTGCAATTAGAGTCTAGTAGCTTACGAGTCAGAACATAATATGCAGAGAACATTCTCCCTTTACTACTTCAGCCTATGGCTGTGGATTCAACTTCTCCACATTAAATTTTGTTTGCCTTCCAGCCAGAATAGCAATTGCAAACTCCCAGCAGTATACACGTACTTCTGTGTTACAATAGCTTTATTTTGTGAATATATGAAGCTAATCTGTCTTAAGGCATTTATATATATCCTTTCATTCTCCATTCCTACGTCCTATGCTTACTTACAGTTTCATATCTGTTATATACAGTAGTACCTCTGCCATGAGTTGCAAATATTCTGCACCATGATAAATGGTAACCTCAAACCTAGATCCAAGCCTTTTTATCCCTAGCAGCTAACCTAGGAGCAGAATAAATGTTTTTCATCATATTTTCCAGTGCTTTAAATTAAGTTGCTTTACTTTTTCATGAAACAATAACTGACTTCCCTCCTTAGAGATTTTGCCTCTCCTGTAACCAGTCTGAACTGTATTTTGAATCACATCTAAAGCTTTGAGTGAGCTCCCTAATATAATTAAAATGATTACACCCTGTCCTTTTGTACGTTCAACTTGTAAGTATGCTTTACAAGTTATAGCTTGTCCAGCATAATTAGCAATTATGTTTTACTTGTTGAAATCAATTGGGGAACAAAGAAGCTTTTCATACTGTAAATAAATAAAGATGCTTTATGCTGTTAGTTATTGCCTAATAAATTAAATTATTTTGGTTACTAACTTCTTCTGGTTACCTTAGAAAGAGGGGAGCACTAATTTATATCTTAAAATAATATTCAAAATTAAAACTGTCAAACAAATTAAAAAAAGGTTATACTTTATAAGAGCAGTAACCTTTCCTCAAGCCAAAATACCTTAACATTATGATTATACAAAATCAGAGACAATAAAAAAGGATATATTTAGGATTGATAAAAAGTGGTTAAATTAATTAATCACATTGTATATTATTTAGAATTTGCAATAAAACTAAAAGAAATTTGCCAACAAATTTTTATAACTAGTAAATAATGTTTGATTTACAATAATGAACTAGTTTAAATTTAAAAGTTAAACCATAATAGAATAAATAACCTAACCTCCTCATCAGTTGTTGTTCTATCAATAAAAGTATTGACACATGTATTAAAACAAGTTTCAGAAATTCTGTTAAAAACTCCTAAGAAGTCTTTCACCTGAAATTAAACAGAGTTTAATAATCAAAAGAACATCTTTTATATTCAATATTAATTCAACCACTGTTGACCTGTCTCAGTTGGGGGTCTGCCATAGTGTAGCATAATGCAGTCCTTCAAAGCCTTACATACATAACCTGACCATACCAACAGAAAGGTTATAAAAATAAACATACTTAATGTTGACAACTCAGTGTATTTTTAAAACATATCCATTGGAGAAATAAGAATTTATAGAGAATACAGATAAAAAAAAATAAAGAAAAAGAAATAATAACAACATGAAACATTTCTTATATTATTTACAAAGTTTTTAAAACTGAAATGGTTTGATATAGATGCGGAAATGAATTAAAAAAACTATTTCTATAAACATTTAAGATGTATAAAATGTAGTTTACATATTTAAAAGTTCAATTATTTACAAAATATATACTTGTTACACCTTAAAAAAAAAAGATTCTTCATATTTCAAAACTTAACACTACCAGTCTTAATGAAGATAGGTTTTCAATCAATTATATTGTCCTGGCAAAAATTCCATTAAAGTTTTGGTTAGATGATCCATTATTGTTGTCATCATCTTCTCCCATGTCCACGTCTGAGTTATTTGGTGGTTGTGTTTCTTTGTTGGAGTCTTCTTTGAGATTATCTCGAATGTTCATTAGATATTTTCCCAATTCTCCAGCAGGAGGCCTCCAAAGAACCAAAGCATTGGTAGGTCTTTTGAAATTGTCTAAGATGTGTTGTGGTAAAGGTGACTGAACATTCTTTTGAAGTTCTCTTATTTCATCACACATAACTAAAGTAGGTAGAGATGACTTTTGACTTATACTCTTTAATGGGTCATCCATGTCAACTTCAACATTACTAGGCCCTGGATTACCATGAGAAGTAAAATCTTTACTAAGGTGAATACCTTTTAGTTGGGAAACCATTTTTTCTTCAGTTATTAGCATTTTTGAAGGATGAAGCTCATAGTCAGCAGGATCTGGCTCTATTTTCCTTTTGTTGTACCAGGAAATATTACATGTAGTATTTAAATGACACCTTTTGCTGCTACTTGGTCGAAAAGTTATATTCGGGTTCCACATCTTGACAGAACACAAACACAACTAACCTGTCCAGGTAGACCCAAAATGTCAATCCCTCACGTCTGCATCAGACAACTGAATCTGATTGGCCCAATGGGGACAAGGGGTGGGGCGAATTGTAGCAAATGGTTACTCTTTCCTTGGGAAGGAAATGGAAATTTATTATAAGACCCTAAAATGTCGAATTCTTATTTTTCATTTCAACAAATTATTTTAAATTGATCTCCTTTCTTAACCAAAACCCTCATAGTTCCCACGGTTGTTTGACCTATCAGTAAATCAAAAATTTATTTGATTTTTTTTAATTACATAGTGCAGTAACCATTCAACACATTGTTTCTTCTGCAAAACATTACAGAAAATTGATAAATAATTAAAATAACTGTTAATAACCCTCTATAAGTAGATTTAACGTAAATTTAAATATTATTTCATAATATTATAAAGTAATATGTTTTATAGTATATACATTAAGTTAGGTATGCATGAATAATTTCTAATGTACATAAAACTAAAATAATAAATAAATTAAAAATTTTAAAAAGTACACAATGCTTAACTATATCAATTAAAACATTTTCTAAGTCACTGATATGGTTCACTTGCCATTATTTTAAGATACAAAAAAAATGTATTCTTCGTATTCTCAAGGTGAGTATTCACTATGTTCGCGAACCAGTGCTCCAAGCGTGTAACAAGTGGATATGTCACAGCGTTCCGATCATGTAACAGTTCGCGAACATTCTAGAGCGCTCCAAGGGCTGTCGGTTTTTGTCTGAATCCAAAGGGGTGCGCTTTGTGTTCGTGGAACGCATTCGGACCACATTTATACAGGGTGAGTATCTCTTAGTGTAAAAAAAAAAAAATTGGGTGATACTAGATCAAAAATGTAGCAAAATGCCGCAGATCTCACCTTTCTATTCCAATACGTTGCAGATATACAATAAAACAAAGACTTTTTTGAGGAAACCACGTATTTTTCCATAAAAGCTGTAATATCTCCATTTCGTTTAAATATCATTCAAATTTTGACCACATTTTTGGATTTAGCATTAAATTTTCTATAATAGCTGAGTACCTGTAACCTTGAATTTTACAAACTTGGCATCTAATGAACTGCTTGATCTTCACCTTATTTGGGGAAGTCACAATGTCTTATATTACTTCAACGCACACCATTTTTCGAAAAACCTATCCACACAACTGCAAATCTCACAAAAACTTGCAAATTTAATCAGCTTTCGAATGATACGTTAAACGTAATAATTTTGTTTCAATTTCTTGGAGAAATTCACTTCGAAACCGAAAAAACATGGTGTTCTCATTTGGCATACAAATTAGTTACTTGTTTAAATAAAACATTATGACTATCCCCTAATGGAAAAGTGAATTTTAACCATAATAAACTCTTCATTGGAATAAAAACCAAAGAAAAATATTATGGTTTAATAGAAAATAAAAGAAAACTGCCAATAAAGCGACACCAGATCAGAGGATCTTATGTTATTACATTTATTTATTTATTATTATTATTTAGATTTATTTTATTAGATTTTCAATGTAATGTTTAAAATCCAATAATAATGAACAGACCTCAATTTTGCCATTAGCTTCTGAATGCAGATTGTGTTGAAGAATACTACTTTTTGAAGTGAATTTTATAAGCAGATGAGTTTGTTCTTACAGGGGAAGGCATATCTACCTATGTATGTATATCGTTGGTTTATTGCTTGTATTGTTTTCGAATAATGTGGAGGAGCACTATGGTGTTGGAAATCATATTTTGCCGAACGTCAGGTGGAATATCGTGATGAAGTTGTGGTAGGATATTTTGTAACAAATCTTAGTAATCTCATCATTCAATCTGTTGGGCAAACTATGATTTTTCAACACTATTCAATAGCAATACAAAAATGAATAAACCAACGATACTCCACATGGAGCGGTAGAAATGCCTTCCCCTGTAAAAACAGACTCATCTGCCCATAAATTCACCGCAAAAAGTGGTATTCTTTAACATCATCTGCATTCAGAAGCTAATAGCAAAACTGAGGTCTATCATTGAGTTTTAAACCTTACATTGAAAACCTAATAAAATAAATCCTAAATTATAGTAATTAGTTAATATTTTTTTTACACTAAGTGGTACTCATCCTGTATTGTGTATTACTCGTTGAAGATAAACGGTGGTGAATTGGACCTATCCTTTGACGTTGAGAATTATGTTTAAATAGAATTTTGAATATTAACGCGTCTGCTTGTAAGTTCATAAAAAAATCACGCGACAATATCAATTTATTATTATAGTAACATTTACTATTATATATTATTTAGTTTCACAGTTACAACAACCAAAGTACTTGGTCTTAACAATCTGCAGCAACCCCGTACCCATACTAGGTTTATAAGAGCTTGAAGCACTGGTGGTTCGCGAACATGTGGATACCCACCTTAAGGCTAAATATCCCCTCTGTAGTACCAAATGTTGCCACCGCGTAGCGTGCCAAAATAAACAAAATTTAGATTCCTCCTCAAATCTCAACGGATCATCCGATTTCGGTTCTGTAAAGTTAATTTTGTTCCATATTTCCGTAAAATTTGATGTGTCTATTTTGGAAGGCCATATGTGATGTATACAATTTTAGGTTCAAAAAAACTACTTTCTAGTATTTTTTAAAGAAAAGTCAACCAATAGGCAAGTGTAGAGTAATAAAATATAAATATTGGCGAAAAGAAATTTTTAATTTTACGAACAACATCGGCCGAAACCCATAAATACGAATTTCTATGCAAATTTTATCTTTATTTTTTCAGGTAGCATCTACATCTATCATGACTAGAGCAGCCTCAAACTACAAATCTAAAATAATATTTAAATCGAAAGATTGTTTTGTCCAAACTGAAAATTTCGAAAAATTATAAAAGTAAACAATAATTAAAACTATATAAACAAAAAAACTGCATACTTATTGTAAAAATATTTGAAAATGCGGGGTGCATCAAAATATAAGAAGGAATTAGGAAAAATCACTTTAGAAGTATGGCAGAGGATAAGCGATTATAAACACTAGTCCCCAGCAAAATAAGGGTTTGCCGAAGAAAAAACTGCGGAACGTTTATTCTCAACGGATCTTTATGTTTTTTGGGGTGCTGAATCCGAATCTGAAGTTCGCTACCATGGCAACCATCGGCTTCATATTGAAAAACGCAAAAATCCGTTATTTTTGTTTTTTTTATCTGTAACACGACAACGAAGCTTTTTTCGAATAAAGTCTTCAAATATTAATTGTAGCTGAAACTAGTACCTACATAATGAAAAAAATAAATCCGAAATCGGACCATTTTTCGCGAAATTACACGTTTGTCGTACTCTTTTGGCAATTACTCTGAAACTATTTGTCCGATACTTTTTTTCATCTTAAAGCTGATTAAATTTACTATAAGAATCTATTAATGTACTGTTGTAAAATCCAAGTGTTTTTTGGCACATTTGTCGCTCTAACGCCTCAAATATCGGAATTATAATATTCCAGACGCCTAAAAACCCGTACTGTTGTTAAATCCATGGTTTTCGGCACATTTATCATTATAACCCCGAAAGTATTTGTCCGATTCCAATTTGAAAGGTGGTTAAATTTACAATTAGATCCTATATATGAATTTTTTAAATCAAAATTCTTGAAATACACAAGCTATCACGCTGAAAATCACTTACTTTTGTAAAATACATGTTTTTTTGGGACACTATTCGCTATAACTCCAAAACCATTTGTCCGATCCAAAATTTAATATTTTTATCTAAAAGCTGGTTAAATTTAGTATGAGATCCTATAGGTATATGTAACTTATAATTAACACTGTGAAATACCCACACCAGTCTACTAAACATGTCATAATTTACATATTTTGCTAAAATATACAAATTTAGCATGATAGCTTGGGTGGTTTACAGGATTTAATATGATTTACATATATAGCATCCGATAGCGAATTTAATCAGCTTGGAGATAGAAAAAAGAAATTTGGGATCGAACTAATATTTGAGGAGTTAGAGTGACAAATGTGCCAAAAAATACTTGGATTTTACAACAGTACTTTTTTATTAGCGGGCTGGCATGTACATTTTACGGTGTTCGATTAAAACTTCATTTATAGATTCTTATAGTAAATTTAATCAGCTTTAAGATGAAAAAAAGTAATGTTGTCGGACAAATAGTTTCAGAGTTATCACTAAAAGAGTTCGACGAACGTGTTTTCGCGGAGCTGTGGGACTGACGGCAAGTTGGCCAATTTCTCTATTTTTTCCCTAACGTAACTTCGCGAAAAATGGTCCGATTTCGGATTTCATTTTCTCTTCAGCTACAATTAATATTTGAAGACTTTCTTCGAAAAAAATTTCGTTATATGTATTCGATATATCGATAGTAACTATCGACTATCGCCCAATCCTACTATGCACTAACCAAGTTACTTTTTATGCCAAGCAAAATGAACCTTCCTCCAATACGATTAACCAGGGATACGATTTATATCCATAACTAGCATTGCCTACTAGAATAGTGTTCTCACCTCCGCTGCATTTTAAGAAACTGAATTTTGGTTGTCTCAACTATAACTTTACCCCTCGGTGCTCCGGTCGCTAGCAATAGAAATAGAACATACCATTTAAGAGCAGTATTGGTATGAATGAAAAAAGTCATGGTTTGACATAATTTTTGAAGTGTTTGGGCTTTTTGACACACTAGTTCTGTTGGTCTTTCTTGAAATGAAAATTTGCCAATTATTACCTAATCAGAAAGTTAATGAAAAATGTTTCTTATATAATATTTGTCTCTAAGACATTCCGTTTAGGCGCTATGTTGGTTTAATGAAAAAAAAAAAGAAGCAATTTATAAGTGTTGGGGCTTTATTTATTTAATTATAATTTAGTTTAGTTGTTCATAATAATTTGATTCTTTTAATTCTAAAATGTAAACTGGAAAAAGTGGTAAGTTATAGGATATGTAGGTATACATATCCATGATCTATAGTTTTTCCCAGTCATGAAGAATTTATTTTTCCTGTAACTAATACAATGGTTAAATCAATTTAATATTTATAAAATGTTAATAGATCAATCAGACTAGTTATCTAACGACGTCTAACAAAACGCTTATAATTTATGAAACTACCTGCATAACTCTGCCGCTAAATTTTACAGGGCCAGATCATACCTGCCCACATTCGCCTAGGCATTATTTGTACTTAGTACCTGCTGTCTTAGCTGTTACCCCTTAGCATATAAATAATTAAATGATTTTGTTGGGCTATAAGTCAAATAAATTACAGCGTTTCTAAATTTTTAGGCTAGTTTAAATAGGCAGTATCCTTCTTTCCCTTCCTGCCGCGCGTATTCCTGAGATATAAAACTCATTTTTATATCTTACGTTTTGCCATAGGAATCCACAGTCAAGATTATGCTAGGTTCGGGTAAAAAGAAGAAGGTAGAAAAGACGCGAAATCCCTAGACGGCATAGGATCAAAGGAAATATCAACATTTCCAATGCTATCGTAGGTACAAACAATAATGCTCTCGTAGGACAAGGTGTTTACAACCATTTCTTTGTGAAATTGATTTTTTTCTTTTTGATCTATCCTTTTAATTGTTTCAAAAGAGTAGTTTCATTTCTCATTTATTCGATATATCACACACAGTATAATTGTAGAAAAAATATGGTTTTTACAGCTTAAATTTAGAAAACGGTTAGACTTAAGAAGCAATTCATTACAAACCTTTTGATTTGAATAAGAAGTAATTTTTGAAAAAATTTGATTTCGTAAATATTATTTTTATTATTTTTTTTTTTTTAATAAAATATTTTTTTGAACTTCCGCATACCCTCTTTTCTCTAGTCTATTCAGGCCCCTGTTTCGGTCAACAAACACGGAAGGCTACAAAGACAAAGAAAATATTTATAATCATATTACAATGGATCTAATAAGGTATTTGATCGCAATCAGTTCCGACGGATCTAAACTCTTTTGATCCTTAACAAACCGTCAAGCCACATCCGTCGATAATCTGCCCGTATGTGGGGCAAATCCGTCGGATCTAGGACCGAAACACACCAAATCTCACGGATCCAGATTTACGAGCATGTACGTCGGATTTCTGAAATCCACCACGGATCTAGTGTGCTAGTTTCCCTGGGTAAGCGATGTGTTCGCTGGTGAATTTGGGTACCTCACGTCAAATTGCTACCCTTGTCGGTGGTATGTGTGTAGTGTACCATAACTTATGAAAAGGAAAAATCGCCAGAAGTGGGTAAAATCGTGGATAGCTATGAGGCAACAACTGAGTCATATGCCTTTGATTAAACAATTAAAGATGAATGAACCGCAAGACTTCAAAAACTACCTGCGGATGGATGAAAGCGACTTTGAATTTCTTTTAGGCAAGTAACTAGTAAACACTATTCGTAACCCTAGCTGATATTCTAACGCAACGTTTGTTGTTAATTACTTAAGGGCACATGGTACTTATGTTTTACGTAATTAACTGTTAACCTTAGATTAAAGCTTGATTCCTCAATTTTCCAATATTCATGCTTACAGGGAAAATTGAGAAAAGGCTAAAGAAGCAGGAAACGGTGATGCGGCATAGTATCCCACCTACAGATAGATTAATTCCTACCCTGCTTTTCTTTGGCAGCTTTTACTTTCCCCATTATTATAGACTTATAAGGAAGTAAAATTTAATAAAATCTTGACTTTAAAGAATCAATTATGATCCGACTACTATCTGGTATACACGTAGCTCCACTACTGCAAAATCCGAGCGTTAAGGGGTTCGGCGGCAGTGCTGCCGATGCCTCCAACCCAAAATACCCGCCACCAAGCATAAAAATTCCCGTTTTTACCGAGAAACACCCGCCAATGCTTGAACTAATACCCGTTTTCGGGAATTATCTTTATTAACCCAGCGAGGGGGGGGGGGCATCAAATACTAATAAAGGGGTGCCAAATGGTCCGCAAAACAAAAATTACTGGATAATTTTTATATTTATTATAATTGATTTCTGGAAAATATATTTTAAATTTAGTGCCAGTGTAATATAATAAATGTTACTCGTTACTGCAACTACACACAATTCTATTCTTATGTTTTTTCTTGTTTTAAAATTGCTGAAGAAAAAAATTGGTATTCTTTGCGAAGAGGTGGCTTGCTCCTTTTAACAATTACTTTTCGGTAAACAGTCACTGTTTTACCTGCTCGCATTCTAGTGCTAGCCATTTGAAATAAAAACCTCCAAATTTCCCTCTTTTCAGCACGAGATCATCAGATTGTTGTTTGTTTATTGGGGCTTCCTTATGCACTCCAACTAGGGCAGGAAGGACAGGTTATCCTATAGGTTACCTACCTATTCTAGCCCTGGTAGGAAGGTCAAGATTCATTCCATAGATCTGTCACAAAATAAATTTTTACCTGCCCAGGTGGAATTCGAATCCATGACATCGAGTCCCCAATCTTCACATTCTATTATAGATGCAATTAGAAATCACACTACATGGTTTTGTAAATTGTACTTCATTGTTTAAAACTTTATTTTATTCAATAAATATGAAATTGTTGTTATAATATTAAATAGACATGGTATTCTAAAAGTAGAGAAAAATAATAGTAGCCAGAAAAGAAATGGATAAAATTGTTTAAATTTATTATTTTTATATACAGTCTCTAAATGAAACGAACAACAATTTATAATAAAATGACTAGTAAAAAGCCCGAGAAGCCATAAATAAATGACAAGGTGTGAGATTGATTTAATTAAAAACTAATAATATTATATTATTATTTATATGGATAAATACAGGGTGTCCCGAATTTAAATGACAAAACTTCAGAAACTTATAGGGGACCGAAAAACTTAGACAAAAAGTACTTTAGAGATTTGCTCGTTTTTGTTTAGTTTTAGAGAAAATCGCAAAAAAGATCGCAATCCGAAGAACATCTGCTGCACTAGCAATATCGTGGCAAGCAATATGGCGAACTTTGAAAGGTGATAATCGCTACCCATACCATCTTCAAAAAGTTCAGAATTTATTACCTCAAGATTATGTCAAGAGATTGAATTTTAGTAACTGGTTTCTTGACAAAATTCGCGATGATAATTTATTTCCATTAAAAATTATATGGACCTATGAAGCTACCTTTACAAGAGGAGGAATTGTTAATCAAAGAAATTATCATGTATGGGCTCTTGAAAATCCCAGAGCTATTAGAGAGAACAGGTTTCAGTATGAATTTGCTATTAACGTTTGTCTTGGAATTTGGAATGGATTACTGGTGGGACCATATTTTTTTACCTGAAAGATCGAATGGTATCACATTTACACATTTTTTGGAAAAGGACTTTTCTAATTATTTAGATCACATTCCCTTACAGCAGCGGATTGAAATGTGGTTCCAACTCGATGGATGTCCAGCTCATTATAGCAGAGTTGCTCGAGCTTGGCTGGATATAGATTATCCACAACGATAGATTGGACGTGGAGGAGTAGTACCTTGGCCACCCAGATCACCTGATATGACACCCATGGATTTCTTCGTATGGGGAACCTTGAAGCAGAAAGTTTATTCGGTGTCGATCAACTCAAGAGAGCAATTAAGAGACCGAATCATAGATGCAGTGCACCAAATATCATCAGAACAATGTTTAGCTGCAATTTATCAAGTGAGTGCTAGAAGTAATGCTTGCATTGGTGCGAGAGGACAACAATTTGAGCAATATTTACATTAAAAAGAACATAACATAAATATAAATTTAAATAAATAAGTATAAAAATGAAAACTTGTTTTGTTTCTTTTTTTGCGATTTTCTCTAAAACTAAGCAAAAACGAGCAAATCTCTAAAGGACTTTTTGCCTTAGTTTTTCGGTCTCCTATAAGTTCCTGAACTTTTGTCATTTAAATTCGGGACACCCTGCTTATATATATATATATATACATATATACCGTTTTATTAATGTTGTTTTAAACATTTAAATTCGGGAACCCTGCTTATATATATATATTGTATTAAAAAAACTCTGATTAAAAAAACTCTGAACAAAATTATTATCTTATTATCTAATATAATACTTAATCACTATTGCCTTTATTTTCAAG
Source organism: Euschistus heros (assembly GCA_003667255.2). Lineage (NCBI taxonomy): Eukaryota > Metazoa > Arthropoda > Insecta > Hemiptera > Pentatomidae > Euschistus > Euschistus heros. The sequence continues at coordinate 2,046,381 of RCWM02000060.1, forward strand.
GATGGCCAAATATCATATTATCTAATATAGTTCTTAAAATAACGTCTTAATCGTTTAATTCAGACCTAATTGCCATTTATCACAAACTGTCACAATGTTATAAACTTAAAATATGATAATTTAATAAACTCAAAACGTAGAAAACAAAAAGAATAGTAGGTACAAATTTGTACATAACTTTTTAAAAAAGAAATAATGATGTCTATTCAAAACATAAAACGATTATCATAATAATATATAACAAGATATAAATGTGGCGCCTACAAGTTAGGTAATAACATAATCTACTATATATTTGTCAAATACCGGTTGGCAGCATTGTATTGCCTGACTCAACAGGAACACAGCTGTGTTTGCAGATCAATCATAACATCACTGAAAGTAACATTAGCACAGTTTGTTTGAGGTTAGTTTTATAGAGTTTAGCTATTTTATGAAAATGAATGTGAAAGAAGAGCAACGTGTTTGTGTGAAGTTTTGTGTGAAACTGAACAAAACGTTTTATGAAACCTTTTTGATGTTACAAGAGGCTTTTGGTGAAGAATGTCTAAGCCGATCATGCTGCCATCAGTGGTTCAAGAGGTTTAAAGAAAGCACGCCAAGTCAAATCAAATGTGAAGGTCATGCTTACGGTTTTCTTTGACTGTAAAGGTGTTGTCTAATATGAATTCCTTCCACAAGGTCAAACAATTAATCTTTTTGTTTATCTTGAAACCCTCAGAAAATTGCGTAATGCTGTGAGAAGAAAGAGACCTGAGCTGTGGCAAAGTGGTGATTGGGTCCTTCACCATGACAATGCTCCTGTTCACTCTGCATTAGTTATCCGTAACTTTTGTGTAAAAAACGCAATGACTGTCATTCTTCAGCCCCCCTACTCACCTGACCTGGCTCCAGCCGACTTTTTTCTTTTCCCGAAGCTCAAGAGACACCTGAAAGGACGAAGATTTCAAACAGTTGACGAAATTAAAGAAAAAACAAGGGAGCTGCAAAAGCACCTTTACAAAAGAAGAGTTTTCTGGGGCCTTTGATCAGTGGAAACACCGGTGGGAAAAGTGTGTAGCTTCCCAAGGGGTGTACTTCGAAGGAGACAAATTTGAATAACCTGTATGTTGTATGAATAAATGTATAAAAATTCAGTCCTGGAACTTTTTGATCACACCTCGTATATGGAAATAAGCTAAGTTAAAAAATAGGTTAGATGCTTAAGCCGCAAACTTTGACTACAAATTAAGTTCCTTAGAGTTGTAAACAAACAAAAATGCGATCGATGTCGAAACCTTATAATATGGTACTTTCTGTGAACTCATGGTGATTGCAGAGGTGTACCCTTACAAGTTTGAGTTTTTTGTGACGATAAGCTATTAAAAGAATCATGTTAAAGAGAAGGTTAAAAGACTTATGTTCTCTGGTGATGGTATGTAAGGCCAGTTCGATGTACATATTCCTTACGAGCAACCCACCAACCTTGCTTCACCAGTAGCTTCGTCCCCCAGCTACTCTTCCTTCAGCTTTCCGGTTACAAGATAATTGTTTTGAACTATAATTGGCCCTCTTCAAATCGGCTTTCCTTTACCAGGCCTAAGTTGTATTCCTCGAATCAGGACAAGTTATACCTAGCCTTTCTGAATTTCAATCCTTGAACCTAGAATCTACCTTTTTCTCAGTTCAGATGAGTCTATTGCATTATTGAAGTAAACTCATCAGTCTAAAAGTAAACAACGTAGGAAATGATTTACAGATTCAGTTCGCAACAAACAACTAAGGAACTTGGCTGCAAAATATATTCAAGCACATGTAGAGGTCAACAGGGAAGCTATTAAGAAATACTTGACAAATCATCCTGAAATTAGCAGAAAAGTGTTAACAAACATGAAGAGAGCCAACCCAAGTTAAAGGATATGCTGTACACACATATTCTGGGAATCACCCAAATATGCTTAGAGGGGCTGTACAGAAGTATAAGAAAACCCATCCTGAAATCCATAGAAAGTTTTCAAAAAAAGTACTCAGAAAATAATCCTCATGTTAAACGTGTAGCTGTAACAAAACACGATGGGATGTTCAATGGAAAGGTTACAGCCAGTATGACCCAAAAACTGAATATGCAAAAGACAAAACAGTCGATATTGGACAACGGTCTTCTTGAAATTGGTGTTATGCTGTAAAATGGAAGGACGAGAGCCCTGCCATGTGCTGCAGTAACGAGAAAGTCCAACTTCCTTCCTTTCAAGAATATCCTGAACACAGCCTCCTTAGTTACGAATATCCTGAGGCTGAGCATTTCTAAATAATATTTGGAAATAGAACGGTTGTTTCCAAATCACGTAATTTGGAGCAAAAGAGATAAAAGAGGGTCATTTCATGCCAAAATTTAAGGTGCGAGGACAGGTATATATCACAGAATAGGGAGTTTGACGCCTGAAACACAACAGCAACCGTCTTTTATTTAGATAAATTTTGTTGATGATGACAACCATGAAAGAGGCATTCGCTTTCAAAATGTCAAGCCTGCATATCAAGGACTTCAGAGTTGCTGTTGAGTCTGTTCCCAAAGATCTACAACATTTCCAGGTAGCTATCAGTGCTAACAAAAAGCCTTCAAATGCTCACTGAGGACGTTACAATACTCTTACCACTAACGAAGTTGCTGTTCTTTGTTGTTGGCCAGGTGTTGGAAAAGCGAGACATTGTTCTCCAAAACAGGGACAAAAAACTGATAACAATCAGTGAGTTCTATCAAGCGTGTGATTTTTTTCAGTATCGTCTCAGGTTCTGCAATGGAGAAGATGGGTACATTATTAACATTCCTCAGCGTGACCCAAACACCAATACACCACTTAAGAAAACTGTCTGCAACTGATTTTTACGCCTATATGTTGATGGAGCGAGGAGGTGAAGAACCGTATTTACTTTAATTTTGTAATATCCTCAACCAATTTATGCTTGATATGTACGCAAAAATAGAAACAGTAAGACAAAACTTTATTCGAAAAAAATCAAACAAGTTGAGAAGTTGAGACTATATTCACTTAAAGTATGCCATAAGAAAAGCTGATAATCTGGTATCAGAGCTGGGAAAATGGTAGTGCTGCGTCAAAGCTTCACTGGAGAACTGTTAAAATAATATAAAATTAACTTTTGAACATTGTCAAATTTACTTATTGAAATTATTGAAATTCTAGGAATGGAATTCTTTAGGTTTATTTAAGTAATAATAATTATCAACGTTAAGTCTAACAACTGTTACTAATCTAAGTTGTCCTTAATCCTAATGATATTAAACCATAGCGGAGCAGGGTACTTTCAGCTAGTGTATAATATAACATACAGGTAATAACAAGAATTTTAAATTATTTAGCTTATTATTTATAAAACATTAAAATTAATTTACTCTTCTAAATCACTATCGCCTTTACTTTCAAGGGTTGCCCAAACATTAGTCGTCAACATGGTATTGCTGGATTTCAAAGTTTTTAACGAACTGCCTATGTTGTCCTTTACTTGCAAAATTGCTGTCAGTGTCTCACAACCTAAGCTATTGCGGTGATTTTTTATATTTTTTAAGTCGCTAAAAACCCTTTCCACGACAGCATTCGAAAAAGGCAGTGACAAAAGCCGCACTCAAACATTCAAGTAAGCATCGAAGAAAGGACAGCAGCGCTGGTGGCGGTACCTAACATTCACGTGGACATCTGAGGAACTGAACGGCTTTCATCCCCCTGATTGTCGTCGAAGACTGACCTTTTCGATTCTTCTTTGACCGAAAAATATTGCAATTGCTATTGAACATTTTGACGATAATTGTTTTTAACAATTTAGAAAAAGATAACGATGTAATAGGTATTAACATAATCAGTTATGGAAAGCAAAAATACCCGAAATTATCCGCTTTTCGAAAAAGGAATGAAAAAATACCTACATCGGCAGCACTGTTCGGCGGTCCCCTCCCGACGGACCTGTGATTCACAGATTTCTTCTAGGACGTCTGCCCGTTAGTGGAGGAACGCTCAGATCCAGGCCCACCAGATCCGATCCGCCACTGATTGCGCTCTCCCTGTTCTCCACTAACACGTGGATTTCACAACAAAAATCCCTGGAAACATCCCTTACAGTCCGCGCCCTCAAGACCGTGCCCTCTTGCTTCCCCACTAACGCACGGATTTACTCAGAGATATTGAGATCCGTTGGAGAAATCCGTCCGTGTATGGCTAGCTTTTCTCAGTTTATTTATGTCCAAGGCTGAAAATAGTCTTCCAAAGTTTAATTTTAACTGTTTGTTTTCTTGATGTTATTTTCCAAAAGACATTATATTTCACATTTTGCTTGCAAATAAATGTTGATCAGGATGGAAGATTTCTTAACCGATTATCGCAGCATCCAGAAGCAATTCAACCACCGGCGGGTCTTTTAGGTGCACCTAAAACTCCAAAGAGATTCGGCCGATTCTTCACATGGGTATGTCATTTTCACATATGTTATAATTGGTTTAGATTTCTTCTAATCCACGTTTCTTCAAAATTACTAACATTTATTTTAGTAAAAGTATATACAGTCCACTCTCCAGAGGCTGATTTGATTTATGAGGAAGTTACCCTTCCTTTTAAATTGTATCAGTGCAATTCACGATCTTTGATTAAACAACTAGGTTTTGGAGTGGTTCACTTCTATTCGAAGTTTTCTTGCTGCCAGACCACTGAAAAAAACCTTGGTATTATTTATGGAAACCTCATCTACCAAATTTCTCGACGGGCTATATCCACCCTTAAACTATTCCATTCTTCCCAGGATTCCCTCCCGAAACCTACTCGTCAACTCTTGGTTTCTTCCCTTATCCTTCCCCATTTTGACTATAGCTGTGTGATATTTGGTGGGTTAACGGTGCAACTCGAGTGTAAGCTAAAAAGTCTAATGAACTGTTTCATTAGGTTTATCTTTAGGGTTCCAAAAGGCTCTCACACATCACATATGTATACAGAGTTAAAATGGCTTTATCTTTCATCCCGCTGAAATTACTTCTTGGCTTCCTTCCTTTATCAAATCATTAATTCTCGCAATCCCTCCTATATCTAACTTCTTCCAGCTTAAATCCTCGGTTTCCTCTCGCTCCTCAGACCTACTTCTTCCCATCATTCGACCATTCCTTTATTTCCCGTGCAACTTCCTTATGGAATCCACTACCCATATCCCCATAATATCCGTAATGCTCCATATCTGTCCACATTTGAATCCCTGCTTTCTCTCCAGAATGATACCGACTAGGAAAACTTCATTTAAAAAAGCATTCAGTAGATGCACATAATTTTTATGTTTTTCCTACAATTACTGGATTTTCATAATTTTTATTTCATCTGTATCTGTTTTTGTTCTTTATTTGTAAAATTTTAAATAGTTAATCAGATTGTTAATTTCTTTTATTCCGTCTTATGATAACTAGGCTCATGGCATTTATTTCTGTTCATTATATTATTCTTAGGGGATATCGTCCCAGAATAAAGTTTATTTTCTATTCTATTCTACATTTATTCATATTATATTTTGTCTTAAATGGATTTAAAATCTATTAAGAGATGGTGAGTCCAGGTCTTATATTTACACTCCCTGTCAAGAATGGCCAGTATACAGAAAATTTGGTATGAGCCCTGTTCCATTCCTTAAGCCACATTGGTGCGAACCAATTTCTCTTCCTGCAAATGTTGGGCAGTATCGTGTATGAGCAGGGATATTGCGATAGTTGTTGCATACAAACTTATCAATCTTTTTGTTTAGTGGACATATAATTGGGCTTTTCCAATCAAAGGATCTCATTCGTCCATATTTTAAGGAAGAGATCTTACCATGCTTTGACAAGCTTCTTTTTATAATTTTTTAAGGAGTTCAATCTGGTGAGTTTCTTCGAGTGTCCTACTTCATGCCTGAAATGCACTGTAGTATACCGAGATTGGATCCGTTTGTCACTAGTTGAGCAACATTACTGTATTTATTTAAAGATTTTTAAAGTATATTTGCTAAACCTGTAGGTTAGTATGCGGTGCCAGGTGGGATCGTAAATCGTTAGTTTATTGTTAATAATTATTCATTTACTTGTGAAAAAGATAAAATATTCAAGTATAATAATGAATATCGAAGAATTAATTCGAATGCATTCATAAATTTAGACGGTACTGCTAGCCTGTTTCGGACACTGGTAGGAAAGCTTACATAAATGACCTGACACCAAGTGCTTGCTTGGTAAGGTCCAGAGAGTGACGATAGAAAACCTTCTTCTTTTTTTTTATACTAATAACTGTTTATGACTGGTAGGTTCCAGAAGTACTTTGGAAGTTAAGCAGATATGTTCGCTGTTTTTAATACCTAAGAAGACATAAAGCTACCAATACATCGACATTTCAGCATCGATGTCCCAACCCAACTTTTAGTATTACCAACTATACTATAACAGAAAATTATTCTTGTGAGTTATGAAAATTTGTTAATAGATTAGCTGTTTATTACATTCGTATAGAAATTATTGTATCATTAAAAATCTTGGTTAACCCAATATACATAGGGTTACTAATTCTTATGTATTTGAAATTTAACTTTTTATTGATTTGCGAATTTCATCCGAGTTTTGGCCTAACACTGAATTGGTTTAACTATTCATTTGGAATTTATCAGATGAAAGGCTGATATGATAAACAAGTGATTTTAGTTTTAATGAAATAAAAAATTTCCATCAGGTATATTGGTTTAAGTTGATCTTTGAACTAACCTGGAGTGTAAGATAACTTGTTAATGGATCTTTCCTCTTCTTTTTTAAAAATATTTTATTGTACTCTTATTTATGTTCACTCCTTTTAGACAATGTAAACAATATCCTTTACGATATTTTTTCACAAATTCTGTCATTCCATTCTATGAGTAATGGGTAATTATTTCTGTAGAAGTAATAACTTTATATATTCACTAGTTTAAATTTACTATTATATATTACCCATTTTATCTATTTGTAATTGTATTATGTATACAGTCTTAGTTTGAAGTAGGTTTTTTTCTTTTAGTATTTTTAAAAAACGTCAGTGATGAATGACGTTAGCAAAGCCATCCACCAAAGCATGGAAGTACCACATTCCAGATCTGGTAGTCTACAGCATCCTACCTCACTTCCTCTAACAAACACTGCAGGTGAATATAATTTACTAAAAATAGATTAGTACATGAATTGAGTAGCATTGACAGAACTGATTTGTTTCAGCACCAATGAGCCCTGGTAGCCCCAGCCAGAATGGTGATTCACATTTAGTGAAATCGCAAGCATCCAAAATAGAAACAATAAAGAATTGGAGTATATCTACATATAAATGTACTAAACAGCTTATGTTTGAAAAATTGGGAAAAACATCAAGAACTGTTGATACAGGTATACCTTTTATTTGAAATAGGTTGTCATATTTTCTTTTTATGTTAATGCAATTTTGCTATATTTATTATTTTTTTTATCAACTACGCTTATATTTTTTTGTTGATTTATTTATTAATTAAAATTAGTAATAATATTTTGTGAGAAAAAATTACTTGTTTTGCTGGTAATTCATGATTATTTATCACTAGTTTTTGTTATCATCAGAAGTTCCTCTTACCATTATAGTTGAATATTTATAGTTCTATTCTAAATATGTGCCTTTGGACTTGTGAATATTGACAAGGAATTTCAAAATTTATAAGTTGAGGTTTAGTCATTAAGTATTGGCCTAATGTGGATTTTAAATGTTAGTAATACCACCTTGATTTTATAGATTATTTAGGTATTTTCCTTTAAAATTTTTGAGATTAATTAAGCTTATTTGACTTGAAAATGTCCATTTTCCAAAAGAGGCTCTTAAGAAACCTGCAGCTGCTAATAGAGGAAAACATCCAGTTTATCTGTTTTTTCATAATCAGTAATTCCTGAATTGCTAAGTACCCACTCAACTCATAAGTTATGTGGATCTCTTAATTAATTTTTACAGATTTACCTTTGTACTCTTCTTCACCTCTCTGTCCAGTGGCAACTTTGGAACATACCTTTCTCTCTTTGGAGAAGTGTGCTTTTCTTGTATTTGCCTTCCATGAACATAGTCTGAAAATGTTGTTTTTTCTCTTTGTAAAAAGGTGAGGGAATTGGCTCTTAACCTCAACTAATTGGCTGGCTCTCAGTGCCTCACAAGAAGTACAATAACAATTACTTATTTCTACAATCAACTATAATTATTTAGCTTAATTTTGCTGATGCATAATTCAATTGTCACTGTTTCACAAAAGAAGTACAGTATTTACTTCATAACATAATTAATTAGACCTAAACATTAAATATTCTGCATGTTATAGTGGAACCTTAGTAATTTTTGAGGTATAAATTCTGTAATTCTTACTTGTCTAACCTATTTTCTTATTTAAAACAATCTGTTCCTGAACAAACAGTAATTAAAATATGTTTGTATTTTATAAAATAATTATCTTGTTGTATATATTACCAACACCAATATCTTTATTTTTTCTCTCTCTTTTCATTGCTGTTTTGGCAATACGAGGTATTCCAGACTGAGAGGGTGGGGGTAGGAAATGTATTTCTATGAACTAATCCCACCCTGCCACTGACTGGATTCGAACCTACAATATTTGATTTATTAGGTTGCTATGGTAATTTCAATATTTTTCAAAATTATATATAGTTTCTATTACTAATGTTTTTTTGATTTTGAGCAATCCTTACTTCTAATTATCATTGCAATTATTAATGTGAAAGTAAATTTATTTATCCTGGAACAAATGTTTCATTAGGATAATTTAAATGACAATATTAATTATCCCAAATTAATGGTTTATTACCCCATAACCCAGTTCTTTTCCCATCGTCACAGTGAGCTAAAATTAGGTAAAAGAGAGTTTACTAGAGTATATAAGAATATGACAGGATCAATAGACCTTTCCTTAGAATGGAGGTAGAGCAGTGGAATATTTTAAATTAGTAATGTTTCAGGGAGAGATGTGTTAGCTCAGTGAATTAAGGCTCTAGAGAACCAAGCTCCTGGGCCCAAGTTCGAGTCTGAATGTTGGCCGAAAAGTTATGTTCTTTTATCTTAGCTATGTCTGTCAGGCAAACCTCCAGGGCCACACCCAGCCTCTATATTGTGGGTACTCTTAATTTGGAGAAACCTAATGGTTGAGCGTGATTTTTACCAAGATGTTCTTTTACAACCGTCGGCCTAGTTATGGTACATTAACCAACAATATGAATATGAATGAAACATGAACCCAAATCTTCATGAGCACATATTGGTACAGGTTTTTTTTTTTCTTCTAAAAAAAAAACTATTTGATTGAACATTACTTCAAGGTTTTTGATGAAAAAAACAAGAAAAGAATGAAACGGATTTCAGATCAGATCAGATCAAATGACAATGCCTTTGGATTTAACAAATAGGTTATTACTATCTGAATTGCTGATTATATTGAGATCCTCTTGTAGCATTCATTCTTATCCTCCAGATTCCGTTGGTGCAAACTGGGCCATAAATTCTTCTTAATTTCTCTTCTCGAACCTTAGGATTAGGGCTTCCTGTGGACTGGGTAATGTCCAGCATTCGGAGGCATAAGTGAGAACTGGTCTTACTATAGTCTTGTACAGTTGCACCTAGTGAAGGGCCGTTCCGCCTTAGAAGTGGAATGAGATTTTACGTTCTGTTCCACGATTGGAACTAGTTCCAGTTTTCGTTCCACGTCAGTTTGACTAACCTACTACATACTAGTGAAGGACCGTTCTGAGTTAAAAGTGGAATCAGAATTTACGGTTTGTTCAACTTTTCGTTCCACGTCAGTTTTACTAACCTACTACCTATGTGCCATGCATTTTGGTACATACCTTGTTGACTTCGAGCTGTTAACCTCCTCCTTCTATTTTATTATTAAAAATTTTATAGCTACGTATGCTTATTTAAAAAATGTATACTATTAAAATATTTTTATTCAATCAAGAACTTAATTTTTGGGGGACGGGGAAGTTAGCTCAAGTATAGTGCACAATTGAGCGAGAATTTTCCAACCACATTGATTCCGAAAAAAAAGGAGTAATCAATTCTTGTGATTGCTCCATTACCTTTTAAACAAATGGCAAAAAAATCATTTAATTACATAGACAGTAAAACCTTGTGTGGTTCATTTCTCTGAATCCGAAAGAAGAAGCCAAGCTCTGCCGGTAAAATATAAAATTTTAAAAGAAGCGGTATATTTTGAAGATGCCCATGTGCGGGGCGAGCGAAGGAGAGGGGGGAGGAAATCAACAGCGGAAGAATCAATGCATTGAAGCTATCAGAACGATCTTGAGTGGAACAAAACCAGAAGTCCAATCTAAACCCTACTACACCGACAGAACGAAACGAGAGATCTCTTGGCGTTGGTTTTTGTTCCAGGTGAAACGAACAACTTTGGCGATTGGTTTCGTTCCAAACCGTTTCAAAGCTGGTACCAGTTCCACGTTCCGTTCCACTTAGAACGACCCATCACTAGTTGCACCTTTGTGTTTTGAGAAATAGCCCTGCTCCTAAAATGCTTTTGTAATTTTGTAATATTGCAACTGAAATATCATCTAGTTGTGAACATAATTTTCCTATGGATTTCTGCATATATTTCATTATCCGCATTTACTTGTGAACCAAGATAGCTAAACTCTTTCACCCTTTCAAATGAAAAGCTATATATGAAGCTATTTGTCAGATGCTCTGCGCATTGCACCTTCTTCATTGTAGCCCTGATCAGACGTATTATGTTCGGTGGTATTCCCATTTCTAGTAGTTCCTTATACATCTCATTTCATTTTATAGTATCATAGGCCATTCGAAAGTCGTTGAACAGGTGGTGTGTGTGGTTATTTTACTTTCCAGAATGGTTCTGGTGGAGAATATTTGACCTAAAGTAGACTTTCCTCTCATAAAGCCTCTCTGGCACTTTCCTATATTCTGCTCGGCAAATGGAAGCAGTTTTTTTATAAAGTATCCGAGAGAACACTTTAGCACATGTTAAGAGGGATATACCACGATAATTATGGCAATCAAGCACATCCCCCTTCTTGTAAATTGGGCATATAACTGCTTTGTACCAATCGTTAGGGATTTTTTCCATCTCCCACATATCCATTATTATATTATGGAAGAATTTCGCTAATTCATCTTCTCCGTACTGGAACAGTTCTGCAGGAAGTCCATCTGGTACTGTTGCTTTGTTATTTTTTAATTCTTCCACTGCTTCAAAGACCTCGTCCATATCAGGGGGTTCTAATTCCCCTTGGTCCCCTAAGGTCAACTCCATTTCCTCTTCTGCCATGTCATTAAAGAGGACATTGAAATAATGTAGCCATTGTTCCATTACATGCACCCTATTTGTAATGATATCACTGTTATTGTCTTTACAGGCATTTATTCTAGGTTTAAATGCTTTCTTATCTTCTTATTGTTTCAGAAGTCTTCCATTTGTTGGGGGCGTTCCTGCTGCCATGCCCTTTTTTTCTCTGGTGTGTGTGCTTCTCATCTCTTTGATCTGTATTCTTGTACTGATCTTGTATGCCTTCGCTGTATCATTATTCTATAAGCAAGGTTCTTCTAGCTGTTCACTCTTTGGCATTCTTCATTAAACCAGGACACTTTCTTAGTTGGCCTTTGATATCCAAGCATACCTACTGCCAGTTCTTCCATGGTTTCTTTACACTGGTCTTTAATTCTGCTATTCATACTGTCTGCAAAGAGTTGCCTAACCTTCATTCATCAGGGATTCTTCAGCTTTTCAGTGTCAATCTTTGGTGATCGTGCTCCACTTTGATTTCCATTTTGGCGTACAGGTCCCAGAATATTTCTAAGTATTCTTCTCTCAAACCGGTCCAGTAGATCACTTGTCTTTTTATTAATGGTCCAGGTTTTGCTGGCATAGATTACTACAGGTTTAATCAGTGTTTTATACATCCTGAACATTGTGGTATTACTGGTCAGCATACTCCTCAGAATCTTAGACATGCCGATTCCCCATCACAATCCTTTTCTTTACCTCTTCTTCCTCATCCAGTTGATCATTTATTGTGGATCCAAGGTACTGAAAGCTGTTCACCACTTCGAGCCAGTGGTAGTATTTTTGGAGGTGGGCTTGTTTCTTCTTTCTGAGGACCATTATTTTGGTCTTCTTAACATTTATTTTAAGCTCTATTTACTCGCCTCATTCTCCTGTATAAATATACCAACCAAAAAAAAAAAAAAAAAAAAAATTCAAAATTAGAAACATCAATAGAGTATATATAATTTACATATATATACATTTTTTTTTTTTTCAGATTTAGAAAGGCAAATTGAGCTTTTGCGAGATACACAGAGAAAATACTCAAATATACTTCGTCTTTCGCGAGCTCTTGCAAGCCATTTTTATCATGTAGTTCAAACCCAGGTAGTTAATCACGTTTATTTATGTGAATTTTGTTGTTCTTACAAAGAACTACATAAATTTATATGGCAAAGATATTAGTTAAATTTATGTTTACCATTTTTTTTTTTTAAAGCATGCTTTGGGTGAAGCATTTTCTGATTTGGCTCAGAAGTCCCCTGAACTTCAAGAAGAGTTTTTGTATAACTCGGAAACTCAGCGCAATTTAACGAGGAATGGAGAAACTCTGTTATCAGCTCTTAACTTTTTTGTATCATCAGTAAATACTCTTTGTAATAAGACAATAGAAGACACTCTTCTTACTATTAGACAATACGAATCAGCCAGGTCTGTATGATTTTTGTTTTGTTTTTGTATAATTTAAAATTCTTTAAATAGTTCATTATAAAAATTCTTTATTATTATTCATTGTTATTTAAAAATGTATATATTTTTGTTATTTGGAATCTTAGTTTTTAATACTGTGTTATTCTCTCATCCTCTCAAGTTGTTAAAGTTTGCAAGTAAATAGTTGCGGGGAGAGGTAGTCAGGAGTGGGATTGAGAAATAATTAATGGTTTGGATTTTTAATTTCATTGAAGACAAAGATTTATACGGTTGATAGCTCTTCATTCCTTAATGTTGAATGGGAGAACTGTTTAAATAAATGCATTAACAAGTTTTATATGAGTTAACAAACTTTTCATTGAACATCTATTAAACAACTGAAATTATAAAATATGGATTTGGACTTCAATAACTTGAATCTCATGGGACTAATGTTTTCATTATCAATTCTTACTTATTCTTGAGTTATCAGAGCATGAGATGGATAAAAGTGTATTCACCAGAATTTGAACTCCGCAGAGAATTCAGCTTTTATGCTCTTCCTTCCCTCAGGAAGCGCAGTAGCTCAGTGAGTAAGGTGCTAGATTGCCAAGCTTCTGCATCGAGTTCAAGTCTGCCTGAAGGCAGAAAATTTATTTTCATTTGTTTCATCCGTGGATCGACTTCAAAGACGGGAAACCCTCCTGGGGTACACCCAGCCTCTAAGAAGTGGTTACCCTTAATTGTGGAAAAACATTACGGTTGAGCATGATATCAATCAAGTATCCTCCTTTCACCACTGTCTTGTAACAGTTCATCTTTACCAATATACTGAACCCAGGACCATTTTTTTATTATTTTTTTTCCATCTGAACCTCGTGAACTGAATTAATGTTAATGCACGATTTATTATTTTTATTATTACAGAATTGAGTATGATGCATATAGAACTGACTTGGAACAATTGGCACAAGCGCCAAGAAGTGAAGCTACTTCAGCACGACTTGAAGAAGCACAATTAGCTTTTGAAGCTCATAGAGATGCTTTTGAAAAGCTTAGGGCAGATCTCACTGTAAAACTTCGATTTCTTGATGAAAATAGAGTATGTTTTTTATTTTCTCCTGTTTCATGTTATTGATGTTAGTTATAGACTAAACTTACTTTTATTAATTTAACATATTCTTCAGTTGCTTAAACCTGAAATGTTATTAGTATTTTTTACTAATTATGAATATTAATTTATAGTAATAGCAATCCCAAGATACGATTTCATATAGTATATTGATATTTTTAAATTTTCATATGTTGTATAACATTGATTGCCCCACTGCCTTGGATCAGAAAAGTAAAAAAAAACACCTGAAACCTATTTATCAATGTCTGTACATGTCAAGATAAACCTTAAGGGATTGTTCATGATTACCGTCCACTTATTGTTAAAATAAGTCTGGCATTTTAGTCTACCCTATTTGCAATGACTGTCAATTAAAAAAGGATTTGTAATTTTAATTTTATATATTACTTATATTGCTCATGATTTTAATCTATTTAACTGAAAATGTATAAATAATATAAAATATAAAGAACAAAAATATTAATGCAGTAGAACCCCTGTTATTTGGGTTAATGATGGGTTTGGGGATTCATGGATAATTGAAAACCGGAGATAATCAAATTCAATTTTTTTGACTTAATGTGATAAATAACAATGTTAATTTTAAAAAAAAAATGTCTAGGAAATATCTTTAATTAACAAACTATGTATATACATACATATATTAAATTATAATATACAAAAATACATAAGAATGCATTAATATATGTACGTATTGAATTTTCATTTAGAGAAAAAATTGGTAATTTTATTTTGTTTTTAACTAAGCATTTCTTTTATATTATCGGCTCTCATCGCCTGCAGCAAGATAATTCTGCTATAGTCTGATAAAATAATTTTGTTTAATAGGCAAACAGGCCAGTAGTAGTTTTCTAGAGAGACTTAAAAACATTACTGTTCCTAGATTATAAATTGGATTACTCCATACGCTCATACGACTCCAGCTTACCTTGTTTTTCCATCCACTATTTGATTTCATTATCTTGAGAATTTTTTAAAAAAAAATTATGATAAATCGCTGGTGTTGGGGCAAAAGGGCTTGAGTCATCATTTTTATGAAAACGAAAATCAATAAGTGAATAATATTTGTTTAAGTTTGCATTTTACTATAATGAATAGTCCCTTTAAGATATAATGTAGTGATTAATTAATAAAGAAATACTTAGGCAGGATTTAAAATGAGTTAAAAAAAAATTAAAATATTATCCCCTCAGGACCCTGGTTATTAGATCCCTAGATAATGGGGCTCCTACTGTACTACTGAGAACTAAATGCTAAGAGAAGTTACTAAGAATCTTTTTAAAGAAAAATAGATAGTATTTTTACCTTTAAAAAAATTCCAAATGATTTACTTTACTTTTCCATTGATATATTTGTATGCCATTTTTTACAGATAAAAGTGATGCATAAACAACTATTGCTATTCCACAATGCTATTTCGGCCTATTTTTCTGGTAATCAGCAGTCTTTAGAAGCTACACTGAAGCAGTTCAACATTAAAGTTAAGTCACCGAATTCAAATTTACCTTCATGGTTGGAACAGTAGTCCAGGCTAACCAATGTTCTCATGGCAAGGTCTTATAATAATGTTTGATAGGTCATGAGTACGTTTATGACTTTATTATCAAAACTGAAGTCATTATATGCATTAATAGGGCATGTCAGTTATTCTGTGATTCTGTCATCCCTGAAAATTTTTAATCTTGAATAAACATAAAATCAACTAAAACATTAAACAGCTCGGTAGATTGTATAAAAAATGATTATTTTAGTATTGATATTTTATTAAACAAGACCAGAAGTTTACTCTGAACAAACAAGTTAAAAAGAAAAAAGTATTCTATTTTGTTGACTTGTTATTCTTAGATTTATATTTTTAACTGAAATATTCAAGATCTATTTAGTGTAAAGTAGTCATTGTTGACTTGGTTACCTTTTCTAGTCATTTTATAATATTGAGCACACCTTAATAGTTATTGTAAAGTGAAGAGTGATATTTATTTATATTTTGCTTTTACATTTGTATATTTATCTTTGTTTCGCTTTTTAGAATAAGAAGGGAAAAAACGTTTAGAAAACAATAATTGATTGTGATTTATATTGTTGACTGAAACTTAAAATAAAACAATTTATGGTATTGAAAAATAATACTTTATGGATTTAAAGTAAATTTGTAGATGAATGTTTTTTCAGTTTTTATGTTTAGCAATGATATTAGGATTTTCTTTCTTTAAATCAATGATTGATGTAGGCAGCTAATCGTCTAAGTTAATTGCATTTTGTATCCTTATGTCTTTGCCGATTGCTGATACCACATCTCTGAGCTTTAAGATGCCAGGTATAAAAATAATGATGGTAAACAAATTGTCTTAGTAAAGATTTAAATTTTTTGTAGTAATGCCTTTGACAAAAATTCAAGCAAAAAAATTGAGTATAGTGGATTACATTAACCCTTGAGTGGTCACATATGGCCCAGTTACATAAAAGGTCGCATGGATGACAATATTTATCCACTTAGTTTTTTAGTATAGTTTTATAGAAATTATAACAAACTCTAATTGTATAAATTTTATAATTCTAGACAAAATAACAACAGAAAACTAAAAATACTTAATTAAAGGTCATATGGAGGTTAGTTGTCATCCAATCAAAACAAATAGGAATTACAGGTTGTGAATATCAAATAGTAACTGGCTGAGGTACTGAGATTAACCCCTTAGCCCAGTCTTGCATATTCTAGGCGCATAATATTCATCCATACCAAAACAAATAAACAGCGATTTTTAGATCACTCAAAGGCTATTAGTTAAATTCATGGTTTGTTCTGAAATGTGACATGATTTAAAATATTATTAATGAACTGAATCATTTGGTTATCATGAATAAAAAATGTAATATGTAATTTTTTCTTGATATAAATCAATATTATAAATATATAATATAATATATAAATATTTAAAAAATGTAATACAATTTTTTTTTTTTTTTTACTTTACTTTTGTGTTATGTTTATAATTTTGTTTTCACACACTTCACTTTTCAAACTGAAAAGTTACACAAATTGAATTATTATAAATTATCCAATTTTGTTTTATGTTCTTATTGCTCTAACTATTTACCATTTTTGTCGTTGGTATCTTAGTTGATTATTTTTGTGATTTTTTTTAAATTTTCAAATGCTCTTTGAATCAGTTTTTATTTGACACGTTGATTTTATAACTCACGATTATAAAAATATAATTATACAACTTCTGTTTAAATACATATATTTATTATTCTATTGCACTAGTAAATGCTTGTGTGTATTTGGTAATTTTGTTTCTAACCGCTATTCATCCTTCTGTTGTGTGACTGTCTTTCAGTTGATTGCATCACCTGCTAGATAATCCGATCATTGTGCTATTGTACTAATTTATTTAAATGATATTATTGTTTAATGTTTTTTTTTATTTTTATTATCAATATTTGTATTGCCTTTTACTATTCCTCTATACATATTGTAAGTCAGAAGTCAAACAATAAGTTTATTTATTTGTTATAATTTGCTGTGTTTTTATAATCCATATTGTGCATCTTTGTGTATATGGTAAACTCTTTTCACTTCCTTTTTTGTACATTACCTGCAAATATTTTGTCTTTTATTTCTCATTTTTTCTTCTCACTTCCAAAAATATTAAATTATCATAACCATGAAAGTTAGTTATAAATCCATAATAAGTTTATTTTGAATTTAAATATCTTTGGACTAGTAGTTGTTTCAGATTTAAATTAGATTATATTAAATAATTTATATTATCGCTGCCTAGTGAAGTTAAAAACAAAATTATTCTTAACATAAAATAATTGAATTGAACTTTAGGGGCTTTGTTATCATTTAATTTTCGCAAGTTGGTCCTAGTTTAAAGGCTTTTGAAATAATGAAAAAAGCATTTTGAAAATACGTTTTATTGTTTTTGCTCAAAATTCATTCAAATATTTCTATAATTATTTATTAATGTTGTTCTGTTCTGTTTTTATTTTACTATTATTGTATATTTTTGTTCTGTTATTATTACTTTCAGCCATGGATTGTATTCAGGGTTAGGAAACCATCCTGGAGCACACCCAGCCTCAAAAAAAGTGGGTACCCTTAATTGGGGAAAAAAACTGGCGGTTGAGCGAGAATTCTGGCTAAATCTCCTTTTACAACCATTGGCTTAGTAACAGTACATTCTTGCCGAAGTACTGAACGCAAGACCCTTCATGGGTTGTCAGTGGTACAGATTTAAAAAAAAAAAAAATGTTATTATTACTTCTTATTCATTTTAAGTCTCTGAATGCCCCTGTTTGTGCATTATTTTTTATTTGTAAGGGACTTAAACCCCAGAATAAATAAAGAACTTTTTTATTTAAAAAATAAATAAATAAAAAAGTTATATCTTAAATAAGACTTGTTCCTTCTACCACTGCGGGCCACAGTTAGTGATTCATAAGCAAGTTTTGTTAAACAATGGTTATGTAAATGCTACAATTGTTACATGGTTAGCATCCGGGTTCAGCCACAGGTTGTACCTCTGACCCTCTAAAGAGTACCATTTTAGGTACCCATTTTATTGTATCAAGTACCCATTTTACAGCGTCTGGGTGTGCCCCAGTTGACTCTCCTGATCCCAGAGTTTTTTCACAGCTGATTCAAAATAAAGCCTAGATGGTTGGCTAGTTTATAGTGCTGTGCCTCACCCTTCTCTTTCTCATGTCTCTTACAGAAATTTTTTTCTGTTAGTAACAAACTTTTTTATAAATGCAAACCCTTTTCACTATGGTTGGTCTTGCTACTAATTTTTTATTTTTTTTTTTGTTAAACCTTGCCAGGAATGATAATTTTGTTATGTATGTAGTTCAAATAATTATAATAATTTTCGTGAATGACGAATGTCATCCATGCTACCTTTTTGTAACTGAGCCATACACAACCACTCAAGAGTTAAACAGAGCTCTTTTCTACGTGTTTACTAGACAATTTCCCAGTAATAATAAGAATGATATGGCTTACAACATGATTTTGGAACATACAATTTTTTTTGGCATACACACTTATGTAGTTATTATGCAATGCCATGCGAATATTCAAATTCTTTTCAATGTTGATTTTAGAATTTATTGTTAAGACTATTTTTTTTTTTTTTTTTTTTAGAAATGTTTCAATATCTTATTAAATGCTCGATAAGCCCTTTCATTTTGTTATTTCAATTTTCTATTGTAATTCTGTATTTTTTTTTATTTGCTAAGTATTAAAACTTAATCCTTTCTGTTTTTAATATAACTGTATTTTTAACTGGTTGCATTTTAAAGAAAGGTTTAACTACATACAAATACATTTAACTACTCATCACTGTGCTGTGTTAATTTTACATTCCATTCATTTCATGTTATGATTTATTCAATCTATATTATTAGGTTTTTTGAAGAATATTGTACTTATTTTTAAATACCTTAAACATTATTTGAAGTCAGAATATATAAGAGCACCATTCCATTATAAATATTCAGATCTCTTTTTTTTTTACTATGAGAATAGTAGTTTTTAATAGTTTTTTTTTTTTTTTCTTTTTCTGTCTAAACATAAGCTCAACGATAGGTCTTTTTCTTTACTATTCACTTTTTATGTTCTCTTTTATTTAGGCTGCACTGCTTGTTAGTGGGTATCTTGGTTGATTGTGTAAGTACATATTTTATCATAATTGAATCAAATGGCATTCATCATCTTTTTATGTTTTATTTGTCATATACTGGGAACAAAGGATTTTTTAAAATTAATTCTAATTATTTAAATAAAAAATTGTTTAATTATTTTAAACATGTTCTCATTAACAGTACTTGATAACAGATACGATGTTTTAAAGCAGAGTAGTCTCTCTTATCTGGTGTTTCTTAACAAAGAAAATTTAAGTTTTAAAAATATAATTCCCTTCTGCTATTCATGGATGGTTTCCCTGTTTTTGGGAATAAATAATTTAAAAAAAAAATAAAAATAGATTCCCAGATAAGGATGAGTCTACTCAAGTGTGAAAGATGTTGAAAAATAATCAGAAATTATTATCTGTTTGTGTATACTATTATTTTTTTAAAAGTTATTTTTATTTGGTATTGATTTATTGATTTATCCTTAAACAGACTGTCTGCTTAGAGGTAAAAGTCATTAAGTTCAATTTTTCCCAATTCAACAAAAGATCATTGTGTGTTGATATTATCATTTCCCATAAGTATAAAAAGTCACCAAGTGAATATAACTGCTATATATGCACATTAGAGAATGAGAAAATTCATTATATAACTATCTGAGAAAGTTTTAATGAGCATATTCCCATTAGAATATTGAAATGGAAAAAAATTGATTTTGTTACTTAATGACTTTTACTTTCAAGCAGATGAGATTATGGTTATAGTTTGAATGTTTTTAATGCTATATATTAATAAATATTTTGAGATCAACTTTATTTTGTAGTGCCATTGAATTTAATTTTTATTATTGTCATTCTGACTTAAAGTTGTTATCTGATTTGTGCTGTATAAATAAAAGTTGATGTTATTTGTATAAAAAATGACATTCTATCTCAGGGATGATCTATCCCTTTCTTGTAATGATCTCTCCCATCTCTAATGATTTAACTATCTTATTTTCGTCCATATGAAATTTAACATTTATTTGCTGAATAACAAGTATTCAATTTTGTTTTTAGATTATTGTATAATTGGTGTTAGGCATTATTGTAAATCAGACTTGACTTGTTTGGGGCCTAGCCCTTTACAAGTTATTTTGTAAAAAATTTAGCCTTCTCAATACATATTGTGTATAATTAAAGTATTTCATGAAAATAGTATATGAAAAAAAACTATTAATAGTCTATAACCTATTAATAGCTTTCCAAATTATTAATTTATGGAGTAAAGGCCTTTATCAATAATTATGTATCCGTTTTTATAATAATTTTTGTATACCATAAAATGAAAACTTTTATGGTATGATCTGTTGAATAACGTCAGTAATTTATTTATACTTTTGTAAAATACTAGATCAAGCATTTACAAGTTGTTTAGTAATAAAAAAAAGTTCATTATTGTACATGCATTGAATAAATAATACTTACAATTATAAATAAATAAATTTATTACTGATTTATTTTTCAGTCTAGCCTTTATAAATATAAGATGCTTTTCCTTTATATCCTTTAGAAAGTTATAACAATGTATTATCATTCATCAAATATGTGATAACATTAATGGAAGAAGCATCTTTGGTTATTGATGATTTTGAAATATCTTAATTGTTATAAGTTATTGAGCTAAATGAATATAAATTACTAAAATAGTGATTGAATATTGAATACAAAAAAACAAAAAAAAAAAACAAAACACTTATTAATGGTAGCTGGAAGATTTTGTAGAAAAAAACTTGTAACAATATTAGTCATATTCATTTTCTCTCATTCCTTTAAATATAACCTGTATTATAAGGAATAGAGATACTTTAAAGCTCTGCTTTGAATTTTTATACTTTTTCTATAAAAGAAGAAAAAAATTATTCTTTTTCCTTGATTTAGTTTTACTATTTTTATTATTTATTTAATTTTATGATTCATTTATATATTCATTTTTTTTATTGATCTAGTATGAATTTTACTCTTTTTGCAATAGGGGTTGTTAAGAATACAACACATAACTCAGTCTGAAATAGACCTCACTTGAAATTGTTAGTACCTTGGATTTCATTGGTTGTATGGATTAGTGGCATTGCTTTAAGATAATTACATATTGAAGTGGGGATACAAGCAACAATAAGATAGAAGGTATAGACACTTCTGCGCAAAAATAGGGATAATACTGGTGTGCTTAAAAACCGTAAAGGCAAGTATGTCATGTAACTTCTTTTTATAGCATCCATTTAAGGGTATTAGTGATTCTATTACTCCTGCCTTAATGCAGTGTTTTATACTATGGCGTGTTTGTTTTAATTACTTTTCCATTCTTATCATTGCTTATATCCCATGTTGTTTGAGGTCACTCTTAGTAGGAAGTAAATATAAGTTTTTTCTGATTGTGTTTAAACATTAAGAAAAAGTGTGCTTCAATTTTACTCAGTTTAATATATTACAAAAAATTGCTCATTTATTTCAGAGAACACTGCTATGTAAACCAGTACTTAATTTTGATCTCAGATATGATTATTACTTATTACTTTTTTTTGTTTTTTTATCTATTGATAATTATTTCATATACAGTATCAGTTTGTTTAGTATTTTATAATTTATATGTGGGAAAGAAAAACATTGTAAATATTTATAGCTTATCATAACTTTTTTTCTTACCCAATTTCATGATAGGATCATTTATGAATGTTAATGTTGTTGGACAAGGTATAGTATAAATGCATATATGTGTGTTTGTTAATGTAATATCACAGCGTGTATGTAAAATTAACATTTTTGTTCTCCAATTTATTTATAATGCAAAAATAACACTAAATATTTGTTTGAGATTGGTAATTTTTTTTTATGCTATTAGTAATTACATTAGTCATATGTTAAACTCGATAACAAGAAAGCTGGAATGGATTTAATGTTTGAAGCGATTTTTTTATTTATTTCCAAGTTTGACCAAACGAAGCTTGAATACATGACCATTGCATGCTTCTTTTTTTAAAATTTTATTTATTATTATTTTCTTAGTTGGAAACTAAAATTCAATTGTTTTTGATTGAATTTTTATTTGGTCATTTTTTAATCAATAAATATATCATGTGCAATCAAAGCTGTCTATGATCCTGTTTCACATATATTGTTAAATAAATATTAGTTACTGTTTTCATAGAATTAAGAAATTAACCCTGTAATTTTTATTTCTTTAATGTATTTTTAATATTTATGGTAAAAAAGACAGAAGTTGAATAGAATTGAATAGATAAAAAAACTTATTCTAGGACAAAGTCCTTTAAGAATAACATTTACTTGATAGAACAAATTCTATCTGGCCTAGGGATTTTAAAGAAAATAATAAATGAGATAATTAAAATTAAATACAAGTTTACAATAAAGTAGGTAACATAATATATATACAATATATACAAAGTTGATAGAACGATAGATTTCTGATGTTGCATGCAGTAAAGCTTGAAGATAAATAATATTTGTTGAGAAGGAACATAAAAAAATAAAAATGAAAATTACCTGAATAAAAGTGAAAACATTATCATAAGAAGATTGTTGAAAAAGAGTTCAGTTTTATATCTGATATGCTAGGACAAAATTCCTTAAAGCATCCATATAATTAGATATCATCCGACTGAAGGGAAATAAGGTGGTGGAAGAGGAATGTTTTAAAAGTTCTGAGGGAAGATGCATCACAAATAGGAGGAAGAGAATTCCAAAGAACAGCAGAGCAGGCAAGAAAGGAACGTTGGAATGCAGTAGTTCTGTAGAATGGGGTGTAGAGATCGGAGAGAAGGGATCTTGTATTAGTGATTGGATTGAGGGCTTGAAATGTAGGATATTGAGAATAAACGGCAATGTAATTATTTCAGCTATACAGTGGAATTTTAACAGAAAATTATACAAACATGTTAATCCTCAAAATATATTGTACATAAGGTAAGTTTTGTTTTTTTGTTCTGTTCATATTTTCACCTACCTGTTCAATACAGGGAAAATTAATTGAAATAACAAATTCTCTCTGTGGTTTGAACGTCCATGGAGATATATTAGGGAGTACTTAAACATTATTTATTCATGAACTTGAAGGTAGCTACTGCAATGCTCTTCTGTATTGTTAAATTAATGATGTTTCATGTTAAATTTAGGTTATATGTCTAAGGTAAATTTTCATATTAATTCTCCTCCACTAGTGGAGGAAGAATGCGAAAATTCTAAATACCATACTCAGTATCTAATCAATTATAGTTCTTAATTAAAGCCAATTAGCTTTGTACAAGGACATAATTATTCAAGTTTTCAGGAGGATTTCATGTTAGATCTATGGAGCTAAGACAGTTGGGCAGATTTGTAAATAGGAAAGAAAGTTCATTTCCTTCGCAATAAGACGTGTTTGTTACATTAGGAGGATCAAGGTGAAACAGTCACGTCACCCTGATTATTAACGCAGATGAGAGCTTTATTTGAAATAGAATTCATAAGTGAAGAGATGAAGTATAGTGGAGGACTTCAAAAAAATGTTTGGTTTTATTTTGTTGCATAGTATCTTGACAACTGATTAAAGTTCTTATTCAATTTTTTTAAATAATAACTGCCCAGCACCAATTGGAGTGGCAGAGTATGTAGAAGGCCATGGTCCAGTAATTGTAAATTATGACATTTTAATATGATTAATGAATGATTGCTTTCAATCGTAATGCATGAATGATAAGTTTATACAACCATCCTTCTCTTAATTTATAACATAGCTCTGATTTATAATTTATTTATAATTATAATTTATAACATAATCCTGAGAGTTTAGAGTCAAATAGTTCACAATATCAGTATTGTGAACTATTAGATTCTAAACTCTCAGGTCGCTCATTGATAATGTTTTATTTTTCTAAAAACCTGAACAACTTCGCTGTTACATTAGTTTACTAGAACACATTAGCAAATCGGTTAAAATTCTGTTTTATATGAGCTATAGAGACTTTAGAATTCTGTACCATTTGAGAAAAACTAGATAAGTTCATTTTTGTACACAATAAGATAAATATTTTGAGCAACCTATACATACTCATTATGTATAAGCAAGTTGTATAATGGCAAAGGTTTCCTTTTATACAATTGACATTAAAGCTTGCCTACTTTTACAACAATATGGGTTGCCCAAAGTATTTATCTTATTTTGTACACAAATCAACTTATCTAGTTTTTCCCAAATGGTACAGAATTTATCATTATAGCATTTATGGTTATAAATTTCAATGGCCGTTTTATAAATTGTGCTAAGTCTTACCTAATTTTAATTCATTTCTTTATTGTAATATTTGAGTTTTTTTATTTATTGTTTTAGAATTGTCATTATGTTTAACTTATGTGAATGTTTTTGAGTCTATTGTTATAAAGTGAAGACTCATGTGGTAGACCATATTATTGTCTACTTAAAGATGAATCATTCAGATGATTGCCATCTGCCGTATTCCAAATAAATATTTTCAGAAAACTGGATTTATTTTTAAACTTGGTTTATCTGATTTATAAGTTGTCTATGTATTCAATCTAATTTTTTTTTGTTGTATAGTTTATTTTCTATACAGGGTGAGGAGTATCTCTTAGTGTAAAAAAAAAAAAATCGGGTGAAACTAGATAAAAAATGTAGAAAAATGCTACAGACCTCAGCTTTCAATTCCAATCTGTTGCAGATATACGATAAATCAAAGACTTTTTTGAGGGAACCACGTTTTTTCCTATAAAAGCTGTAATATCTATATTTTTTAAAAATATTTTTAAAATTTTGACCACATTTTCGAATATAGTATTAAATTTTCTATGATAGCTGAGTACCTGTACAAACTTGGTATCTAAAGAACAGCTTGATCTTCACTTTATTTGGGGAAGTCACAATGTCTTATATTAATTCAACGCTCACCGTTTTTCAAAAAAACTATCCATCAAACGCCAAATATCACTAAAACTGGCAAATTTAATCAGCTTTCGAATGATATGTTAAACGTAATGATTTTGTTTCAATTTCATGGAGAAATTCACTTTTGAATCCGAAAAAACGTGATGTTCCCATTTAGCATACAAATCAGTTACTTGTGTAAATAAAGCATTATGACAATCCCTTAATGAAAATGTGCATTTTAAACATAATAAACTCTTCATTGGAATAAAAAGCAAAGTAAAAAATTATTGTATAAAAGAAAATAAAGGAAAACTGTCAATAAAGCGACACCAGATCAGAGGATCTTATGTTATTACATTTATTTATTTATTATTGGACCTCAATAGGTAATGGAACACATGGACCTCGAATAATGTGGAGGAGCATCTGGAAAATCATATTTTGCCGAACTTCAGGTGGAATATCGTGATGAAGTTGTGGTAGGATATTATGTAACAAATCTTAGTAATTTCATCATTCAATTTGTTGGGCAAATTATGATTTTTCAACACTATTCGACAGCAATACGAAGATGAATAAACTAACCATATTCCACATGGAAGGGTAAAAAAGCCTTCGCCTGTAAACAGTGAGCGTTGAAGTAATATAAGACATTGTGACTTCCCCAAATAAGGTGAAGATCAAAATTTGAAAAATATTTTTAAAAATGGAGATATTTACAGCTTTTATGAAAAAAAAACGTGGTTTCTTCAAAAAAGTCTTTGATTTATCGTATATCTGCAACGGATTTGAATAGAAAGGTGAAGTCAACAGCATTTTGCTACATTTTTATGTAGTAAGTTTCACCTAGTTTTTTTTACACTAAGAGATACCCTGTATACAATGTTTAATGAATTTGAAATTGTGTAATTGTTGAGATAATTTTTTGACTTGATATGGAAAATTCCTTACATTATTTTTGAATGCAAGAATAATTTGGTTGGATGAAAAAGAAGGTTTATTTATTATATTAACGACTAATTGAAACTTATATAGTACTAAGCAATGGTGTTTTTAAGTAATAATCTTGAAAGAAAACAAAGTGTCCTTGTCCCTCAAGCAGGTTCAATTATTCACAACCAGAAGAAATAATGTTATTAGCTTTAATTATAATAAAAACCTAAGTTGCATTTAATTACTAAAAACCTCATTGTCATGTTTCTTTCAGTTAGAACTTCTACATTGACAGTTTCTATGGCTTTGTGATTTACATCTTGGAATCCAATCCATGAAGACATGGGGTGTGTTCCAGGTCCTCTAGGGATTTGTTTCCTAAGGAACTAGATAAGAAGTCAGCACCATCCAGCATCATCGTGGTCTATGGTTACAATGCTAATAAATTTCTGAAGTTTTAATTTATACTTTTATTAATTTTGACATTTTGTTTGGTAGGATTTTTATGAAAGTTTAACAGTTGTATAACGGCAAGCCCTTAAACATTTATCTTAAATAATATATGCTTTGACATATTTCAGTGTTTCATGTTTTTGTTAATATGTTATATATTTTTTTCATTCTTATATAAAGTATTTCTTATGGCTTTTAACTTGCAAAATAATACAATGAAATCCCGATCTTTCGTATCAGGATAAATGGTACATCCTTAAAAAAACGTAAGAAAGGGCTGATCCCTTGTAAAAATCAAGTCAATTCATGCAAAACAATGTATTTTAGTCCTCTCGGTATAAGGTAATTTTTTTTTCTCACCAAGGTCAGAAAAACTTATAATTCATATTTTTCCGTTGAATAGGAGAAGTGTTTTGGGAAAATCTCGTTAGTTCGTTTAAACCATTCTCCTAGGTATAAAGTATTTTTTCCTCTCCTAGATCGATAAAAGGTCTTATAGTTCATATTCTACCATTGAATTATAATTGGGTTTTCCATTATTTCGTTTGTATACATGTTTTACATTTTGTTTACATGCAACACCGGATGTTGCCGACTCATGTTGTTATTTGTTCGATTCATTCTTTATTATGGATTCTAAAAGAAATTGGCCCACTTCCCCGAAAACACGTTTATCGTACTCTTTTGGCTATAACTCTGAAACTATTTGTCCAATCCAAAATTACTTCTTTTCATCTTAAAGCTGGTTAACGCGAAAACACGTTTATCGTACTCTTTTGGATATAACTCTGAAACTATTTGTCCAATCCAAAATTACTTCTTTTCATCTTAAAGCTGGTTAAATTTAATATTAGGAAAAAGAAATTAAGGATCGGACAAATATTCGCGGAGTTGGAGCGAAAAATGTTTTTAAAAATCTTGGATTTTACAACAATACAGGGATTTTAGCGTGCTTGTGTGGGCATTCTACGAGATATAAACAAAGGTTCATATAAGGAGCCTGCCTAATAGCAAATTTAACCATCTTGTACATGTGCCAGAAAACTTGGATCACACAAGAGTACGGGGTTTTTGGCGTGCTTCCATGTGTATTTTACGGGACCTTATTAAAACATCATGTATAACAGTCTAATTGTAAATTTAACCAGCTTTAAGACGAAAAAAAGTAATTTTGGATTGTGCTTATAGTTTCGGAGTTATATTCAAAAGAGTACGAGAAAATTGTTTTCGCGGAGAAGTGGGTCCGACCGCATGTTGGCCAATTTCTTCACTTTTTCAGCTGCAATTAATATATAAAGACTTTCTTCGAAAAGCGCTTCATTTTCGTGTTATAGCTAAATAACCGGTATTTTGGGCGGTTCTTGGCGATTTTGGGTATGACTGCTGTGGTAGCAAACTTCAGATTCGGATTCAGCACCCCATAAAAACATGTAAGATCCCTTGAGAATAAAATTTAGGCAGTTTTTTCTTGAAAACGTCCTTTTGGAGCCTCATTTTACTGGACTATGAGATTTTTTACTATAGTTAAAAAAAATAATATATGTAAAATATTATTACTGAGCTTAATACAGTAAAATAAAGAAAAAAATATTCTGAAATGAAAAAAACAATTGTAGGAGAACATCGGACACTGTTACACTTGGTTAATTTTGTCAATGAGTTTAAAATAAGTTCCATAATTTACTAGTTTGTAGTCCTTTGACTTAATATTTGACAAACAATTATATTGAATCTATAACTTTCTATTACTTCAAATAAGCTGAGAACACAAAACAAGAACCACGGGCCAACGTGAGGGTACAATATTTGTTTTCTGTTTATTATAAATTCAAACATCTAGAATACACTGACAACCAGTAAATGAGATGTATAACTTCATAATCAGAAATAACAAGGAATAGAAGTAACCCAGTTATATCTTCTTCGACCATGGTTCTAATGTTTCTTGTTCCATCCAACTCCATTTCAATGTTCCCTGGATGTTGGCAGCTATGTTTTTTTTTTATTACCATGTCTTGAGCCAGTCTGTCTATATGACAGTGGATAAGTTTTTGAAATAGATTCTAGTGTGATGGAATGAATAAATAAACAAAATAAAAGAGAATGTAGTCATTTATTATTTTTTTCAATTGTCATTTAATAGTATAATATTTTGAATATTAACAATGATAATAATATATAGGGAACGTAACCATTTGTAAACTAACTTTAAAATTATTATAGTACATTAAAATTTTAATTTTAAATTACTGCATGGTGTACAGGTACATTTTTACTTTATCACATAAAAACACTCAAATATATATTAAATTGGTCATGCTCTTTCTTTCATCACAGATAATTGTTGGAAACAAAGTTCATTTGTTTTGATAGATGAAATTCATTTCTTTTCTTTATTAAAATCATATTTCATTTTTTATAGACTTAATTTAGGTAATAGATTATAAGTTTTAGACGTTATTCATAGAAGAGAAATAGGAATGTTACGCATTTAGAAACATTTTTAATTTACTGTTCATTTGTGTAGTTAACAATATCATCTGCTTGGAGGTAAAAGTCACTAAGTGCATTTTTTTCCTTTTTTGACAAAAAGTCATAGTGTGTTTATATTATCATTTACCATAAGTATAAAAAGTCAACAGTTGAATATAACTGCTATATATACAGATTAGAGAATGAATAAATTCATTATATAGCTATCTGAGAAATGTTTAATGAGCATATTCCTGTTTGAATATTGAAATGGGAAAAAATTGATTTTGTTACTTAATGATGGCTTTAACCTCCAAGCAGAAGATATATAAAACTGATTCCATTAGTTGTACATCAATATTATTGGATTCATCTTTGTTTAAATCTGAAATGAGTTACATGTGAGATTAAGTTAGATTAAACTAAAGAGATCAAATCTAAATAAATTTAAATGTTTATATATACATTCTTAACAAATTTATATACAAGTAAAATATGTACAAAGTCAATGGGAAAGTTCCCTGATATGTATCATAAAGAGCACTGAATATTTTCTGGCTATCTTGAAATCTGGAACAAGCATTACAAAATACTTATCAATAAAAATGGATTAATAAATTTATGAGAATAGAATTTGTTAATTTCAACATGAATTCAGTCGTTCCTTTTCTATTAAAAAAAAAAGTTATTCAATAATATTAATAATAATTTAACAATCACAAAACAAGACAACATAAAAATTGATTAATATTATGTTCCTCTTTTACCATTCAATATCCAGCAAGGTTTTTAGAATACTTGCATCAAGGCCTGGAGCTCAAAAAGACATAAATTGTTGTAGTATTACATTTTTGTCTGTTTTTTGGGTCAGTGATAAAATAAACCTTGTACTGGTTTACTCTGAGCATAATAGTCCAGTCAAAATAGGAAAATCAGAGGAACTAGAAATACTAGTTCCAATTATTTCAGGAATTTGCAGGGGATGGTCCCCTGAACAGGAACAAATTAAGTCCCTCCAAATCCCGGTACCGCTGGGGGGGAGGGGTGACGGGAGGGGGCTTTAAATGTATGTATTAAATGGGACTATATCAAAATCTAATATTTCAGTTATAATTGTAAATTTAACCAGTTTTCATATGAAAAAAGAGAAATTTGAATCGGACAAATCGTTTCGGAGTTAGAGCCAAATGAGTATTGACAAACGTGTTATTTCGGAGAACTGCGACTTATCTCAAGTAAAAAATCTTCTATTTATCCCTCTCCCATAGCTCTAAAATTATAATATGGGAAAGAGAGGAGTAAAATGACATTTGTTGCAAAATTGCGTTGCTTTTTTATGTATATATGTGCTAAAAGTAACGTTTTCCGAGTTCCGAGATCAGACAGCTAACAGCATACGACTTTCACCCCCTCTCTCCCCTAAACCCGAAGCAATTTTGAGGAAGACTTTTTATTACATTTACCACAATTAATGGTGGTGAACAATATCCAGCAGTCAGATCTTTTGATTTTTGGAGTTGAATCATCGATGCTAAATTTTGTACTATATCAGTGATACAAGTAAACTATAAACTATTTTAGCAAAAAAAAAAATGCACTTTGGAAGTAATAACCTAAATATAAACGTTGTTACATTGTTGCTGGATTTCAACTGAATGACTATTCATGATCATGAACATTTGTGCACCTCAGCACAGCACTCCTAGGACCGGCGCACCGGTGTCCTCTTCTCTTTCAACGCTCTCTATGAAGCCATCGTTTTAATGATATCCGTTATGAGACACACCATTTTAAAGCCAATCATATTATCTATAAGTTTTGTTTAACACTTTTCTTCCCAAATAAAAATCTAATTATAGATAAAAATCTATAATTTGTTGAAGTTATTTATTTATTTTTTTGTTGTGGCAGTTTTCTGAATATGATTTAGTATTACGGCGAAACTAAGAAGCTATCTACATCAAAAGTGTATATAACATAATTTGTTTGTAATATTGTTAGGAGTAAAATAAAAAAAAAACACTCCGATATATCACCAGGGTCGTATATATATAGTCGGTATATAACCAGAGTTCCGTACTTGCAATGTTGCTGAAGGGGTGGGGGGAAATAAAGAGGGGTGCGGGTCGGGACTTTGTGTTTTTTAGTGTATGCTTTATGTACCAACACCCTGCAAAAATTCAGCTTTCCCCTAATTAGTTGCGACAAAGCATAATTTCTTGCCTTCATTGACTGGGCTATATATACATGTTTACGAAAAACAGGATCGTTTTCGTGCTACCGGCCCCGGAAAAGTTGTAATTTGTGACAACATTATTGTTCACTCATGTTTTTTTGTCTTCCAGATCCTCACTTGTTGATTTTAAAGGAAAGCAGACGTACATGACAATAAAGATTTCAACGGAAAACATTAAATTTGGATGTTCAATTCAACGGAAATATAAACAGCTAAATTACACTCAGTAGGTGATAAGCCTTATAAGCCTTAGGTGATAAGTAGAGACCGGATTTCTGTGTTATTGCACATTTAGTTCGCTTTGATTTAGCGCTCTCTAACCCAAGTAGTTATCTCATTTATAACCTAAGGATTCTTATTCTTAAATTTTATTTTGCACGAAATTGCACAAAATTTGACTTTTGAGCTTAATTGCACGAATTCGGGTTTTACTGCACGAAATTGCACAATTGAACCAAATTCATCTAATTTTATTCACTTAACCATTTATTTTTTGAAAATTTTACTTACGATTATTAGGCAACATTTATAACAATTATTTATATTAAATAGGTTAATTAGTTTTAAATTTAAAGTAAAAAGTCGCTTAAATTAAATGTATTTGTGACCTACTACTTTTAAATGATCGTATTGAATTAGAAGCTTTGAGGATTTAGGCAAACATTGAGGACCGACGTACTTTGATTTAGCACAAAGGGTTAGTTGTTGACAAGATTTTAAACTATCAACTTTGAAAATGCCAAAACGTCCGCGAGTGTTTCTACAAAATTGAAACAATGGACCAATGAATATTCAGAGCTGATATTTGTTTGAAACTCACGAAGAAAGCTTAAAACGAATTGAAAATGAAAAGAGAAGATGTTTTCAAAATTCGAGTAAATCCTTGAGAAAAACTACGGCTACATTCGTTAAAAAAAATTAAATTATTGTATCAACGGAAAGGAAATAGAAGGTGATAATCTGGATCCCTCCACAATCGCATGCTACGTCCATAGATGTAGAACGTTCCTTTTCATTGCTAAAAAAACATTTTATTAAGTGACAGGCAGCATAATTTTACTGAGGAATATTTTGAAATTTATAATGTCGTACATTTTCACGAAACTTAAAAACTAATTTTATTTTTCAAAAACATTTAATTATATTTTGTCTTTACGTAAAAGGAAATTTTAATAAAGATAATTTATATTTCTTTTAATTAAATTTTTTTTCATCTCTTTTTTTTTTTTTCTCAAATTTTAAAGTATTTCAGATTGAATTAACACTAAAACGAAACGTTTTTCGAAATGTCTTTACGTTTATTCAAGGCTGGTTAAATTTTGCATATTTGTGTAAATAAATGGATTGCTGCATGTATTAAGTTTTTAAATTCACGTTTTGAGCTTTTTATTGCACGATTTTGCATATTTTGAGTTTTTAACTGCACGATTTTGCATGTTTTGAGTTTTTTACTGCACATTTTTTGATTTTTTACTGCACAAAAATCCGGTCTCTAGTGATAAGAAAATGGCGTAATCGGGTGCGTTTTCCAAACTGATGCGCTTAAACCATTCTTCAAGCATTTCTCCGCTAAAACACGTGTAACTCCGAAACTATCAGTTTGATCGATAACTTATTTTTTTCATCTAAAAGCTGGTAGTAGTAAAA
Source organism: Euschistus heros (assembly GCA_003667255.2). Lineage (NCBI taxonomy): Eukaryota > Metazoa > Arthropoda > Insecta > Hemiptera > Pentatomidae > Euschistus > Euschistus heros. Next base: position 2,079,560 of record RCWM02000060.1, read on the forward strand.
TTTACTATTAGACCCCACATACGAAATTTTGATCAGGTCTCGTAAAATACATGGGTATTTGATTTGATCAAAATTTCAGATATATGGGCTTATAGTAAATTTAACGAGATTTGAGATGGTAAAATGAAATTTTGGATCGAACGAGTAGTTTTGGAGTTATAGCGAAAAATGTGGCAAAACTACGCGTTTTTTAGCGTCCTGGCATGTGTTTTTTTAAGGGGCTTGATCAAAATTTCGTATTTGGGGTTTAATAGTAAATTTAACCAGCTTTTAGATGGAAACAATATGCTATGGGTCGAACTAATAGTTTCGGTTTTAGTTATACGTGTTTTCGCAGAGAAATGATTGATGAAGGGTTTGAGAGCGTCAGTTTTTTTAAAACGCACCCAATTACGTCATTTTCCGCTAAGGTATATCATCTACTGAGTGTAATTTAGCAGTCGTATAGATGTCAGCAGATTATGTTTCCGTTGAATTGAACATCAAAATTTAATTGGGAAATCAAGATTTTTCGTTGAAATCTTTATTGTCATTTACGTTTTACTGTAAGTTGCGACGTAATTCAATATAAATGAATATATGATATATATTCTTCTAGGTAATTTAATGCTGTACAAGTTTTAACTTGACGACTTTGCTCTAAAATGATCGAATGAGGATCTAGAAGACAAAAATATCCAAAAACCATGAGTGAAAAACAATTTTTTCGGAGCCGGTAGCACGAAAACGGTCCTGTTTAAAAACATGTATAAAAACAAACTTGTAGCCAATTTAATAAGCTTTAATTTTGTACTGAAAAACTTATTCAATGCAACACACAGTTTTCGAGTTATAGGCCAAAAACTTAAAAATGGAACATTTAAAGCCCCCCTCCTCCCAGTGGCTTTGGGATTTGAAGGGCCTTTATTTGTTCTTGTTCAGGGGACCATTCCCAATAAATTCCTAAAAAAATTGAAACTAGTATTTTTAATTTTTTTTTATTTTTTTTAAATAAAGGCCTTAGTGTTAGCCATTAGCCATTTTCTCATTTAGTCATTACTATAAGTACCGACTTAAATTTAAGTCCGCTTAGTTACAAAAAAAACAAAAACAATATTTCGATTTAATTAAAATTGAATTAATCTAAATTTTAATATTTGTCTCACTTAAGAAGGCACCGAATTCATTAATTAGTGAAGCAGGGTTTTGCAAAATAGTTGTATATGTTATTGTATTCATATTTAATTTATTTCTAATTTGCGTTGTAAATTTTATTCTTTCTAAGGCGTATTTTTTACAATTCATAATGATGTGTTCTAGGTCCTCCCTGTCTCCACACAACTCACATACTTCTGATTTTCTCTCCTTTATTTTAAATAAATATGATCCTGATAAACCATGATTAGTCCGTAGTCTGCACATACTTTTAATCCATGATCGAGGTGCATTGACTTTCTGGAACCAGGGAATGAACGAAACCTTTGGGAAGAGCGATTTATAAAACACACCCACTTGTGACGCATCTGTCCACAGTTGCCAGTCCTCTAGCAGCTTGACATTAATCAAAGAGAACAAATCCGAGTAGGGGATTTTGAAATTACTAGCAGAGCGCCCGGAAGGTTCCTTAGCCATTTTATCAACAATCTCATTTCCTTCTATGCCTGAATGGCCCCTTATCCGTGCCAGCCTAACCTTTTTATTAGATGCTGAGAGGTCAAACAAAGCTTTAACGATATTCATTATAAGGAAGTTTGAACTAGATGAAGGCTTTAAATGTTCTAATTTACATATCGCGCTTAGACTGTCGTTCAAAATTAAAAATTGACCATTATACCTAATTGATTCAATATGTTTTATAGCCAGATAAATAGCAGTGAGTTCAGCGGTGTAAATTGAAGCAAATTTGTAAAGTGATACCGAATTTGAAAAATCATTACATGGATCGAAAACGGCAGCGCCAACACCGATAGAGCTCTTTGAACCATCCGTGTATATTACTGTGGTGCCTGGATAGCTAGTTCTAATGTGATGTTGAAAAAAGAAATTGCACTAGGAAGGTGGGATACCTATTGGGTCTGGGAGGTGTGCTATATCCGGTTTGTACGTCATAATTTCGTAGCTATAATTGAAAACAGGCAATTTCGAGTGGCTTGAGATTTTGTATTTGTGCGGAGATAGATTTAAAAACGCTTCAATTAATGGCGGAGATCTTTTAGTTTTCCAGTAGGGGTGGGTGAGAACTAAAGTAGCTAGATGGATTAGATTATTGTTTACCGGAGACAACTCGGATAACAGTTTTGATACAAATCTGGAGCTCAACATATTTCTTCTTAGTGATAAAGGGGGTATACCTGCTTCCATTAGAATATTACAAATAGGGCTGCTATTTGGAAAACCTAAGCTTAACCTAATAGCTTTAGATTGTAATTTGTCCAAGGCGGCTAGCTTTGATTTAGATGCAATACCATAGAATATACTCCCAAAATCTATTACAGACCTTATTGTAGCTTTATAGAAAACCAAACAAATGGATGGGTCACTTCCCCATCTAGTTGAACATACCGCTCTCAAAACATTAATATATTTTTCGCAACTAGTCAGGATATATTGAATATGATCGTTCCAATAGAGTTTTTGGTCAATGACTAAACCTAAAAATTTTGCATGACGCCTTAAAGGAAAGTTGATCGAACCTATTTTTATTTGATTAGGGGAAGGAATATGTCTTTTTCTACTAAATATGCAGATCTCCGATTTTTGTGCAGATAGTGTCAGTCCTTTATCATTTAACCAGCCTGATAAGTTATTGATACTACATGATAGTGCTACTTTGCAGGAGTCTAGGTCTTCACCTGAGACATAGAGACAGATGTCGTCTGCGTACTGAATTAATTTGCACGATCCAGTTAAGTTACGATTTATTTCGGAAACATAAATAGCATAAAGCAAGCAGCTAAGAATACCTCCCTGAGGCAGACCCTTACTAGTTTTCCGTGGTCCAATATGATCCCCTTTTATTCTTATAAAAACCCTCCGTTCATAGTATAGATTTAATATTTTAAGGATAAAGTCTTTATTAATTCCTAATTTCGACATACTGTCCGCCAATTGTCTATAGATAACACTGTCATATGCTCTAGAGATATCTAAAAATATACCCGTCAAAATTTGCCCTTTAGTGAATGCAGAGTAAATATCCGTTAATAATGGAGAGTGACAATGCTGTACAGATTTACCTTTCCTAAAACCATACTGATTAGTGGGTAATATGGTGTTCTAAATGCCATTCTAATTTCATTTTTAAAAGACGTTCGAATGGCTTCAGCACACAGGAGGAAAGAGAGATGGGCCTGAACGATGCAGCTTCATTACATTTTTTTCCTTTCTTTCTAATAGGAACAACAACATAATCTTTCCATGTTATGGGAAACTGGCCAGTATTCCAAATATGACTAAAAATTTCTAATAGTAATTTTTTAGACCGGACTGGTAAATTAGATAACATTGGATAATGGATTCCATCCAATCCAGGGGCCGTATTATTGGTGTCTTTCAGAATAATTTCAAGATCGTTTAATGTAAAAGGCATAATGAAATGGGGTTCCTGAGGAACGGGTTGATCATCGACATTCAGTTCTACTGTTGGTGGACATAAGATATCGAAAAGCTCTTCGACCCAGTCTCCCTTTTGAAGTGACTGGCGGTTTTCCATTTTTCTATTTTTTATTTTCTTTATTGTATTCCATATGTATGTGCACCCTGATTCCTTAGTTAGAGAATTACAGAAGTCGGCCCAACTTTTCCTTTTATGAACTAGCTAATTTTATGAACCTTTTTTTAGCCCGTGCAGTTGCTTTTTTATATGCTAGAAAATTTTCAAAGCTATTATTATGTTTAAAAACTGAATATGCTTTAGCACGACTGTTTATCGCTTGTTGACAATCTAAGTTCCACCAAGGATTCCCTGATGTTCCAGACTGAGATATATTGGACCTGGGGATACATTTTGCGGCTGCATTATTTATATTAGTCATAAAAAGATCATAACTGAGTCTATTAGTTGATAGTTCTTGGTGGTTAGAATATTGGCTCATTAACTCTTTATATTTTTGCCAATCAGCGTCTTTTAACTTCCATTTCAAAGTAAAAACATTCGAATAAAAACACTTAAAACGACTTGCATTTACTGGAGAAATAAGCAGGGGTAGGTGATCCGAACACAGGGGGTCATCGGTTACCTTCCAGTCAAATAAAAGAGATAATTCGGGAGACACGAGAGATATATCTACAGCACTATCTATTTTTTATACAATGTTTTTAACTCTAGTAGGAGAGCCATCGTTCAGTAATACAAGGTTAAAATTATCAATCGATGTTTTCAACTTCGCGCCTTTATTATTAGTGAAACTACAGCCAAAGTTTAAATGGTGGCAGTTACTGTCCCCCCTACCAAGCACGGTCTCGGGACACTACCTAAAAATTTATCCCAGTCTGAGGTTGAAAGATTATAGTCAGTTGGGTTATAAAATGATATAATGAAAATAAAGCGACCTTCGAAAGGAACCCTAACTCCGACTGCTTGGAAATTATCGCCAGGTTTGATTATTGAGTCAATTTCTGTATATGAAATATTGTTTTTAATTAAAATTGCAACGCCAGTTTTACCATCATATCTATCGTATCTTATATTGTTGTAACCTTGAAAATTTACGTAAGTGTTAGGTTTAAACCAAGTTTCACTTAAAATAGCAATATATATATTATATTGAGTTAAAAATATTTCTAAAGCCCCTTTATTTGACATTACAGATCTACCGTTCCACTGTAAAATATTGTACATAATTAAAATACAGAAATTGATTTAAAATAATTAACGATAAATATATTGTTGTATTGGAATCATTAATAAACAATTGACAGGGCAAACAATGGTTGTATTGTTTGTAGTATATATCAACAATAGCATTTCTGGTCAAAGGTTGATACTCTCTCTTTAGCCAATATTTCTAAATTCTCTTTACCAAGATTTAATTTCCGACGTCAATAATAGTGTTTAATATACTAAAAAATATTTCTGTAATTTTCTCAACATTTTTATTATTCCTCTTTAGTATTAGTATTAGTGTCGTTTCTCGGCTTATAAGGATTATTTACAATTGGAGTAGAATCAATTTTGTCGCAATGAATAATTTTTTTATAATCTTCTAAAGTCTGATCGACAAGTACAGGTGAAATGTTTCTCGGTCTCTTCGGTGGTACGCGATTTGCATAATGTAAGCTAGGAAAAGAGTTATCATTTTTTAGGTTAGGAGTTTTACTAACTAAGGCTGCTCGGAACGATTTGGCCGTAATTATTTCTTTGGCTTCGACAAAAGTGATGTTCTCATTCATCATAAGATTTTTAATAGATCGCTGCTTTAAATATTCAGGGCATTGATCATATCCAATTGACGAATGTTCTGCTTTACAGTAAACACTAATACATTTTGTTTCTTTTGATAAGCAATCGGCCGCTTTATGACCTTCACCACACTTCGCGCACCTAATCAAATTTTTACAATTTTTCCCCACATGTCCCCAGCGGAGACAGTTATAACACTGTATAATCGGGGAAAAAAGGGGTCCACCCGGCAAATGACCCTAAAAAGGCTTAAATAGCTAGGTAACTCTTTGCCTCTGATAGTAATAATCACAGATTCAGTAGGAACACGATTAGACTCGTTGTTGTCGTCAACAATTTTCCTTAATAATCTACGGGCAGAAACAATTTTCAAATTTTCACCGTAATTAAGCGGTTCCAAATGGTTAACTAATTCTTCTTCTGTCATTTCTTTAGGAATTCCCCTCAAAATCCCTTTTTTCTCAACAAGAAATCTCGGTGCGTACGCTCTAAGATGTTCATCTTTATTTTTATTAATTTCTGATATTAAAGAGTTAGCGCTTTCTCTATCTTTTAATTCAACTTTTATTCTATTTTTCCCTATTGATCGCATGGTGGAGATTTGGTTTCTAAATTGGAGAAAATTTCTAAATAATTTACTACCGAAGCTGACTGGGTGTAATTTGCCTAGATTACGGTTTTGTATCATTGATTCTATAAAAACAACAAAAGGAGCTGAATCAAATTTACTATACGTTAAAGGCTCGAAAACTATTTCATCTGTAACCATTTTATTGGGTAATTCATTTTTGTCAGGAGGCACGTCCCTCCCATCACTATTTGATGCCATAAAAAGTTATATAAAAGAAAAGAAAACAATCACAATTACTAAAAAAGAAATAGAAACAATTATACAAATAAAAGTAAAAATGAAAGAAACAAAGTAAATATAAACCTTATCTGTGGGTGTCACTAATCCCTCAGAGCACAGCTAGATAAAGACGTCCTAACACAGCTACTGGTATTTTTAGTTCTTCTGATTGCCCATTTTTCGTTTAGATTGACTGGACTATAAAGAGTAAATTGTTTTATAATTTTTTTATAACTGAAATAATTATGCCTCAGTTTGTTCGGGTAAATCCAAAACTATCCATTTAATAACAGACCTTAAGTTCTATGTTAAATATCTCACACATACACCCACGAACAAGCACGTTGGGAGATACAGGTAAGTGAGCAGTTTGAACATGCCTGATGGTAGATGAGTGTGCAGAGCAAAAATAAAAAAATTACTCTTATTTTTTTTATTTCCTTTGAATTTAGTTGGTGATGAAAGCCATTTGTAGACTATTCATTGTAGCTATTAAAGGCCTAAGATAAAAATACAACTCAAGTCAAATTGTAAAAGAAATTCTCTTATGACAGTTTCAGTAAATAAAGACTGGAGTAAATAAGGTAACATTATAAATAAGGTACTAACTTGACTTACTTCTGATGATTTCAATGATTGAAGAAAGGCAAGATCGTTGTAAACAGAAATAAAATACAACCCTGCATAGTTGATGAACTTTTCTGGATGTCAGTTCGTGGCCTTCCCAATGGAACAACGTCCACTAAAAAAAAATTATTTAATAGAATGAAAAAAATAATTATGTACTGAATATCATTTAGGAGTAGTAGTTTCAATTGAAACGGTGTAGTATTAATACTGGAGTGTTTTATTATGCCTATTCCAACTTTTTAACAAAAAATAATATCAAAGGATATTTATTTAGATTTAAAATTCAATACAAAATTAATATATTATTATAGGCCTGAAGGTATAGAATTTTGTAAATAAATCAGGGTAAAGGTATAGAATTTTTCAAATAAATCAGAAATGTATTAGGGTAAAGGAATCAGTAGTAGACACCATAACGAGACTCTTCCAGTCATTTTTGTAGTAGTTCAATCAATTTGCCTCAAGTTCCTTTTCTTCCTTACATATGCCACATAGAACTCTTATTGGACATAAAATCTTCTTAAAATAACTATTATTGATTTTAATGTTGTTTTCAGATAGTTTTTGAGAGCACATTTTTTTACCAATAGTAGCGACCTGTATACCAGTAGTAGACAAAGAAACTTACCAGTAGTTGACACTTCACTTACTAATAAATTAATTTATTCCTCTTCAAATATGCCCCCAAATATGTTATTTTTACAAAGGATCTTGGATTTTGGATTGGAGTAATAAACTTGAAAGATTGATAAATAACTATAAAATAAGTATACGATAAATAAGTATTTAATTAGGAGGGTAAAAAATAATACAAAACTTCTGTTTAATTTTTGTCTTAATGATTCATGTTCAGTCTCTTTGCTTTTATAAATAAACTTTGAACAGGAGTAATACAAGTAAAGATTTCACAGCATTTATTATCACAACACTTAGGTAACTTATATAAAAAAGGAAGTTGAAAAAAAAAAAAGTTGTACAGTCATTGCAAGCATAAGCTAATTTCAAACAACGAAAACTTATTCAAATAAACTGTTAAATGCCATTCTCTTATTAGTGGCATGGTTCAGTTAAATTAATAAGGATTAAAAGACTATCAGTAGCCCTTCATTTCAATAAAAACCCTTAATTGGTACGTTAAAATTGATTATTTAAAAATGCTAGTATGACACTTTTTGTGGCAAATTTAGTGTAGTATATGAAAATTTAAGATGCAGGAATATTTTTATTAATAAATTTATTCTATAAAAAGAGGTAGTTGTAAAAACATAAACTAGTCCAGATCCAAGCTGAATGTAAATCGGGTTCTCCCCTCCCCCCCCAATCATCAGAGGATTTGGTAGTTTTGTTAAAATATCCTTATATCCTACCATCATCTTCTTGGATTCCGCAAATTCAAAAATTGTTCTTCATCTATTACAAACTCCCAAAAGCCATGACACAAGCTAAGCTATTTTTATCAATCCCCAAAACTTGATTGGCTGCCTTTCCTTCTCCTAAGTTTTCTTGTTGCTATCTTTAGACAATCTTGAGGGTAAACATCTCAAGATACTGCACATGGTATATGCCTGAGGAAGACAGAATTTATTTTTCCAGTAGTTTACATGTTGATCCACCAGTTGACACCTCTCTACTACTGGAACAATACATTTCCAGGCTAAAAGTCATTTTTAAAGTTGAAGTTGGAATCACATTCAATTAGTACAAAAAATTGGAGTTTTCTAGCAGTAAACACTTTTGTCTACGTCTGGAACAAGAGAGAAAATCAGTGCCCCAGTAGAAGGCAGTTCGTTTTTGGGCTCATTGAAACAAAATTTACCATAAAAAATATGTTATTTAGTGAGTTGATTGTGTAAAATATCTTTACAAACAAAATTTGTAATAATAAATTGTTACAATAAAAGAATAATTGATGAAAATCAAACTAACCTCCCTAAGCTAGTGTAGTTAATTTATGTCACTGCTAATTAAAAACTGACCTAACGTTTCGACTGATGGCATAATCTGCTACCGATTTATAGTTGTAGCACAGTAGAAGCTAAAGTTTAAAATAAGACCAAATTCAAATCGTTCTAATGATTTTAACTCTTATTTTTTTTAGTTGAAGTTTCAAGTGCCTACTACTAGCTCAATGTCTACTATTGGTGCCTTTACCCTAGTCCATATTATATTGATGTACATATTTTAAATTGGTAATAAAATATTTTGAAGTTTCTTTTTTACTTAATCTTGACGTTTAACACATGGGAATTCAATGAGTAATGTTTATAATGTTCCAAAACAATGGGGGACATGATGGTTAAGCACGTTGGGGTTGAACGTTCAGAGTTTGATTCTCATCTGAGTTTACATTCGTGGAGTACCGCGAAATGAATCTTAGCCTTCGAAATCCGCTGGAATAGCTTGGCAACCGGTCCTTACCCTAGTACCTCCTAGGTTCCTCCTTTCCCTAGGTTGGAGTACAAAGGATATTAACCCTCAACGAACAAACAAACCATATTCCGAACAAATTTGCTCAGTTAAAAAATTATATATTGTCATGAGGATACTATTTGGAAACATTTGAGTTTATTAATACTTCGCATTACTATTCACAATGTTATAATTACTGCTGAAGATTTTTACATACTCGTCAATTTAAAATTTAACCGATTAATAATTTTGAAATATTTAAGTACGTGTTATTTATTAATTTTAAGGTCTTTGGGAGCATATTTCACCTGATATGGTGTAAGCCCGGCTGTCAGCATACTTATCCGTCGGGTAGGCGGGTATAGTAGCTAAGCAGGTGAGCTGTACTCCGGGTAGATGTTCTGGCATCAACTGGAGCTGGAGTTCGGCTCGTCCAATCTTGCCAACCGTCCGATGAATCTTCACTACCCCTGGTTCTGCCTGAAACGAAGGAAATTTCTAGGAATCGTACTGAACAATAGATAAAAATCTATTTTCTAAAAGTTATAATAGAATCAAGAAAAAAATAAGTAAATTATATCTAATCACCCGAGGCCTTCAATATATAGATATAAACAAAAAATTGCAATTGCAATTATTTTTAATGTTCTTTGAATAAATTGATCATAAATCCACCTCTCCGAATCTGTATCTTTTTAACTTGATTGGTTGGTGGTTGGTTGGTGTTGTTTAAGGGCGTAAAACCATGGGTGGTCATGAACGCCCGCTAATTACTATAATTTTGGTATATATAAAGAAAAAAAAAATTAAATCAGGTAATCTATCTATCTTCGCTTCATTTAGGAATTTGAGGAGGCGCTTGATCATTTGTTCGTCATCCCCTAATGCTTGTGCCAAGTCTGTGGGGACATTGTTGCGACGGAGGATGTTTATGTAAACAGGGCAGTCTTCAAAGATATGTCTAATTGGCAATTCTACGTTGCATCCTGGACATCTAGGTGGTTGTTCTCTTTTAATCAGATGTTGGTGAGTTAGTCTCGTGTGGCCTATTCGCAGGCGCTTTAGGATCACCTACTCGTGGCGGTTGCTTCGGCTGGAAGATCGAAACGGCTTGACACTTTTTTTAATTGATTTCAATTTGCTCGGCGGGCTCTGATCCCACTTTGACTGCCATTCCTCTTTTATCTTATTGTGGAGCGGTAGTGCTAGGTCTGAAGGACTTACTAAGGTACTTCCGTGACCGGGTAGCCTCAATGCTTCTTTCGCTGCTCTGTCCACCATTTGGTTGCCTGTAATGCCTATGTGTCCGGGGGCCCATATGAGATGGACATTTTTCCCTATTTCTCCCAGCATTGTAATATACTCCTGTATACGTGATATTAAATGGTTTTCAGAGTACATGTTTTTAAGGCCATATAGAGCGCTTAGCGCGTCTGTTATAATTATTATATTTTTTTGAAGGGAGGCCATTGAATGGTGGAGTGCTTGGGCTATTGCATTTAGTTCTGCAGTATATATATTGCACAGTCGGTGGAGCTTGAATTTATGGGTGGAGTGAGGTGTAATATATGCTGAAATGCAGAACTGTCAGTTTTCGATCGGTCGTTAAAGATGATAAGATTATCAAGAATATTTTCAGTTATTTGCACGAGTTTTTCTTTAAATAGTGCTGGTAGAGCTTCGTTTTTCCTAAGTTTTAATAAATGTAGGTATATTTTCGGTTTATGGTATGTCCATAGAGGAATTTGGGAATTTATTTTAGTAATTTTTGTCTGCTTAGTTCCTGCGATTGCAGCTGATATTCTTTCTGCCAGAGGAAGAGTTGCATTTGGCTTTTGTTGAAATTGGCGAGATAATTTGGGTCGGAATATGCAGTTGTATGTAGGATGAGTAGGCTGTTTACTTAGCGTGGGACTCGTTCGAAAGGCGCCAGTAGCGATACGGATTCCAATGTGGTGGACTACGTCTAGTTTAGATAATGTTCTTTGACGGACAGAGGCATAGATAAAGCTTCCATAGTCTATTTTAGAGCCTACCAACGCGCGGTAGATTTTAAGCATGGTCGACCTGTCAGCAGCCCATGCAGTTCCACTAAGGACTCTCAGAATTTGCAATTTATTTAGGCACCGTTCCTTCAATGCATTGATATGACATTCCCAAGACAAGCGTCTATCGAAGAATAGTTCGAGAAATTTATTGCTGTTGACATATGGCAAAGATGTACCTTCCATTATTAGCACTAGGGAGGGTGGATTATTTCGTTTTCTGCTGAAATGAACACATTTTGTTTTTTCAGTAGAAAATTGGATCCCTTAAGATCGCGCCCAGCAGCTAATGCGGTCAATGCTATCCTGCAGCTTAATTTTTATGGTGTTAATGTTATCTGACCTGCATAATATGGCCAAGTCATCCACGAATAACATGGGTTTCACCCCTCTTGGCAGGTTCCTTCCCAGCTCAAGGATAGGATGAAGAGTGTCGTACTCAGGACACATCCTTGGGGTATTCCGCTTTTTTGTGCGCATTTCCTTGACATCATACTACCTATGCGAACATCGAAGGTGCGCTTAGTCAAGAATTGTTCAATGAACTCGATTATACTTCCTGTGAAACCAAATGTTCTGAGTGCTTTTAGAACGCTGCTTTTCTTAGTAGACTCAAACGCCTTATATATATCGAAGAACACAGAAATTACGTGTTGCCGCTGAATGAAAGCATATTGAATCTCTGCTTCTATTTGTATTAGGTGGTCTAGCGTACTCCTTCCTTTTCGGAATCCACATTGGAACAAAAGATTTTTAATTTGATTCTCTCATTCTTGCTTCGATGTTCTCCGTGTATTATTAACAGTTATAAACATTATTTGTCAATTAATGGTCAAGGTAAACTGTTGTGCTAAATTAGTGACTATATGACTAGACGCTTTTCTTTGACTATCTAATTTATCAATTTATCTACTATTATCATTTATTTTTATCTTAAATATACTATAATTCCATTACTTACTTACTGCCTGGTTCTCGGATTGAGAGGTCGGTGTGACCCTTAGCCATATAATTCTAATACATATATTTTATAATCAAAAAAAAAAAAAAAAAAAAAAAAAAAAGGAAAGATCAATATAATCAGAAATGATGAATTGTTTTCGACTTCTATAGGAAGTTTTTATAAATAAAAACTAGAGAAGGGATCGTGCAAGAACGGTCTATATGTTCAACTTTCTTCACCGAGTCCTCATTGTATTTAAATTTTCTTTAAATAACAGATATTCAACATCGAATTAATAATTCAAATTATAAGGACATAAATATAAATTTCTAACTATTGAAGGTTATTCATATATAACCTTCATATCTATCTGCCGTTCGTAAATTTTCTAGATTAGTTTAGGTAAAGATAATTTTACTTGACAGGATTATGGAATAAGTATTACTTAGGAATCCCTATAACTAGATTGTTATAACAATAACTAGATTGTTTTAGACACAGAAAAAGGAGACTAAATAAATCTATATTCATTCCAACTTTCATAGGCTGCAGTGAAGAACTTTTTGTTCAGATACCCTATAAAGGGGTATCTGACTGTGTGTCAATTCTCATTTTCAGTTTTCTTGAAAGAAGAAAACAGCAACAATTATTTTATGTTATATTTTCAGCGAAGACAGGACTCTATACATAGAATCATATACAGATATATGTATTTAATTTTAAATTTAGATACGGGTTATATACACCCTTATTTTATTATATGGTTATGACAATGAGGCAACTAATTTAATTGATTATAAAATATAAATATGATTGTACAAAATGTTTTACTTTGTGTACTTAAAAGGTTTCTTCGTCTTCCGGTTGCTATGGTGTCAAGGCTTTTCAGAAAGCAAAAGTTCAGGCTGCTAACACTGCAGAAGCTCCCCACCAAGTTGAGCGTAACTTAACTTACAAAAAGTTTCCTCTTTTAGTTTTCTTAAGTTTGTGTCAGTTCAAGTATTCGAATCGTGTCATTTGTCATTTTATTTCCCTCATATCGTGATTTTTCAAAGAAGGCAAGTTTGATTCTTGTGTTCTTTGCATTGAAGTATATGTTTCCCATGTAGTTCAGAGTTTTTTTTTTAAATGTATGTTGTGTTGTAAATCCTAATCAAAATCAAAATCCTTATTCCCTCATGTCTGTTGCCCTCACACCAAAATTGACAGAAATAGACTACAATAGGAAAAACTACAATTGAAATAAGATAAAAAAAACAAAACAAACCTTTTGTATATATTTTCAATATTTATATTAATCTTATATAATATTCATTATATTAATATAATGTTCGATTTCAAAGTTTAAATGTATATTATAATGGTTACCGTTTTAATTTTTTTCTTTTATTACTTTTCTTTCAAGTTTTATGTTCAAATTTTTATTTAGTGTTAATTAATATCTTTTTATCGACTAGTTGATTTCATACTCATTAACAATTCTTTTATGATATAAATATTTTATTAATTGAATTTTGAGTTTTTTTTATTTACCTCACACCCTCTTAGTTTTCCTCACTTCCATGATTTCTATCATGATCATAAAAATGCATATAGACTACATTATATGAAGGAATTTTTTGCTTTCAGCATTATTTAACTATTATAAAGATGTCTATGAAGAAAAACCGTTTTTTTTTTGGATAACTTTTTTTTAATTGAATCTCTATGTCGAAATGAGAGAATGACCCGTATATGAAGGTTGTTAGGCCCGTTTGTTGAAAGAAGCGAACATTTTGTATAGGATTTTTTTTTTGCTTTCCTTTATTCATTTATCTTTTATGTGTATTGTGAAAGTTAGTGATCTGTCAAGCGTTAAACCCAGATATTTTACCGATTATGACCAAGGCATGTTCTCCGTTTAAAATAATATGCTTATCTTTGAGTGGCCTGCGTTTTGTGAAAATAATGGCTTCTGATCTCTTCAACTATATTTTTCACTATTAAGAGTATAAAACTGTAAAGTATAAATAATTTCCTTATTGGAATTTCGATTGTTATAAGTTTCATTTAATGTCTTCCACTGGCCAAGAATTTTTTTTTATAAGAATAATAAACTTAAAATGAAGTAGTAGTAGTGCCTTCATGATCAGTCAAAATTTCGATCATTTTGGTTTGTAAATTCGTCAAAGATAACGGGACTGGTAAACAAAATCAGTACTTACTAATAAATTATTATTGTGAATTGACGATTATTATTTTTATAACTTATAAAAAATATACTTGAATTTACCTCAAGTTTAGAAATATATTTATAAATATTATATAAGAGATAATTGATTTGACCTGCTTGCCGTTGACGAGCCAGGTGACGTGAGGTGTCGGGGTGGCCCTACCCGAGGTGCAGTTGGCCCGGACCCAATCACCGACCGTGTAGACATGCTTACCAAACGAGATCCTTGGCTCCTCGATCTGGTTCTCTGTTGAAAGAAAAAAATATATTGACATTGGACCCTTCACTCTCGTATTCCATAAATTATAAAGTTAGTCAGTGGTAAGTTAAAAATAAAAAACTTTAATCTTAGGACTATGAATAGCATTATTGAACGGAAGATAAGTTCACATCTGACATATTAAAAACATATTTATAATTCCAAAAAACACATCAATCATTCTTAAACAACTTTATAGATCTTGAGATTCCTTTCCCTAAAATACCCGTCAACTTCTTGTGTCTTATTTTCCCTTGCTTCGATTATGATTGCAGGAGACTGATGAACTGTTTAATTAGATTTACCTTCGGGATTCCCAGGTAGTCACGCCGATATTCTGAGCCTGGGTGGTTTTTTATTAAATTCCGACGGAAATTTTCAGACTTTCTGGGTACTTTCCTATTCCAATCTCCAAAAACCCAAAAAAGATCTCGTGAAGGTCTTCTGGCTTCTTCTTCTTCTTCAGCGATGTAGACTTTGCCATCTTCTTCAGCATGGAGTCCTGGAACCGCTGCAGGTGCCGTCTGGTTCCGTCTGAAAGGCGGGTGAGACGAGGGGCACCGTACAGGAGGGCAGGTCTCAACATGCTTTTATAGATGCAAAGTTTGAGACGGAGGGAAAGTGCTGATGAGAATAGGAGATGATGGAGGCGGTAGGATCAGGATCTTCTTTTCACTTTGCGGTGTACCCTGTAACAGTGAGCTGAAAATTTCAGCCCTCTATCGAAGGTGACGCCCAAGTAAACTATGGAGTTGGAGGGAGCAATGGTGGTGTTTGCCACTCGCAGGGTCTTCGGCAGTGTTGACCTTTTCCCACGCTGGTGTGAGAACACTACGCAGTCCGTTTTGGCTGGATTTACTTGGATGTTAAGTGAATCCAGCCGTCGAATGATCTCTCCGCAGACCGTTTCGGCCTGACGTAGTGCTCTAGTGGGGTTCATGTTGCTGCTAGTGATGGCAATATCGTCGGCAAAAGCGGCTACTGTCGCTCTACCGTAGTTTTTGCCAACCACTTCAGCAGTGTAGATGTTAAACAACACTGGAGATAGTACTGCTCCTTGTGGCACACCGCAAGTGAGAGGTATTGAATGTGAATGGACATCACGAACCCGTACAGCGAGACTTCTCTCACTGAGCAAGGAGACAATGACTCCATAGAGCTGCTCAGAGCATTCCAGGTCTTCAAGTTCTCTGCATAGGATCCCGTGAGATACGGAATCAAATGCTTTCGTGCAGTCTATGGAGATCAGCGCTGTTGCAGTATTCCTATTGAAGTTTGAGCACGCCTCAGGGTGCAGTTTCATCAGGTGGTGTTCAGTGCTGATACGTGCTTGGAAATCCGTTTGTTCAAACGGAATAACTGAGTTCTCCTCGCAAAAGTCTCGTAGGTAATTGAGAACAATTTTCTCGTAGACTTTTCCGAGGTGAGGCAACAGGCTGATTGGCCGGTAGTGTTCTGGCTTGTCTCCTGTCTTACCCGGCTTGAGGAGTGGAAACAGTATTGCATGCTTCCACTGAACGGGGAAGTATCTTAACCTCAAGCAGGAGTTGTACAGGTTCGCTAATGAGGTGCATTATTCCTTTTCTAGGGAGCTGCTTGAGAAGGACTGTCTGAATCCCGTCATGTCCAGGAGCTCTGTTCCCTATCGTTCTTCTTAAGATGGCTTTCAGCTGTTTAGGGCTGATGAACATGAAGTTGTTCTCCTGGGCCATGGACGGGAGAGGTTCAACATTGGTGGTCCTGTTGGTGATGTCCTCTCTGTAGTGCTCAGCAAGCAGCTCCGCTTGGTCGGAAGGGGAGAGGAGTCGGTCCCCATCGTGCAGGCGGATCGTGGAAGTTTTCTTAACCGCAGATCTTGTTAATTTCCAGAATTTGCGGTAATCATCATGTGTTGCCCTCAGCTTGTCCTGCCAAGTGGAGGTTTTCCACTGGCGGAGCAAATTTTCGATCTGGGTGGTGAGGGCGTTGAGGGCTACCTTGATGTCTGGGTCCCGGGTTCTGTACCACCTGTTTTTTAGATTCCGCCTGCTCGATATGAGAGCCATGATATGAGGAGGGGGTTTTTGGAGATGGGGTGGGGAAGGACGGAAAGTAGGAATTGAGGAATGGGCAGCTCCAATCATCAACTTCCTCCGGAGAGCTTAGCGGTTGCACCGACGGTAGTCTATGGCAAATTTCTGCTTTGTATTTGCCCCAGTCAGCTTCTTGATATAGGAATTTTTCTGGGGCTGGCTCGTCCCTCCTTCCTTCTAATTCGTAGATCACTGGCCGGTGATCTGACGTTATGAAGTCAGTCACCGTGCAGCCAGTGATTCTATGGGGCTGTCGTGTCAGAAGGAGGTCGATGGTAGATGGATAGCCGTTGGAGTAACAACGGAAGGTATGGGTGTCAGGGTGGACTACCGTGAAGGGAGTCTTGACTAACACCCTGCCCGCCGCATTTGTCCGTGAGTTGTTCCATAGACTATGTCGGGCGTTGAGGTCTCCGATGACCCAGTGGTTGGACTTTGCCCCGCAGGCTCGCAGAAAGTTCTTCAACTCCACAAGAGAACCCTGTGGACGTCGATATACCCCTGTGATGAGGGTTGGCTGCCTCATCAACACTTGAACAGTCAAGTGGCTGATACGTTGGTCCGTAACAGCCAGGGGGGCGGGCATCTTCTTCCAGGGTATACCGTGGCGGACGGCAATGAGGACACCTCCATGAGGGTCTCTAGTGCTATCTGTTGCCACGGCATACCCTTGCAGAAACGGTGGTGGTCCAAGCACTCTGGTGTCCGTGAATACGGCCACGGTGGGCCGTTTCAGTGCCAGCAGTGCTCGGATTTCTTTTATCTTCGGGCAAAGTCCGTTACAATTGAAGTTCATGACGGAGAAGGAATTCATTGCTGATTTTTCTTCGCCATGATCTGAACCAGCAAGGTCATCTGATCCGCTAGTGTCTGGAGTGTGGCTTGCATTGCGACTGCCCAGGGAGAAGGGTTGTCACACCCCAATGGTTGCATGTTGTAGAATGAGGGTTGCATGGAGGTGCCGGGAGGGGGGTTTGCTAAGGTGGGAGTGGGGGGTAGGATTCGAGTGGTGGGGGTAGGGTGGCTTGTGGAGGGGGGACACCCTGTGGCGCTGCAGTAGATGCGATGGTAGTTTGCCGACACTCTGCCGCCTGTCGAGCTCTCCCATTGGTCGGTTTGGCGGGAGCGCTGGTTGGCTGTTTTTTCGCAGTTGTGCGTTTTGCTAACTGTTCTTCCAGTGCTTTCCTATATGGACATGATCTGTAGGATGCTACGTGGCTTCCCCCACAGTTTTTGCACTTCATCTGCGCTTCATTTGGGCAGTTTTTAATGTTGTGATCGCTTCCACAGCGAACACGTGCGGGCTCATACCCACAGTTGCTCTGGATGTGGCCAAATTTCTGGCATTTGTAGCACTGTGGGGGTAGGGGATCAATTTTGGCCTTGTAATTTTCGGCCGTGAAAAAGACTCGGTTAACATCTTTTACTTGTTTGACGTCGTTTAATGTGACGCCAGCGGGGAAAGTGATTATTATAGGTGACAAATCGACCTTTTTCCCATCTGGTAAGGTCTTTTGTAACCGTCGAGCTTTATTTATCTTGAGGTCTTTGAATGCCTCTATGACGTCATTTGACGTAAAAGATGGGGGAAGCCCTTTTAGTGTGAAATTCACTAATTTAGATTTGTCAGCTCTTCTCGAATATGTGTGGTGCCCAATTCCTAACAATTGCAGACCACGGAGGACTTCCGATCTCTCGGATGCTGATTCGAGGTCAATCTTAACGCCCGTCCTCAGTTCCCTAAGGTAATAATTTGTCACTTTAAGTTTGGCTAAGTAATTAATTACCTCATTTAGTTTTCTGCCTGCGACGAAGATCGGTGGGCAGGGTGTGCTTGTAGAGGTAGTTCCGGTTCCTGAAGTTCCTGGATCCGTCGGTGCTTGTTGAAGTGGAGAAAAACTATTCTGCGTTGTTGTTGGGGGCGTCTTTTTCGGCGTGGTCTTCTTAGCCTTTTTACGTGGTTCTCTGAACTCTCCCTCATCATCAGAGGGTGGTAGTTGGGCTTTCTGGGCCACGTTGAGATTATTTCTAGTGTTTACCATTGTTTTAACACTGTCACTAGATTATGAGAACAAAGGAATATCACAAAAAGTTGGCACGTGGTGGACGCGTTCCCGGGAACAAAGGCCCGAGAACAAAGAACTTGTGGACAAAGGACTTTGAGAACAAAGAACTTTGCGTCACAAAACTGATAACACACACGAATTTGATAACAGTACTGAACTAAACGCACTTTAGCACGGCAAAACATGAACTTCCTTTATTCTTGACCTAACTCTGCGTTCTTCTATCCACCTCCTAAACACTAGATCCCAACCGTTTAACCTGTATACCCCCTCACATAAAATTCCCTCCTTCTGGAATTTCCTACCCACTTCTATTCGTAAAGCAGCTTCCTTTAAAAACAATTACTTCCTTACTTCCTTTAAAAACAATTTTTTTTACACCTTTTTTTTATTATCAATCTTCCGCAAATATGTTAATAATTAAGTAAATACTTAGAATTATTCTTTTTATATATATATATATATATACGATTGTATATGATGTTATTATTATTATAATTAGGAACGATTGTGACCTAAGGTAGATTACGTGAATCTCTTGTGGTTCTTCTCTTCTCCTTACGACGCCCACAAATGATCTTCCTTTTCTCTCCATGTTCTTTCTTCCTATCTTCTGACCAAGTTCTTCCAGTCTTCTTGATTCCCTTCCCTGGTTGTACTTCCCACGTGTTCACCTTTTCTCCGGCGACATTTCTGTCTAGAGCTTTTTCTGGGTTTGTTTTTGCATTTTCTAGGCCTTTCTTCACTTGTGTGCTCTATCTCTTTGTTCTAAGGCTTATTGTTGCATTCAGGATCTGATGGGTCAGTCTGTGTTCGGGTAGTCTGCGTATGTGTCTGTATAATTTCAGTTTGCGTTTCCTGATGTCCGCTTCGATGTTTGAAAGCTTCTCTAAGGTTTTGTTATGTTGGAGCCCGTTGCCATCTTCAGTCTTTAATGGACCATTAATTATCCAATAATTTTACTATGTTATATTTATTATTTATTTTTTTTTTCCTGTCGAAAATGTATGCCATAATTACTGAAGCATTTAATTTGTAAATAATACGGCCAGACAACTGTACCTGTAATTGTGGATTATGATTATTCTTATGGGACGTACCTAAGTCCCCGATAAAGTTTTTTTTTTCATTTTTAGTATTTTTTTCACATGTTGTTGTTACACTCAGCTTGGGAGTTTATAAAAAAAATTTACCTATCTTTTCTTAATAGAGGTCTTTTCCCTAGTGACACAATAACCCCTTCGTTTATGTCTGATCTATTTCACTTTTATCAATCGTTTGAACAAATTTTATCTTAAGTAGTGACATATAGGGTATTGTCTAATAATAATGATTATTAAGTATTTTTTATTTAATGGTATTATAGTTGTAATAATAGATCTATGGATTATACTTGATCTACTCGTGGATCACACAATTTACATTATTGAACTAATTCCCGTCTATCTAATTTGGCATCACGAGGACCTTCTCTACTCAGTTCATGGTCTTCCATCCTCACTCCAGACCGCCACAGCCTTCTTGTTTATTTTCATAAACAACGGTTTTATTGAATATTATTTAATTTATTTAAAAATTTATCTTGTGAAAGTCAAGATAAAAACCTAAACCTTTAGATCATATAATCTAGAACTGACCATAGCGCGATTTGTTCATCTAATGAATTATGTATTATATATATATACTTTCAGTAAAAAGTCACTGCAATATTAAAGGTTGTTATATTTCGACATGGACATGTCTTTTGACGGAGGTGTATAGTTTTCTTGTAAAACGTTTTTTTTTTTACCCTAAAAATGTGTAACTTTTTTATAACACCCTAAGATGTAATATTTTGATACCCTCTAGATCTTTTGGCATTGTTTGGATCGAAAATTTGTCAACAATTTAATGGAGAATATTCTTTGTCATATAACATTTGTCTCTAGAACCTACTGTTTAGGAGCTGTATTGGTGTATGTATTGGCCCAAGCTTTATCATAAGCCTTCAGTCCAAGACGCAGACCCAAAATTACATTTTGTCTCTCAAAATATTACGAAAAAAAAATTGGTGTGGTTGTGTCATGGACACGCCCGTGTGTTGTACGTTAATACGTTTATGTAAGGGTTATATTTTTAAATATAATATTTTTATTTATGTATTTAGGATAAAAGCAAGGAAACAAATAATTATTGTGTTACAATATAATTTTATTAATTATAGGTCTGTGATACGAAAAATACGACACAAATGGCATACAAGATACATCGAGATTTCTGGTATACGTTAAATCAATACAGGTTTTACCTAACGTTGTTGGAGTTTCAATATAAGACAAATTGAACTCGCTGAGCATGAAGTCGGGCAATGAGAGGTTTTGTGAGACATCAACATTAATGTCTCCAACTATCATAACTGGTGTAGTAAGATCAGGCTCGGGGTCTAATTTTAGCGATGATTTTGGAATATTTCAACAACGATCGTAACATAAAGAGTTTAATTTCTGCTCACGCTTTGCCCGGGTGGATATACACACACCCGAGTGCGACATTGAAGATGCCATTGGGCTTTACGTTTACAAGACAGACATCACCAGATTTTGGATCGTTCATTTCCAAAGTAATTTCCGAAATGTCAATGTTAACTCTATTACAATCAGTGAAGCTATTGATGTTGCGATATATGGCGACTCCACCGGCTTTGTGCATTAATGACGGTGATAAGTATAAAACAATGCTGATCAGGAACTTTTACGTTCCCGGCACTGCTTGACTCGGTTATATAGTGTTTTATTATTACCATTTGTTTGTTCTTGAGAAGCACTTTCCAACCGCATTCGATCTCTGTATTTGGTTTTGGCTTTTCGACGGCGTATAGGCCGACTTTATATATTTTTGATAATATTTTTATATTCTAACTCCTTATTATATTCACAGTCACTCCTTTAAACTAATGTTTTATATAAAATCGATAGATTTTGTCGACAGCTGGCGATTAAAACTTAATCGAACATCGTAGCTTCTCCGAGTCAAAAGTTATACTAATTGCCAATCTCGATACGCAGCAAAATAACCTCAAAACTGCGGGGCTTCCCCCTCCACTGCGCGTGATGCGTCACTGTCCTCGCTTGTCGTAATGAATTCTTTGATCCTTTAGCTATCCAGTGCTATATTTTAATTTTGGATGTAGAGAATAGATTCGAAACTACAACGCCAAACTGTATCCCCCGATTTTGTTATCATTAGGTTTTTTGGATTGACCCCGTATGGTAGCAAATTTAAAGACGAATTCATGTTTTTAAGTGTTAGGACTTTCTTGAAACGCTCTAGCTCTGTTGGTGTTGTTTGGATTTAAAATTTGGTACAGTTTCCTCAGAAGTAGTAGATATAAAAACAGTAGGTTATTAGTAGAAATATTCATGACCTATTGTTTTTCTCAATCAGAAAGATACCGATTATTTTTTTTTTCTACTGCAATTATTGCAATAATTATGATGTACGCCACATTTATTTGTAATAGTTGATTAGTTTTGATTTTGAAGTTTTTATTCCTAGTTCAGGTGTACCAACCGTAGTTCTGCTTAGAATAGAAATTACACAGCCGACTTTCTAATTTTAAAGTTCGTATAGTTTTTAAATATTATATGGAAATGATAGATAAAGTATACGACCACGTACGAGCCGTCAAACTCAATATAATACAAGGAAAGACAATAAGCTTGGTGCAGTACAGTGATATTCCCAGTTACAATTTAAAACACTGTTCCACAATAAAGGTTATTTTAGAACAGAAATGTTATAACTAAATTTTCCTAATCGACTTCAGCACGCTTGGGTTGTTAAATCAATGTCCTTTAACAGCTATATTTTCCCAATGTTTTGAATACACGTTAATTAAATTGTAAATGTAATGCATGATGTTTATCAAACGGTTGATGATATTATCATAGTATTTCATCTGATTTATGATTGATTAAGAAACCATTGAGAAAGATGATAAAATCGGTTTTCCATCTAATTGACAAGAACTACTTTTTCCAGCTTTAATAATTTTTAGTTTAATATTGTGAGTGTACTTTTTTTATTATTAAATAAATTAATATTCATTGCTATAGAAATGGCTTATAGAAAACGCAGGTATCTGATTGTCTCAACATGGGGTTACGGCTGTTGACATGAATACAAATATTATTAAAAAAAACATAGTTACGTGTAATCTATTTGTGTACTTCCGCAATTACTTTTTAATTAGGTATTAATTAATTTACTTGTTCATAGACTTTCGACATGTATGTGTCTTTTGTCTGGATGACTATAGTTTTCTTGTGGAACCTTTTTTTTACTCTCAAAATATTTAATGTTGTTTTCACACTCAAAAACACGCTCAAGCTCTGTTTTTGTTGCTCGGATCGAAAATCGGCCGATAGTTTCCCAATTAGGAATTTAATGGAGAATATTTTTTGTTATATATCATTTGTCGCTAGGATACAATGTTTTGGAGCTATTTTGGATTGAATAAAAAAGGAGGGCAATAATATATTCCTAAAGCATTTTAAGAGTTGGGGCTTTTTTGACACGCTCTAGCTCTGTTAGTGTTGCTCGAATCGAAAATTTCCGACAGTTTCCTTATCAGAAGCAACAAACCATAATTTAAAAATAGCTATACAAAAATTTAAGCTTGCTCCACTACACAACACATAAGAGTTCTTGGATTCAGTATTTGATAAGGTTGTACTGTTTCTTGACTAACTATTCTGCAAGTCAAGTAAGGGTTTGGTCCAAATCACACCAACCGCAAGGTTTCTCATCAATCTAGATTGCCAAATTTATAGAACCTAGATGTGTATCCCATGCTGATCTCTAGAACCTATAGTCGATCTTCAGCTGATATAAAAGAGTAAATAATTATCTGTTTCAGCCGGACACGAACGTGGATCTGGCAGTTAGGTCTTGAGGACTGTGCTTCCGTACACCCCCTCTCCCCCCCTTAAGTATTTATAACCTTACATAAAAAAAATATATATATATACATACGTACATACATTTATATATATATATATATATATATATATATATATATATATATATATATATATATATATATATATATATATATAAAACCGAAGGTCAAGAAGAATTTGATTTGAAAGTCCAGTGGAAGAAATTAAAACACATTGCACAAGAAATGTATACAGATTTCTAAGCTTTATATTTCGCCATTTTAGCAAAATCAATGAAATAACTGTTCTTTTTTAAATAAAAACTAACAAATTTAAAATGCTTACTTGCTAAAATGGAACTCTTAAAAATATAGGAACCGTTCTAAACTTTAATGCAATATATAAAACAAGAAGAAACTTCTACAGTCTTTTATAATCTTATAATAATTTGGTTTTATAAAATTGTATTTAATTAAATTTACCACACCTCTGGATGATTTTTCTTCCGTTTTCTTTCTGTTCCCAAGCTTTCTGAAATTATTAAGCGTATTTTTAGTTAATATTTTTCCCTCCTTGCCAAAATGATACCTATTTTGTAGAAACGAATTGTCTTTAAAGTTAAGTGTTTAACTATTAAAAATGAAGAATAATCAAATGTATGAATACAAGAGTTAAAAAATTCGACATTGTTGACATATACGCAAAATTGTTTTTTAGTGCAGATATGGTAATTATTTTTTCCTCATAACGATGGTTGTATAAGTATACCCATAGATAAAATACTGACCTTTTGTTGTATGTAATATAAACAATGCCATTTTGTCGACATCAATTATCCTTTGTTTGCGTTGTAACGAATCCTCCTTAATTTCCAAACATGACTAATGACATCTTCATAATTAAAAATATATTTTGCGAGTTACTTAAAATTTATATCTAACACATACGTAACATAATCTACCCCTATCAGATTAAAGTTTTTTTGGGTCCGAAATATTTTAGTTTACATAAATGTACATACATTTTAATCTTCAAATTAAAAAAATAATACAAACTACGTACAACTCATTATCAGTTACATAGATGGAATGGTGCCGGATATGCGTATTTCCAAGGCAGTGGGAGTTACAATGTCCCGCTATTTCGGCAAAAACGTGTTATAATATTTTCATTGAGGTTACATCGACCTCCGCCTCAAACTCCTAGCTCCCATTTCCAATGTTCTATTTTCTCTCCTCAGGATGTATAATAACCTTTTTATTACAATATAATACTAACTGATCATCACTATAATTATGTTTTTGTCTTTGTTACGTAGATTATGTATACTAAAGTTTTCAAAAATTTAAGCCAAGAAATCAATTATATTGGTATTCACCTGAAGAAGTCAAACGGACTTCTGAAATAAATCAAGAGTGGAAGGAGAAGGACCACGTAGGTTAAATTTTGGGGTTTTCCTTAGAGTAATTGGATTTTTCATTTCCCATTGGCAAAAAATTTAGATTTTTTTTCCCTAAATAGTAAAAATCTACATTTAATTTACTTATTATGTACAACTTTTCAAACGAACAACGCCCTAGAAGTTGGGAATAATGTAGCTCTCCAAAGAGAAAAGAAAGGCTTGGCGGCAAAGGCACAAAGTGTGGAGGGAGCAGGAGAAGGGCGTTGAATACAGCAAATATTCCGTAATGAGGAAGAGGTTTCTAATTAAAGGGACCTTTGGCAACAGGCCTAATGGTCTCGCAAATCAATGGTTTGACTTTAGAAATGTACTAAAGAATCATAATTTTGGGCAAGACTCAGCTTGAACTTCCTGCGAATTGAGATCAAACCTTACTTGGTAATTGATAATTATCCATAGTCCAGTTAAGGTAACTGTGCTAGGTAACCTGACGGGCCAAGAAAAAGAAAATTATAATCTACATTGACAATGCTAACCAAAATATTGATGCATCAATATTACAAAGATTCAAACTTTGTTATGAATTTCGTTTAGCCAATCCCTCTAGAAAAACTATTGGGTTTGTGCAAAAATAATGCAGGTTTTTATAAGTGACAAAAAAAATTATTGCAGTTTTGTGTGGTTTGTAATGTTGAGTTGTCAACACTAACTTCTCTGTCGTTCCCGGCGGGTTTGTTATACCAAAGCCCTCATATGGTCCTGATCAACAGTAGAAGGCCTACCGTGACCTCCCTTGTCTTCGAGATCAAAATTTCTCCAGTATGAAATTTTTGGAACCATCGCTGCTCTGTTCATTCATTGATGCTTCCTTCATCCCAAATAACATTGACGTTACGCGCGGTTTGGGCCACACTTCGACCAAGATAGAACTTGTATAAATAAATTTGATGAAAATCTTGTTTTGACATGATGAAATTCAGCTCATAGAAAATTTGAACTTATTTTTGAGGAATAACAACATTAATAACCACTGTGTATAATCAATTAACTAGACTGGAGGATTATCATGGAAGCACTTGCCTAAACATAATGAATATTCAAAACCCCCATTATTTTTGCTCTATAATTTTACATGGTTTTCACTTATGAATTTGGTAAAAATTGATTTCTCTGACTCTCCTAAAATGTACCAACAATACATACATATAAATGCAAAAGTTTGGAAAATTAATATTTATAATTTCAATAGTTTACATATCTATTTATTATTAATTACAAAGGAGAATTTATAATAAATGTCATTATTATTAATCATCCATCAACTAAAAAAAATAAAAATAAAAAATTTAATAAATTAGAGTTTTAAATTCACAGTCAAAACTCTTTTAATTAATCTACCATTATTAGATATCTTTACTCTCCATTAAAAATAAAAACATCGGGCATATCAATTACGGATGTAATAAAAGTGACTGTGCAACATATATCGGTCATAAGGAAACTTTTGTCATTCTTAGGTGTAAAAGTAAAACATTATCTCTAATTTACAACATTGGTAACTTGAAACAGAATTTCTTTACACTTATATCTCTTGGTTGAAAATCCAACTATTATTTTCCTTCATAATTTATATTTCCTTGTTCCTGTTTCTTAAGAAATGTTCCTTGTTCAAAGCTTATAATTCTCTGTATCTGCTGTTGGAGGTCACAGTTTTCTCAGTTTCTTCCTCATTGCATATCTCTAATTGGGTTTCGTATTATTATATTACTGATGCTACGTAATTTATGAGACTTACATCTATTTAGATTTAGACTTATGGATATTACAAGCAGGTGATTTAAAATGTGATACACATAAATGTAAAACACTGTTGGACATGAACGTGGATTTCAATGTTATAAAACATATTTAGACATGGAAATGTCTTTTGGCTGAGGTCTATCCTTTTTTGATGTAGCGTTTTTCTCTCAGTCAAAACAGAACATTTTTTAAACTCTAGCTCTATTGGGGTTACTCGAATCGAAAATTTGTCGACAGATTAGCCGTCTTAAATTTATAGGAGAATATTTTTTGTTATATATTTTTTGAAGCTAGGACCTACCGTTCAGGAGCTATATTGGTTTAAATGAATATAATCACGCATACCAAAATTTTGTTAATTGATGGGGCTTTTTCGATACACTCTAGGTCTGTTGGCGTTGCTCGGATCGAAAAACTTGATGACAGTTTCCTTATTAGCAACTTAATGAAGAATATTTTTTGTTTTATAGCGTTTGTTGCTAGGACCTACAATTTAGTTTGGTTTAAAGATATGATTTAAATGAAAAAAGTCACTTTTTCAACATTTATTTGATATCAATTTTGTTTTTTTCGATTTAATAAGTTTAATAAATTTAATAAGTGATTTGAAAATGAAATGAAAAATAAATTGTATTCTGGGACTTACTTTCCCCTAAGAATAACAATAATGCACAATTACAGGTAAAATTTTTTGGCCGTATTATTTACAAGTTAATTTTATATATTTACATATTTGAGGAAGATTGATTGTGAAAAAGGTGTAAAAATAAATTATTTTTAAAGGACGTAAGGGAAGCAGCTTTATCATAAGGAGTGGGTAGGGAATTTCATAGGGAGGTAGCACGAATGATGAATGATTTTTTGAAGGAAGCAGTTTTATGTGAGGGGGTATACTGGTTAAACGGTTGGGATCTAGAGATTAGGAGGGGGGTAGAAGAACGCAGAGTTAATAAGTCAAGATTATAGGAAGGTTTTGTTTTTTTAGAGATTGGCATAGGAAAGTGCCAAGAGATTATTGACGTCGGAATATAGGAAAAATCCATCCAAGCTGAGAATATCAAGTAGCCTGCGACCACCTGGGGATCCCGAAGGTAAATCTAATGAAACACTTCATCAGTCTCATACAATCGCAATCAAAACAAAGGAAAATATAGGAGGACTCTAGAAGTTGACGGGTATTTTAGGGAAAGGAATCTCGACATCTATAGAGTTGTTTAATGATTATGGTGTTTTTTTTGGAATTATAAATATTTGTTTAATATGTCAGATGCGAACTTATCTTCCGTTCAATAATGCTATTCATAGTCGTAAGATTAAAGTTTTTTATTTTCTAGTGTTTAGGAGGTGGATAGAAGAACGCAGAGTAAATAGGTCATGAATAAAGGAAGGTGTTTTGGTTTTTAGAGATTGGAATAGAAAAGTACCCAGAAAGTATTGTCATCGGAATTCAGGAAAAAGTCACCAAGTTCAGAATAACGGCAAGTAACATGTGACCGCCTGGGGATCCCGAAGATAAATCTAATGAAACAGTTCATCAGTCTCCTCAGTTTCATCTCGAGACTACCAGACAGTCCCCCATAAACCAAGCAACCGTAATCAAAGCAAAGGAAAATAAGAGAGGACACTAGAAGTCTACGGGTATTTTGGGGAAAGGAATATCGAAATATATAGAGCTGTTTAAGGATTATGATGGATATTGGAAATTTTGTCGATATGGTTGTTCCAGGATAGGTGTTGATCAAAGATACTAGGTTTTTAATAGAGTTTCGGAAGTTAATAGGAAGGTTTTTGAGGTAAAGAAATAGATAGTAGGGAAGAGCATTGAGGATGGGTTTTGAACCGATGAGGATAGCCTTAGTTTTATTTGGATTCAGCCGTAATTTATTCTTCACTACCCAACGGTTGATGTTATCAATGTTCTCCTGAAGCTTGATCCTTTGAATTCTAAAATGTGAATTGGGAAAAGCAGTATATTATAGATAGACATGTCTAGGATCTATAGTTTTCCCAATCAGGGAGAAATTGAGTTGGTTTTTTGTTATAAATTATTATTATTGTTGATCCCAGTTATGGCTTAGCCATGAAACGTTGTCCATGATTTTTTTCTAATAAATTTCTCAAGGAGATGTGATTTACCTATTTTTTTTCAGCAATTTCCACTTTTATCTTTTTTGTGTTAAAGACTGTTTTAAGTTGTCAATACCATCCAGAACCAAAAGGAATGACGTAGAAAATATTTTATGAAATAATTATCTAAAAGGTATCAATAAAACTACTTACGGATGACCACAAGTTCATGGACATCGGATCCTTTTGTGTATATCGGAGTGGCAGTGGATACCTCACAGGTGTAGAACCCAGAAGCAGCGATCCCGATATCCTTGAGCAACACCTCTCTCTCTGAGCTACCGTCCCACTGTGAAATTTAATTATTTGCCATTATTATATTGCCTTTTTGATATACAGTAACGTCACTCTAATGGATTATAAAGTAATGTTAAATATTATAATATTATATCAATATTTTACTTTCATAATATATAGTAGTAACATGAATTCAGAAAATATCTGCTTACATATTGAGCATTCAAACTGAAAGAGGCACAACACACTATCAAGGGGAGGACACACTCAGTCTCTCGCGGATCTTGTTTGCAATTTTTTCGGAGATTTCTGGTAAAAAAATATTAGACACGTATTTTGCCGTTCCGACCAATGGGCCCTAGAAGCCGAGAAAAAAAAAAATAAAACAGGATTAAAATAATTTATTTTATATTTCGGGTTTAAAAAATGATATCGACATAATTCTTGCACCAAGATGTTTAGTTTGGAATGCGGATTTAAGGAAAAATACAGCCACTCCATAGATTTTGGTTTAGGTTAATTAAATTCTAAAAAAATGATTAGCAGACCAGTAAGCGTCTAAATAATTCGATCATATTATATCTCTCATATAGGGTAAATAAAGGCTAATCTCTGGAAAAAATCGACTATTAGTGCCGAGCAGTGGAACTCTCAAGGGGGGAGGGAAAGTAAAAATACGAAAAAAAAACGGAAATGCGAAAAAATATACTGGAAGAGATCGATAAAAAATTCCTTAACTGGTACAGTCATTTACAAAGAACGTCCGATGGAAGGCCACCAAGGGAAGTATAGAAGGAAGACGGAAACGAGGTTAGTAAAAGAAAACGTGGAAGAATACATAATTGCTAGATAGCGAAGTTTGGTTTCAGCGATACTTCGAATCATGTTAACGGCTTGTGAAATATTTGAAATTTACATCTGTTCACAGGAGAATATGGAGGAAGGCCATTGACTTGTGTTTAGGAAAGCCATTTCAAATCGGAAAATCTTAATGATATATACATGCCTAAATATAATTATAGTAAGGCAGACGAGTCTCTTGTAATTTATTGGTATCTTAAAGCTTTTATCTCATAGATACTGAAGTAAACGAAAAATCCTTGTATCTGAATTAAAACTCAAAGTCATACAATTTATTTTCTTATTAATTTTTTATATGCCATCTAAATTTGTTTGTTTT
The DNA here is from genome assembly GCA_003667255.2 of Euschistus heros. NCBI lineage: Eukaryota > Metazoa > Arthropoda > Insecta > Hemiptera > Pentatomidae > Euschistus > Euschistus heros. The sequence continues at coordinate 2,110,091 of RCWM02000060.1, forward strand.
TTTAGCTTTTTTAATCTTGGAACGGTTAAAAACAAATTGATTTAATAAGCCATAACACTTATTTACTGATTATTTTTTTATCATTTTCAATCTCGTGACTCCGGGACTCGGGAGCGCTACTAAAATGAACAAAGAAGATAAGTATATATGCATACTGCCGAGTGCTACATGCACTGTTGCCTTCTGATCGATATATATATATATATATATATATATATATATATATATATATATATATATATATATATATATATATATATGTATATATATTGGTAGCTCCCGAAAACAATTGCTGGAATTAGTTTCAATTAGATGGTGCTGTTCATTTCCTTTCGTAACATGTAAATTATTTTAGTCAATTTGCATTTTTTTTCGCAATTCGATCACTTGGCTTTTCCTCGCCTCATATGAACATACATTAAAAAAAAAAAAAAAAAAAAAAAAAAAAAAACCTTATCATTTTCATAATCATGATTTTCTTTACGGGAGAATGTTATAATATAATTGAAAATCAGTTATCCGTATTATAATGATCATATGTTGTGACTAGGGCTGTGAAATACATATATACATTTGCACATTTCTCCTGGCTAACCAAAACATCTAATATTATCAAAATGTATACGTTTTGAGGCATTTGGAATCAATTTGATTTATTTTTATTTTGCCATATGCTCGCATATTTATCCACATACCCGGCATATCAGCATTTGCCATTTGAATCTTTGATGTTTCTAAAAATAGCTATGGTCACTCCTCCCATTCTTTTTTCCGCTTAATGAATAAGGTTATGTTTGTCCAGGCGCTTCTCCTGGAATTGGTTTATCGGAGTGATTTCTCGATTTCGCTCTGCTCAAATATTTGGAATATTTCTTCACTTTTTTCATTTCCCCTCTGCCTACAATCATTCCATTACCCAGACTCTCACGCAGTAATCAACAAGACACATCATTCGTTAACAGTTTATTTTTGTACTCCTAAATCATCACTCTTGCAAAGAAGCAAACTCTTGATGAAAAGTTTGCCCGCAGAGTTCTCACTTGAGACTTTTTAGGGTAATGGAGACGTTTTATATTTCCTATTAAGTTTTGAAAGATATGATATTACTGAATTGACCTTACGGTTATCATTTCCCAATGCTACCGTGATGTTGCTCGGTATTCCTAATAAGTTTATTTTTTGAAGGTAAAAGGGGCATTCTTCAAAAATGTGAGCAATTGTTATAGTATTGTCGCAATGTTGACATCTTGTAGGTGTACCTTTAGTGATGAGGTGAACATGTATCAGTTTTGAGTGTCCGATTCTGAGTCGGGTCAGTACTATTTCTTCTCTGCGGTTCTTGCGATATGAGGTCTGCTAGGGCTGTACATCTCTCTTAATTTTTTAAAGTTTACTTGGAGGACTAGATTGCCATGCTTCTTGCCATTTCCTACTTATATCATCTTTTAAGGGCTTTGCTAGCTCGGATGGTGTTAGTAGCACTCTACCAGGGCCAGGAAGTGTTGCGGCCTCTTTTGCAGCTTTATCAGCCATTTCGTTGCCATTTATTTCGACATGTTCTGGCACCCATGCGTAATGAACTAATTTCTCGTCTTCGTTAAGTTGTTTTTCAGTTTCTAAAATTCTTTGAATTCCGGGGTGGTTGGAATAAATATTATCTAATGCTTTAAGGGCACGTAATGAATCTGTAGCAATTATAATATTCCCTATACAAGACATCTTGGCATGTTCGAGTGTCATTACTATCGAATTTACTTCCGCAGCATAAACGCTACAATGTTGGTGCAGTTTAGCTTTGTAAGTGTGATGGGAAGTAACGATAGCCGACCCAGTAGCTGAATCTGATTTAGACCCATTTTTGAAAATCAGTGTAAATTGTTATTAACTCATCTTATATTGAAAGAGGTTAGTCATATTTATTTTTAAAAAATTGGCATTCGAAGTTTCCTAATTTTCTTAATTAAATAAAAAATTCTACATGTTTGTAATATTTCTGAAGATAGAATTGAATCTAAACCATATAGAATTGTTGATTTAAATAATAAAAATATGGAAATAAATGCTGATTGTTGAATTGTTTAATTAACTCATATATTATTTGTTATTCATAAAACATGCTAATATCTATTCACTAGCTTATTTTTTGAATAAAATATTTAACTTTTTTTCAGCTCTCATTAGGCGTCGGCTTTTTTAAAAGCGGGAAAAATACACTATTTGTCAAACATAAAAACATTGACTCACATTTCTAAATTTTTTTTCTCATATATCTTGGTAAAATATTTTCCATTCAAAACGAACTAAATTCCAATTTAATTTAAGTTATTGAAACCTCCTTGCCTGTGACATTTTAAATTTATAAAAAATAAAATATTTATTTACAATTTACATAAATGTTGGGAGGCGCGGTAGCTCAGAAGGTTAGGCGCTTGACTACCAAGCTTCTGGGCCCGAGTTCGAATCCGATTGAAGGCAGAAAATTTATATTCTGTACTTTAAGCCGTGGATCGAATTCTAGGTCAGGGGACCCTCTTGGGGCACACATAGGCTCTAAAAAAGTGGATACCCTTAATTGGGGAAAAACCTGGCGGTTGAACTTGGGTTTTGGCCATATCTTTTCCTTTCACAATTGTTGGTCCACAGTACATAAAAAAAAATAAAAAAAAATTGTAAATATGATAATAAATGACAATTAATACATATCAAAGAACATAATAATAGGTTGAATTATTAACAATTAATATTTAAATTATAATCTGATACCAAGCTGTCTTTTTATTTGTAAGTGATCAAATTTTTTGTTATTCATAAAGAAAATTAATTTTGCTAAAAGCATTTCAACAAAGGCTTAGCCCTGAATGTTGAAAGACAAGGTGGTTATTGACTTAAGATAATTTAAATTCGATTTCCAAGTAGATTAATGATACCCGGTCGTTTAATTTAGATGATAAAATTTCTTTGGGGTATAATGCTTTATTTTACTCTTAAATATTTCTCAGCTGGTATATATATATATATATATATATATATATATATATATATATATGGTAAATATTCATAACTAAGCTTTAAGAATTTGATAAAGTCAAAACCTTTCGTAACCATGATTTTTTCAACTTTATATGTGTATATATATATATATATATATATATATATATATATATATATATATATATATTTTTTTTTTTCCTCTTATGGTAACCCCATAAAAGGACCGTTTATTAATGTTTTTTTTTTTACATGTTCCATGCCGTTACAGGCATACAACATGTATGATATGTGTTATATTATATTATTTTACTTATCAGTGATTGTACTTAACCGACAGTTTATTTGCGTGTTGTTACAAAAATGTAATGAAATTTGAAATTTTATGAACTTTGTGTGGTTGTAAAAAAAAAAAAAAAAAAATGTGTATGTAAACATATAATCGTTGGTTGGAGGAAAAAAAAAAAATCATAAAATTAAAAAAAAAAAAAAATAAATAAATAATAATTTAAAGAGCAAATAAACAATTAAATTTAACAAAAAATAATATCGAAAAATAAAATAAACTTGATAAGCATATATGTTCGTCAGCAAATCAAATCAAAATCGATATCTTTGATGAATTTGATTAAATCATTTCTGTATTTAGTAAAAAGTATATGTTCTGTCTCAGGCCACGAACCATTTTTTAAAATTAGACTTTGTATTAATTTGTACCTTTGTCTGTCAAATAATTTACAATCATAAAGAATATGCCTAAAATTTTGGATTTGACCGTCATCGTCACATGTGTCAGTTAGTATGATATTAAAGCGTTTTAGGTAGGATTTGGTGTTGCCGTGTTCTGTGAGAAATTGTGTCAATTTATAATTATTACTATGTAGCTGTTTGTAATTATTTAGTGTTATTTTTGGAATGTATTTGTGTAGGCTTGGTGATTTGCTTGAGTTTTGCCATGAAATGTTCCATTTATTCACCAAATCTTTAATAATCAGCGCTCTGAGATGTGAGATCGGAGCCTTGCTGTAAGAGCGGTAGCTGACTCCTTGCTGCCTCTTTGGCTAATCGGTCAGCTCTTTCGTTGCCCTCGTCACCAGCATGCCCTTTCACCCATTTTAGCCTAACAGATTCTTTTAAGGTCATTAGTTTGAGAATATTTTTCCTGATTTCCTCCGTCAGTGGGTCATGTATGTTTATGTTACCTAAAGAGTGTAGAACGTTCATGTTGTCTGTGTGAATGATTATGTTAGAGAGAGAATGTGAGGGGTTTGCAAACAGATATTCAAGCGATTTTGATACAGCTAGTTTCTCGGCTTGATTGTTTGAACACCACGGAGCAAGTTTGTATTGCTCTTCCATTATGTTCCCTTGCCTATCACTATAGGACCAAGCGCAGCCTACGTTATCTTCATCCTTGCTACCGTCCGTGTATATGTCTGTGATGTCTATGTTGTTTGTTTTCTTTTGGTATTGGATATGTACATATGAACAGGGGTGAAGCCATAATTTAGAGTTAATGGGAAGTTCATATCGTTATGTGTTAGATGTCTGAAGTCAGTTTGTAGTTTTTTAATGTTAAACAATTCTATTTTTTCCTCTATTTTTAAATTGATTGGTAATAGTCCAGCAAGAAGGATAGCTGCCTCAAAGGATATATATATATATATATATATATATATATATATAAGTTACACTATATATTTTTCCTTAGATATTTTTAATTTTAAGCTTTGACTCCTAACCATTGTAATTTCTTAGAAACCCCTCGTGGGAACTTGCTCTCCTGTGAACTGTAATGTTAGCATAAAGCTTCCTAGAAGAAGCCATTGTAACCCTTTATAAACCTCAAGAAATTTTGTAATTCTCTCTCAGTACATCCAGAGCCGTCTCCACGCCACTCTTCTTTCTGATATTGTAACTTTTATTGAATAAACTTCTTTTTTTAAAAAAGTCTTTACTTTTAAATTGAAGATAACTGGCGCAGTCGGTAGGACATCGTCAAACTTGAGGGCATATCAAGGTTCAGTATCAACTGTTTGCTGACGAGTCCATTCAGAGGAAGACGAGACGTTAAACTGGCATGGATCTGACTATCGAAGTCATCTTAGTGTAAGTGATTTTTTTTTTATTTAAGAGATATTATCTCAATATTAAACTTTTTTTTTATTTTTCAATTTAATAATTTTGAATAAAATCTATTCTATTTTTAAAGAAAAGGTTATGATTTCATTACTATAACTATAAAGAAATATTTTGTTATTTAAAATATAATTTTTTATTTAATATTAAGTTAAATATTAAGTTACTGTATATTAAGGATAAATTTAATTTTCATTTCATATTATTTTAATTTCATTGCATACTATCTCATTTTATTTTTTGTTTGTTATATTAAATATTTTATAAAAATGGCACCTCCCACATTAAAGAAAGAGTATCTAGAGATGATACCTGATTTCCATGGTGACCCTATGTCACTAACGCGATTTCTAGAAATTTCTGATAAATTAATAAACAAATTTTATAATCACGAAAATACTGCCGATTTCCAAAACGATTATTTAATAGGATCAATTCGTGCTAAAATTAAAGGAGCTGCCGCCGACATGGTTAATAGTAAATATATCAATACCTGGGACGATATTAAAAATGCGTTAAAACAAGGGTACGCCGACAAACGCGACGCGTACACTCTAAATATTGAAATGGCGGGAATGAAACAAGGCAACGAAACCCCTTTCGAATTTTATAATAAAATACAAAAAACATTACAGTTGCAAATTAGTTATTTAAGGAGCGAAATGCCGATGGAGGCGTTAGTCCTCACGAAATATATCGAAAAATTAGCACTAAGAGTTTTGTTAAAAGGACTGAAAGAACCGCTTGGCTCTTTCATGAGAACCAAAAATCCGATAGACCTAAATCAGGCAATAAACATGCTAACGAACGATTTTCAATTTGTCATCGACACTTATCGCCCACACCAAAACCATAACAAACCAATACACAAAAATCGCCAACAATTATAAAACTATTTCCCAGTAAACCAGTACAAAGCAATTCAACCTGCTAAAAATGTAATCTCAAATCAGTATAGACCCCAACAACCTAATCAGTATAGACCCCAACAACCTAATCAATATAGACCCCAACAACCTAATCAATATATACCACACCAATATCATCAATATAGACCCCAACAACCTAATCAGTCAACCCCTATGAGTGTCAATAGTAATTATAGAAGTAATTCCCAATATCAGAGACAACCTGATCAAAGTGTAAAATTTAAATCTTTTCTCAATACCCCAGTTCGGAAAAACCCAAACCTAGAAATTGAAGAACTTCATAATCTAAACTCGGAACAGTCCGTAAGTGAATCCCAAATTACTGAATTACCAAATGCTCAACCACCCGACTATCCCACTGTATCATTTCCAGACGATCATCAAGAAAATCAACAATACACTGATCAAAATAATCTGGATAGTGATCAAAGTAATTTTTTAGATCCCAGCCTAGCACAGGAACCATGGACGTAATAGACCTATTTAATTTAACCCGTTTTAGTGCTCTTCCATATATAATTCCACCAAAGTCAAACTTAAAAATTCTAATAGACACTGCGTGCACAAAATCGCTTGTATCCGTCCTTGTAGCAAATAAATATTTTTTTAATAACATTACTCACGAACCATTTAAACTTACTAGCGCGCACGGTTCTTCTATACAAAATTTTAACGCTAATGTAGATTCATCTAAATTATTTCCCAACACCAAAACTCCCCTGAAATTTGGCATTTTTGACTTCCATCCTAAATTCGATTTATTGTTTGGAACAGACAGTCTTAAATTATTAGGTGCGAAAATTGATTTAGTAAATGATATACTAATCACACCTTTTGGCAATTTAACAATTCATTATGACAACAGACCCCCTCAATCTGAATATACTTACATCTTAAACAACGATTCTGAAACCGTAATCAAAATTCCAATCAAAAATATCTCAAATGGAGAAGGAATCATTCCTCATACCGATTTCAATAATTGTCTTAAAATTCATGAAGGTTTAATTTCAATTAAAAATAACGAAGCTATATGTACGGTAAAAAATAATTCGGATCGGTCATTTAGATTAACTATTAAAACCCCAATCCTTGTGAAACCAATCAGAATTTTTAAAAATAACGAATCTCATAATATAAATTTAATTAAAACAAAAGAATCAGATTTCAATGAAGTCAAAAATCTTATTCGCACGGACCATTTAAACGAAGAAGAAAAAAAAGAAATTCAAAATTTAATAAAACAATATTCTGATCTATTTTATTTAAAAGGTACTCCACTAACTGCAAATACGCAAATCAAACATAAAATCCTAACTAAAGACGAGATCCCAGTCTATACTAAAAATTACCGATATCCTCAAATATTTCAAAACGAAGTGAAAAGACAAATTGACGAAATGCTAGAGCAACAAATCATTCGCCCTTCTTTTTCACCTTACAATAGTCCAATTTGGGTAGTTCCAAAAAAATTAGACCAATCGGGAATACAAAAGTGGAGAATAGTAATTGATTATAGGAAATTAAATGAGAAAACGGTCGATGATAAGTATCCTATTCCGCATATAACCGAACTGCTGGATAAATTAGGCAAAAGCAGTTACTTTTCAACAATCGACCTAACAAGTTCGTTTCATCAAATTTTATTGGATGAAGAGAGTATCCCTAAAACAGCATTCTCAACCGTAAACGGTCATTACGAGTTCCTAAGGTTACCTTTTGGATTAAAAAATAGTCCACCAACATTTATGAGAGTGATTAACAACATACTCATGGGCGTTCCAAATTGTGTTGCCTATTTAGATGATATAATAATTTACAGTACGTCCCTTCAGGAGCATTTATCAATTTTAAAGCAAGTTTTTAAAAAACTAAGAGAATCTAACTTAAAAATTCAGCCCGATAAAACCGAATTTCTAAAAAAGGAAATAGAATATTTAGGACATCTCGTCACATCAAACGGAGTAAAACCAAACCCTAATAAAATCCTTGCTATAAAAAATTATCCCATACCGAAGACTACTAAACAAATTAAAGCTTTCCTTGGACTACTAGGATATTATCGCCGTTTTATTCCAAATTTTGCACACCTCACAAAACCTTTGACCCAATGTTTAAAAAAAGGATCGAAAATTAACATCGCGGATAAAAATTATTTAGATAGTTTTGAAACCAGTAAAAATATTTTGATTAATAATCCCATCCTGCAATATCCGGACTTCAACAAAACATTTTGTTTAACGACAGATGCATCAAACGTAGCCTTGGGCGCTGTATTGTCACAGACGCACGGAGGACGAGATCTTCCGATAGCTTACGCGAGCCGTACTTTAAACGAAAGTGAATCAAAACTGTCCACTATTGAACGCGAACTTCTAGCTATTGTTTGGGCTACCAAATATTTCCGACCATATCTTTATGGCAGAAAATTTATCATTCAAACGGATCACAAACCACTTCAGTGGTTACAATCATTAAAAGATCCAAACTCAAAATTATATCGTTGGAAACTAAAACTCGAAGAATTTAATTTTGAAATAAAATATAAGAAAGGTCATGAAAACAAAGTCGCTGACGCACTATCGCGAGTAGAAATTAATTTAACAGAATCTGAAGACCCTGATACTATTATTAATGATTTAATAGAACAATTTTACCGCGAAAATGAAACATCGGAAAATGCATCTCTTATCGTAAATTTTGATGAAAATGAAAATTTAGATAATATAACAGAAGAATCTGAAACAAATTCCGTTCACTCTAATACTTTAGGAAATACAATAATCGAAATACCAATAGCAGACTCTCCAGTAAATTTAGGAAAAAATCAGATTATTTTAAATTTAGTTGATATTAATCCCGCGAAACCCAAAATCGAAAAACTGTTTAATAATACTAAAAACAGAATTATCGCTCAGATATCAAAGGAAAATTTCGAACAAGATATAATAAAATAATTAAAGAATTCGTTGAACCAAAAGTTAAATATTATTTATTCTTTGAAACTGATTTTTATACCCAATTTTATGAAACCATGGTAAAATATTTTAAACATTCGGAATTAAATTTTGTAAAAACTACAAGTAGATTAATCGATATTCAAGATCCTGATGAACAAAATAGTTTAATAAATGATTACCACATTGGCAAAACAAACCACCGCGGTTCGGAGGAAACATTTAATCGAATAAAAAGATTGTATTATTGGCCTAATATGAAAAACTTAATTCGAATTCAAATTAATAATTGCGAAATTTGTACGGTATCAAAATATGATCGGAATCCTTTAAAACTCCAATATAACGTTACTCAAACACCATCTAAACCATTTGAAATAGTTCACATGGATACAATCACACTAGAAAACAAAAAATATTTAACTCTAATCGACTCCTTTTCAAAATTTGCGCAAGTTTATAAATTAAAAAATGGTCAAGCAACTGAAGTCGTTAATAAATTAATTTCTCATTTTTCTCATCACGGGTTACCAAAACAAATAATAACAGATAACGGTTTAGAATTTAGAAACTCATTATTATCCGATTTATTAAAATTACACAGAATCCAACTACATTATACAGCTACTCAATCACCTCAATCAAACGGACCCATTGAAAGATTTCATAGCACATTAATAGAACATTTACGGTTATTAAATAATAGAGACGAATTCAAAAAAGACGCAATGGAAAAAAAAATTAAATATGCCGTACTCGCGTATAACAACACTATTCATTCCATCACACAACTAAAGCCAATCGAAATAATATCTGGACATTTAGATATAGACTCGCCCGTTGCAATAGATCTCAATAATCAAATCATAAATGATTATGTTGCAAAACATAAAGAAAGAGTAAAAATTTTGCATGAACAAATAAATCATAGGAATCAGGTAGCAAAAGAAAAATATATAACCAGGATGAATAAAAATCGCGAAGAATTGCCAAACGAAATCCCGGAAACAGTATTTGTAGCTAATAGGCAAAAACAATCAAAATTAAAAAATAAATTTAAAAAGGAAAAGATTAAAAAAATAATTAAACATAGTAAAACCGCTGTAATTGATAAAAAACATTATAACACGCGAGAAAAAATTCATTTAAAAAATATAAAACGACCGCAAAAGAAAGGACAAACGTACAATGTTGGTAGACCCCCAGATGAAAGAGCTGGACCGAGTCAGCATTCTTAGAACTGAGATAAAGCACTCGCACCGGACACATTCTTTCGCTTAAGACAAGCTATAATTACAAGCTATAATAATTATGTTTATTTAAAACTAATTTTTTTTAATATTAGTAAATAATTTTTTTTTTTGCTTTAAAATAATTTTTTTTTCTTTAAAATAAAAAGCATAAGAAATAATTTAATATAAATAACAATTTAATATACACAATAAGGTCGCTGGATACGACTTATATAGATGTGAAAAGATGGCAGTTAAAATGCCAAACTATATAACAATAATAATAAAAAAAAAGAGCATTAGAAATAATTCAATATACACAATAAGGTCGCTGGATACGACTTATATTGATGTGAAAAGATGGCAGTTAAAATGCCCAAACTATAGAACAATAATAAAAAATAAAGAATGATAAAAAGAATAATTATTGTTGATAAACAACATAACGAGTTCAAGGAATATGAACTCTTCCTAGTTTAAGAGATGGCATCATAAGCCAAATTATGGAAAATATTTTATACAATAAAATAGTATAATTAAATGATTAGACTTTAATTTTTATAATTTAATTTTAATTTAATAATGATAATTTAATAATAATTTAATTTAATTTACATAACCAATATTCGATAAACAGTGATTTAATTAGTCAATTTAATAATACTATTAAAACCATACAAGAGAATACGCTGCAAATTGCACGAAAAATTAATGATATAGGGACCGTAGTTAACTTGTTAACAATTAAAGAATTATTAGATCACATCCAACTTATTTTCTCTTTAATTTCTACTACCATATCTGATATAGAAACTTCTTTAACCTTTTGTAAACTAAATATTCTACATCCATCTATAATGAATACAAAAACATTGTTTCAAGAATTAGAAAAGATAGATCCACATTACAATAACAAATTTCTTTATCCATTTCAATTTAAATTTATCCTAGATATAGAACGCACAATATCTGTACAATGTGCTTTGCATGAAAATGAAATTATTTATACTATATCAATTCCAATTTTCGAAGAAACTGTTTTTAGTTTGTATAATTTATACCCCATTCCATCTATTGTAAAGGATGAAATCATAACAATAATTCCAAAGTTCAAATATCTCTTAAATATTAATAACAACTTTAAATTTCTTAATCATCAATGTATCAAAAGAAACAGCATTCACCACTGTCATACAGCTGACTTATCTCACCACGATGACTTATGTATTCAAGATATTTTACAAAAATCATCCAGTGTAAATTGTCTTTACACACGTCTACATCAAGAAGAAAACCACATCGAAGAAATCCCAGGAACACGCTACATTCTCATAGCATTTTACAACCCGGATGATCTTCAAGTTCAACAAGAAAAAGAAACAGTAAACTATCATATGACAGGAATTTATTTAGTTAAAACAAACTTTAATTCAATTTTGTATCATAATAAAACTGTATTTTCATCCAGTCAAACTCATGGTTCTCTAACATTGTTTGATAAACAAACTTTAAATATTCAAGCCTCACAGCTTTTAAACACTACATTAGAAATTAAAAATTTAAAATTTCATGAATTACAAACCTCACATCTTTCACATCTTGTATCAACAAAACATACCTATAACTCTAACACTCTACACATAATTATTTTGTGGATAATTTTTATTTGTATTATCATCTTTATATTAACCTTTGTAACTTTTATTTATTATTTTTACAAAACTAGAATTGTAACTCATTTCACCCAAAGCAGTGAAATTCGTATCTAGGTGGGGAGGAGTTACACTATATATTTTTCCTTAGATATTTTTAATTTTAAGCTTTGACTCCTAACCATTGTAATTTCTTAGAAACCCCTCGTGGGAACTTGCTCTCCTGTGAACTGTAATGTTAGCATAAAGCTTCCTAGAAGAAGCCATTGTAACCCTTTATAAACCTCAAGAAATTTTGTAATTCTCTCTCAGTACATCCAGAGCCGTCTCCACGCCACTCTTCTTTCTGATATTGTAACTTTTATTGAATAAACTTCTTTTTTTAAAAAAGTCTTTACTTTTAAATTGAAGATAACTTATATATATATATATATATATATATATATATATATATATATATATATGTGTGTGTGTGTGTGTGTGTGTGTGTGTGTGTGTGTGTATGTATAGAAGGCTATTGAACTTAAACATGATGATTAATTAAAAATACAGACTTTTAAGTTATGTCAATTTTGAAATAAATGTGCGATATCTTTTGTATGCTTGAGTTCTTTCAATTCAATAGTGTCAAGGTAAGCGTCGTTCAATCTGCTAACTGTTATTTCCTCTGTAAATTTTCCAACAGTTCCCGGGAAAAATTCCTGCCGAGGACCTCTTGGCCTTCTGTACTGAACCAATCTGTACTAAATTTTAGCTACACCATCTTCATAGTTCAATGGAGGTTTTGTATTAATTAAAATTACAGATTTTCATTTAAATTAAATATTAAAAAGCCATAAATATGTGGTGCGCAGTGAAATTTGAGAATCGATAGATAAGTGGCGAGAACCATTTAAGAAAGGTTACAAAGGTACGGTGTTATATAGAGCTAGAAATTTATAATTATACTTATATTATTATACTTATTTTCAATAAAATTGCTATTCATGAAGCTATAAATATGTGGGCTCCAGTGAAGTATCTGTATTAACTACATCATAATGGTTCTATGAAGGTTTACAATATAAAATTTTACTATAATAATAACTTAAATGTACAGTGATAAGTGGCAGAAACGAGGTTTGTAATACTGTCATTAACTTTAATGGTTAGAAATTAAAATCCAACCAGATGAAATCGATAATGTTATTTCTGTCTCAATGAAAATTATCGCCTAACAAAATATTAACCCTTGCTCTTTAATATTGTGTGTAAAAAAATGATTCATGGGCCTTTAGTTGTGATCACTGATAATGCAGTCTATTATCCACTAGTGTTTCTTAATAGTCTGTGTCCGTCTGGATTAATGGACTGGTATCTGACCAACTCATACATTAACAATTAAAAATTGGATGTCTAATTATGCTAAGATCGTGATCTGCAACCACCTAATAAGTGCAGTAGTAGTAGAATAAGAAATTGAAGAAATAATAGGGCGTATAAAAAAAAAAATGACCGTTTTATCGAATCCCACACAAGTTCACAAGTCCGTAAATATATTAATGCTATTTATTATTTACCAATACTTAATAATCTCTTTAGATAATTCTCTAAGTTTGTTTTCTAACACTGGACTTCTTCGAAAAAGGTTCAGTTATTTATTTCAAAGAAGAAACATGACAGTGTCCTACGAAAATCTCGTAATTTTTAAGACACTACTGGAAACAAATTTCACAGCCGCTGAAGCAACTCGTGAAATTATTAAATATGAATGGGGAAGGCGTCCTTGAAGAGCGCACTGCGCGGCGTTGGTTTGAAAAATTTAGAAGTGGAGATACGACGTTGGAAAGGAAGAAGGGCTCCGGGCGGCCATTAATGGATATTGATGAGGTTCTGAAGGAAGCTGTTGAGTCAAATCCGTCCACAAGTACTCGCGAACTTGCCAAGGAGTGTGGTGTGTCGAAAGATACTGTTAGTCGCCATCTTCTCTCCATGGGGAAGGTGAAAAAGACCGGTAGACTGGTTCATCACGAGCTTACCACTCAACAATCAGCAGAAAAGTTTACAGAACTTCATGGGTTTGAACTCCTGCCTCATCCACCATATAGGCCAGACCTTGCACCTTTCGGATTACTACTTATTTCGATCCATGGCCCATTTTCTTCAAGGGAAAAAATCTGATAATTTTGCGGAAGTTTAAAATGCTGTCCAAGATTTCTTTGACAGCCATTCCAAGGAATGGTATCAGCGTGGCATCGAGCAATTGGCTAACAGATGGGTAATGACGGTAGATAACTATGGACTATACTTTGAGTATTAATTATATTTTATATCATAGAAATAATAATATAAATATTTTTTTAAGAAACGGTCATTTTTTTTTAATACACCCCATTAATTTTCAATACTTCAAAAAAAGATTTTTATCGATAAAAAATTAAATTTCAATAATTTAAAATTATCTAATATCTTTACTTATGAGATAGGGTGAAGCCGCGACGGAGGATGCTAGTTAAATATAAACAGTTTACTACACGGAGAGGTAATTTAAAGAAAACGAGAAATACTACGTTATTTTCTTGACAATCCAATGATCCTTTTTACATAAATCTATTTTAATGTTTTCATTATGGTTAAAAGAGATTAAATTCGTAATTTAAAAATTATACCTTGTTTTTGTTAACTTTTCTATTTATTTAGCACTAGTTATATAGTAAAGTGAATATACCGAAGGTTTTTGTGGTAGTTTTATTAAGTTAAAATATCCAATATTTAAAAAAAAATATATTTAATCAAACAAAAAAAAAAATTATTTTCTCAAAAAATAAAAAAATATTTTAAATATTTTAAATATATTAAATATTTTAAATATAAAATATATATTTTATTACAATGAGCAAGATTGTAATCGCTATGTCTAGTAATGTTTGAGCCTTGTTACGTGTAACAATATTTGGTGAGATGGGTTTGTTCCGTTCCAAATAGAAATGTCCTACAGGTTGACAACCCTTAATGGAATTGTTACTGAACGAATGATTTACTCAAGACCGATGATTTACAATTTGGCTGATGGAAGTGATGTTAGGAACGGGGCTGCAACAGAGCGTGAAATGACCCACTGCTATTGATTTGTTAAAGTCCATTTTTTATTCAGTGTCTAAAGTAAATCAGATGTTGATTAACCTTTGTTCTCTTATAAATGTGTATTTTACATAATGTCTATAAAATCAATGAAAAATGCTTTGAATTATATAATTTTGCCATTTGCCATAGTGGAGAAAAGTTTCGGATTATTGAAGAGGTCTCGCTGAGTGAAATAACTTTTATTTTAACTTAAGTGTTGAATTGATTTTTGGACAAGAAGTCAAAATGTAGGCCAAAAAGGTTCAGTATTAAACCTATATTTTCTTTGTTACATCTTATCAATTTACGTCTTGAGTCCAATACTTCACTATGGAATATTTGGTTGCACCTTTAATATTATAAACATATCCTAATTGCTACCTACATTAATAAATAGAATAAATAATAGAGAACTGCATTAAAGAAAAAGATTAGAAATTTTTTTTCCACTTTCAATTGTTAACAAAATTATTCAAAGCCGGATTATCTAGCTATATATAGGCATACTATTTTTTAAAGTCGGGTTTTGTTTATAAATTATTTTCGAACAATGTTTACATGTTTTATTGTTGATTTATTAATTATCTTTTGAAGTTACAAAACTCCAAGCTAGTAAGCCCACCGACTCCTGTTGCTAGCATAGATATCAGAGCACTAATGTATGTGTGTGTGTTGTAAATAAAGGAACGACTATCAGCTGATAGGCGGAAGAATGAAGGCTAAAATACTTGCTGCAGGAGCCTCTGAGTTTATTGGTTTGGAGCTTCGGGTTGCCAAAGTTTTTCTGAAGGGGATCCCACGTCATTCGGGATTGTAACGTCAAAAGAGAATAATTTAAACT
Source organism: Euschistus heros (assembly GCA_003667255.2). Classification (NCBI taxonomy): domain Eukaryota; kingdom Metazoa; phylum Arthropoda; class Insecta; order Hemiptera; family Pentatomidae; genus Euschistus; species Euschistus heros. The sequence continues at coordinate 2,125,931 of RCWM02000060.1, forward strand.
ATAATAAACACATGTTAAATTGTAAATAATTAAAAAAAAATACCTTATACCCGACTATGAAAAATAGTATAAACACTTCATATATATTTACTTTTATTGATTAATCAGTACCTGTCAAATGAAGGAACATCAGAGAGTCGGAAGAACGAAGGCTAAAAAGAGAGTGTTAAACACGAGAATAAATTTTACCAAAAGGTTTTTCCTCCTTGGCTTTACTTTTCATACGTATACAAGATCTGTCGTACAGGTTCTTTTCACTCTCTTCCCGGTGTGGAATATAATGGATGTGGCCATTATACGTAAATCCAAGAGGTTTTATCAGTAAATCCTGATTTGAAGGAACCATATAAGTTCGGAAGCGCTGGGTGTACTTCATTTTGAATAAAAAGAAAAATATGTTGTATATTAATTATAGCATTAATTTCAACAAGTTATAAGATCATTTTACAGACTCATGAAAAAATTCAAACACCACTGAAGCAGGAATCGACCACTGGACAACCTTGGAGTGACATTGGATCGTATTTGATAATAAAATTTGGAAAATAAGAGATCTTGTACAAATGAGTCCGTTTTTATTTATCATTATTATACAAAACAGGGATCATGTGAACAAGCTCAAATTCCGAAAGCCAGAAAACTCCAAGTGATAAGACTGAAGGCTGGATCAATGAAGCCAATGGGGAGTGGATTAATATTAGTGATGGAGGCTTGAAGTCCCTGGACTGAATTTATTTCGAGCCTTCTAAATTCAATGAAACGAATGATTTCTGCTGATCAGGGATTATAAATAATGTAAAACTCTTATTTCATTTTAATCTATTAAACATAAAAATAGGATCAAATACTTTTTAATCAAAAACTAATCTATACTATTATGTAAAAGGAAAAGCTATTTATCGTTTGTGATCATTAACCATGAAAACTACTAAACCAACCTGTACCAAATTTTAACTTTATCATCTTCATAGTTCAAAGAAGGTTTAGCAATGACAAAAGTTACAAATTTTCAAATAAATTGTTAATAAAACGATAAATATGTGATGCGCAGTGAAGTTTGAATTTCTACTGATTGATGGCGAACTCCATTTAAGAGAGGTTACAAAGGCACGGTATTGTATAGAGCTAGAAATTGATAATTAAATTTACATAAATCAATTAAATTGTTTTTAAAAATGCTATAAATATGTGGTGTGATTTGTGAATCCCAGTGAAGTTTAAAAATCGACACATGTTCCTAGCTCCATTTTGCAACTAGTGAACCTAGCTCTACCAAAGTCTAACTAAATCATATTTATAGTTCTAGGAAGGTTTGTAATAGTAAAGTTTACTATAGTTGCCGAATAAAAATTAATAATAAATCAAAATGCCGATCTTTTGCTTTTTGATGAAGTGTATTAATGAGCCTTCAGTTTTAAGCACTGACAAAGCAGTCCATTATCGGTAAGAGTCTCTGTCCATCTGGATTACCAACTTACCAACCACATTAAAATTATAAATGTGAAAAATTATAAATAAATAAGGATGTCAAATCAAGCTTTTACGTGATCTTGAAACACCTAATCAGTGCAATTTTAACTAGGTTAAAAGTGACTGCTATGCGTGAATATATCATTGAAAAATAATGCTTAATCGCATATTATAATATGAGATTTTTATCGATAAACAAACAAAATTTCAATTATTAGTTGACATTATAAAAGTTGTTTACTTATGAGAGCGAGCGAAGCCGCGACGATGATGCTAGCTAGTTACATACATCGATAAATAAATAAATACTTTTCTATTTATAGACGATAACATCAATGCTATCTTATGATAAATGATACATTCACAGCTGTAATTCACTTCATTTATGGTCTTTTCATTTTCTACTTTTTGGGTAAATAATGGATAAAAGGATCAAATAAACAAATGGCAAATCATCTTTAACCTTTAATTTTCAAATCGCTTTCCAAAAAAAAAAAAAACAGCAACTTATAGGCCCTCTTTGCATAATAGTGCATTTTTTCATAAAATGATATCAAATTTGACTGACATTTAAAAAAATTGGAATTGAAAAAAGAAAATAGTACGTATTAAAGCATACAACTAACACCGTTATATTAAAAAAGAAGTGCACAAAAAAAAAAAAAATTAAAAAAAAAAAAAACAGTAAAATCAATATTCGTCTGTATCTTGGCTTTCTTCTGATATTATTAGATCACATCCATCAATGTTATCTCCTTCAGTCGATTTCTGAAGGCTGAGCACGAAAAATGTGATTTTATTTCAATGCTTTATGTCTTTGAACTTTTAATTTGTAGATATTGAAGATGGCATGGATCCTCATTTTAATTTGTTTGCATTCAACGCAGAAGTCGCCGCAAACACCAGTTTTAGCTACGGATAATGTAAAATTAGTCTGCCTGACAAATTTGAAATAAATGTTGTATTTTACATAGAATATAAAACTAATTTTACTCTGGGCCAAATCCCTTAATAACATATATGTACAGAAATAAAAGCTGTTACATCTGGTCAGAGACATAATGAAATGAAAAAATTAAAGTAAAAATAATAACATAATAGTGATAATATATACATAGAATATAGTTAAATATATAGAAAGGAAAAGAACACTCTACAGATAAGAAAAAATAAGAAAAATAAAATAAAAATAAAATCCTTTGGCACAATGATTAGAGTTGTATGTACAATAGAGGTACCTAACTGTTATATTCAGAGGGAGAAAATTTGTATTACGTTGAATCTTAATCATGAAAGAACTGTATCTGAATCTGATTTCAGAAATGCAAGAACATATATTTTAACAGAGTTGGTAGAAAGATAGTTAGCAAGCATCATCTTTGGTAAGAATAAGGTTTTGGAAATAGAGATATTTGAATGTTTTCAGGGATTTCGCTTGTCAAATATCAACAGAAATAAAGTTTCAGAGGATGGTTGAGCGGAAGAGGAAGTAGCGTTGGAAAGCAGAAGTTATGTGTGATGAGGTATACAGATCTGAAAGACAAGATGTGGTATGTATTGAATTGACTGCAGATCTGGATCGAAGCATATTATAAATATAGGTAGGATGAAGGCTATTGATAATTTGGCAAAGGAATGTTCCGAGGAGAAATTGTCGACGGAAGGTGGGGTAAAGCCAATTTTGTTTGGTGTAGAAGTGGGAAACATGGGAGCGCCTCGGACTATCGAAGACGAAGCAGTTCATGATTCGCCTCAATCTGTCTTTGAGACCCGTCGGGAGGCCACCGAAAACCAGACAACCATAGTCGAGGCAAGGGAGTAATAAGGAAGAAACTAAAAGCTTACGGGATGATTGGAGAACAAGGTGACGAGTTCGGTGGAATAATTTGTGAATACCTATAAAATGGTGGGAGCTTTGAGCATATGAGGTTTCCAGATAAGGGTTTGGTCAAAAATATTCCAGAGATTTTTAACAGAGGAGTAGCAAGAGAGATAGGATGATCATTTAAGATCAAGGAAGGAAAATAGGAGAATGCATTAAGGAGGGGTACATGCATATGTGTATATATTGAGAGATCTGCCCGTGTTCCTCTTATAATACTTATGAAACAAATCATATAGCATTTCCGGAATAAAATGCGATTCGTTCTAGCTTGGTAGTATCCACTCCAAAGCAAGCTCAAGAACCACGAATTGCAAGAAGGGCCCATAAGACCAAGTTACAAATCCCGTTCTTTTATTTTACCCGATCGACTTATCGAATCGAAATTTTTACACAACCCTCTTGAATCGATAGAGAATAGATTAGAACGTGTTCCACAAAAAGGGCCTGATTGCAGCCACATCCTCAACTGATAAAAAAAGCAACTAAAATACTTGAAACATTTTTGCTATACCTCTGCTTTTTAAACCATGTTTGAAAAATATAATAATTCATTTCAAAATTAAATGTGAATTTTCATTTCTTTAAAAAGACAAAATGTAATTAAACTTTCCACTCCTCCAAACAAAACCAATTAATAAAATAATAAAATATTAAGTAAGGAAATTGGGGAATTGAATCGTTTTTTAAAATTATAATATGGGCTAATCCTAGTAATAAATCCACTTCTGACAACATACCTTTCGCAGAAATTGCTTACAATTTCTTGTCTGCAATTGAGGAAGTTTTCATAATCATAAGTTTCCGGTCAACCTTTGTTGTGACTGTTCGCAAAGGATTAAATACAAGATGATCTAATTATGTTTATGCCTAACACTCAGACTACCGATATGTATCCACAAACCAGTCCGCAGTTTCGAAAAAAAACCTTCTCCCCTAAGAGAAAGGATAATCCTCCCAAGACATTTCTCGTATTAAATTAACAGTTAAATTCGTGGCGGTCATGGCCTAGAGGATCGATTAAGGAAAGAAAGGTCAAAGAAAACCTTAAAAATACGAATTAAGCCTTAATACAATTTCAAAAATGAATCCTGAGAAATGTGCCGATGACATCTCCGATGAATTAAGAGATCAATCATGTCAATAGTGTCACCGAATAACTGCCATTTGGCACCTCCATCAGTGTGGAATATACACTGTGATTATGCAGCTGTGAAGGAACCATTTATCAGTAACAAAAATCAGAGACCCCGCCTTGAATTCGCCCTCGAGTATTTTCATTTGACTTTTAATATTTGGAAGAAAAAGGCCTTTATGAACGAAAAAAAAATTCGGTTTAATGGCTATTGGTAGGAAACAGATGTTCAGTAGCAAATACCAACTGCTATGTTTGGTGATAGGAATGCCACGCTGTAGGGTGTATTTTCAGCTTATGGTGTTGGAACCTTCGCGCTTATAAACGGACGTATGACCGGTAATATGCTGAGGAATATGATGCGAAACAATTTACTGCAATATGGGTGAAAAAATGGTCCTTGTTGCATTTACAAGTACAATAACGACCAAAAGTAGATACCAGCTATTGTTATCCGGTAGCTCCAGTCAAAAAAAGGAAACGTTTTGAAGTAGCTGGCTTAAAGTTTTCCTTAATTCGATAGAACATTTATGGCAGAACGTATCACCTTCTTTAAAAACCGGAAAGACCCAAAATCATAATAAAATTGATCAAAAAGGCAGTCCATTCGACAAGACAGAATTCAGGCCTTAATAAATTAGATATCCCGACGGTGTTTTGCTGATATTTCTGCCAAATGTATGGCAACTATATATTAGTGTAAGTTTACTGGAAAACTTTGGTATGATCTCCTAAAACAATTAAAAGTTGAAAATTTTATTTTTTATCATTGGTATATATTTTTTGTTGATTTTCTTTAAAATAGTGCATTTCTTATGCAGTAAAATGTTTAATTCTTTCGGGGTGGCCGGAAACTTATGAACACCACTGTATATATATATATATATATATATATATATATATATATATATATATATATATATATATATATATATCAGTTGTGGATTTCAAAATTATATATATATTTATGACTTATCTAAAACGACTTTTTGCGATTTATTGCCTTAAGTTTTACTCTTCCAAGTACTCACCGAAGAGGAAGTACGATAACCGATGAAAAATGTCTTTCAGAGTCCCCGTAGTCCTAGAAAGTAATTTAAAAAATAAAGTTCCGATACAGGTGTCCTCCCCTCCCATTCTTCTAAATTACTCAAAAGTTTCCAATAAAACTTTTTAAATGAGGGTATCTTGGCGCTAGTCTTAAACTGTTTATTGAAAAAAAAAAACCCAGCTGAATAGGAAATGAAAGATCTTTTTGCTGCTGAGCGGTAATCCAGCCCTTACACATACACTCTGTTAATATAGATTTTGTCTATTTTGAAATAACAGCCCCGACCTATTTGTTTCTGTGCTTTCTGATTGATTGGACTTCTAACGTATCATGTAACCAATTCTATTCTAGTTGTTGAAATTAAGCGTATTGTCGATTAATAATGATTGTTATATATTTCATTTAATGATATTATAATTTTAAAAGTATGATTTTTAGGATACAGTAAAATGAATTTACTTAAACTTTTTTTTTTAACTTCATTCATAAAAAATATACATAGACAATCAGCGGAATGTCTGGCTTGATAAAAACAAATCGTGCAGACATGTCAGGCATGAGGAAGAACTATACCCAGCTGTAAGTCTTCCTGGCATTCTTGTACCTAATTCTACTCTGACGCCAACTTGTCTAGTGGTCTCCGGGTTAACATGTCACCATGTTTTATCTTCGTTAATGATCAATCCCAGTTTGGTCGCAGCCTCTAGTTTCAGAAAGGATTCGATGACCACTAGTCCAGAGCGTCCAAATATAGAATAATAAATTTTTTTTTTTTTTTCCTCTTCTGTCAATAATTCTACCGTGATTCCTTATATTTTTACTGGTGCCAGACAATTGTACCAGAAATAAAGATTATTTTCCATTACGTATTAATGAAATCAAAAGTAGAAAAAAAAATAATATACTAAAAATAGCATTAAGAGTTTACTAACGTTTGTGAAGAGGGGTTGGGAGTAATGTTATTGCTAGTTGTATACTGAACTAAGAAAAGTATATTTGTATTTAATTATGGCATAGTTACAAACATTAAATATTTATTTAAGTAATGATGTATTTGGGAGTGAAATAGAATAACTTTAGCCGGTTATATTTAGTGATCTGAGGTTGTTTAAGGAGCATAGAGCTCAGGAGGTCGGAAAATAAATATTTGCTGAGCTGACAAGAGCTCTCGCAGTATCGGCAACCTTTGCTTACACAGAAAATGGAAAAGTTTTCTGGATAGACAAGTCATCGATACTAGTTTTGAAATAGATTACATACTATTAAAGGCATATCGTACATTTTCCATATCAACTTGGTAATTATGCTGAATTGGTGGTTGATTTTAATTGATAAAGTACTGTAGTTAGGATAACAGTCTTGTAAATCATGATTTTTAAATATCTAGACAGCAGGCCCGAAATGAATAGTTTTGTGACCGAAAAATCACAAGCATTTCCAGCTTCTAATCTAGTTTTTGATTTAATTCCTCTACCGGTAAATATCAATGACATGTTGGAAACCCATTTAAGAATTGTACAATTTTCTAATATTCTTTATTTAAGCTTAACTCCTCATATTTACATTTATCGTCACTAGAGTGTAGTTACATGTTTCGGGATATGTTATTGAAGAAATAAAATATATAAGTGGAAGGCAAAATGAATTACCACAAATTATAGTTATAATAATTATAATGAAGAGGTTAATAAAGGAAGTAGGATAGCAGAAAAATGTCTGATGATGGGATAACATATCCCGAAACATGTAACTACATTGCAGTGATGATAAATGGAAATATGAGGAGTTAAGCTTAAATAAAGTATATCAGAAAATAATTTAAACATTATATACTCCTTTATTCAAGAAATTATTGTACAATTTTTTCTGAAGAAAAAATATGTCCTTTTGGTACACATAATTGACTATTGTATAGTTTTAATATCTTCTTAACAATATATTATTTTATATAAAAGCAATACTGCTGAAGTTCGAACAAGCTTTGCATTCATTTAAGAGACATGATTTTATACTTTAACATTTTAAGTGAATTGCTTGATGGTATTCTCAAACTTTTTACTTTAGCTCGTCATTCGACTTTAAGAACAAAGGCAGTTGCTTAAATTATAATCTGCGGGGTTGAAATTATGAAGGCCTACTTAATTATATTTTTAGATGTCATATAACAACTTCTCTCTCCCTCCCCTCTTTCCTCTCTTTCTCTCTCTCTCTCTCCCTCTCTCTGTCTCTCTCTCTCTCTCTCTCTCTCTCTCTCTCTCTCTCTCTCTCTCTCTCTCTCTCTCTCTCTCTCTCTCTCTCTCTCTCTCTCTCTCTCTCTCTCTCTCTCTCTCTCTCTCTCTCTCTCTCTCTCTCTCTCTCTCTCTCTCTCTCTCTCCACCTTCTCCACTCCCTTTCTCCCTCTAAAATATTTTACGCAATTCGGAGTCCGAAACAAAAAGATATAACTGAAGAAATTTTGCAACTAGCACATCCTCAACTGTGGCAACACCAAATATTTTATTTATTTATTGATAGTTGCACTGTATAAAAATATATAATATAGAAAAGAATAACCGACGGACGGAAAAAAATGGGTATGTTAAATTGAGTTCTCTGTAGTGGAAACATATAAGAATATTAAAAATTTAATATATAAGGCCGTAGTAAAAAGCGTGATGCTATACAGCTTAGAAATATAGCTCCTAGAAAAATTACTAGGAAAAAGACTCCTGGCTGTGGAGATGGATTTTTGGAGGAGGTCAGCTAGAATCTCAAGAATTCTACAAATCCAAAATGAGATTATAAGAGAAAGAATGGAAGTAAGGAGGAATATCCTTGAGCTTATATTGTACGCAAGGGGCATGTTTTAATGGCTTGTAGGAAACTTGTCAAGGATGGATTTTTTTTTTTTTTTTTTTTTTAATAAATGTGGTTCTTGTATGATATAATAATAATAAGTGTATATAATAATAAGGCTTTATTGACATATTTAGTATAGATGTGCCGGACTAAAGTCCTCTATAATAAAATTAAAATTAAAAAAAAAAACATCTTTACCAATACAACACATGAAGGGTCTTGGAGTTGAGGACTTGGTATGGAAGTATTGTTTCGCAACCTCGAAATTCGATCAAGAAGTAATCCCTTTAAATTTTAATGCACCCAACGAGCCAAAAGAAGTTTACACTAAAAAAAAAAATTATAAACCTAATGTCATATACTTTAAGCAATGGACAAATAAAATGTATTGGAAAATATTTGAAATGCCCAGTTGATATTCAAAATTGATAGATTTTTCAACTCATTTGCTTACTAAACCCGACCCCGATATTGATCTGAAATATTTTTCATAGTTGATATATAAAAATGAAATATAAAACACTACAATATTGTTTAGTTATATTTATAGTTAGAGATGAGGAAGCAGACGGAAAGGGCACACAATCGATAGATAAACCACCCGAGCTTTCTGTAATTAGTAAACAGACGGCCGTGACCCAGGTAACAGTTTGCGCTGCCGCTCAACGCTCTGTGCCGAGCTGACCCTATCATCCCACATCTAAAATCAACTGCTCTTAAGCAATCCTTTCACGATTCTAGATTTATTTTTTAAAATTATATCACAAAAGTTTAATATAGGCAAATATGAATATTAAACTTGGATCATTAAAGTTTTTGAAATTATAATGTATATTAATATTATAAAAAGTTAGGTCCAAATTGCTGATTTTAGAATATTGTGACCGAATTTCGTCATTTAATATTTTATCGTTCTGAATATATTTATTGGGTCGTCCGGAAATTAATGCTGATTTATATTATTCAATTAAAATTACAAAATGAATGATTAGAAGATATTTTTATTGAGCAAAATAGGTTTCATTCCGGAGAAGCCAATACGTTGGCTTCAATCAATAGAATTTTGAATCATTATTATTCTGACTGAGTTGGAACTCTTAAAACAAAATTATACGGAAATCCCGTGCAGAGTGGTGACTTAAACACTGAATTATTTCTAAATAATTATGGAGAAGAAGATGATCAGGCATGCTGCCAAAGAGGAACACCACGTCTAAGAAGAAATTCTTTAATACGTGCTAACGTTTCGACCTGCCTTGCAGGTTTTCTTCAGGGCCACCGAACTACACGTTCGTCTCCTAACAAGTGTGGTTAGGTGGCCCTGAAGAAGACCTGCAAGACAGGTCGAAACGTTAGCACATATTAAAAAATTTCTTCTTAGATGTGGTTTTCCTCTTTGACTGCATCCCTGATCATCTTCTCCATTCATTATCACAGTCGAATTTACTTTTATCATTACTAAATAATTATGCTGTGGGCATAAATACATTGGCCATCTTCTTTTGAAAAGCTTGTCTCAAAGCTCAACCTCATTTGTCTAAATAAACCTATAGTATGTTAATCAAACATAGCAATTTAAATTAACTTTTCCAACTAATTTTAGGTTTAGATCGTTCGTTTGGTAGCTTTAATGAAAAAAAGCTGTTTCTTTCTATGAATAATTATATCAAACAAAAGTAATCACTTGGCCCCTTAATTTTAAACAAATATAAATTTTAAAGACATTCTCAAAAAGAATATAGCAATAAATAAATAAAATAAAATAACACAGCAATTATAGCATTCAAATTTCATAATAAAGAAATAAAATTAATTTCTCCCTGACTGGGGAAAATAATAGACTATGATTTGTCCATCTATAGTCTATTGCTTTTCTCAATTTATATTTTAGAATTAAAAGGATCAAATTACTTAAATTAATAATTAAATTAAATTAATAATCCATGATTATTTGAAATAAAAAATGCCGAGAGAAAACAGCGGTTTAAAATCTGACCTTTTTCTTCCAAACTAAGTCTAGCAAGAAGTGCTATACACCAAAAAATCTTCTCCATTTCATTTTTGACAAAGAATCTGCCATCAAAACGTCAATCAAAACGTTTCATTTTTGAATGTGAAAAAAACGTTTCAAGCAAAAAGTATAGACCCCCAGCAAAAAAAGAGATGCATCTCAAAAAACTTATTACGATACTGCTCCCCTTGTGGCCACTTAGATCCATTGTTATAAAAAATCATGCAGGCTTTGGATCTGTTTCAAACGTACAGTGAATATATGTTTAACCATATAGAGGCAGGTTATGGAAATTTATCTTCTTTAGCTTTCCCTGGGAACCACCTGGTGTTGACTGCAAATAACCGTTACTTCTGGCTCGGAGTACGTTCTTGTAGAATATTAAACTTCGTAAAGGATGGAGGTACAAATTCGAATTTTTTTTAAGGATTAGTCGGCATTGTAAAAATATTTATAGAAGTATTTTAGGATTAATTGAATTTCATAATTTTAAATTTCAATTATTTGTGCTCTTTGATGTATATGAAAAATAAAAGAAAAAAAAAAACTCAATTTATTTCTGACTAGGAAAAGCAATAGATCAGGAATATGTCTCCCTGTAATCAACTACTTTTATATTTACTCTTTTTTATTCTATTGATCGGATTGTATGAATCCGAAGAGAAATAGTTATTGCATGATATCTAATAAATCTGACAATAAATAATTTCTACATGGCATAAACCTAAATGATACTTAATGCATATTACTGTGATCCTATATGATACCTAATAAAACACATGATACCTAATCACTATCTTAGGAACCCTTGATTCAGAAAAAAAAAATCATAAATGTGTCTCCTTTATCGTAATAAGAAAAAAATACAGTTATAAGAGAAACAATAAATTAAAATTTAATAACTGGTAAATTAGTAAAAAATAGAAGAATGAAATGAATATTGTTTTTCTATTGTGTTTCAGCAAGAAAGGATCATGTTAACTTTAAATCCAAATAAAAAGGAATTTTATTTTTACAATTTTTCACAGGAAAAAACATCTGCAGTGTATTGTCGTGAAGAAGTGAATTGAATTTTCGGCTATTGCTGAAATTCACGATGTACGAAAATATCTAATGATGAACTCTTTTGGACTCTTCGATCATGGTTCATGGCATGCATTCATCGGAAAAAAAAGACAAGGATAGCCGTCCTCAAAAAAACAGGCCAAAAAGTGAATGGGCTAAAAATATCAATTAAGTTTGAAGTTTCATACTCATGAGAAAACCAAAACTTTCAATCGCAACCCATAAATTCCCTATCTATAAGAAAGCTCCTCCAATTTACCTAAGTTGTATTGAAAACTTCCCTGCCTTTTTCGCATATTTGGAAAAAGAGCTAGGCATCAACGATTTAATTTATTGATATTTACGAATGTATACATTGTATATAACAAGTAAATTTTTGAGGAAAATGATCACAATGACATGTCAATAACATAGAAAGAACTAATTGCTAGTAGCTCTTCAATAGTTCTACATTAGAAAGTCTCTTGGACATTTTTATAGGTAATGGATTGTGAGGTAATTCGGGAGACTAGTGGATTCGAGTGGGTATGGAGTTTATTATAAAAGGATAGGTATCTGGTTTGGTCCAATTCAGCAACATATGAAACATTTACATCTTTATGGATGTTTGTTTGTGACATAATAATGAGCATTGGGGATTTTATGATGGGTTTTGGTTTGTAGGGATTGGATACGAGAAGAATTGGAATGTTTAGTGGAGTTCCAGATCTCAACTTAGTATGCCCAAATGGGTCTAATACTGTCATACTGTATTTAAGTCTTTTGTAATTCATTGGGAGCTTTGTCTAGGAAATACTGGATTTGTCGGAAACGACGAGCAGTTTATTGTCTTTAATTTGGATTTAAATTTAAACTCAACAATGAAGCGAGTAACTTACGAATTCAGCTGACTGCTGCATGAGTGTTGTCAGAAGTCTAAAACAAGTGAATGCAGACTTTAAATTTTTTAAACGGATTTTTCGAAGTATGCCAAACTATATTCAGTCTACGAATTGATGAAGTGGATGGAGGAAGGCAGAGTAATGACCTCATGAATATAGCAGGTTTTTGTTTTTAGTTTTTAAGGATTTGAATCGGAAATATTTATGTCTGAAATTAGAATTAAGTCACTACACTTCAGAATATTAGCGAGTGTTGTTAGAACGTCAGGCATATATTTGATAAAGCAATTATAAAACTGTTTCCCTCATTTTACTTAATTTTTTTTTACCACATAATTTAAGTATACTTTTGATCTACTTAAATATGATAATTGTTGAGTTCAACAATGGTGACGTGAAGGGGATTTTTTGACCCGCTCTAGCTCTGTTGTTCGGATCAAAAATTTGACGGTAATTTTCTTTTTAGGAGTCTGATGGAGAATATTATTTGTAGCATAACATTTGCCGGTAGGGCCTACCGTTTAGGAGCTATGTTGGTTGAATAAAAAAAGTCACGTTTTAAACCGCTGTTTTTTCTCAACTTTTTTTTCTCAAGAACATGAGGTCATAGACGGCCAGCAGAATAAAAACCAACGTGATCTTACATATTATTTTATTTTTCCTTAATATTAATAAATTTACATTGTGTGATGGTCTTTAAAAAAAACTCAAGTTAGTAGATATCATTTAAATAAACAAAAACAAAATGCTAAGTAATTTTTTAAAAATAATTTTAATAATTTTACCTATGGTCATTTGTTTTAACAATTTATAAGAAAGCTTTCCGCCTCGGTCACTCCCGGAATGCCACACAGCTGTTTGCTGTTTTTTATTTTTTATTTTCAGGGAGAAGAATAGAATTATAATAATTACATAATTATGTAACACAAAACTATTTCTTAAGTCAGTGTTATCGATCGGTTCCTAGGAATCGACTTTGGATCATCGATTTTCGAAATTGATTCTTTTCTAGGGAATCGGTTGATCGTCAATTGGAGAAATTGTAAGAAAGGATTGACTGTTGGAAAACTACACATCCTGATATATTTAATATATATATATATATATATATATATATATATATATATATATATATATATTTATATATATAAATTACGTGTCGCCGCCTAGGGGCCGGCTAACACCTAAACTACTGAACCGATTTTAATCAAATTTGCATACCGTGTGCAGTTTGATCCATATTATTTGTATATTATCTATAAGTCACAATTATCAGTTAGCTCTATACGATTCTAACATATGGCGGTATAAGGTTATACTATTATATAAAAGGACAAGCAATTTTTCGTTTGTGTTCACTAACCGCCAAAAACTACTGAACCAATCTCTACCAAATTTTGACTACATCATCTTTATAGAATGGTTTAGAAATAGTAAAATCTAATGATTTTCAACTAATTCTTTATTGAAAAATGAATAATAAATGGATAACAGTGAAATTCAAAAATGGCGGCAATTGCCATCTACATGAAAGGTTAAAAGGTACAGTGTTACATAGAGGTGAACATTGATAATAAAATTTACTTATTTTCAATTAAATTGTTATAAAAACAGCTATATGGAGTGAAATATACCAAATTTTAACTACATCATGTTCATAGTTCTAGGTTTAGCAACAATGAAAATTTAAATGTACAATGTTGAGTGTTAGAAACGGGTTTTGCCACACTACCACATACTTTTATGGTTAGAAATTAAAATCCAACCAGATCAAATCAAATAAAATTATTTCTGTCGAATGAAGATTATTAAAAATCAAAATGCCGATCCTCAGCTGTTTAATATTGTGTGTAAAAATATGAATTCTTATACCGCAGTTTCTTAATAGTCTCTGTCCATCTGGATTACCAACTCATATATTAAAATTGAAAATTGGATGTCTAATTATGCTTTATGTTATCTTCAAACACCTAATCAATCTAAATTTAACCAAGTTAATAATGGCTGCTATGCGTGAAAATATTATCAAAAATATAATTTTCAATTGTTCACTTTAATACAAGATTTTTATCGATAAACAAAAAAAATAATTTTTAGAAAAAAAAACAAAACCGACTTCAAGATTAAACCTATATATATAGAACTAAAAAGTAAAAAATAATATTTTAGTTGCTTCGAAACAAAGAGAATTAAATGACAATCAACGAAATTATCGATACTTATATACTTATTCGCAATTAATGATAAGTTATTTTTGGAGTCGGTGCCAAAAAAAAAACAAACAGAATCCGAAAAAAAAAAATAAAAAAGAATAGGTAATTGTAAAGATTGCTCACTATTTCATCACCGCCACACGCTGTTTCGTGCCATTCAAAAGTTTGTTGCAAATGCAGGATTGAAAAATTATTTTTATTTTTCACTTTTTAGTGGTGAGTGTCTTTTGACCCCTATTTTCAGTTCAACTTACTTTGCCTGAAATAGATTTATTGACGTGAAATTTACGAGTAATGTACTTAGTACATAGATTTTGTTCAACTTATCGAAGTTTGACACATCGATCGAGAGTTGTCTGTATAATTGAAATTGCTTCATAATCATAAATATGTTTAAAATGTAAGGTTATATAACAGTGATTTTCATTAACTGTTATTTTGATTTTTCTTAAAAAGTGCTGCATTAATTTCAAAATATTTTTGATGGGACTACCTCTGAAGTATGCCCTACTGGCCTAAAAAAGAATCATCAAAATTGATTAAGAATTGACGAAGGTTCTCAACTCATCTGTATTTTTTAAATTTTTTTTTTTGTATGTTACGCGATTACTCCATCAATTCTGAATCAATTTTGATGATTCCTTTTTAGATCGGTAGGGCATACTTCAGAGGTAGTACCATATAAAATATTTTGAAATCAATGCAGGACTTTTTAAGAAAAATAAAAAAAAAAACAACAGTTAATAAGTGATTTTATTAAATGTTATTTTGATTTTTCTTAAAAAGTGCTTCGTTGATTTCAAAATATTTTTTATGGGACCACCTCTGAAGTATGCCCTACCGATCTAAAAAAGATTCATCAAAATTGATCCAGAATTGACGGAGTAATCGCGTAACATACACACAAAAAAAAAAAAAAAAAAAAATACAGACGAGTTGAGAACCTCCTCTTTTTTGAAGTCGGTTGAAAATCAATTATTAGTTAAAATTCCTCGACGGGGGATGATGAAGTTATATATAAAAGGACAAGCCATTTCTGTTCGTGATCACTAACCGTGAAAACTATAGAACTATTCTGTACCAAATATAACTACATCATCTTCACAGGTCAAGGAAGGTTTAGCAATAATAAAATTTACATATTTTCTCTTAAATTACTGTTTATAAAGCGATAAATATGTAGTGGGTAGTAAAGCGAGCGCCATTCAAGAGAGGTTACAATGATCCAGTGTCAATTATAGCTAGAAATTGATAATAAAATTACTAAATTAAATTAATTTGTTATCCAAAAAGCTATAAATATGTGGTGTGACGTGTGGATTCCAGTGAAATTTAAAAATCGAATAAGTGGCAAGCGACAATAGCATTTTAGTAAAACTAATGAACCTATTTGAACCAAATTTTAACTACATCATCTTCATAGTTCTTGAAAGATTTACAATTAGAAAATTTACTATAATAATAACTTATACTATTATATAAAAGGACAAGCCATTTTTCGTTTGTGATCACTAACCGCGAATATTACTGAACCAATCAGTACTAAATATTAACTACATCATTTTCATAGTTCTAAGAAGGTTTAGCAATATTAAAATCTACTGATTTTTAATTTATTTTTTATTAAAAAAGGTTAATATGTGGACAACAGTGCAGTATGAAAATTGACCGATAGGTGGGGAGTGCTATTCTACACGAGAGGTTACAAAACAGCTTGAAATTGATGATAAAATTTACTTATTAAACTATCAAGAAAATTATTAAAAAAGATTTAAATATGGTGTGCGATATGTGGATCCCAGTGAAGCTTGAAAATCGACCGATTGTGTATAGAGCCATTCCACAATAGAGTTAACAATGGTAAACTGAACCTATCTGTACCGACATCTAAATAAATAATTTTTATAATTCTAGGAAGGTTTTGCAATGGTAAAATTTAGAATAACTAAAATTTAAATGTACAGTTTTGAGAGGCAGGACCGAGGTTTGCCACACTGTCATATACTTTTATAGTTCGAAATCAACATCCAACTAGATCAAATCAATAAAGTTTTTTCTGTTAAATACAAATTATTACTAAATCAAAATGTCGATCCTTTGCTTTTTTATATCGTGTGTAAAAATATGATTCACGGGCCTTTTTTCGTAAGCACTCATAATGCAGTTTATTTTCCGCAAGAGTTTCTTAATAGTCTTTATCCATCTTGATTACCAATTCATACATTAAAGTTAAAAATTGTATGCCTAATGGTGCTTATATGTAATCTTCAACCACCTAATCAGTGCAATTATAACTAGATTAATAATAACTGCTAAAAAATCATTGAAGAAATAATGCTCAACCACATGCTAAAATACAAGAATCTTATCGATAAACAAATAAAACTTTAATTTTTAGTTAAATTATCTTTAGTTATGAGGGCGGGCGAAGCCGCGACGGGAATGCTAGTATATATATATAATTGATTTTTAAAAAAATGCTCCTAGTTGATTACTAATTTACTTCTTGAATTGATGATTTGGGTGCTAGGATGTTCTACTTTTTTTTTTAAATTATAATTTATATTCCAGTCATTTTAGAAGTTTTAAGCCTCAATCAGCGGAAAAAATTCCTAGTAAGCTGAATTATTGTATACTCCTTTATTGCTTCATTTTAATGAATATGTGAAAAATCGACATTGATATCGCGCTGGCTAAAAAAGTTATAAAGGTCATAAGATCGCAAAAATCAGCTTTCCGCGAATATCTCGCTACCTATTGCTCGTAGGTCTATTGAGGTCATAACAAAAATTGTTCATCGTGCAATTACCTACAAAAAATACTCGTTGCATTCTTCTGTAAGATCGACCGTTTTTTGAGCAGAGCGCTGAGAAAGCGACTTGCGGTAAGTCGTGCTATTCCGCGAAAACACGTATTTTGGTACTCTTTTGTCTATAACTCCTAAAATATTTGTCTGATTTAAAATATATCTTTTTCATCTGAGAGCTAGTTAAATTTACTGTCAGACCTTATGTATGAAGTCTTGATCAAGTCCAGTAAAACATCCATGCCAGCACGCTGAGAACCCCGTACTATTGTGAAATCCTTATTTTTTCGGCACATTTCTCGTTATAACTCCAAAAAAATTTGTCCTATCCCAATTTCCTTTTTTTCATCTCAAAGATGATTAAATTTACTATTAGATCCCATATATAAACTTTTAGTTAATTCCATGTAATACCCCAAAAAAACGGTTGATCTTACGGAAAAATGCAACAGGAATATTTTGTAGATAATGGCACGATGAACAATTTTTGTTATGACCTCAACTGACCTCCGAGCAATAGGACTGATTTTCGAGACCTTTTTGCCGTTATAAGTTTTTTGCCCGGCACAATATCAATGTTGATTTTTCAAATATTCATTAAAAGGCCGTAATAAAGATGTATACAAAAGTTCAGCTCACTAGGAATTTTTCCGCAGTTAAAACCTAAAATGACTGGACTGTTGTTAATAAAACAATTTTTTAGTGCTCCAATAATTTTGATATCGACCTATTTACTTTCAACTCTTCGAAAAATACGAAGAGAAATAATTACTAGCAACCTTAGAATACTAGGCTACAAAGGAGCTAATATTCGAGCCGAGAAAGGTTGGTAATTGACTGGAGATTTATTATCCTGTGATTAAGAAAGAAGGACCTGCTTGGATCGACCTACACAGCTCCCTGAGGATAAATTGAAGGGGCTGGAGAGAAAAACTGTTATAATTAGCTCCTTGTCGATAGCTCTGTTGCTGAATTGGCTTCTTCCCTTCGTAATTAACCATCAGCCCGAGAGAAAAAAAAAAAAAAAATCTTCGAACCCTGCAATCAATGAGATTTTTATTACAATATTTAAGAAACATAATGCCTTCCAACGTCAATATCTAGATTAAAACAACCCATCTTATTTTTAAAAAATAATTAAAAATAATCATAAAAATAGAGTATTGTTATAAAATTAAAAAAGATTTAGTGGGTCAAGCATTACCTAAAGGTTTAGTATTTTTTTTACCTATTTTCCTTTATTGTACATGGAAGTCATCTGACAAATTGTATGTAAAATCTATCGAAATTTCACTTTTTGTAATTTATTTTCAATCAGAAAAAGAGTCAATTCCAATCTGATATAATTTTTGATTTGTTAATATATGTTGGTAGTATAACCGCAAGTAATATTAATTTTATTATGAAATCCCTCAAGATTTTATGAAATTTCAAAAAAATTATATTTTTTAAAAAGTTTTACATTTTTCCTTTCAATAGCTCTAATGTTCCTGGATATTAAAATCTGAAACATACACCAATCGTATTTCTAATCTGTATGTTCGGAAAAAAAAAACATGTGTATTTACTGAGAAAAAAGTTATAATACCTGAAAAACAACGAAATGTCTGTTCAGAGCGATAATTTTGAACATTGAAGAGGTTGGAAAGGTTTAATTATTTATTATGTTTAATTATTATTATATTTATTTATTATTATGTTTAATTATTCCGTCGGTCTTTTGAGGTGAAAATATCTTTATAATTGATGCTGGTTGAAGGAAGGGGTTGTGTACTAATGAGGCACAAATTTTAAAATGGTTACTTCAAACTTAAAAGCTTAGTTAAAATTACCATAGCGCTATTTTGATCTCGTTTTAAATAGGGAGGATGAAAGTTTTGTGAGTAGGCCACGGTGTGAATAATTTGTGCATTTTTAAAGCGACCCTCTTAAGTTTCGGTTTAGCCAACTCGGTGGAAGTAACGACAAGAGTAGGGCTGTAAAAGATATGCATTTGCATATTTCTCCTAGCCAACTAAAACATCTAATATCATCTAATTGTATATGTTTTGAGGCATTTGGCATTTGGGATCAATTTGATTAATTTTTATTTTGTATATTTTGCCATAGATATATATTTTACATATTTTGAACATTGCATATTATCTACATACTAGGCTTAGCAGCACAATTTTAATTTTTTTATGTTTTTGAGTAAACAAAAAAATAAAGTATAATAAAATCCGAAAAATAGCTAAGGGAACTCCTCCTATTCTTTTTTCCCACCTAATGAATGAGTTTGTGTTTGTCCCAGATACTGATTCTTCCGTTTGCGCGAACTTTCGATTGCATTTGCTTCTCTTGAAATTGTTTAATCGAATTAATTTCTCGTTCTCCTTCGCTAAAATACTTGGAATATTCCCTCAATTTTCTTAGTAACCTACTTCGAACCAACATTCCATTTCCCAGTCTTTCACGAGGTGTCATCTATCCATATCTCTCCTGTACTGAGGAAACTCCTCGAAGATATGCCTTACTGTTAGGGCAACTCTGTAGAGTTGACACTGAGGGGGATCTCTCTTTGCCATCAGGTAGTCGTGTTAAACGACAGTGTCCAATTCTTAGCCGTGTGATTATCACCTCCTCCCTTCTACATTGTCTTGTCACATCATTCGTTAAATGTTTATTTCTGTCTCCTACTTTCAAAGACAAAGGATATTTTTGGAACAAGAATAAGACGATAAAATATATCGCACATGTATTTCTTAAGTGACGCTACTCAAAAATCTGTATTTTTGATTTATCATCATGTTTGAGTTAAATTTATACATTAAAAACATAGATTTTTAAAATACTGACAATCATGATTAGCATTGAATAGAAGATGAAGAGAAGAAGGAAAGATGAGAAAATAAATACAATTTCTACTTAATATGTTTCTCAGCCTTCTATAAATTGTTCCATTTTCTCAAACCTCCCCTGATACGTGACTGAGGACATGGTTTGCTATTTCTCGTCTATTTGCATAACGCAATCATAGGTTTCTCTATGTTCTCTGATCTAATTCCTATTCTCCTATTATCGAAACAACTTTTTTTTATTGCAAATCCTTAATTATTTATTTAATTTTATCTTAACGTTAATGTCACTGTTTAAGAAATGTTAAGATGATGTATGTTAAACACGCATCAATACACCATTTTCAAAAGACAATAAATTGCTCTTCCTTTCTATTTAGACTACTCCAATATTTACTAGACAAACATTTAAAGCCCCCAATAAATTAACAACGACATTACATGACAGTATGGTCCATTTGGACATATGGTTTTCAGTTTTGAGACTCTACTGAACCTTCTCATTCTTCTCTTATCCAATCCTTACAATCCATAATCCTTCGTAAAATCCTCAAAGCTCCTTACAGGTTACAAACAAATGTAGCCCTAAAGATCTTAATGCTCCTCAAATTTACTCGCTGTAGATAATGTTTGCAGTTGTAGATATCAATGAATAGTTAAAAAAACAAAACAAAAAAAAAACATTCATCATCATTTCTAAAAATATATAAAATATCATCACTTTCCTACACAGATTATATATAATAAATTTAAAAAATGTAAGACAAGAAATAAAACATGCTGATTGGATGGCTGCTAAACTATATCAAGGCCAAGAGTATTCAAATGTTAGAGAGATGAAAGGAGGAGCTTAAGTATGCAAATACATTTATGTTCCTAAAATTACTATTCAGGCAAATGGGTAGTCCCAGGGGTTTTCTTTATGGCAATCCGGTATATCTGTTTCTCCTTGAAAAACATTTAAAATGAGATTATTTGAAATATTTTTTTGGTCCTTTAAACAAAACTCTGGGATGGTTTTGAACGAATTGATTATTCCTAATGCTTTGTAAATATTTAATTTTAACCTATTTTCTATGTGATGTATTAGTTTCACACTTTATTTGGAAATATGCGTCTTATTATTGTTATGTCCTTATATGTTCTTTTGATCTTTGATTTACAGATCGTCCAACTTAATCCTTGTATTTAGCTTCACATACATCCTATTTTACCTCTTAAAAGGTTTATCTACAGAGTTAGTCAAAATTTAATAATTTCTATTTGACAACGAATTTCCTGCGGTTTCATAGCAAGGTACCAGCGGTTAAAGGTGCAGTAGCCTTCAACATAGAAGCTCAAACAACATCACGCAGATTGAAACCAAGACTCATGCAAGACGTCCTGATGTAAACAACATTACTATTTTATTCAGTATTTACTTCTTCGTTACAACAATAATTAAGTTTCTTAATACTACAATTTGATTTTATTACTTCGTTATTTCTTTACTTTTTTTTATTTTTATTTTTTTTATTAATATTCACTTTTTTATTTTATTTTTTAATTATTAGTCTCAGACAAGATGGCCGCATCTACATATCATGTTTAAAATCGCTCTGTGTTTGTGACATTTTTTTCTGAGTATTAGACTATGTTAATCTTTCATACCTGGCAAATAGTCATAATATTAACAATATACCAATTCGACAATAACTTTCAGTGAGGTGAGTGAAAACATAAGTAATTTTGAACTAATATAATATATATATATAGGTGTGGCAGTTTAACTGGCTAGAGTGGCTTCATAGCCCGTAAACAGCACTTATCTGACAAGTTCAAGAGCTCTGTTGATAGTTTATGTAGTCTCTAGTTCGTAATAAAACTTTTAATTTAAATTTTTTTTTTAAAGTTGGAACGTTTTAAGTTTTCTTTTTCTTTCTAATTTTATAATTGTATTTCACGAACAATTTATTCATTATTATAAATATTGTAAATAATTACATGAATATTTTAGTATTAATTACTATCTTCACTCTCTAGCTTTACAATTATTATTAATTAATTTATTATTATTTTTTTTGTATTTATTAATATATCATAATGGAAGTCGTTACGTCTGGTGATGACTCAGAGACAGAGACCCCTTCTTACTCAGAATTCAGCAAAACTGAGTAACAATCTAGAACTCTCCAGAAGCGCCATAGAATCGCCACCCTAGGTTCAGCGGGCAAATCAACAAAAAAAAAAAAAAAAAAAAAAACAGCGAAAAAAAAAAAAGACAGCCAACAATACTAATAATCAATCTCATAATACTGATAATCTACAAACTCGCAGTAAATCTACTGCAGCCAAAAATCTCAGCAACCCATACCGTCTACATCATCTACCAGCAATAATAATAATACAAACCTGCATAATACATCTGATCCCGAACCACCTCCAATTTATGCAACTAAAATTGAAAATTTCATATCTTTTTGCCGAGAAATAGCAGCATTGATGGGAGAGACTAGTTTCAACTGCTTCTCTCGGGTCAAAGATATAAAAATTAAAACCTCAAGTAATGATGACTATAAAAAACTTGTCAATTACTTAACACTTAAAAACTACGACTTTCATTGTTACCAATTGGAAGAAGAAAAATCATATAAAGTGGTTTTACGTGGTCTCCATCTACCACCCCAACGAGCGCCATAAAGCATGATTTGGAAGCCATTGGTCATAACGTGAGGCAAGTTTCTAATGTGCTTCACCCGAAAGAAAGATATCCACTTCCATTCTTCTTCGTTGACTTGGAGCCGGCTGGAAACAACGATGAAATATTCGATGTAACCAGGCTGGTATATTCGGTCGTGAGGTTTGAAGAACCGAGAAGAAGATCAACTATAGTACAGTGAACCCGATGTCAAAGTCTAGGACACACCAAGACATACTGCAATCATCAAGCCAGGTGTATAAAATGTGCTTGACCTCACGCAACTGAAACATGTCGGAAATCAAAGGATATGCGCACTGTGTGGTCTAGACCATCTAGCAAGTTACAGAGGCTGCTCAGTATATAAAAGTTTGCACAGCCAGAGAACCTCAAAGGCGTCCTTCATACAAACAAGACAAGAACCTGAAATCGACAATCCACAACAATTACATAGAATTCAAGAAGCCCAATCCAAGAGAATCGAACAGTAACAATCAACCTCAGCACCAAGCCATCAACAACGACAGGAAGCATCATACTCGCATCATAAAATCAGGTATCAAACTCAACATCAGGCTCCTCGAATCTCCCAATCACATCCCCAGACCTCCCAATCCCATCCTCAACCCCCAAACCAGAACGCTCCTGTCCACAATTTACCTTTAGTAGTCAAATTACCGCCTCAGAAGCAACATCCAATTCCAATCCATCCACCTATTCAAAGCAACTCTTCATCCCAAATAGTCCAGCCCCTAACCACTGCTCCTATTCAAACATATAATCCATACCAAGCTCCAGATTCATTCCCTCTTCCCCATCCAAATACCAATGATAAAAACGCCATCCTTTCCTCATTCCTATTTGAACTAAAAGAAACTATCAAGCCCCTCATCACCCTTCTTACTAGAGCCCTTACAGAAATTCCATTTAATGCAGCGAGATGAGCGGTAAGCCTCTGGCTGTCATTTTATGAAATGCAAACGGACTACAAAATCACCGAGATGAACATTTTTCTCCATGACAATGAAATATATATATATATATACTGAAACTCACTTTACTCAACGTAAGTATTTTTACATACGAGACTATATCACTTATAGATCAGACCACCCAGACAACACCTCCCATGGCGGATCCTTATCCATAAATCAATACGTCATTCTCATATCCATTTTACTGCAATCCACTTCAGTATTCATTTCAGCTCGTCCTGCTTTTCCATTTTCAGCTGTATACTGCCCTCCTGGTAATTCAATTTCTCATAATCTCCTTGATTCCTTATTCCGATCCCTCGGACCGCGCTTTATTGCTGGAGGAGACTACAACGCCAAACACCAGTGATGCAGTTGTCGAACAACCAACACCCGTGGCAGCATCTTATCCCGTATTTCATCCTCCAACTGTTACTCTGTCCTCTCACCCTTGAACCCGACCTATTGGCCTACATCCCTCAAAAAACGTCCTGATATCCTGGATATATTCATATCTTCCCAAATTTCATCCTCCCAAACCATCATCAAATCCCTAGATGACCTTTCTTCTGATCATAGCCCTGTTCTGCTTCTCCTAAATTCAAATCCCGTTCCGTAACCCTTTCTTCCTTGACTGATCACAGGACGAGTAGACTGGGACGGATTTCGATATGATATTGAAAATTAAAAATTCAAAACCTGCAAAACCATACTAAAAACCATACTACTGCAAAACCATACTAAAGACTTGTGACAAATCATTATGGATGACTAGGAAAAATCTTCTAAAGTGCAAAAACTTTAATCACCCTCTCATTACAGATTCTCAAACCTGGACAAGATCTGACCAAGAAAAATTCCAAATTTTCGGTCAACATCTCTTTAAATCATTTAGCCCACATCTTTACATCTTCAATCCTAATCACCTTGAATGTATTGAAGCGGAACTAAATATATCACTCCAACTGTCTCCTCCTCCTAAATGATTTCATCCTTCTGAGATATCAAACATAATCCACTGATTACCTTCAAACAAAGCCCCTGGACACGACCTTATCCAAATCTTCCTCGGAAAGCCATCCTATTCCTAACTTACATATATAATGCTGTGCTGCGTACTACATATTTTCCTGACTCCTGGAATTATCTATAGTTAAAATGATTCCAAAACCCAAAAAGCCACCTGAGCTCCCATCCTCATACCGCCTTATTTCTCTTCTCCCAATAATGGGTAAAATCCTTGAAAAACTAATTTTAAAACGCTTGTATCCTATCTTAGATTCCCATCATGTAATCCCAGATCACCAGTTTGGATTCCGAACATCACACTCCACAATCCAGCAATGTCATCGTGTGGTGGACGCTGTCTCTGCATTGTGCGCGGAATGTACTGCACTGGAGTCTTTCTCGATGTGGAACAGGCGTTTGACCGAGTTTGGCACCCGGGACTGCTTTACAAACTCCGTAAATTCCTAACTTCTACATATTTCCTTATTATTCGATCCTATCTCACTGATAGAACCTTTAAAGTAAACCATAAATTTTCCAATTCGTCTCTCTTTACCCAATCTGCTGGCGTTCCTTAAGGTAGTATCCTTAAGGACCTTAAGGTAGTAACCTTTACCCTTCATCGTAAACCTACGACTTCCTGTCCTACAGTATCCTTTAATAATATTCCATTAATCCCTGTTGAACAGATCCGCTACCTAGGACTCTACTTGGACAAACGTCTTACTTGGAATCCACATACAAGACTAAAACGACAAGAAACTGCTCTTCGTTACAGACTACTTCAACATTTACTGGACAAACGATCAAAGCTCCCAATTAATTACAAAAGACTCATTTACATGACTGTGATTAGACCTATTTGGACGTACGGAGTTGAGCTTTGGGGCTCTAATAAACCATCTCGTATCCAATCCGTACAATCCAAAATCCTTCGAAAAATCCTCAATGCTCCTTACTTTGTGACCAATAAACTTATCCATAAAGACCTTAATGTTCCTTATGTTACTGATTTAGCCAAGACCATATACCTATCCTTCCATAGTAAGCTCCATAACCACTCCAATCCACTAGTCTCCCAACTTGCTTCCCACTCCATTCCCGATAATACTGCGAGGCGTCTAAAAAGAAGATGGCCTAGAGACATTTTAGTGTAGGTTTTATTGAAGTGCTACTACTGAGTAGTTCTTCACAAGTTATTTACATGCCATTATATTCAGTATGAACACATTTACTTGATGTATATGTTTTTGTACAGTTGTAAATATCAATAAATGAAAAAAAAGAAATTTTTTTAAATTATTAATTTGTTGTTAAGTACCTGATTTTTTATTTATTATTAGTATTATTTTATTCATTTTTTTTTTATTGCTACTCTTCGCATTTTTTTCCTCTTTTAATTTATTGTTATATACTACCCATACAGTTCTAATTATTCCACAGTTATTAGAAAACTTATTTGTTATGGGTTTATCTTGTACGAGACTATACCCTTCCTCCTACCATCTTTCAGTCGAATAATCATTAGTTCACTAAAAAATAGCTGAAAGATTTAATTATTATTAAATTGAGTGATTTTTTATATTTATTTTATTTTCAGATCGGGACGGTAAGCTTTACATGGATTTTATTTTATTTTTTATTTTTTTATTTTTATTTTTATTTATTTATTTTTTTTTTTTAAAGCCCCTTTATTAGTTCTGTTATGCTTAATATTTTATTTATTTATTTTTCTCCTTGTACTGTAACTAGATTACATTTTAAGGAATTTATAAGTGATAAATATAGGTTTGAAAATTTTTGATTTAATTTAGTTATTATTAGATGATGGGGGTTCATCTTTTATTTGAGCCGGCCTAACCTAACAACTTAAACTAAAATTAAAACTTAAATTTATTCACGCATTGTAATATATTTCTGCCAACGTTGGGGAGCTGGACTTTCTATAAGTTTATTGAACAAGTTATTCCCGGACAGTGGTAATTTTGATTGAAAATTTAAATGTTTTAGATCTGTAATTTCTTTTATTGTCAGTAATTGAAGCTCTTTACTTATTAATTTTGACTTTTTCTTTTCGAATGCCGTTCCCTTTACTATTTTTCTAATAATTCCATTTTGAAATGATTCTAACCGTTTTGTCTTTGACAGATGAAGGAACATCGGTGCTCCATAGAGTAATGCCGGCCTCAAAACGCATTTATAAATTATTAGCTTGAGCCGTAGTGAAAGACTCCTTGATAGCAATAGGTGATAAAGTTTGTATGAGTTTGTCCGTACAGTTTTAAGTTTCTTTTCAAAATGGGCAGAAAACGTCATATGTCTGTCAAAGTAAATGCCTAAATATAATAATTTATTAGAAATTTTGTTTGTATGTCCGTTTAATTTAAAATTAACTGGGAGCTTTTTTGTTTTTTTTTTCCTTTTTGAAATGAAAATATCGTACATTTAGTTTTATTAACATTCACGTCAATATGAAGTTTTCTTAAGCCGTCAACAATCTTTTGACATGCTACTTCGGCTTGACTGAGGGCCCTTGTGGCATTGAGGCTACTGCTTGTGATAGCTAGGTCATCAGCAAAAGCGGTTACACTGGATTTGTGGTATTTAGCTCCAACAATGTTTGCTGTATATATAGAAAAAAGGATCGGTGACAAAACCGCTCCTTGTGGGACACCACAAGTAAGAGGTACTTCTTTTGAATAGGCTTCTCCAACTTTTACCACTATATATCGTTGGCTAAGAAACGATTTAATAAGCGAAAATAGTTGCTCTGGGCATTCATTGTCTATTAACTGTTGACATACTATGCCGTGCGAGACAGCATCAAATGCCTTTGAACAATCTATTGATATTAATGCAGTGGCCGTGTTTCTATTGAAATTTTGAGATACTTCATTTTGCAATTTCACCAAAGGGTGTTCAGTGGATAGGTGTGTCTGAAATCCTGCTTGTTCTGGTGGTATTATTTCTTTATCCCTGCAGAATTTCTTCAAATATTCTAGGATAATTTTCTCGAATATTTTTGCTATATGGGGAAGCAAACTTATTGGTCGGTAGTGAGCAGGTTCGTTTCCATTTTTTCCCGGTTTAAGTAATGGGAATAACGTGGCACATTTCCATCCTTTAGGGAAATATCTCAGTCTGATGCAGGTATTACTATAGTACGGTTTTACTATAGTACTTCACTTTAAGAATAATATGGCGCAGAATTCAGCATATAAATATTAAGGGTTTAAAAGATTATATTACCGGTTTTAGCTTCGAAAACGTCATTACTGTAACTGTCCATCGTTCTATAATTTATTATTTCTTTAGAATTCTTTGTATAGCACGTGAAACGAATTTTTATTTATTTATACCAAAACGAAACCCTTATTTAACGATTATTGTGGATCACTTTTCTTCTAGTATTTTCGTTCATAATAATAATAATAATAATAAGTCATTACCGTTACCAAAACCAAAATTGAGCTTGTGTAGCGACCAGAGTGAATTTATCGACCTATAATTTATGTACCTGCTGATACGTTTTTATCTGATTGTTTTTTCAAATATTTTAGATTTGAACTAATCGTAAGATCCTGGCTGATCTGTAAAACAGTTTTTTTTTTTTTTAAATAATAATACCTGCATGGATTTTAACAATATTAATTATGATTTAGGCGTTGATTCCAGGAAATTAGTTGTCGAGTAGCTATGATGAAATTACAATTAAATTTTAGCGATGATGACATTTTTCTCAACTCATTATCTATTTCAAATGCGGAAAATGTACCTGAAGTGAATTTGAGTATGAATTGGTCATTCCAGAGTACTTAAATGTCACATTTTTGACTATTTTTCTGAATATATCTTAAATTAAATATATAATTAACTTACCCAATTAATTGAGTCATTTTTAAAATACTGGTCTTAATTTCTCAAAATTCTCTCCCTCTCGTGAACGGTTTCATTTGAGAGTGCCTCATTATCCAAGAAACTTCGCTTTCGAACTCTCCGCCCCCATACCCTCTCTTTAGCTACTTATTTTTGAGTTATTTGCTCTCTTCATCAGTCTATACAATTTTAAATTAATTTAGTTTTCAAACTCACACTACCTTTTTAAATCCAAATTATCATTAACTAGCATCCTTCGTCGCGGCTTCGCCCGCTCTCTTAAGTAAAAAACTTAGATAATTTTAACTAATAATTGAAGTTTTATTTGTTTAGAGATACAAATCTTGTATTATAGCATGATATTAACCATTATTTCCTTAATGATATTTTCTAGCATAGCAGTAATTTTTAATTTGTTTAAAATGGCACTTTTTAGGTGTTTGAAGATTACCTATAATCATAATTTTAAATTTTAATTTATAAGTTGGTCACTCAGATGGACAGATAATATTAAGAAACTCATCCGAATAATGGACTGCATTATCAGTGCTTATAACAAGAGGATCGACATTTTGATTGGGTTATAAATTTTAACCGGTAGAAATACGTTTATTGATTCCATCTGTTTGAATTTTAATGTCTAACCCATGGAGTTATAGTACTATGGAGAGGCTCTTCCCGTATATTGTTCCTTGTGGCGAGACCAAAACATTAACCGGCCACGCCAACTATGCCCAACTGGCGACTTGCATTCCATCGGGCTGTGGCAATTGAAAGGGTTCGTAATAAATAAAATAAGTACATCAATAAAATAAAATAACAGCAATATAAAGCCAAGGAAACCAAAATTTGAACTGATAAGCGGCTAATATACTGATAATACGGTGCACTCCAAAATGGCTGCCTGCCCTGGCTATTGAGAGGTAAGCCCCCTCCACTTGTCTATAACTCCATGGTCTAACCATAAAAGTAATTGGGAAAACCTCGGTTCTACCACTCAACATAGTACATTAAAATTGTTTTATTACAAATTTCATTATTGCTAAACCTTTCTAGAACTATGAAAGTGGTGTAGTTAAAATTTGCTGCAGATGAGTACAGTAGTTTTACCGTTGTAAACCTGAATGCGAAATAGCGCTAAACACATAAGGGGCGATTTTCAAACTTCACTGGGATCTACATGTAGCACTAAATATTTAAATCTTTTAAAATAATTTAATTGAATATAAGCAAATTTATCAATTTGAAGCTATATATAAAATCTTATCTTTGTAACCTCTCTCATATGGAATAGTGCTCGCCACCTGTCAATTTAGAAACTTCACTGTAATCCACATATTATCGCTTTATTCATAAAAAAATAATTGGAAATCAGTAGATTTGATTACTGCTAAAACTTCCTTGAGCTATGAAGATGACCTTTTATATAATAGTATAGATGTAACTTATAAGATTATATATGTATACTTATTTATTTATTTGACCAAAGAGAAGTTGCCTATTAAGGACCAAGGAATCTGGGAGTATAAGTACATTAAAGGTAAAAAAATAAAAAAATGAATTATATTTAAATAAATAAATTTAAAAAATAAATAAATAGTAAAAAAACCAAAGCATTTCGTATTTCTTCCTGACTGGAAAATTTAATAGAGAATGTGTCTATCAATAAACTACTGCTTTTCCTAATTTACATTTTAGAATTAAAATGATCAGATTTGTTTATTTAGTAATTAAATTAAATTTTAATTATTATTCGAACTAAAGAAAGTTTCGAGAAAATAGGGGTTTCAAAAATGACTTTTTTTTCATTCAAACCAAAATATGTAGCTCCTAAACGGTAGTTCCTAGCGAAAAATGTTATATAACAAAACATATTCTCTATTTAATTCCTAAATTGGAAAACTAACGGCAAAATGTTATATCTTTATGAGTGGAGAAAACGTTAGCCAAATGTTGATCCCTAGCCGAAAGATATATTCATGTCAAAAACACTAGATATGAAACATGTTGATATTATTGAAGTAAAACATAGAAAAACAAATGTGTTTCTTTCAGTGAAATCAATTATTACCTTTATAATTGCTTTGATACTATTTTTTCGCAAAAGAAGTGTTAGTTCAACTGGAACTATATTATTACTGTTTTCTTAATAATCAATTATGAAACGAGATTTTTTAATTTTTTTTTTTACACAAAAAACCTACACCAAACAAATAATATAAATCCGAATCTCTATCTTACTACGGGCAAAGTATAGGGTATCTGAAAATTCTCCAGAAGTTCTTTAATACCTCTTGGACGTGTGGTTGAGCCACTGTGGTTAAAAATGAAAGGGGTTGAGCCGATGGAAGCAAAATGTTACTTCACCAAAGCATGCGGTGTTGGCCAATCTGATGACGGTCCGACATACTTAAATGTTAACGACACCCTTAGAATTTTGACTAGCAAAAAAACATATAAATGCTGCGACATTCACAAATTCGTTTAAAACGTGTTTCAAACCATAAGAAACTAATTAATTTGATTATTAACAATGGGAATATAACAATTATCTAAATTCAAAGTAAATCCTAGTTATTACTAGCCAATGAATTATGCATATTAATAACATTAGATCAATACATTATGGCTGCAAACAAACAATCAAAATATTTATATAAATTGGCATCGCTTTAAACCCTCAGTATTAACTACGATTATACGATTACCCTAGTAAGGGTACTCTGGTGTCTGAGCTGGCAAGCACTTGCTGCAGGAGTCGGTGGGCTTACTGGCTTGGAGTTTCGGGGTACCAATTTTTATTCAGAAGAGGATCCCATTAAATAAGGGGTCGAAACGTAAATAAAGAGAGGAGAGAGGAGAGGGAAAAAGGAAATGTATATATATATATATATATATATATATATATATATATATATATATATATATATATATAGTTATAGAAACCCAATGGTATTAAGGGATAATAAATAAATGTACACTATCCCCTCTCCTAGATAACTGTATAAAAGGGGCACCCCCACCTTCGTCCGGTGACACTCTGCCTCTACCCGTTATGATGTCAGTTTGTTCCACGAAGTTTTGTAATAGGCTTTAAGATTGTGCTTTTTCTTGTATAATGTATGTACTTCAATAAAATCCTCTTTTTAAAAACTCAGCCCCGCGAACATTTTATTTAGCTGGCGCCCGAACGGAGGGACATTTGGAAGCGTTAACGTAACTTCGCGGCAGTTCTATCTTATTTCAGGTACAGAACAGCGAGACCTCTTTCCACTGGCATGAGAAGATTGGGAGCTGAGTACTAATACATCAGCAGATCTTCAAGTCTTTGGGAGCGCTTTGGTATTCCAATACCTTAACCAGAAGGACCTTCAACCTCTTTGCTAAGGAATCGACGGGAAGGAGCTAAAGGAGGAAGTCATCGAGAAGACATCGAAGACAACGAAGACATCGTTGTATCAAGAAAAAGTATAATTATTTTATTTTTATTTTTATTTTTAAGTAATTTTTGTAATTTAAATATAAGTTAGTAATAAGTATAATAATTTAAAATATTGATTTATCTTTATGAATGGTTTGGAAGAAAAATTAAGTAACTTGAAAATAACAGGTTCTACGTTAGTTAAAAAAGAAGATATTAATATGGCTCTTGAAATTAAAAATCACGATTTATCATTAATCCCGGAATACGACGGAAATCCGTTACAACTAGTTGATTTTATCAGAAATAGCGAATTTTTATATAATTTATATTGTAAAGAGGACAATACTCATAAAAATACAAATCAAGCAAAATTAGTTTTAACAATTTTAAATAAATTAACAGGTAAAGCTAAAGTCGCCGTATATGACAAAGAATTTAATACCGTCAAAGAAATAATAAAATTCTTAAAAAGAAAATATCAGGACACGAGAACTAGGGAACAATTAATTTCAGAAATTTTAAATACGCGGACTTATCATAACGAGAACCCACTCGATTTCTTAGAACGACTGGGCCAAAAAAGATGCGATTTATACGCACGTATTTATTCAGACAATGAGATACTAAACAAACAGGACGAAATGTATAGGTATGACAAACAGATATCCCATCACGCAGTACATAGCTTACATCCGGCATTAACAGATTTTATTTATCACATTAAATTTGACTCGTTAGAAGACCTAGAAGAAATATTAAGAAATAGCGCGGCCCACATTGTTCACAGAATTTATGGGGATAAAAAACACTCTAAAAACAGTCCGGTACAAAATAATTATAAAAAGAAAATTTCGAAAATAATTTTAAAAACAAAGAGTACCGACCAAATTTTAACAACCACCATGATTATCAAAATTACAACCGACCCCATCAGTATCACCGCGAGCAATATGCGTCGTACAATAATCCTCAACAATACCGACCGTATCAGCATGAACAAAGTCCAACCTTTAATTCTTATAACAATAACAATCAACATAACTTCCGGCCACAACAGCGAGCAATAGAATATCAAACACCAATTTATAACCAACAATGGGACCCCCAGTCACAGTATAAATTTTTTAATAAACCGCCCTCCAGAAATTTTAGGCAACAAAATTATCAGCAACCCCAAATAGACTCCAACACTGTTTCAATGAGAACCGTTTCTAATAGAGTACACGCGATAGAAGAGGAAAAGGATAAACAGATAAAATTATTACAAGAGCGTATAGAATCATTAGAACAAAGACAGAATCATTTTTTAGAATTAGGCCCGAGCACAAGCAGACCTCCGGACCGGATATAAACAATTTAAATTCTAAACCGGATAAACAAATAGATAACCAGGATAAACAAATAGAAATTCATGACTTAAACTTAAATAACGATTTACCGAACTTAATTGACAGTATGGGAAATAAATGGCTAATTGATAAGGGTGCCACAAAAAATTATATACACCCCGATCACATTCCACGTTTCTCGGAAATTTCTAAAGAGGATTTTGCGATTCGAACACCTACCGGAACGGCGGAAGGATCACAAAGCGTGATAATTGACCTAATGCCCCTGATAAGAATTAATCAAAAAGTCAAATTTTTAATATTTCCGTTTAGCGAAAGGTTTAATATTTTATTGGGCTACGAGACAATGAAAAAACTAAAATTAAAAATTAATTTAGAAAAAAAATGAATTAAAATTTAAAAAGAAAAAATTCAAATTAGAAAATGTCTTTTTTTTTATTAATGATAAAAACGAAATAAAAAACTTAATTCGCCACGAACATATTAGTCCGGAAATAAAGGAAGAATTAATCGAAATTATTAGCCAACATGGCGAAGTATTAAAAAGGGACGACGAGAATTTAAAATCTACAGGATTAATAAAACATAAAATAATAACAACAAATGAAAATCCAATTTATACGCGTAATTACCGTTACCCGGAACAATTTAAAAAACAAATTAATGATGAAGTTCAAAAACTATTAAAAAGTAATATCATAAGACCTAGCAAATCGCCGTATAATTCTCCGCTTTGGATCGTACCGAAAAAATCAGACGCGTCGGGACAGAAAAAAATTAGAATGGTGATCGATTACAGGAAACTAAATCAGGCTACAGTAAAAGACAAATTTCCCCTACCGAATATCGAAGATTTATTAAATAGACTAAAGGGATCGAAAATATTTTCCACCATAGACCTCGCGTCGGGATTTCACCAAATCGAAATGGATAAAGATTCAATAGCTAAAACCGCGTTTTCCACCGAAAATGGGCATTTTGAGTTTCTACGTATGCCTTTTGGCTTGTGTAATGCACCCCCAACCTTTCAGAGAGCGATGACGATGATGATACAAAATATCCCCAATTCTATGATTTACATCGACGACATAATAGTCTACTCAAAAAACGAAAAAGAACATTTAAAAGATTTAAAAAGAGTATTTGAAGCCCTAAAAGAACATAACCTATCAATACAACTAGATAAAACCGAATTTTTTAAAACCGAATTGAACTTTTTAGGCTATATCGTAACCCCAGACGGATTAAAAACAGACGAGAAAAAGATAGAAGCAATTTTAAATTTCCCCATTCCGCGTAATGAAAAGATGACGAGACAATTTTTGGGCATGACGGGATACTATAGAAAGTTTATTAAAAATTACGCAAAAATTACCAGACCGATTTCTAATTCATTAAAAACAAAAATTTATGGCACGAAGGAAATAAAGGAAGCATGTCAAACCCTAACGGAAATGATGACTAACACACCAATTTTAAATTATCCGGATGGGAACGGCCATTTATATTAACTACAGACGCCAGTAATAAAGCCATCGGTGCCGTGCTCTCACAAAAGACGAAAATGAAATAGAACACCCAGTAGCATTCGCGTCCCGAGTATTACAAAATGCGGAATTAAATTATAGTTCAATAGAGAAAGAATTACTAGCGGTAGTTTGGGCAACCCAACACTTTAAGCCTTATTTATACGGTACAAAATTTCTTTTATGCACGGACCATAAACCTTTAACGTGGATTTTTTCAATGAAAAATGGTAACACGCGCATAATGAAGTGGGTTTGGAAATTACAAGAATTTGAATTCGAAGTTAAACACATTCAGGGAAAAACAAATTACGTGGCCGATGCACTTTCCAGGGGAAGCGACGAATTGAATCATAATAGCGACGTGGAGGAAATGGACGTCGAAGAATTATTAAACCAGGAAATAGCGGACGAAAACAATTCCGAGTATGACGCGATAATAGAGGACTTAGAAGTACCGCCGGAAGATGATTTAGAGACAATCCATTCCCAGGAATCTAGTAACGAACAAGTACGAATTTGTGAACCCGAAAAATGTATAAACATAGAAAAAAATCAAATAATTATAAAAAGGGGAAATACAAAAATTAATTTCACTAAACCATTTGGGAAACGCCGATACGAATTAAACATTTATGCTAAATCAGATATCGCTTCATTATTAGAACAAATACTCGAACCTAATAAAACATACGGGATAATTTGTAAATCACCTAACGAAATAACCGAAAATTTATATGACGATTATTTTAGAACAATACAGCAAATAATAGAAACGGAATATCCATCGGTTAAATTGAAAAAATATAAACAAATTGTAAATGACGTCGAAAATCCGAATGAACAAATAGAAATTATAGATAATTATCATTTAGGCAAAACAAAGCATAGGGGTATAAACGAAACATTCGAAAAACTTAAAAAAGAATATTATTTTCCAGGGATGCAAAATAAAATAGCGGAGTATATTAATAAATGCGAAACTTGTAAAGTTACGAAATATGACCGAAAACCTATAAAGACCAAATTTCAAATTACACCTACACCAGAAAGACCGTTTCAGGAATTAATGATTGACATTTTTAATTTTAACAACGCAATAATTTTCACAGCAGTAGACACATTTTCGAAACATTTATTTGCTCAAACCCTACAATCAAAGAACGCAATTAATATTTGTAACGCACTGACTAACTATATGACATACTTTCCCACACCTCTACAAATATCATTAGACCAAGGGACGGAAATGAAGAATAATTTAGTAAAACAGTTTTGTGAAGAAAATAATATTATCTTACATTATACTTCAGCCAGCCACTCAAACTCTTTGGGATTATTGAACAGAGTCCACTCTACCCTAAACGAATTATTGAGAATAATAGGAAAAGAAAAAGATAAATGTTCTATGCAGCAGAAATTAAGATTAGCGGTAATAGCGTACAATAATACCTTAAATAATAAATTAAAATTAACGCCCAATGAAATTACTTTCGGAACCTCCAGATTAGAGTCAGACGAAAACACCGACCTGACGGAACAATACGTATTAAAATATCACAAGGACCAACAATTATTACATAAATTAATTAGATCCAAAATAAATGACGAAAAAGAAACAAGGACTGAAAAATTAAATAAAAATAGAGAAGACCCTTTGGATATTCAACGACAATTAGGAGATGTAGAATATTTAAAAAATACCCAGGCAAAAATAAAAAGTAGAGACAAATTTAAAAAAGTAAATGTACTAGTGAAAGATAAGAGACCGATTAAAACCCATATTGACAATATTAAAAGGCCCACTAGAAAAAAGAGAAAAAAGAAACAATATATTTCAGACGACGATAATGAATCCATTCGCGTAAATATTTCGGATGTCTCGGATAACAATGACTCAGATAATGATTCTGATTAAAAATATTTAATTTTATATAAACAATATTAAAATGTCTTAAAAATCTTTTATTTTAAATATAATAAATATAATGGTATTAGGAGTAATGTTTATGTTGTATTGAAAAGAATTATCTGTATTAAACTGACAATGCTGTAGTTTATTTTAATAAAGTCGGACTTTTGTATTTTGCTGTGAAATATTATATTCCATGTTAATAATGTAAAAGATCATTCAAAGCATTATTTTATTTCACGATAATATTCTGTTTGATTTATTTTGTAATTAATATTTTGGAGAACTATAATAAATATTAAGATACTATTATTTTGTCTTGAAATATTATTTTGATTGATAATTGAGAAAGGTATATTTTATTTTGAAATTATTATTAATTGTAATTATTGTAATTATTGTAAAGGAGTGTTTGAATTATTATTTTGATTTAAAATATTATTATTTTAATTGAGTAATTTTGAAGCTAAAAGTATTATTTGCAATAGGGAAACTGATTCAAAGACTCTTATTTTATTTTGTCCTTTGTTTAAATAATGTATTATTTAGTATTAAGAAATATCCTATTATCTTTTAGTTATAAGGAAAATTGTACCTTAGCATGTAAGGAATTCTGTAACGTATAAACATTTTATAGTTTAAGCTTATTGTTAATATTAAGAAATGGACAAGGTCTAATCCTTTTGTTTATGACAATTGTATAAAACCCTATCCTAGCGTTAGAGGTACAAGGTTTAATCCTTTTATTTTTCAAGTGTACAGATCCTGACTTAGTAAACAGGAAGTTCAAAGTATAATCCTTTTATTTATAGGAAATTGATAATGGTATTTCAGTACAGAGTTTAATCTTTTTTATTTATGTAAAAAAAAAATAGTACAAATCCTAAACTTGATACACAAGACATAATCCTTTTATTTTTGTATAAACTTAAATTATAAGGTCCAATCCCTTTTGTTTATAGAATATTATCTATTGCAATGTTATGACTTAGTGTAAAAGGTATTGAGAAATGTATAAGGTCCAAACCTTTTATTTTTATTGTATAGAATCTTACCTATTTACACTAAGATATTTGTTCCATCGGAGACCTCGGAACTGGGGGGGGAGAAGTTATAGAAACCCAATGGTATTAAGGGATAATAAATAAATGTACACTATCCCCCCTCTCCTAGATAACTGTATAAAAGGGGCACCCCCACCTTCGTCCGGTGACACTCTGCCTCTACCCGTTATGATGTCAGTTTGTTCCACGAAGTTTTGTAATAGGCTTTAAGATTGTGCTTTTTCTTGTATAATGTATGTACTTCAATAAAATCCTCTTTTTAAAAACTCAGCCCCGTGAACATTTTATTTAGCTATATATATATATATATAAAATAGATAAATAAAAATGTACAAAAAGAATATACTTTTTAAACAAAATATTGTTAAATATAAAGGACCTATAACCCGAATATTGTAAAATAGTTATTTATATAATTTCTAAGGGTCGAAAAAATATAACTTTGATATATAGAACTAACACTTCTTTTGCGAAAAAATAGTATCAAAGCAATTGTAAAAGTAATAATTGATTTCACTGAAAGAAACTCATTTGTTTTTCTATGTTTTACTTTAATAATATCAACATGTTTCATATCTAATGTTTTTGACGTGAATGTATCATTCGGCTAGGGATCGACATTTGGCTAACGTTTTCTCCGCCCATAAAGATATAATATTTTGCCGTTAGTTTTCCAATTAGGAATTAAGTAGAGAATATGTTTTGTTATATAACATTTTTATACAGGAACTACCGTTTAGGAGCTATATATTTTGGTTTGAATGAAAAAAAGTCATTTTTGAAACCCCTATTTTCTCGAAACTTTCTTTAGTTCGAATAATAATTAAAATTTATATATATATATATATATATATATATATATATATATATATATATATATATATATATATATATATATATATATAGTAAATGTACGGAAATAATTACAATGACTTGTAAAGAAACTATACACCAGCAGCACTTCAATAATCGTTCTACATTAGAAGGACTCTATGCTATGTTCTTTGCCCGGAGAATTATCGGGAATGGAGTGGGAACCAAGTTGGGAGACCAGTAGATCGGAGTGTGCATGCCCATTAAGGAATCATAGGTCGATTGAGCAACACATGTAACATTAAGATCATTTATGAATAAGTTTATTTGTGACAAAGTTAGGAGTACTTTGTACTTTGTACTTGTTCGATGGGTTTTGGATTGTAAGGATTGAGTTAAGAAGAAAATTTAGTTGAGGCCCAAAGCTCATATCCGTATGCCCAAATAGGTCTGATTAACTGACATGTAAATGAGACTTTTATGCTGTGTTTTTTTGCAACCCATTTAAAATGGGCAGCACCACTTAATAAAGTGTTTCTCTCTCTAATCGGAAGTTTGGAAGGATATGTGACCAACGTATGTGGTGAGGACAGTTCCAAGAAGAATGGGGGATATCATTTGTATACATCGTGTAAAGGATAGGACCTAGAATACTTCCTTGAGGATCCCCAAATAGTAAAGAGTCTTAAATGCTAAAACTCATAATATTTTTGAACAGTTAAGAAGTTTTTATGGGATAATAATTGTTTTTTGTTACATACGTTTACCGGTAGTTATTTTTTTAAAACAAGAAATGCATATCTAATTTTTGGTTTATGTGGGATAGATATAGACGTGAAAAACGTATGAGTATTCAGAAGTTTATTATAACAAGTAGAACAATTAATTTTCTGTTTATATTTCTTCACTGTTTCCTCGAAATTCTCAAACTTTGAGATTCCGTGAAATGTCTCTGCCGAAGCTGTATTGCCGGAACAATTAGCTCTTGTTTTGATAGACAGAATCCAATTTCCTTTCCATTTGCTAACGGCCTTTCTCTGTCACTATTTTATTTTACATTGGTTAATTAATATCTTTTCCTGGTAAGATTTATTACTGTCTTTAAGCTTCAAAAAAACAAAAACAATAAGGCTTGGTGGACAAATATTTCCATGAGTTTCAAAAGAAAACGTTTGTGTAAAGTGGAACTTTTAAATTGTTCACGTTGGGAGGAGTTTTCAGATCGCATCTGTTTCATTTGACACCATACACGTTATGTAGGAGAATCGTTTCTCAATAATAAGTGTATCAATAGTTTTGGATTACGAGATGCAAGAAAAGTTATTAAAAACTATTAATTTATGACAACTATATTATATCAGTAATTGAGGCATGTAAATGGAAAAAGGCTGTTAGTGCCAAAAAAAAAAAATTTTTTAATTGAAGAGAGAGAAACACTTTATTAAGTGGTGCTGCCCATTTTAAATGGGTTGCAAAAAAAACACAGCATACTCAATCAATCCAAATATGACATACCAAAAAAAAAAAAAACCCGTAATAGTCATTATTTTTAAAATATAAGAATCTACATATTAAAATGATCAATCCATGCGGAATATAAAATAAAATTAAAACAATTAAAACAATTCCAATTAATAAGTTCCAAGCCAATGTAATGGAAAAAGTGGTACGTAACTATCATAAAGGGCTTGGTACCAAGAAAGGTACGTACCACTGCACAGTGGGGCCATTCGGGAATCTAGAAGGACAAATGTTCAAAAATGAAGTTTTTGTTTTTTTTTTTTGCTGCAGAAAGTAGTTGATCTAACAGGCTAAATGTTGGAAGACATGAAACGATGTGAATCAGGCTGAGGCAATGTTAAAAAAGCAATTCAATAAATAACGAACTAATAAGGGGTCACCTGTGGTGTTGTGGTTAGCATTGCAACCTACTAAACCCAAGATCTCGGGTTCGCAGCCCGGCAGATGACCTTAGGATTTTTTAAAGGGAGTAAAATATCCTTAGCTATGCCGTCCTTCGG
Source organism: Euschistus heros (assembly GCA_003667255.2). Lineage (NCBI taxonomy): Eukaryota > Metazoa > Arthropoda > Insecta > Hemiptera > Pentatomidae > Euschistus > Euschistus heros. The sequence continues at coordinate 2,166,764 of RCWM02000060.1, forward strand.
AAGGGACGTAAAATGGGGGTCCCGAGCCTGTGCGATGTCGGGTATTCGTCAAAGATCCCTATCCAGATTATACCTGGATAGGCAATATTTAGGACTCCCACCGTAGCATCGTCTGATTAGCCATAGCAGCATAAAGTGACGTTAAACGAAATAAATAAACAAACAACGAATTAATAACACTTTAATTCTGTACGATTTAAGAATTAAGTTAGTATTCTTTCAAGCACTCGACAGAGAACATCGTAAAAATTTTCTTATTTTTTTACATTTCACGATGAATTGCATTAAAAATAGTAATTATTAGTACAAGTTTGTTTTAATTTTACATAATCAGACGGTATGCCAATTAAAAAGTTCAAAAGTAAAAAAAATATATTTATGTTTTAATCTGAAACTTTTTACGTAGGTAAACGTAGATCTTAAATTATGGTCTGTGTGTCTGCGGACATTAACTTTTAGTGAATATATTGCATTTTTCTGCCCGTTTGTCAATAGCACCAATAATTGTGCTTTAGGCGGAGTACTCTCAGTTGCGCGATTGGATTTGGATGAAGCGTTAGGGCTGGAGGTTTCAGTTTCAATAATTCCCAGAAAAAAATAAATATAGATATATCTGGTCAATTATATAATTCAACAATTTTCTATTGGGAACTACAGAGGATGTCCAAAAAAGCCATTACAAAGAGATAAAAAGGTACCTCGAACATTTTCATCGGAAAATGTCTCGCAAATTAACCAACACTGACGTTAGGAATAATTTGTTGACTTCGTCTGATCCTTTGATTACCTTATACAGACACTATGGTAGGACTTTCGGTAATAATGTTCTCAATTTACTTGTAGTACCAGACAAAGATAAGAGTATGATTCCCTTACTTAGCGGACAAAATAGTGATAATAGTGATAATCTCGATCTAAGTGATTTGTCATTCTAGACTATAATTTTCTTTTCAGTTTAAAACAATATAATGTGTTTGAGTTCTGCTCGTTTTAAGATATAAATTAAGTATTAAAGTGTAAAAGGTTAAGGTTTGATAACACATTGCCCTAATTTGTATATATTAAATAATCTATTTATTTATTTCTGTGAAAAATTTCAGAGAAATTGTTAGTTGTTACAGAGGAGTTTTTTTCAGTCATAATATTGACATTGTTATCATAAAGTAGGTATATTAATTTTTTAAAAAAATCATCGATAAATCAATAAATGATTTTGTGAAGTTTTTTTTTGGTCATAAATAAAATTTTAAATGTTTTATCAATCTCATAATAACCTTGTTTTAATCATTTCAAGTTGTTGTGGATCAGAAAAAAATATTACATTATCCATACGATCGCTTTCAGACTTTTGTCCGGCTAGATTCACGAATGGCCCCACAGTACACTGTTTCCATTACGTTGGTGATGGAACTTTATCATTTTCCAATTAAAACTCTTTTATTTTATTTTTGGCACTTACAGCCTTTTCCATTTACATGCCTCAATTCTTCATTGTTTACAATACATAATTAAGCATTTATAAATTTCAATGGTAAATGAGAATTGATTTTAAGAATTTATGTAAGATACCGAGTATATTATGTAACAAATATAGGAAATATTTTATTTCTGAATTGGCCCTGCCAAATAGGCATTAGTTGAGATGGTATCTTATGGCATCCTTTCTAGGATATATCTTTTGGCTGAGTGCCTATACTTTATTAGTGTAAGGTTTTTTTTACATTAAAAAATGTAGGAATTTGACAAACTTTATTGATGTTGCTCGGATCGAAAATTTGTCGACAGTTTTCTGGTCAGAAATGTAATGGAGAATAGTTTTTGTTATATAATATCATCGCTAACTTTTTTACCACGTTTTAACATTAAATGGCGAGAGGCTCGTAGAATCAAACGGTACTTTAAACAAAAAAAATGAAACATGGCTTGAGAATAAATCCATAAATATTAGCATTCCACAAATAAATACAGGTGCATGGACTACCCATGACTTGGGTGGACGCCCTGAAAAGGCTTTCAACGAATCTTGTGCTCGATCCCAACAATATAAAATTAAAAGTCTCCGTAATAGTTTTTTCCGATGATATAATCCTAGCAGCAGCCAAGAAAATTTCTGGAGAATCAGTTAAATGTTTCAGTCCTGATAAAGCTTTAGCACTAATCCTAGACGCGTCCCTCTCAAAATATCAATACGAAATTCTGAGGAAATCAGCTAAAGAAATAGGATGTAACAAATTTTTTTCCTTCCTACAATCAAGTTCTTGCATCGAAAAAAGAATGTTACCCGTCTAATGTCGAAACAACGGAGAGTTACAGTAAAGTGGGTTTACAGGCGTTACTTGACCACACAGCTTCTAGGATTTTAAAGACCAAATCAGGAACAGATTTTGATAAGATTAGTCACAATCTTACTCTAGTATCGAAATGGGGTTGCGACGGCTCTGCTGGTCATAATGAATTTTAAACAGACATTTTTAGGAGAAAACACCTCTGATGCAAATATTTTTTTGTCATCTCTCGTACCTCTTCATTTAAGTGAAAGTACTAATTCTTCTCTAATCATGTGGGAAAACACTAGACCATCTTCTACAAGATATTGTCGTCCTCTTCAATTTCAGTTCCTTAGAGAAAATCCGCTTACTATTAAGAATGAAGTGGACAGAATCAGAAATGAAATTATACAGCTCACTGAATCGGCCATCAATGTCGATGGCAGGTTAATCAGCGTGAAACATAAACTAATATTTTCTATGATTGATGGTAAAATTGCGCAAACAGTCACAGAAACGTCAGCAATGGCCGTGTGTTTTATCTGCAAAGCTAAACCATCCGAAATGAACGATTTAGATAAAATAAAACTTAAATCTGAACAAGAAGAGGCGCTTTACATGGGGTTGTCACCCCTTCATGCTCGTATAAAATTCATGGAATGCATCCTACACGTAGCCTATAATAAGCCTTTTGCATCTTGGAGATCTAATGCCGAAACAAGACAGTTGAAAGACGAAACTAAATCAGAAATACAAAAGAAATTCAAACAGATTTTGGGCCTCAACATCGATGTAATCAAGCAGGGAGTGGGAACTACAAATGATGGAAATTCTGCGCGCAGATTTTTTGAAAATCCTGCCTTGACAGCTGAAATAACTGGAATCAATCAAGATCTTATACACTGATTCCGCATTATTTTGGACACTATCAACTGTGGGCAAGCTGTAGATCCTCAGAAGTTCGGGGAATATGCTTTAGATACAGCAAAAATATTCGTGCAACTATACAAATGGTACTACATGCCTATTACTGTCCATAAAGTCCTTCTTCATGGTGCGAAAATAATATCAGCCGCTATTTTGCCAATAGGTGCTTTATCCGAGGAAGCGCAAGAAGCGCGAAATAAAGACTTACGACACTTTCGGTTAGACCATTCTCGAAAGTGCTCAAGAACATCAACAAATGAAGACGTGATGAATATGCTCCTAGTAACTTCAGATCCATATATCAATACTTACCGAGTTCAACCGAAGAAAAAAATTCTCGATTTACATGAAGATGTAAAAACATTGTTATTTTAGAAATTAAAAGAATACTTTCATAAGTGGTAATTATAAATATTAATAAATGCATACTTAAAATTAATGAATATTATTCGTTTTTAAGTTTTTAAATTTAAAATTTTAGAGGTATTTTTCTGAAAATAATCAATAAACATTTAATATTTATATTTGATCTGCTCTGCAATAGATTTAATTTGATGTGTTGCTCGATATTTAAAAAAATATTTTTGTTTTTAAAATATCAAAATGGCGATTATTTTTTGAATAACACAAAATGTTCAGCTCACTATATGCGGCCTACCGTTTAGGAGCTATATTGGTTTGAATTAAATGAAGTCTCGTTTGAAACCCCCCATTTTCTCACAAATTTGTTAATTTTGAATAATCGTTAATTGCTTATTTAAATATGGAAATGTAAATTGGAAAAAGCAGTATATTGTAGGTAGACATATCAATGATCTATTTTTTTCCCCAATCAGGGAAATTGAGTTTCTTATTTAATTTACTTATTTTCTGTGTAAGTAGGGACTTAGAGATAGAAGTCCCTTTTAAACTTCTGGTATTAAATATAGCATAGAAAAAATATTAATTATACAACTATATTTATATCTTAAATTAAAATTCTGTTTGAAGCGACAGGCACTTTACGTGTATTACTTTTTTTGTGTACGGCTCCTAAATATACTATACCTGCATATCTTGTATGTCATTTCGAACTGTGTTGGTACATTGTGAGGGGCCAGCAGTTGATGGGTTAATGCATTTTTTATATTGATTTACTAATGAATAAAATAAATATAACTAAATAAACAATAACTACAATTTTAACACATTCTTTTGAATTGAAAGTTAAAATATGAGGATCAGATGTAGAGTGACAATGGTTAGTTACGATTATATAATATAGGGTAAACCAGACAGTTATTGACACATTAAAATTAGAAAAAAAATATTTAGCCAAAAAATCACAAAATTCCTTTTAAATCCTGCAGCTGAACTGTGTCAAAGTCTGTCCGTGTTTTAAAAGATATCCTTTGAGTGTCAATAACTGATTTTACATTATTTATTGTCATTATCTTGTTAAATAAATTCCAGAAATAATGTTTGGTGCGAACTTGCTTAGCTTAAAGTATAGTAATTAATGAATAATGGCTGCAAATTTCAAATTTATTGGACTATTCTTTCTATATTTTTAGTATGAAAATTTCCAAATATTTCCTTAAGGGTGTCAGTAACTATCTCGTTTACCCTACGGACCAAATCAGCATAAAATGTTCTTATTTGATAAGCTATGTATGTATGTTTCTGTTTCTGCGTAGTGTGTGATAGTTTAATTAAAATATGCTTTAAAATTTATTCAACGTTTCAGTTTCTTTTGTCATGACCTCTTCGCACCGGTTCGTAACCAACCAATAGAATCCAACAATCAAAAATACATTTCAATAAATTTTATAATATATGATAACAATAAACTTACGGTTGCTCTTGAAATATAAAATTGAGAATTTAGGATCAAGTTTCCCCTAAGAATAATATAAAGGCGTGATGATATGGTAATGGATATAATATAAGAGAATTAAACGTAAAAAATAGAAATTAAAATTGAAACAGATATGCTAGTATATATAAAAACACGAAAAATAAAAAATAACCTCAAACATCACGTAGGTTAAAGAGAAGAAGTGAAAGAAAAATAATTTATAGGATGAGAAAGAAGGTAAATAAAATAATACTACATAAGCATTGTTTGAATATAAAATTAAGAATTATAAAAAAAAGAAAAACATTTAGCTATAAATCCAAATATATATTGTTTCAAAAAAAAAAAAAAAAAAAAAACCAACGTAAATATAGTCAACTTATAATTGAACAATTCATTAGATTCGATTTTACAGAATTGGCTGCAGTGCAAATTGAACAGAATTTAAATAATTTCTCTGTTTAAAGAAGCCAGGCTGGATTATGAGGAATTATTGGAATTGTAGAGCGTGAGTTGATCTCAGGAGGGTGTTTTCGTCTGCTTTGTTTGATTTTAATAATTGTTTACAAGAAATATCTTTGTCATTCGCGTTTGAGGAATTCAAATATTTTTCTATTAGTTTTATAAGCAGTACACTCCATAGTTATATGTTGGAGGGTTTCTCTCTGGCTACAACATCATATTTATCTGTATTTTTAATCCTAATGCGTTTAACATGTACTTTTTCATAACTCAAGGGACGGAGTTACAGAGTGTAGTGGAACAGGCAAACATGGAATATTGGAATATTGTTGTACTTTGGAAAGGAGTATAAAATTCAGAATGAGAGTTATTGGGTTTGGAGTGGATGGAGGAATTCCAAGAGATAGTAAATGTAGGAAAGACCGATGATTTATAATGACATGAAAAAGAAATGTACCTAGGAAACTTCATCTTCGGTAAGAGGGGAAGAGCAAGCCTAAATCAGGTAGATTTGTTAAACATAGGAACCCCTGGTGCACCAAAATTAAATCTGATGAAGCTGTTATTGTTGGTGATTGTCGAAGTCAGTAGTAATTTTCTACTTAACTCTAATCTTTAAACAGTTAAGAACTAGTGTTATTTAGGCTAATCGTAATCATCCTATTATAACTATTGAAACCGAACTGACTAATCGAGTAAGTTAGAATTCCCTTGGAAGTAAAGGCTCTGTCAGCGACCGTTTAGCCTTCGCTGCTAACAATAGGGACGAGCCCCTACTAAACTAATTACAATCCAACAAGGACTCGTTCTGGCCTTTTTGATCTTACTAAACTACATTTACTCCCAGTTTATGTACTTTAAAAAATAATGCACTATTTATTTATTTTTATTAGCTAAATATGAATCACTATTATCAGTATATATATATATATATATGTTGCTGTCTTTATAGCTTCAGAGATTTTAGAACTTTTTTGTCAAATAAATATAACTTCACTTTTTAAATTTTTATTTCACACATTACTTTTTTACAATATGTAACCTTCTGATTTTTACATATGACTTAAAATATCAATCGATATTTTAAATAATTATAGTTACGGTCTGTTATCCTACATTACTCCTCTCCCAGTAACATCAGTATGTTACGATATCAATTTTGACTTTGAGATTACATTGTCATGCCAAAAAATAAAGAAAACTATCTAAATAAGCACTTTTCTAAACTGAAAAAAAAAAAATTTACAAAACATAATTATACCTAACATATTTTACATAATAATTATTTTCTCTTTCTAAAAAAATAAAACCATAACAAATAAAAAAAATAAAAAAAAATAAAATGATAATAGTCCACTTCACTCATGTTAATCACTAGAGGCACATTTCGCATTTGATCACTGCAGGTAACGCTGGGGAAACCTGACTCTTTTACCGTTTTTGTTGTTACCGCATTCCTGGATGCTGAAAATGGAACATCCTGATTAGTCATTAAGGGCTGTGGCTTCATAGGCATTGTCAGTAATCTTGGTTGTTGATCCGTCCTACATGTTGGGTCCTCAGGGTCCAAAATGTAAGCAGGCTTCAACCGATCTAATGAGATATTCACCTGTTTTCCTTTGATCTGAAGGGTGAGGTACTTTTCTTGCCTTGATAATATAAGGTAGGGTCCTTCATAAGGTGGCTCAAGGGGCTTCTTTATTCTATCTACTCTCACAAAAACATGGACCCCATGTGCACACCCTGAGATCTTTATGTATAAACAAACTTCTTGAATTTTTCTTTTCTGACTTAATTGGTTCGAGAGCATTCATCTGCTCTTGTAAACGGGAGAGAAAAGTGCCGTGTTCCATGCGAGATGTCTTCTCTTCAAAAAATTCACTTGGCAGTCGAAGAGCTTTTCCATATACCATGTGAGCAACTGAATGATTGCCATCATCTCGGAGAGCCGCACGTAAGCCACGTAAGACTGTAGGTAAGGTTTCTGTCCACTTCGGATAATTGTGAGCTTTAATAGCCGCTTTTAGAGTCCTATGTAAGCGTTCGACTTTGCCATTACATTGAGGATGGTATGGCGAACTTCTCTGCAGCTTTATACCACAAATGCTAGCCAGGTTTTTAAATAACTGCGATTCGAATTGTCGGCCTTGATCAGTAATTAGTTTACTAGGTGCACTAAATCTGCAAATCCAATATTTGTAGAATGCTTGAGCCACAGATTCAGCTGTTATGGTCCGCAATGGTATGACTTCCATCCACGATGTAAACCGATCAATCGCAGTGAGGCAGTATATTTTGTCGTCGGATAGCGGAAGAGGGCCGATTATATCCAAATGTAACCACTATGGAACCACTATCGTAAACGGCCTATATTTTCTTCTTCTTGTCAACAATAACATTTATTTTTATTAATGGATGCAATCTCTCCGGGTCCTCTAGCTATTTGTCAGTTAAAGTAAAATTCATATCATCAGCCGTAATATTCGTTTCCTCATTAGCTTCATTTAAATTCACTTGTTTTCTCATAACGTTCAAGTGTTTATTCCGGCATTCACTAATAGGGTGAAAACGATTTTTCCATCCAAAAGATTCACACAGAGTACAGGGCCGTTTTGTTACCATGGAAACTTTCTTCTTAACCTCCCCTATTTTCCCTGTTAGTGTATGGTCATTGAACTGAGAAATTTTCTGCAACTTAACATTGGAATCATCCAATTTACCTAATTCCGTAAAAAGTGCCTTCATTGTAGTCACCTCCTGGCGATTTAGGTCATTTTGAACTTCCAAAGGTAGTCCAACAACAATCATGTAAATTCGTGCTGTCTCCGTGCCACTAACCTCGATGTCCAAACATAACCTTTCTTTCGTCAGTGCATATTCAACTAATGAGCCACCTAAAAATTTATAGTTAAAAGCCTTTCGTATTTTAGACCACCCTTTATCTTCAAATATCGTCAAAAAAGAATCTTTCCATTGGTTCCAATTTGATAACCCATTTTTTTTTAAATTGGCTTCATACCAATCTTTAGATGCTCCAGTTACAAAAAATTCTTAGGATTTCTATCATTTTTGAGATATTTACAACCTTATGTCTAGCACATTCTTTTTCAAATTGTTCCCACCATTCTACAGAATTCTGTCTTCTATCAAATTTCTCTAAAATGAATTTCTTTTCGACCTCGTGCAAATTTACTTCATCACTATTCAGTTTTAACTCTAATTCTCTAATTCGGCTCATTAAAATTTTATTTTCACTCTGAGTTATTTCCAAGCTAGTATCCGGCGTCGAATTAATTTCTTCTAAAAGGAGATCCCCGAAACATAGGTTACTTCTTCGTCAAAATATTCTTTTTTTAAATCGTCATCTAACCTAACTCCAAATTTTCTATAACCGTTTATTGGTTTAATGGCCGTGATTGCTCTTTTAATAAATGATTTAGAAAGTAATACCTGATGCATCTTCAAATCTTGGTTGTCTAAAGGTAAAGCGTACCACAAAACCTTATCTTCAGATATACCAGCCAATTCAAATTCATTCTCCTTCTTCTTTACAATGTGTACATATAGCTTGGGCTCTGTAGACATTATGTAATTTAATTTGTAAGTTGGTTTTCAAAATGCCTTCTTGGTTTAAAAACAGATTTATTATTTTGTAAAGAATTAACAATAAATTAACATATATTTTATAGAACAATTAACAAAAAAAAAATAATAACTAGGCATACCTGTAAAGAATAATTAAATTACAAGTAGTTAAACCACTAACAGAAGTCTGAACACCAACTAAATAAAAAGTCTTATATCCTCTGCAAGTATAACCTGCCACACATTGGTTTAGTGATTAAAACAGATGATTAGCCAACATAGACTATCAGTATAGTCTATTTACATATATAAACTTATGTCCCTTGAACACCAGGCAAATTTCTTATTAATGGATACGAATCACAACACATTTTTTCACTCAGAAGCCTGACTCTGTTGTAACCTTACAGTCTATTAATGATGATTTCTAATTATTATTTCTTTCATCAGTAGTACATATACGTTATTTGTGTTTAATTTCTCTCTTTTTTTTATTTTCCCAAAATATGCCAAAACGTTGATTTTTTTTTCAGTTACTTAATTAAATTTAAAGAAAAGTGTTATTTAAATACAAAATAAAACAGCTTTTATTTTTTTTAAAATAATACTAAAAGTAACCATGAAGGATGTTCAACATATGACGGTGCAAATGAAATCCATCTTGAACTGCTTTATTTATACGTTGTTGGGTTTATCAGTTCCATACAACTTTTCTAAAAACTAGTTTTTCGTGTGGTTGTGGTCTTCTAATTTTGGGACCCTTCTTTTCTCATAAATTAATTAAACAACGTACATTCCGTGTACATCACTGCTACAATAGTGAGCTTGAACCAAAATCTTCAAAGACTTTGTAATTTACCTCTAAAATTTTATGTTGTTAGTAGTTTTGCCTTGCCAAGACATTTTTAAGAACACTTACATAATTTCACTTCTTTAATTAAAAAAATAAAACAAAAGTATAAGTAACCGATATTTGAAGTTTTTATTTATTTTTTTTACAGTATGCATCCTGTCTACTATTCAATTTTTATTCTAGCATTATATTTTCCGTAATAGTTGTTCTGTGTAATAGTCTCGATTTTTTTTCTTGACAGAATAAAATTATAGGAATTTTTTTTTTTTGAATTGATATTTGATTGATACAAGTAGATTTGAGGAAAATAATTTAAATTACTTGTCAATAACGTGTAAAAAACTAGTAAATAGCAATACTTCTAGAACAAAAGTTCTATATTTGAAGGTCTTTTGTCCATCTTCTGGTAGGATTATCGGGAATAGACAGTGAGGCAAGTTGAGAGGCTACTGGATTCGAGTTGGTATGGAGTTTATTATGAAAGGATAGATATCTTGTTTGGGCCAAATCAGCAACATATGGAACATTAAGATCTTTATGGATAACTGTTTGTGATATAATAAAGAGCATTGAGGATTTTGGAATGCAAGGATTGGATATGAGATGGAGAGGGTTATGACACAAATTCTTAAATCGCTCGCACTCAATCGTTAATCAGAGAGTAATTACGCTAACCAATGATTTAATTGTTATCGTTTGTAATAAAGTTAACTTGCTTAAATTGAGTGAGTTAAGGCGCCAAAATTGCACGAATGTTTGAGCTACACCCGTAATCAATCCTTTATTTATAACCCCACTTCCCAAAAATATTATTTGTATTTATATAATATGATTTGTATTGCAATAAAATATAATATTTACATTTATACTGAGAAAATAATTGGCACCCAATACTTGAACGCAACTGTTACGGCGTTTGCAGACGATCATAAGTAGCAACTTAAATTTAATCAAGGCCTTAAAACAATCAGAAAAAGTGTGATAGAAAAAAGCTTAGGAGCTCATACAGTTAAAAATTGATGTGCACCAAGATAAAACAAAAGATATCATACTTTCTTTTCAAAAAGGCAAAAAGAAACTTACAACCAATTTCAAAATTAATAATCCTGTCAACGTGCTTTCAAAAAACATTGTTTACTTGGGTGTTAAGTTTGACAGACACATTAAGTTTTCGGCCCACTTAGTTGATAAAATATGTAAAGCGAGATTACAATCTTACGAACTAAATTACCTATCATCACCTTCAAATTTAACTTTGCGTTTAAAATTAATTATATATAAATGTGTAATCCGACCAACCTTGCTGTATGGGACAATATTATTTTCCTTCATTGGGAAAAGTACAAACAACAAACTTCAATCATTCCGAAATGGTATAATGAGAAAAATTGAAAAAAGGTACTACAATACAAAGAGACGAAACTACGAAGATATAGAACCAAAAATATTTCAACTCCTCTGTACAGCCGAATTTCGCCCGTAGGAGAACAAAAGTGATAGCAAAAAATCTTTTAAATATTAAATTATAGATTTAAGTTGTTTCGGTGCTATATTAAGTGCTAACAAAATGATGTTAAACAAACTATGACTCCTAAATATGCTAGAAAGCAGTAGAAGGAGAATATGCAAAACTTTATATAAGATTAATACCAGGAAAAAAAAGGGGAGTATGAAGAAAAAAAAGTTTGAATGATAAGTATAAAACTTGAAATCATATCTCAGCAAGCGATCATTAGGGGTAAAAATTTCTGATCCTATTTTTCTCACATGCGAAGTACCACATGGTACTGTATTATCTCCCTTTCTATTTTCCATTTATAATAGGAAAATAGTTGCAACTATCAACCGAAACGCAACGTTGACTGCTTTTGCAGACTATATCGCGTTCACAAGAAACAGCTTGAACGCTAGCAAGGCCTTAAGTAATCAGAAAAAGGTTGCCAGAAAAAAAAAGGAGCTCACACAACTGAATATCGATGTGAGTCCAGATAAAAAAAGGCATTGCCCTCTTGGCTTATAACTACACTTATACTTTTTTTAATTAGATAATAATAATAATAACCAGTAATAAGAAAAACATGCGGCAATAATTTAAAAATATTTGACTTTCTCCATTAAGTCAGATATGCCAACGTTATATTAGACGGCACGGTAAATATAGGATGGTGACCTCCCTGATTACGGAGTGGGTGGAACGGTCACAGGCTGCAATAGATATTCTAGAAATAAAATACAACGACCCAGGTGGAGAGCGACTTGATGTCAGATTAACACAGACAAATCCCGGAATTTGACGTCATTAATATCAATCAACAAAGTACGAAAATATCTTTAGTGAGTACAAAAATGAATATTTCGTTTTCTAGAAGTATTTTTGGAGATGCTATTAATTAATGGTACATTAAAAAATCACATTATTGTAAATTATATTAAACAATATCACTCGAAGAGTTTTTAGTACGTAAAAAATAATAACCTTTCAGACTTAAAAGTCCACAGCTTAACCTGATCGAGATTAAATATTTGGCTACGAATAGGTTGAATATTTATTTTATTTACAAGTAATTTGAATAACCATATGGTCATGATATTATGGAGGAGTTTGTCTAGAATAGGTTGATAACTGCAGGATAGCCCGTCATTCTTGCCCTAGTTGGAGTAAATGAGGTATGGTGATAAATAGAGACCGGATTCCCGCGCAATTGTATGAAATTACACTATATTGCACGTTTTTGAGGTTTTCTGCACGAAATTGCACGTTTTGAGGGTTACTGCAGGAAAATGCACGTTTCAGGTTTTATGTGAACGAAAGTGCATTTTTTGATATTTCATTACAAATATTTAAGTTTCTTTTTGTTTCATTTCGAGAAAAGTCGTTTCATTCTGAAATTACCAACAATTAAATTTATCTACATAATTTTCCAAGAAAGAAAAAAAAAACCCATGGCTTCCAATTATTTTTTCGAACTCGTATTAAAGAAATGGTAATATGTTGAGAAACGTCTTCTTTGTACTAGCATTCGTAGAATTTCTAATTTGATTTTACTCCACCCTTCAAACTATATTTTTATTTTCATTTCATTATACAGTAGAGTTCATTTCGGTAAACAAGCACAATCATAGTAATTGTGAAACACAATACAAGTAATAGTGAAAATGCCTGAAGTGACAGCTAGCCAATCATCAAAAATAAACATTTGGATAAAACCATATCTTTGTTTAAAATTTAACATATTTTTAGTCAAACATCCTTCCAAAATAAAGTTCTTTTACTTTTTAGCGAGCCGCTCCGTATATGGTAATAACTTGAGGAGCACTAAATATTTTTTATTCAAATGTGGTGCATGTAACTTGTGTGGCGCATGTATTAAGCCGTGTCGCAGAAAAAGTGAGGGAAAATTTTCCAAATGTCAACAAATTTATATAAATAATGGGAAAAAATGTTTTTAAAAGCCCCTCTACTCATGACAGATTATGTATGTAGTATGGCCTGCCCTCTTCCCACAGAACCTGTGATAACTAAATGGGGAACATGTATTGAAGTTGCCCTATTTTATTCATATCATTTTAAGTCGCCACAAAAGATGTCCCAACAGATATTTAACGTGGAGCGCATGTTTTCATAGTTAAAACAAGCATTAGATAACCGAAGATATAATTTAACCGAACATAATCTCGAAATGTACATGATCGTAAATTTTAGTAGAGCTCGCAAGGCTTTGTCAAAAATTAAAGTTTAAAAATATTCGACCGAAAGTGGACGTGTTAACTTTGAAAGATAACTCGTCAAATGGAGTCTAAGAAATCAAGAGTGGACATTTTTAAAGATTTTATTTATTCTGAAAATATGGTAGGAATGTGGTATCATGATCATTTGTTTTTTGTGTAAGCGAGTAATTAGATTTGCTGGCAACTGAAGTTAACTTTTCGGGGCGTTACACAGTGAAACATATAGAAAACCGGGAATAAGAGGTAATAGAGATAAAAAACAAGCAAGGAAAAAACACTTGCTATTGGGGATACGTACCGAACACTGCCAACGTTTCGGCCTAGTTTGTAAGTTTTAAAAAAAATATATCAGAAAAATTAGAGAATTCTTTTACTTTTCAAGCTTTTCTTAAGTAAATATTTCATTTTACATCAATTAAGAGCAATAACTAATGTGGATAGCGTCTGAAAAGAAGATGGCATGGTATCTTTTTTTCAGACGCCTCGGAGGATTATCGGGAATGTAGTAGGAAGCAAGTTGAGAAACTAGTGGATTTAAGGGGTTATGGAGCTATGAAAGGATAGGTATCTGGTTTGGGCTAAATCAGCAAAATATGGAACATTAAGATCGTTATGGATAAGTTTATTGTTGACAAAGTAAGGGGCATTGAGGATTTTACGAAGGATTTTGGATTGTAAGGAATGGATATGAGATGAATTGGACGGTTTAATGTAGCCCCCCAAAGCTCAACTTACGTCCAAATAGGTCTGATCACAGTCATGTAAAAAAGATATGATGATAATAATACCAATTTAATGATATCAATAATTAACAAATTAATAAAGTTATAATTTATATAACTTAGTTATAGTTTTTTATATAATTTAATCGCATTGTTTCTATACTATTTGTATATTATTTTAGTATTATCTAGCATCATACTCTGAGAGATTCTTTCTTTAAATACTGCATCCTTATGGTTTTGTTTATAACCTTATTTATTTGTTATTTACAATGGTTATTATAAAATCTATCATATTTTTTTTCGTAAGATACCTTATTTCTCATGCTATTTGTACCTCATCCGCATGTTTGTTCACCGTACCAACTCTATTTATTTTTCTTTTAGTACCACTTTTTTAGTCAAATTTTTCGTTTGTTCTATAATCCTGAGGGCACAATAATAGGATAAACGTTGGCATAATAAACCTATAACTATGTTCTTATTGACAACGATCTCATCCGCTAAGAAATGTATAAGAATGAGGAACAGTTAAGTTCCATATCATAAAACGCCGGCAAAGAAATATTCATAAAACGTTGCTTCTGGATGAAAGAAGAAAAAGGAGAAATTGTGTATAAAATCAGCTTCAGGGAGGGGAAAGAGGGTTTTTGTTGGACCGGAACCGAAAACTCACTTTTAGGTGGTTTGATTCGTGGGCTAGAAGAAGTTAGGATGCGGAAGCGAAACTTTGATCCAAATTAGCAAAATCAAGCGGATCAGCAGGAACAGTCATTCTTTCTACTGAAATCCTAAAAATATAAATACAAAATTGTGTGTTAGGTCTTGTGGCCGTCATGAGTGACATAAATTTTTATTTTTGATTGTAATTCGTCATATTATTTTTATTCATTATATTGTTATTTGTTTAACTTTTACATTCCGAATTTTGCGTTTATAATTTAAGTTAATTCAAATTTTATTACCTCCTTTAAACAAGAACAGATGGTCATTGAGTGAGCACATGAAGAAGTTACATCCCTTATGTCGTACGTGTCGGTCTTACAATTAACTTTACAGTGTATTTCATTTCACAACTTATTAAATCTGCTTAAAATAAAATAAGGATTCCGTTTGTTGATTTAACCTGACACCAACTGAAGGAATGGTCTCAATGTATGATCAATTAAATTAAAAAAGTATGCACAACATGTATTTAGTTTATTTAGATACAAGTAAGTTACTTTCGTAAGTTACTTTAAAGTAAGTTACTTTGGTATTTATCCTCTGCCTATTAGTAAATAACTCCATTTTCGTTATTCATAATAAATATAAACTTAATTGGAAACAAGATACTTTTGAGAGATGAAATACGATGTATAACATTTCACACAAATGTATTACCAAAAGATGGAGCCGTAATGAGGTATCTAATATATACCTAGCAGACACTAATTTGAGATTCGAGTAAGTAATTAGTTTATTTAATCGGTTCTCGTCCGGATTCGTTGAAATTCGGAGTAAATATTCTTAGTCTTAATTCTCCCTCAGTTATTTCCTTCAGAACATACATTATTAGAAAAGTTGTTTCTAAAAATACAACACGACTGTAATCATGATGCTTTTAAAAATTATTTATTATGAGTTGGTTGTTTGTGATATGAAAGTGACATTCTATGATACATAATCGTCTTAAATTAGTTCATTTACGATTTAAGTTAATTATAATTATATGTTCTTCCAAGTTACCTGGGAGGCATAGTGACGGTGAATAATGATGTAGGGGCTGACATTAATGCCAGTGTAGCAGCGGGAACAAGGTGTTGTTATGCGATAGAGAAAGCTTTCCGGTTTAAAAGCCTCTCCAGAAGGGCAAAAGTAACCATATACAAAACGGTAATAAAACCAGTATTGACGTATGGCAGCGAAACATAGACTCAAAAAAAAGGAATATCAGAAGTTTCTACTAGTACGGTAGAGAAGAGTTCTTCGAAAGATTTGCGGCCGAATCAAAGAGCAACAAAGGTGGCGCATCAGAAGCAATGCAGAGCTCAGAGAACTCTATGATGAAACGGATATTGTCACTTTTGTGAAAAAGGCGAGGTTGCGATGGCTGGGTCATTTAGAGAGAATGGAACCTCAAAGGCTGCCAAGAAAAATGAGGGCAGAGGCAGCAGGAAGAACAAGAAGAAGAGGCAGGCCCAGGCAAAGAAGATGGATGATGTTGAAGGGGACACACGGCGGCTAAATATCCAAAATTAGAGGAACATGGCCGCTGACAGAGAGGAGTGGAGAAAGCTGTGTGTAGAGGCCCAGGTCCTTCATCGACTGTAGCGCCCGATATAGAATAGAATAGTTCTTCCAAGTATGCTGAATTTATTTAATGAAATTTACAAGATTTGTGAAGGGGAATATCATTCATCATTTCCAATTATCTAGCTGACCAGGTCCCTTTATTTTCCTTATATTATACAGTTTACCCAACGAATCCATAGCTTCAAGAATCCATTTCACTTCTCATCCTTAGCAACATGATTTCTTGTCTTCCATTTTTAAAATTAATATATTTAATCTGTATATCAAAATGCTAATGTTTTTAATTTTTGTCTCTTTTTAGTACTAACAATGAACATTCAACATTCGAAAGAAATTTTTGTATAGAAATATAAGTAGAACTTGTAAATAATTTATCAATTCCTATTTAGCCTAGGGGCTACAGAGAGTTGGGCGGAGATGTGTACAGCAATTTTTTTTCTGGGTGTTTTCCTAAGCCATATAGATCTTCTTTTTTTTTTTTTTTTTTTTTTTATCAAGGATACGTGTTTCTGCTATAGTGATTTTTTTTTCAAAATGGCCGCCAATATCCTCCAATATTAAATCAGGAAAGTCCATGTGTCTCTGGAACTAGTCGCTCTAGCAAATATTTTTAAAGGCAAAATTTTGCTCACACGGTCATCGTATTATAAGTTTGATTTTGACTTTAAAATTTTAATTTGACGTTAAAATAACTAACTTCACGAAACATAATATTAATCTTGGTTTATGATTCCTTTTTGTGGGTTTATTTGATAAAACTTCGGAAATCTCTCATCATAATGGTTAATTTAAGTTACGTGGTTCGTTCCTACCTCTTATATCATACAAAAGTACACCTAGGTAATAAACTTTATGAAAACATTGAAAGGAATAGAATGTTGTTATGTTCTCCATCATAAAAGAAAATGATAATTTTTAGGGGCTAGGAATTACAGCTTGTTTTTATTAGAGATTGTTACTTTTACTTTCCCTTTCTCCAAGTTTTATACGGAAAATTCTGAACCATGTAGGTATGATGGTTCCCTTAGAACCTCGTTAACTGGCAACTCACCCTTGCAGAACATCTCCCCTTTCCTTATTACTTCCAGCCCTCCCATACGAGGAATCTTATAGAACCGTTTATTCTTAGAATACCTGAAAGCGTCAGCCTCTAGAAATATCTCAGGTCTATTTCGTAAGTACCAAGATTCATTAGAAAGTTTGCCTGATTTTTCCTAAACCAGTTTAAAAAAAAAAATCAATCAATTTAGAAGTGAATACCCGATCTCTACTCAACACTGTTTGTATTTGAAACATGTTAGAGAAATAAACTAAAGGAAAAGTGAAGTTAAAGTATTGAATATGGACATAAATAAATAGACATATATTAGAGATGGGCGGATTAGTCCTGGAAAACCGACGAATCGGCTTCTTCTGGTGATTAGTCGGCCATATTTATTGGTTCATATATATATGCTTACTTATACGATAATGAAAATGAAATGGTGACCTTCATTGATAGTAACATTTTACTTTGGATTGATCCTTTGTTATTTAATCCAGGAAAAGTTAATGTTTAATGTTTGAATCATTTTAAAATATATACATCTAATCAAAAATAATTTTGATAACTTCTACAATATTGAATAAAGGACTTATGTAACCTACTATTTTTTAGAATCACAGTTTCGGTTTTGTTACATCAGCAAAAATTATGAATTATTAATTGATGTGTAATATAAAAGTAGGCACTCTCTTCCTTTGCAGTCCTGCTCTTTCTGATAGCATTCGGTTCCTCATTGTTTTATATGTTTACATATTTTGATTCCGAGAACTATTGCTCACTCAAAAAGAAACTAGCTGTATGTCTTTTATTTATTTATGTAATTTAATATTTAATTAATTTATTTTTTTAGCGCTTGAAGTTGTCCGTAGACTCCTCGAATCTTCCTTCACTGGTGCATACCTTGTCCTTTATCGAACCAAAAATACGTCTTAGTAATTACCTTTAGAAACATTATATGTATGAATATTGATATATATATATATAATATATATATATATATATATATTAATAAATTAGTTAGAAAAATAAATGTTCGATGAGCTGCGGAGAACAACGTGCCAAAGATAGCCTTAATTTATTATAGCATATTATATCATATAACATATTATTATCTATTTTTAACTAAATCTATTATGATTTTTTAATATATTTTATTCAACAAACTATAGCGGCCAAGAATTTAGAAATCCCATGTTATTAATACAGTATATCATTTAAAACTTAATTGTTACCGTTTCTTATAAAAAAATAAAATAAAAAAAAATAACATTTTCTATATATATATTCTGAAATTGAAGGAAATGAAATACCTGACACCTTAGCAAAAGAGGCAGCCAAAAGTCAACTATTTCTGACATATAAGAAAACACCATTATCATTTCTAAAATATAACATTAAACAAAATATAATATCAATCTGGAATGATCGCAGGATTAAATCTGAAAAATCCCCTAGCCTGCATAAATTCATTCCAAAAATAACAACAAAAAATTTTAACATACTCAAATCCACACATTAGAAACTGACACAGGTCTTAACCGAACATGGACAAACTAAATCATATCTACAAAGGTTTAAGTTAATAAATAGTTACACGTGTACTTATGATGGACGAGAACATACTTTTTATCACATAATTTACGACTGCCTGTTATATGACTGACAGAGATCCAAACTAATTATGACTTTTTTTTCAAAGGTGAATATGACTTGTATAACAAATACAGAGCTGACTTTTCAAAATTTATCTATAGGTTGGACTTTGACCAACTGACCAATGACTGAGAAGGTGGAAGGACATCTTTTTCTAAGTCCTTTAAATCTTTAAAAACTTTTGTGCTAAAATCAGCCATATACTATATTTTTACTTTCCAATTTCTTAATCAATTTGTAATGTTTTTTTATTTCTTTTATCATCCAAAAAGAATGTTCAAATGTTCAATTTACTGAATTGTATTATTAATATTAATGTAAAAGTTTCAATTTTAAAGTAAATATGAATATTAAGGTATGTAGTGTACATTTGTATGGAACGTACCAATTTAAATAAACGATCCTTTCAAAGGGTTAGTTTGAAAGGAAAAAAAAAAAAAAAAAAAAAAAAAAAAATAAATAAAAATAAATAAATAAATAAATAAATATATATATATATATATATATATATATATATATATATATATATATATATATACACACACATATAAAACCATCCGGACGTGTGATAGGAGACTGGCATAGGACCAACATGTCAAAACGTATATTTTTCAATGTTTGACTTAGATTATTATATTAAATAAAGGCTTTTTTAATATATTTCAATTAATATAGAAACAATATATATTTTTTTATTTACTAAAATCTCTCAGGACTTTTCATAAATATTCATGGAATATCTATTAAAGCTACAAAAATATATAGTATATTACCGAGCTCGCCATTCTATATTTTTAACTTCAACTTCCACCATGTATATGTATATAAACTTAGCAGCAGCAAATATTACAGGTATTGTTTTCTAATGGTTTCACTAAAAATTACAGTACATGGATATATGAATAAACTCTAAATCTAAGCTTAGTTCCAGACAACTTAAAAGGAGTTGGATGGGAGATCTCCATGTCAAACGGTAATAATTAACTGAAGGTTGTGATAATCCATAATTGGGAGCGATCTACCTCATACCAGTTCATACCTAGTAATTTTATTACGTTTAATTCCTTGATTATACATACACATATTTTTTATATTGGTTTAAATACAATAAACATAATAATAAAATTATCAGTATTCCAGAGTTTAAGTCCCTTGTATGATAATTTTTAATCGTCTCATTGTTAACAATGATCTCATTTAGCTCTTAAAAAGTACTTACTCTCAATTGACCGTGCACAATTCACTTAGGTTCTTTGTACATTTTATTCAATGATATACACTCAGAATATCATTAGAACCTACCGTTATTATGTAAAACTGACAACAAAGACCAACTCGGATCATACAAGATTAGAACAGTTGCTATTCTGTTTGTAGAATGTTTCAGTTAATTTATATTTCAAAGGTTGGTTGTAGCCATAGAGGGGCTTACTCTCCCTTCAGCATTGTAGGGCAAGAAAATAAATTCATTTAGTTTATTATCCGTTAGCATTTCACTGCCATGTTGGCTTACTTTTATTAACCGTTACTGTGGCGGTATGTGCCCAGACTTGATGCTTCCATAAGAAATACTATAACATTCTAATACTTTAAACTGCAATTTCAACAAAACATCTCTCTACATTTTGATATAGTCCATATTTATAAAAAATAAAATATACAAACTTTCAATTATCAATAATTCACATTAATTTTCATAAAACGTATTAAATAATACAACTGGAAGAAAACCTGTTATTTCCGAATAAAAACCATTTACTAAATCAAAATAAACTAAAGCGACAGCTGTAGTTTTCTATACATTTTTAAATGCAGTCATATGAAATTGATTAATAGTTAAATTTGAAATGTTTATAAAACTAGTACACTAAAAGTAACCATTTAAATCTTTATTAAATGATTTCTAGAAATATAAAAAGAATAAACATAGATATTTTTTCTTCGGAGGTTTATCATGAATAGAATGGGAAGTAAGTTGAGATACAGTTGGATTTAAGTTTTATGTATCTTAATTGGGCTAAATCAACATCTGGTACATTAAGATCTTTATGGATAAGTTCATAAGTGGCAATTTATGGAGCAATGAGGATTTTTCAAAGTATTTTGGACAGTAAGGATTGGATACGAAATGAATTGGATGGTTTAGTGGAGCCCCAAACTTCAAGTCCATATGTCCAAATAGGTCTAATTACCGTCATAAAAATGTGTCTTTTGTTATTATTCGAATGCTTTGAACGTCTGTGTAGTAATTTTTGAATAAGACAAAAACAGGGGGATGTTTCTTTTCATTTTAGTCTTGTATGTGGATTTTAGAAATATAGTTTAATGTAAGCGCTAGTTACTTTTCGTTTACTAGATTTTAAAATATTCCTTTTTTATTTATAGTTTTTTAGAGGATCGTATATGCATCGTATAAGAATTTTATTTGACGAATATATATACATGAATTATGAGTAGCAAAAGTAGCTTTCGCTAACTTGGTTTTCGTCGTCTGAATTCTCCCTCTGAGCTCAAACCATTTCTCAGAAATTCAAATTTTTAATTCGATATGAAGCATTATTACTCACATGAAACGTTCTATTTATTAAATCCTAATGATTAGGTAGGATCAAAATGATCTATCCAACAAACCACCAACTTTTTTGAAGCTTGGATAACTTTATGCTAGGAAAATTGTGTAAAAATGGTTCTGACATTAAAAATGGCTTCCCTGTTTAATCATGCGACTTAAACTCTGATAGAGTTTCAAGAGGAGTTAAAAAAATATGGTACAAATGTTGAGTAAAGTGAACTTTTTTATTTTCTTCGGGACAACGCAATATTTTATAAAAATTATAATTATTACTTTTATAGAAATAATTTTTTTTTCTGTTCGTGTTGTGAACATTATATTAAAACAACTTTTAATCATAAAATCCATTTTTCCAACTCGAATACTACTAAAACCATAAAACCTTTGAAGAAAAAAACAAAACAAAACAAATTTAGTGATTTTTCACTGAATTCAAAAATAAACTTGTTTTCATTGGAAATGCTCATCTGAATTTTTTGCGACTTTTTTATAACTCTCCAACTAGGTCCGGCAGAGACAGATTAATTGTTATGCCGGAGATCGACCATGGGATCAGGCGATCCTCTTGAGGCAGCCCAATCTCTATGAAATGTTAACATTAATTAAGAGAAAAACCCGGAGGTTGTATGTTGTAATGCAGAAATCACTAATTTCCACAACCGCTGGTCTAGAAGTACATCCTTAACCAGCACTTAAACCAAGAATCTTGCTGCGTTTGTTGCAAATGTTCATTGTAAATATTTCATTTCAAAAGAAATAAATCTAAAATATTAAAAAAAATGATATAATTAATTAACATATCTAATAATTAATTCGAATGAACATTCATAACTACGATTTTTTTTTTACTAACCGACTACAATATATGATTAAATATCACCAATTCGCTGCTTATCTGTTTTTGATTATTTTTAACTTTAAACAGAGATTTCTTAAAGTTTTCCTTCTTATTATTCAATAATGGAAGTTTATATATCTCAAGTTTTTTCAAACATAATATTGTTTTTTTTAACTTAGCACAAAGTATAAGGAACTTTATTCTTGTATTTATTTTTGTCTTGGATCGTAAAGTTTACATTTTTTCATCTTCCGACTAAGTTTTATTTTGCAATATTTATAAGTGTGTTTTTCTTCCATTTAAGTAATTTGTAGTCAAATAATATTAGGATTTTTTAAATTATCTTATTTAAAAAGTACATTGTACATCTTATTGAAAGAGATGTGTTTATGATAAATATTTCACCAGACTTCTTGCATTTTGCATACCACCTGATTTGCTTCTTTAAATGAGATTTATAATGTACATGTAGTAATAATGATATGAATATGAAATAACAAATTTAAAATAAAGTAAAAAAATAAAAATAAATAAATACGATACAAAATAATTTTATAAGATGTTATATTTTATTGGAATATATTTTTTAGAAACAATGTTTCTTCACACTTTGTTCACTCTCTTATGACTGATTTAGACCCCCTTGAAGTCGTTGTTTTCTAAAAATAACCTTAGTAAAAGTTTTTGTAAATTTATATTTTATTTTGATTCTCCTTCTTTTGAATTTATTAAATATTATTTTTGAACAAAGAAAAATACTAAGATTTGTCTTTAGATAAATGAAAATATCTATCTTTGTGGCCGTAGTTTTACGATGAAACTTTTCTTCCAAGAACTAGCCCGTAATTAAAGAACATTGTTGAAAACTTTATAACAATAGAAAAGAGCAGACAATGCCCTTAGATAGACAGAGGCAGAGCAGTGTTGTCAGGAAACAAAAGGTATAAGCTATAAAAGGTCTTTGTATGCAACAGACAAAAAAAATAATAATATTGAGTACATGTGCAGGTAAGATTGCTCAATACTTTAAAAACTGAATCTTATTGAATAATCGAAACATCAGATATGTTGTTTTATAATATTTATTTAAAGTTTAATTTAATTTTAATTTTCAATAATTAGGTAATAATCAAAATTAAGTTGATTTTGTTTTATAAAATTTATGTAACGCTTGATTTCAGAACCTCGATAAGATATAAAAATGCTTCATTTGGTAAATAGAGTTGGAGTTGGAGGAAGAATATATTTTACTGCTTACCTGTTCTGTATTGTATCGATTAACATTAACATTTAAATTTAAATAGGCAATTGTTTCCATTGTATATTCAAAGGTATAGGATATTCAATTTTAAAAGATGTTAGTTCCACCAACATCCTAACTGCTAGACACGCAGATACTTAAATTATAATTAGACTCCATGATCCAGGTCTCACATACATTATATTTATTACCTTTAAAAAATTCACGATTGGTGCAAACTGTGGAAGACGATTAAACTGTGACATATCACACTCACAATAATAAATGAGACGTGTTCTTGCCTATAAATCGAAAATACACCAATGCATCACATAGACATAGGAGTGTTAATGTTTGATGGGAGTGTGTGGTTCACGTACAAAGAAAAAACAACAAACCTTAAATTAAAGACAAACTAATGCATCCACGACTCAAAAGACTGTCAAAACTACAACACAAACTGAAATTTTCTTTACTTTACACTTTTTAATCTATAATTTTGAGGCATTACAAAATTACCTTTATATATTAGTAACACAACATGGTAGGGAAAGAAAGATTACGTAAAATCTTTGGCCGTAAGGAACGGTGATACGTACCGAATAAGGAAAAATGAGGAGTTAAGAGAACTATATAAGGAGCAGAATTCGATTTCCTAGATGAGGAAAGGGAGGCTAATCTGGTTGGGCCATGTTGTGAGGAAGAAGGGAACAAGTTTCCCAAAGAATTTTTGGGCGGAGCTTCCTGGAGCGGAAGTCGGAAAGACAGACAAAAATGGTGATTTGAAGAAAACGGTGGAGGAAGCCATCACGAGTCTATAATAACATGGAGTGTTGCTTTGGTGAGAGAGGAATGAGGTTGTAGAGGTCATGATCCTTCGAGGACTGTAGTGCCCTAGAAGAAGGAACACAGCTATGCATATTGACTTACGTGTACCAGTTAGCGAATACATGTGTTCTCACTATAGACGATTTCACAATAGACATTTTCATTAAAACATATGCCTGGAAACACAAGAAGGAGGTTGAAAAGAATAAATATGATAGATCTGCTCTCCAAAGGCTGGAAGATTTAACACTGGGTATTGGTTTTCCTCATGCCTGACCCGTCTTTTATTTTCATATATGGACCTTACCATTCGTTAATTTTCACTTTACTGTTTAACACAGATGGATAAATGAATAAAGTAGTTAAATATTACCAGTTTTATCGATTCAGATTTGCTGTATAATAGTAGTCAATGTTATTAATTTACTTCCAGAAAAGTTTAAAAAAAAAAATCTTCGCATTAATGCTTTAAGTTTTATCATTATGCCCCTTTTAATTTATGTTTTAATCACAATTCAATTTAATTTATCAGTCAAAACATAATTGTGTTGTTTTGTTATATAAATAACTCGTCTGATGATGAGAAACCTTAGTTCAGAGAATTCCAACCGACCCTTTGTAAATTAATAAGGAGCTAAGTACAATATTTACAGACTTTATGATGTGTTGTGGCTTTACGAGAGGGAACTTTAGCAACATTGTTCAAAGTCACTTTTCTCCCATTCTTCCTAATTTAATTTTAATGAATGTAATATCTTAATTAGACTTTCTATATTGCCCATAACTTTTTACTTTCTTTCATTAATGTCAGTTTGCAATATTACATTATTTAATAATCTTTAATATTTATACATTATCTCATATATAAATATTGCCTGCATATAAGTTATAGTTTTTCGTTTGTCGCGATTATTTTAAAGTTCCGTTAAAAAATAATAAATTATAGTTTTAAAAACACGCTTCATTAGTAAACCGAATTAAAAAGTAGAAAATAATTGTTCTCTAAAAACTATTTCGTTTGTAACTTAGTAAACTATTCTAGAAAAAAAAAAATAGGGATGTTTGATATTAAATGTCAATATTGTCAGCTCTATTCAAAGTATTCTAAGTAGCCAAAAATTGTGATTCAACAACCTAGTAAACCGATAACAAAAATGTTGATGAAGTAAATAAAAAATGTTGAGTAAATAAAATTAGGTGCATTAAGAAATGTCGGAAGCACTATCGGTTTATTGATGACATTTATTTAAAAAACTCACACAAGCCTTTCGGACTTTAAGAAACTGTGCCTACGATGGAAAATAAGATTGAACCATAACAAATCACTTCACATTACACTTTCACTTTGAAAAAGGGGTCCCCAGTGTTTTTCGAAAACGAACAACCTCCGCAATCCTATAAAGTAAGTTACGTTGGACTAATATTTGATAAAAGGATGACATTGGGACAGCACATCTCGACAGAAAGTAAAATATTGAATCACCGGCTAAGGTTACTTTATCCCCTCATCGGACGGCCTTTGAAATTATAGCTATGACAAAAAAAGCAAATCCTACATTTACTTAAAACCTATTTGGACATATATCCGTTATTTGTGATAAAAAAAAAAAAAGACATACAAAAACTACAAACTTTTCAGGTGAAAACATTTAAGACACCCAGGTATGGAAGCAGTACAACTACATACGATCATGCTTAATATCAAATAACACATACAGACTTATAACAAAAGGTTTTAAAATAGATTTCAAGATGCTCCAAATAAACTCATACAACATATGCCCACAACAAGGATGCCCAAAAATGTCCGTAATAAGGTTGAAAAGTTGCCGGAAAAGAGATCTCCTCGAATAAAATGAAAAATTATTTACAAACGAGATGGAGGTACAACTAGTTTAGTCTCATCATTTTCTTCACGCTTTAACCTTATAATTTTTTGATTGCTATCATATTTTCTAGCTAGCAGTTTTATTTGTTGTAATATAATATATTTATTTATGAATATATTAAATAAAGGAAAAATGTTAACTCACACACTGCACAATATTTAATATTAATTTTATCTTTTTCTTTTTCTATATCTTCCACTTATTCGCCTTTCAGCGTAAGGGTGCTTTCAGCCATTTATACTATGCTTAAATTTTATCAAAATTAATTATTATTTATAGTTACCCACAGTACATCAGGGACCTGATCACAGCAAAGAGAAGAGCGCGAAAGGTATGGCAAACAGACAGACTTCCTTCAGACAGACGAACATTTAATAAATTGAATAACGAACAGAAAAGACGAATTATGAAAATCAAACAGACTAAATACGATTATTACTTATCTAATATCACGACAGACGACAGAAGCTTATGGAGGCACACTAAAAAAATTTAAAGCATCACGAGGTGATAGCGCCTCTCAGAAAAGAAGATGGGTCTTGGGTGGTGTCGGACAAAGAAAAGTCTGAACTCTTTGCTGAACATTTGTCGACTGTTTTTGCACCACATACAGACTAACCAGACAATAAACATGAAAATTACTTACAAGAAACTCATTGACATTACCACCACTGTCACTTTCACTCCTTCTGATATATTACAAGCAATCAGAAAGCTATCAGGATTAAAAGCTATAACTATAAAAAGCTTCAGGATTTGATTTAATCACCGCTGACCTTCTCCAGAAAATACCCAAAAAAGCTATAGTCTTTCTAACTACACTTTACAACGCAATACTCAGGACTACAAAATTCCCAGTTCAATGGAAATATTCCTATATTAACATGATACATAAACCAAACAAAAATACCGATTCACCTTCTTCCTACCGATCAATTAGCCTACTTTCTTTGTGTTCTAAAGTTTTTGAAAAATTATTTTACCGACGAATACTAGACATACTCACAGATAAACAATAAATTACTCAGACTAATCACGAAATCATCTTGGTACATTTCAAAATACACACTTCATACTGATTTAGAAGTACCCACAGTAAAGGAACATATACATGACCTTTATAGACGATTTCAAGACAGACTTCATGGACATACCAACATACTCATTAATGACATGGCCATGACTGACGGAACCTACTTTACCTGGAAAGCCTATTCTCAGAAGGCTTAAAAGAAGCTGGATGAGAGATTTGCTCAAATAAATCTCTTTAATCCATGGCAGAAGGAGGTACTATTGAGTGCTAGTCTCCCACACGCATACAAAGCCTGTAGTATTACAATTTCATCAAATTCACTAATTGTTACCCCAATAACAGGTGTGAATCAAAATTCGAAAGAGAAAAAAAAAATGTTTATTATCCGTAAATATACTTTATAAAACATAAAACAACTCATTTAATCCAATAGTTTTTCATTATCTCCCTTTTTTTAATTGTTGCACGTATACAATTCTCTTTTTTTCTCTTTCTTTGTTCTGTAACCTCGTTAAAAGTCCAATTTTTTTAAACTTCCTTTTTATTTTCTTAATTTGGAGCATGCCTCCACAATTTTCTTTTTCCTTCTTGTCCTTTTTACTCTTTGTATCAAGGTTACATTTTAAGGAATTGCTGTTTGACAGTGGTTATGAAAATTATAAATTAACTTTTAACTCATTAAATGGTAGGGTTTATTGTCAATTTGAACTAATCAAGATATTTTTGATCTAATATTTTCAATTTTGTGAAACGTTATTAGTTGTTTTTTCCTGGAAGTTGTTATTTTGAGTTAAAATTGGATTGTTTTTTAATTGGATGAAATACCTTTCTTTTGGCAGCTGTAGCTCTTCATTTATTATAATTGCTTTTTTCCTTTGAGGTGATGTCCATACATAGTAAAGGGGACAAATCCAATTTGTTTTTCGTATCTATTCGCATTTCTTCGCAGTAGAAACCTTCTGTTTCGTCACTTTTTCTCGTCCTTCTGAAACACTCTGAGGATGTGTGGTGTTTTTTCAAGCAGTTAGTATTTGGCTGAAAGCTTTAGTGATTCGGTTTGTCAGTGAATGGTGATCTCTAAGCTAGTAACAGACCATCATAAACTAACCTTCGCTAATTGTTAGGATGTCAAACTTTTGAAATGGGGAACGGTCTTGTATGGAGTTGGAAAATGTTAAATGTTTTTGATGCAGTCGTTGGTTCTAGAATACGAATCAAAATAAGAATACATTCCATAAGATTTCTGTTCTATAAAAAGGTTTTTCAGACCCTTTCCGAAGATTTACAATTATTTTCGTATTGTTTCATAACTAGAATCAATGCTCAAACTGTATACTCCAAGCTCCAAATCAGTACTCCAAGCTGAATATGTACAGCAACATCATCCGCACAAGCCATGTCGGTTAAGTCTCGTTAAGAGGTTGAGTTTGCCTGGGATGTTTTGTCACACCTTGCTAATAGTCCTGACATTGCACCATCTGACTACCACCTTTTCTGTAAAATTATTTAGCTAGGAAAGAATTTCCGAACCAGGATACCATCAAACAATACCTGAAACATTTTTTAAATGTATACGTAACGTCGATCTGGGATATGGACATTTCTATTCTCCTTCTCGTTGACAAAATGTTATTGGAAACAACGGCCCTTTCAAAATCAAAAGTGCTTCTTAAAAACGAATTGAGTTTTCATTTAGGAAGCCGCACCGACTTTTTGATATGCTGCTAAAGGCACCCACTACTTCACGGCAACTTCTATCGATCTTTCAATTTCTGTCTATTTGCTCATATTGTGGAGCAATTTTTTTTGTAAAAATATACGTTCATCAAGTGTCCTCTTCTGCAGTTTCTTCTCTTGTGTAATATCCCGTATTTATGAAGTGCCTTAAATGCTGTTTCTTCCGATTTAAGAACACAACCGTGTTGTATTAAATTCATGATTGATGGGTTTAATTTTCGAATAATATTAATTATTTATTAACTTCTAGTAAGTAATATATAGATTACACGGAATCATAATAACTGATATAAAAAAAAGTGATCATATTACTAGGAAAAGTAACTGGCGTACCTAAAGTAGAAAAGAACCGATTCAGTTACTAAAGAGCTGATTTTTGGTTTGAAAGCCTATGGAAGACTGCTGATGAGATGCTAATAAGGCATTGTGAAAACACAAACCGTTTTAATCTTGTTTTATAACTGGAATATAACAAGTTAGGTAACGATCATGGCTTGTTCTGCTGAACGTAGTATTTGTTTTACACGCTTTTATTTGTGACATTCATTTCTGAGTGATGCACTATGTGAGGTTAAATAAAGATGAAAAGAGGTTTGCTGATTTTTAAAATTATTTACTATACAGATATATCCTAAACCCTTTTGAAATCAATATACAGCGATGAAACTAAATATTTATTTTCTGATGGTCTAATATTTGCAGGGTGGGGGGGTATTTGACTGGCGCTACCTGATTTCTCCCTGATGGCCAGTATTATTTTCCTTGGCGTATTCCGTGATTCGAGTAGTTTGAATTTGCATGAATATTTTATTTTGCTTTGAAAGGAGTCAGATTCCACGATTAGATTACAATCCGTTCTTTGGCAATTTTTTTTTTTGTATCAGTCTAAATCATATCCGCTATTCAGTAATATTTTTGTTGGAATGTTTTTTCCAGATATATTTTATTTGAATTTTTGTCAAAAAAGAAATGTTTGTACATATCATAGAAAGTTGTATAAAAAAGAAAAATCCATGTTCATTACAACGTTCTGGCCAGGTCTTTATAAACCTATTTGTATTATTATTATAAACCTGCAATATGCAAGTTGAGAATAGAAATAATTTTACTAGTTAAGAGTCAACTTGACTATTTCTGGTTAAAATAATAGCTTTTTTCCAATCCAAAAATCCTTAAAAAAAAGTCTTTATATTGCTTAATGTGTCACAAATTAATCAACCTAAATCGATATTAATTAGAGATGTGTCGGACCCAAAATTTTTCGATTCTCGGTACCGGTAGTGGTACAAAAATAAATTGCTATAACCAAAATTGAGCTATATGCGAGCTAAAATAGAAAAGTAATTAAACGACAATAATTATTCAAGAAATAAATCAGCATATAGAAAATAGCAATTAATATCAATAATATATACAGACAATAATATATATATATATATATATATATATATATATATATATATATATATATATATATACACATATACATAAAGATTTACTATCAGTCCATATTACTCTTTACCGTCTAATAAAATAATAAATAAAAAATGGTCAGTGTAAAATTTATTGTTGTTGTTCTGATAAAAAATGTGATACCGTTAAATTTAATATTCATTTTCAGATGTTAGTTCTTATTTTTATTTTATTGTATTATAGTTTATTGTATTTATACAGAAGTAAAAAATCTTCATAAATCTTCAAGTGATTTCCACTATTTCTTTATAAGTTATGAACAGATTGGCCGTATTTACCAGCGTGTGCCTTGACGGGGAATTGCTGGTAAATAATAAATATTGATTATTTGGGCATATCTCTCATCCAGCTTCTATTTAGTATTATGAGAGTATTTCTGTATACGCATTTATACTTCGTGCTCATTGTCTCTAAAAATGATATGATCAGCTCATGAACGGATGATAGGAACTCATTGTTGCCAATAAGTGTAATAACTCTGATCAAGTATATAAAAATATATTTTTTTGAGCCAATCATCAGCTCTACTTCCCCTTTCTTCCTTCTGACAAATAATATGTTTTCCAATGAGCAAGGCAATTTTTTTTTTCAGAATCACTCTGATCTTAATCTAAGAGAAAGCGTTTGTTAGTTCCACTTTTGAATAGATAAACCATAGGGAATTTTTTTAATTTATGCTAAACGTGATACTGAAACGAAGAAAATAAACGATAAATTGAATGTAAACATTGTTAAGCGATTAGTACTCAATAAACAAGAGAGAAATAGAAGGCACCATTTTATCAGATAACCGAGTAAGGAGAAGGCGAGAGGGATTTACTATCCAATCATTTTCTTTTTAGCAAGGCATTCCTTTAGTTCTTGAATACCTTAATATGCAGTCTGAATAATGGAACATCTTAGCGGAGGATTGATGGTGGAAACTGCATTTTCCTTTTTTAGAATAGATTATCACTGGATCGTTTTTTTATGAATCAAATATACACTAGCATTTCACATTTTAACATGGATATGTCTTTTGGCTAGAGGTTTAAACTTTTTTTTCATTCACATCCATTTGGACACGATCTTACTCTGTGTTGTTCAGAGCGGAATTGCTCTGATCGTAAATTTGACGACAGTATCCTGATCGGGAGAATATTTTTTGTGATGTAACATTTGTTGCTGGGACCTACCGTTTAGGGGTTATATTGCTTTGAATAAAAAAAGTCACATATTCCTGCATTTTTTAACACACTCTAGCCATCTTGGTGTTGCTCTGATCGAAAATTTGATGGGGAACTACGTTTCCCTACCAGAAATTAAATGGAGAATATTTTTTGGTTTAGATCATTTCTCACTAGGAGCTATATTCGTTGGAATGAATAAAATCAACGTTTTTTTTTTGCCATCAAATATGTATCGTTTTTTTTCACCCTCAAAAATGTAACATTTTATTAGAAATGTTTTTTCTATATTGATTAAAATGAATAAAGTCACGTATCCCTAAATTTTTTAATTGATAGGGATTTTTTTGACACGCTATAAATCTGTTGGTGCTGGTCGGAACAAAAATTTGCTGAAGCCGTAGATTATAGTTAGACATATCCATGATCTATAGTTTTTCCCAGTCAGGGTGAAATTGAGTTTTTGTTTTTTTTATATTATAACTTACAAGGGGACGTTTGCAGTTGTAACTCACAGATTTGAATGCCTATCTTTGTGTGGGTAGTAGGGACCTATAATAGTGCAAAACTAGAGTTATAACCGCCAATGGGCATTAGGAGCCGAGAAAAAAAATAAAATATGAAAATCACGTTTTATTTTTTTCTCAGCTCTCAGTCAAGATTGAGAAATGATACTTTCACGTTTAATTGCAGTTATGTAAGGTATTTGATATAAAAATACTTTCGTTATGCTCAAGACACCACCCGGCTTTAGGGTGCTTAAAAACTCTAAAAAAATGACAAAATTCCAGGGAAATCCGCTGTAAATCAGTGAAAACTTTTTTTCATGAACATCTGACCTCAAATCTCGATTTCACGCACCATAAAACCCTGATATGTGAAATTTTATCAAAATCAAAAAATATTGATTTTTTACCCCTTTCGAGGAGGTTAAAATTTTGAAGTTGAGATTGCATCAACATTTTCTACCAGCCATAACAACTGCTGTG
Organism: Euschistus heros; assembly: GCA_003667255.2. Lineage (NCBI taxonomy): Eukaryota > Metazoa > Arthropoda > Insecta > Hemiptera > Pentatomidae > Euschistus > Euschistus heros. The sequence goes on from RCWM02000060.1 coordinate 2,199,904, forward strand.
TTCAACCGATTACAATAGTAATAGCATCACTAGAATCAGCATACATTCTGCTTTTTATCTATGCGTATAACATTGGATTTACTCCCGATTTTACTGGACAAAAACTGATATGAATGAAAAAATCCAAGGTCAGCTATAACTTGAGATATTTCAATAAGGGGTAATCCTGCGACCTCAAGATACCACCCGGCTTGTCTTGAGCACGACGAAAGTATTTTTATATAAAATACCTTACATAACTGCAATTAAACGTGAAAGAATCATTTCTCTATCTTGACTGAGAGCTGAGCAAAAAAATAATACGTGATTTTCATATTTTAATTTTTTCTCTGTTCCTAATGCCCATTGGCGGCTATAACCCTAGTTTTGCACTATTATAGGTCCCTACTACCCACACAAAATCGGCATTCAAATCTGTGAGTTACAACTGCAAACGTCCCCTTGTTAGTATTTTACTGACCAGTCATTCGGAATATCTGCTATAATCAAGGTATAAGGAAAACTTAGATGTACAATAAAGGTTACAAAATAAGGCAAAGATTCCAAAAAATATAAACAAAAGTTCAATAAGAAAAGAAAAAAAATGTCTGTACATAAAAACTATAAAAATAGACTTTGCGATAGACTAACGAAATGGTTAATAAAATATCAACACTACTTTTCTTTCTGTTTTCACTGAAATTTAGTCTGAAATAACAGCAATATCATTTTTTTTTTTTTTAATCTTTATCTTATACAGTAGCTATAAGATAAAATAAATTCTGACAAATACCTTGGCGCTGTAACACTGTAAGGGCATTGGCCTTAACAATCCTACTCCACTCCTCTTTATCCTTGGCGTGCCTCCTCCATGCTCTGATTCCCATTCCTCCAATCAACTTCACCAAACTATCCCCACATTTCAAGTGTAGATGGCCAATCATTCTTCTCCCTCAATGTTTCCTTCTACAAGTTTCTTAGATAATCTATTCTCCAGCATTTGCTCCACATGTCCCAGCCACCGTAACACCCCGAATCTTTGAACATTTCTACCAATTCACCATTTTTTCTAACTCTCCAGTTTCTGTCCTCACAGAAAAGGCCATACATTCTTCTTATTATTTTTATTTCCCACACACTTTCACATTAATTTGTAATCACTCAAGTCTTGCTTCCATGTGAAACATAATTGTTTGATAATAATTTTATTATAACAAAATATAATTTTCTTAATTACTATAAGTTATTGTCTTTCACTTTAAATTATTACAATGGCACTTTAAAATATCTGTTTTTAAATATCATAATCAGCATGTAAATAATTGTTTTAGCTTTTAGAATCTTTTTTTTTTTTTTTTTTTTTTTTTTGACATGGATATGTCTTTTGGGATCTATAGTTTTTTCTCCTAAAAAATTGTAGCGCTATAGCTCTGTTAGTGTAGCTCGGATCGAAAATTTGTCGGCTGTTTCATTATCAGATATAAAATGGAGAATATTTTTGGGTAAAATAACATTTGTCACTAGGACCTACAAAAAAAAAAAGGTAAATTTGCAACCCCTAGTTTCTGTCATCTTTGTTTATATCGGATAATCATTGATTGTTAATTTAATTTAATTATCAGTTACAGTAATTTCATCCTGTTAATTATAAAATGTAGATTGATAAAAAGAAGAAAAAAATTGAGAACGATTTTGAAACGTAATCGACAATTGATTTGATGTGATACAAAGACTGATTGATCCAAAAGTCTATAAATGCCACTTATAGACGACATTCCGCTGGTGTGATCCAAATAGAACTCTAATATTCGTCCGCTATTAAATACGATTTTAGAACAATTGTAACCCGCAGTAGATCCATAATCTATTGTTTTTCCCGGGCAAGAAGAAATTGATTATAACTAGACTTCAGTCTCTTGCTGTCAGTTATTTCTTCTACGGTGTTATAAAAATGTATAATATGCTTAACCTATTCGTGATTAATAGATAGAGAAAATAAATAAATAAAAATTAAAAGTATTGTGTGTTGATATTATCATTTACCATAAGTATAAAAAATCACCAAGTGAATATATATGAACATTAGAGAATGAGAAAATTCTAACACCCAGGCTGAGTGTTTGTCTTCTATATACAATAAGAATGCATCTTAATTTTTATTAAATTAAATATTATTTGCTGTTATTTTATTATATTTTTGTTGATTTTTATTTTTATAAATTATTATTTTCCTTCATTGAGATTATTATTATAGCTAGTATTATAAGTTTTTAGTCATACATTTAATTTTTTTTTCGCTGTTATTTATTTGTGTGTGTTTGTATTTGTATATTTGTGGAATGGACATTCATTATCATTATTTCTATTGCCCTTTACTGAGGCAGATTGTAACATTTATAATAATAAAAACTGTTACTATAAAAAAAAAAAAACACGAATGATTATAAAAAAATTCTATAAAATGATACAATGGTACAGTAAGCTTTTTTTATTGGTTTCAGGCCACTCTGCGAGTGTGGGGAAGGTGAGCAGGATGCTAAACAGATACTCTAAATATGCAGACTGTTTTTGGAGAAAACACTGATCTGGCCCTCTCCAAAACCTATATGGAAACCTTAAGGGCCTTAGGAGTACAACCCAGTTCTTCATTTTAAATCCCAATTAGAGCTTATAAAGGGGAGAAGGAGAAGATGCATTGTTTCATTGTTTGAAGACTAGCACATTTATAGTTTAGCGAAACACACGATTAACTGTCCATATTACTCTTTCTCCCTACACCGTTTTTTTCAGGGATATTTTTCAAAGCCTTTTCATGTACCGGCAGCCATCTTCCCAAAGTATCAATTTGCATCAAGTGCTTTTTGTAGTTCCAATTATCCAAAAACAGAGCTTTTCAGGTCTCACCTTTCAGTTTAGGTTTCTCTGTTTAACAGTGATCAAGTGGAGTGGTCTTTTATCACATGTCCATTATTACATATCACAGGTTTTTACAATAATGCCCATACTTTATTATTCGAGATAAGAGAGGCAAATCACGAAGAAGACTGATAATAAAAATATAAAAAAAAAAATTAAAACATACAAGGTAAAAAAATTAAAATAATGAAAATATTTACACTAAATAAGATGAAAACTTTTATAAAATATTGAAAATATTTTAATAGGCAAATTCTATTAAATCTGCTACTGCTGGTATGTTTGAGCGAAATCGTGAACGATAATTTGTGTTTTTTTCTACCAGCCCCTGCATCATTTTTCAAGTAGGTGCCCTATTACACTTGTGAGCTTAAGCGGACCCCATTCCAGGCCTTAAACCTTCTCAACAAATTCTTAGAAGTACCTGGAATCCAATCTCTTGCATTAGGTCGTGCACACTGATGTATGGGTTTACACAAATATATAAGTATATTCAAATATTCACGAAAAAAAAAAAAGGAATGAAGTATAATGTAATCCTCGTGGCATTTGCCTAAAAAAAAAATAATATTGTAGAAGACAATGTTTTAAATTTTCAAGTACTTGCAAATCAGTTAATTTTGTTTCTATGTGAATCTTTATTCAAACCTGTTGATCGTAATATTGGAGATCAATAACCTTGATTAAATTAGAAAATAAATTACTTGAGAGGCATGAAGGGGAAAAGAACTCAACGCTGCTTCCTTCTGCGTTGATTTTTTTCTAGCTTAGTCCAGGAGATACCTCTTCCAGCTCCTTTTCATCCTTCTCTTTATGGTGTTGTGTCCATGACGTTTATATGTGTGTAGGGATCTCCACATAATTTTACATGGAATCGTTTGTTGTGGATCAATGTTTGTTCATTGACAGTTGGCACGAGGTCAGTGTAGAGTTATGTTGTTTTTAATGTCTTTACCTCTCATTTTTCGGTCTGTTGTTATGCGTTTTTTAAACCGTTCCATATATTTGCGATATTTATGTCCAAATCGGTTTCAGTAAGTTTATATAAATGCTTGTGAGCCTACCATATATTTACTGTCGGAATGGAGGTAAATACACGAGAATATTACATCAGCCACAATAACCATCTCTGTACCTACAGAAATTAGGATCTTAAGTTGATTAGCAACAATACATAGAGCAAAAATAAATTATTTACTTTTAATACTATGAACATTAGGATAAGTATTCCTGTTCACAATCAGAGGATTAGCAGGAGTAATCCTGGCTAATATGTCAAATGATATCATTCTATAAGACCCTTTTTAGTACCAGCCCATTTCCACTATGTATGATCTATAGGAGCCGTATTTGCCATTATAAGAAGGTTAATTTTCTAGTCAAATGAAGGTAAACCGCAGGTCATTATTAATAAGATTAAAAAATATAAAATGAAAGACTAGGTAGTTCTATCTGTTTTATTGTAGTATGTGTATGGATGGTATTGAGATAATCTCCAAGTACAAATTATAGAAGAGTCAACGATTGTCTAAGAAATGACAATACTGAAGTTCTCAAGACATAATTATATTTCCAAAAACTCAACAAGTTTAAGGGCCTAAGGTTATAGGCAGTCCTAGCGGAAGATAGGAGCTATTACCTTAATCGGCCTAGGAGATAACAGCACATCAGGTGACATAATATGTCATATGACATAATCATATATATGATTCAATCGCAGCTTTCTTATCCAAATTGTACGTTTACAGGCTTAGTCCTTTTAATGTAGAATCCAGTAGTGATTATAAAAAAATCTTTAGTCACATTAATCTATAAAAAAAAAAAAATCAATGCATTTCTTACTGTAAGAAACAATTGATCATGTATACGTCTATCTACAATCTGCTGTTTTCCCCAATTTACAGTTTAGAGTTAAAATCATCAGAGTGCTTAAAAATTAAATTAAGTGAACAATTTTTCGAAATAAACCAAGTTGATATAAAAAATGTGTTTCAAACGTTACTTTTATCTTTCAAACCAATACAGCTCCTAAACGGTAGGTCCAAATGTTACATAACAAAAAATATTTTCCATTAAATTTCTGATAGGTCAACTGCCGTCGAATTTGCGATTCGAGCAACATCAACAGAGCTAGAGCGTCACTTAAAAAAATGACTTTTTTCATTCAAATCATTTATAGTTGGTACAACTGACGAATATTATTTGGCAAAAAATATTTTCCATTAAATTTTAAATAGCGGTAGAGCTAAAGTGTAATTACAGTTAAAAATTATGAAACATTATGAAAACGATAAGATAATAGAGAAAAAGGTTCCTCTTATAATTTCGTAATATGAAATACTTGCAACCCCGTCGCGGCTTAGCCCGCTCTGGTAATTAAAGAACATCGATAATTTTAACTAATAATTGCAATTGAGCATTATTTCTTTAATGACATTTTTATGTTCAATTAAATAAGGAATTTTATAACCTGGTAAAAATTGCTCTGATTAGGTGGTTGAATGTTACGTAAAATCATATTTAGACATCAAATTTTTAGTTTTAATATATGAATTGGTGAATCCATATGTACAGACTATTAAGAAACTCTTGCGGTTAATGGCCTGCCTATTCAGAGCAACAAAAGGCCCATAAATTATATTTTAACACACAATATCTAAAGGAAAGGATTAACATTGTGATTTGGTATCAATTTTTATTCGGCAGAAATCATTTTATTCAATTTATCTGGTTGAATTTTAATATATAACTATAAAAGTACATGGCAGTGTTACAAACATCGTTTCTGCCATTCAACAACTTAATTTAAAAATTTTAAAATTTTGTTATTTTGGAACCTTTCTAGAACTATGTGAATGGCGTAGTTAAAATTTGATGCTGATGGGCTCAGCTGTTTTACCATTGTAAACTGTATTGAGAAATGGAGCTAACCACATATCGGTCGATTTTCAAATTTTACTGGGACCCACATGTTGCACCACATATTCAATTCTTTCTTAATAATTTAAGAGAATATAGGTAAATTTTATTATCAATTTCAAGGTCTCTATACAACCGTTTCTTACATGTAACCTCAAATACAGAATCTGTCAATCCTCAAACTTCACTGTTATCCACATCTTATTGTTGTTGTTTTTTTTAATAACAAATTATTTGAAAATTAGTAGATTTAATATTACTAAACCCTCTTGTAATAATAAAGTTTGTTACAGATCGGTTCAGAAGTTTTCGCTGTTAGTGATCACAAACGAAAAATGGCTTGTCCTTTTATATAATAGTATAGATGACGTAATATTCTTCCAATGACAGTATTATTCAAACTTTTTAACCAATGAAGTGTCAAGACTAAACTTTTACGATTCACGAAACCAGTACCTCTGTTTAAAAATACTATGCTGTTTCATGTAATAATCGATGTGAAAGCTAAAAAAAGCAAACTAAATTTTATTAAAAAAAAAAAGTGTGTGTGCTCTAGACCACATGGTGGAAGTGAAAACTTCAAAATTAGGGTAAATTAACAATACGAAATACAATTTTTGTTCTTTATTTTGTATAATCACAATGTAATTACGTTGAAAATGTATACAATTATGATTGTGTAGGATTTTGATTGTGTTCAGACTGATTGTCGTTGGTATCAGACTCTAGAAACGAAACTGTTGGTTTATGGTAACTGAAATATGAGACAAATACTTTTGATTGAAATGAATTTCCTAAATATCTTACGAAAACTGCGTCAATCGTTGTTCCATATTTCGTTGTACTTTCATTTGGATCATTGGACATATTAAGATCAAATTTTGTTTTCAAAAAATCCACTAGAGGTTTTGATGTATCTTTGGAGAAGTCAACATTAAAATCTCCACTCATAATCATTGGTAATGTATGGAACTGTTCTTCGAGAAGAGCAGATACTTCTTTGGTGTAGATAATTAAGTTTGCGCGGATGAATTTGATAATGTCTTTTACACTTTGATTAGGTGAAATATAAATAGCTACTATTACAATTTCTTGTCTATTTTCTACTATACATTTCGATACACAAATTTCGCCAATTGGTGATATATTGAATCCAAATGTATGTGAATGTTGAAGTGTGACATCCATCAGCGAACTAACAAGAGTCGACGTGTCTCTCTTATTTTTGAATATAGCTACACCTGCAGATCGGCGATCAGGTCTTTTGAATTTCACAACACAATCAAAATTCGGGACATCGACGTTTTCTTCATTGCCCAGCCAAGTTTCAGATAAAATCAGTATAGTCGAACGTTGTGTAACAGTATCATTGAGATCCAAAGCATGTGCCCGTATACTTTGACAATTTAATGAATATATTGATATGCCCTTCCTATTGGAAATGAAGTTCATTAAAACATCAGTGATTGTTTGAAGCCTGTTAAGTGATAGCCTTTTGAATTCATTTTGTAAATCAATGAGGGATGTGGATTCTCTTCGGCCGTGATAGAATGTAGCCGCATCTCTTTCAGTCACAATATACAGCCCTTCAATGCGTGTTACTCTTTGATAATGCGACATATACCAATTGCTGAGTATGCGTTTTCTCATACTCATAAACAACTTCATCGAATGTTGCTCCTTGTGACTTGTGAATCGTTATAGCGCATGCAGACACCACCGGGAAATGATTACGTTTAGCATTTATAGTTTTGTTATTATTAAGTGGTATAGTGCTTGATCTTCTGGCTATAGGTACAGCGTTCCTTGGTATGTTATGATCTGTAATGTACCCTAAAACTTTACTTCGTATTTTCTTTCCAATTTTTTCTGGATTTGGAAATATGAGCCAAATTCTGATGATTTCGCCATTGTTATCATAATCGATGAAGCACAATTTTCCTACTGCACCATTTGCTAATCCGTCCGATACATCAACATTGGTAGTTAACATATAATATTTATCCAGCACGAAGGTTATTTCATAAGGCAATCCTCCCGTATCAATTGTCGACATTTTGTGTAGTTTCTGCTTTACGAACGCTTCTTGCTCAGCATTATGACAACCCGTATAAAAATATCTTTCGCAACAGAAGATACTTTATTTTCTGCTACGTTTAATATGGAGTTATTATACTTTTGAACAGATGCATTCGATAGAAAGAGTCGTATCCCATGAGGACAAGCAACATCAGCTTCTTCTTTGCTCACGAATCTTGATTCAATTAATGATAATTCATCTGTACTCAATTTTTCTCCATTTCCAATTTTCGTGAGAGCGTTGGAAAACATACCGTTTGCTTGCCTCATAACTTCAGTGAGTTCAAAAAACTTCAAATCGCGCCACACTGTTGGTCCAGTCATTCTACGTTTTATTTGTTTATATATCGGTGTTGCTCTGACTGGAGGTAATTGTCTCAAATCACCTATTAATATGACATCTAAGTTACCAAAATTATTTGCAAAATTACCAGTGATTTGCTTAAGACGTAAATCGATTTGCTCAAGAAGTTCTGCGCCAATCATGCTCACTTCGTCGATTATTATTGCTTTGACATACCTAAATAATGATCTATATTGATGTGCGACTTCTATACTCAATGGCAACAATTTTGACAGCGATATTTTCAAAGCGGTGTGTACAGTTGTTCCATCTATTGCTACAGCTGCTTTTCCTGTTGATGCACAAGTGATATAGGCATTGCAGTACCCATCATTATCAGAAAAACGATTATATATTTCCATAAAAAGTTTGATAACGAAAGTTTTACCGCATCCAGCTGGTCCAGTGAAGAATATCTGTAAAGGATTATTATTATCATTCGATAATAATTTGTTGATTACATGTGTTAACAGCGCCCTTTGCTTTTCATTAGCCATCATCATAGCTGCACAGAAATCCGCACTCGACAAAATATTTTCTTTTTTTTTAGCAATTGCACCAAGTTTATTTAAAGTGGCCAATTGAAGATCACTATTTATATCTGAATTCGGATTATTGTATAATTGCTGAAAGGGGTTTTCTTCGGGAAACCTGTTGGCAACGTCTTGTATTTCATCTTCATCCATAGGGGTTTCTTCACGGCATAGTTCTCTACAAATTTGTATAGTTTTATCAATGTCAATGTCTGACTCGAATTCTTTTCTCCTCTGCAGTATAATATCCTCATTATCATCATAAATTCTAATAAAATTCATCTCTGCTAATATTTCCTCTTCTTCATTTCGGAACGGTAAGTGCAGTGTCACCATCTCTCGCTTATATTCGTTAAAGTCAGTGGCCATGTCGTAATTACGATACCGAATTATCTTGGGTTCACGCCTCTCAATAAATTCTTTTTTCCTGTTTTCCGTGTATTTCGATACGAATTGAGCTAATGTAATGTCATCTAAAAATTCTGGTCTCCTCTCGTACTTATCGAACCAGTTTTCTTTCCAAACATCAGTACAATCATCATCTAATTCAGATAACTCCTTCATAGTTTTTCTTATACGTTGACGTTCTATTGGCCATACCGTTGGAATATATGCGACGACGACTGAAGTTTTAGACATGGGCTCTCGTAGTAAATACCACGCAGCTTCTTGACTTGTGATTTCAGTATGGTTTAGTATATTCAAACTGATATTTTTAGTTATGTCGATAATATCGAATTCTGGATGTTCATCCATTGTTTCGATTATTTTTCTCTGTAAATGGCTTACTCCTCTATTTGTTTTATTAACGTATTCCACAACATAAGCTGCACATGAATATTCCTCTGTAATAAACTGAAAGTCAGTATTAGATTGAACAATATTAAATATGAATGGATTAAAAGGATTATGCCATTTTTCCAACGGTTCACGTTTGACAAAAACTTTTGGTCTGGTAATTCCTGCTCTGATTATATTGTAATAATCTTCATCCGAAGTTATACCATTACGATTGTAAAAATTGTCCATGTCTTCAAAATCTTCATTCTCTAATCGTACTCTGATCTGAGCGTATCGATTTCGATAATTGGTAAACCCTTCCTCTGTATTTTTCATCGGAGTCAAAATCATTGTTTTTTTGCAGGGCATGAATGGAGCTTCAAATCGACATTTTTGCGCTTTTTTAGCGGTAATTTTTTTGTAGCATGTGAATGTATGTTTATGCGTTTGAAGTTTGATATTACCTGAAGCTTCCGCTGCAGAAACCGATATTAAGGTATCTATAAGATCAATGGCTTTATCATAATCTTCATTAAGAGCATCTTTTGGAGCATTGTCAAGCCAAGCCAAGATGTGAGCATGAGGACTGCCCCTATGTTGAAATTCAATGCGCTTGAAGTAGTGGCGAACTCTGTACTTCCCAAATGGAGTACACGTTTTTGATTGAAGAATATTCATAACAACATTAACTAATTTATTGAAGTAGATAGCGCAAGTTACAGCATCTTCATTGATCAAAGTACTTTTCGCCATGTAATGTAATCGTGATATTTCCTCTTTAATGATGTGATCATGTGTCTTTAGTTTGTACAACAACTGTAGCAAATCTAACCATCCAATTTCATTTGCACTTATGGTGAAAAATACGGTCGGTTTGCCTAATTGTCTAATCATTGAAAATAAATCTTTTTTCCTTTCCGACCAATACCAAGTAGAATTAGGTATAGAACGTAAAAAAGCAAGGTTGCTTTCAATGCAATTATGAATATAATTCTCAGATTGTACTTCCTCTTTAGTAATATTAGATTTTTTCCCTATGTGTTTAAACGCAACGGTAAGAGAATCCCTAACTCTTATTCTCATTATTTTCATAGCAACATATAATAAATGATGAGGGGTTACTCCACGTCTATCTGATCGTCTTAATTCACTAGTTGCCATCATGAAGGGAGTAACAGTAACTCCTTCTCGAAACTGTCGAAATTGGCCCAGGTAAATGGAGGGAAATGATAATTCTTCAGCGTGTTCGTCAAATAATAAACTTATAGGTACATTATTTTCTCCTGGAGCTATTCTTAAATACAGGTCATCATTCCACATTACTGTTTGTTGCTGTGCTAATAAACTCTCTTCAATTGGGATATCTTCAAGTTCATTACCATCATTTTCATTCAGTTGAATATTCTTCATTTCGACATCATTTCCAGTAGAACCATTCCGTGGAAGTTCTTCGTCATGTTTATCATCAAAAAACTGTACATCTATGGTTATATTATATGTTCTATAGAGTGGAGTATCCACCAAATATTTTAGCCATACTTTAATAATGCGTTTATTAATTAGACCATGTAAAAAACTCGATTTGTGTATTTTTTTTCGCTTGATGTGTACGTAAATACAGTGATCATCATTGATATTTCTCGGTAACTTATTAACCATCGTATTGACTTCCACGGGAACATTAATAACTTGTCCATAAATTCCATATTGGCCATGAACATGACGAAGTCTTCTGATTTGCATGAATGGAATTCTGGGAGAAATCAACCTTTCCGACACTAAATCCAATGGACAATTTTGTAAATTTTCGGGAATTGTAGGGTACTCAAAACCATTGTATACAGCCATTTTGGGTATCGATTTTTTCTGGATGGCAGTTCGACAAGTAGAACAAACTCTAATGGAATGTTCGTCAACATCTGGAAGAAATGTCCGCATGAACTCTACACTATCATCATGTAAAGTCTTTAAGTCCTCTTTAAACCATAATCTATCGCAAATTCCGCAAGCGTATCCAAATTCATTCTGAATGAACTGTTTATGAAATTGTATATGGGCACTGCTGTGTTTTTCATAGGTACTGTAAGTCGCCGATGATCTGTTGAATTGTACATTAGGAGTAGGTGAAGCGCACACTTGAACTTGTGAAGGTGCTAAATTATCATCAATATTCATGGCTTCATCTGCTTCGTTTAGTGGTGTCGAAAGATTTTCGCCTATGCGTATTAAATTTTCCGAATCATCGCGTATAATAAGAGGAATATTCATATTTGTGGATGTTCCGGCAATCTGAGAAGTATGAATTCTAGTATTTCGATTTTCGCTCATAACAAGAGGAATATCTGTATTTGTAGATGTTCCGGCAATCTGAGAATCATGAATCGTATTTTTTTGATATCTGCATACTAGTGATGTATTTGCATGGGAAGGTCCAGGAATTGAATCATGAACTACATGATGAACAGATTTTGCATAGGTACTGTAAGTCGCCGATGATCTGTTGAATTGTACATTAGGAGTAGGTGAAGCGCACACTTGAACTTGTGAAGGTGCTAAATTATCATCAATATTCATGGCTTCATCTGCTTCGTTTAGTGGTGTCGAAAGATTTTCGCCTATGCGTATTAAATTTTCCGAATCATCGCGTATAATAAGAGGAATATTCATATTTGTGGATGTTCCGGCAATCTGAGAAGTATGAATTCTAGTATTTCGATTTTCGCTCATAACAAGAGGAATATCTGTATTCGTAGATGTTCCGGCAATCTGAGAATCATGAATCGTATTTTTTTTATATCTGCATACTAGTGATGTATTTGCATGGGAAGGTCCAGGAATTGAATCATGAACTACATGATGAACAGATTTCAACGCATTTAAACGTTTCTTTTCACGATACCTTCTCGAGCGTTCCTTTGCCATTGCTTTCTTCCGTTCAGCGATTTTTTCTTGAATCCGCCTGTTTGTCTTTTCCTCACTAGAATCATCCTGCATTGATGAATTCGTGAGTTGCGATTCAAGTTGCTTCTTGTTTCGATATTTTGCCACGCGCGCATATGTCAATTCCCGTTTTCGCTTCAATTTGTCATTGTCAATTTGATTTTTTTCATCCATCTCCTGTAACACAAAATATTTCAATATTTATAAAGCAGACACACAGACACAGTTTATTTTTTGTTTCAATTCTTTCAATTTTTTAAATTGTTATATTGTATATTATATGACATCAATATGTAATATATATTTGTATAATATATAATATATATTATATAATATATAATTGTACAATATATAATATAAAAATATATAATATATAATTGTACAATACACAATTATTATACAATTATTATATTATTATATAATTTAAAAATGTTAAAACATACCTGAACGCGTGTTGTCGATACACTGTCTAGAGCGACGGATTGTCAATGTTAATGAATTGACAATGTATAGGCTATACCCTATTCTCCACGTCTCTGCTTTGTGCAGTCCTTCTCCTCCAGTTTTAGTCCCTACCAGTCCCTACCAGTTTCGTGCGTAAACTGAAATATCGAATGAGTAAGAGAGGGGCGATGGGACGCGCCTAAAGAAGTTTTCACTTCAAAAAATTAAAATAGGTAGCTAGATACAAAAATTTAGGAAGACAAATTAAATAATATATTTAAGTAAGTAGGTAAATAATTTAATTAAGTAAGTATTCAAGAGGAGAAATTAGTTTTGGGATTGAACGTTTGATAACGTTAACCGAACAAAACCTTAGTTCTTATATACAATCTAAATGTTTTGGTTAACTTACTTGACCAATTTCATTTTGTTTTAATTCCAGGAACAAGTCGTGAGTAATTATTTAACACAATAGAATACGTTTTCCGGGGTTTCAAATGAAAAACCGATCACGAAAAGTAAACAAACGAAACAGGTTACAACAGCACGCTGGGATGCCGGGAGTCCTCAGTGTTGCCAGCTTATTACACACGCATGATTTTTCCGATTTGTTGTATGCGCTGATTTGATGTATAGCTGATGATTTGATGTATAGCTGATTGTATTCTAAAGTAGAGTTGCGTATGATGCGTCATAATAATATTAATAAGGTTTGGAATTATTTTGAATATTTTGAAAAGACTAGATAGCGCACTGTACTCCGGATTCAGTGCCGAGTTCGCTCCGGATTCAGTGCCGAGCTCACGCTTAGTCGAGTCGAGCCGATTCTACCCGAAACAGCGTTACATATTCGGGCGTGACGGCTCAATCTCATTCACACCTCACAAAAAAGTTTTGCTGAGCCCTCACAAAAAAGTTTTGCTGAGCGCGCCTAAAGAAGTTTTCACTTCAAAAAGAATAAATACTCAAGTAATAAATTAGTAAACAGAAATAACATTCATTATCGACAAAATACAATATAATTATTACAAAAAGTTAATTGCAGTTCAAATCATGGATAAAAAAGAATCGACACATCTCTAGTTTTAACTGTAATTGAAGGATGAACTTTTTACAGCTTAAAGCTTAAAAACATACAAAAAAAAAAAAAAAAAATCGTAAAAATGTCTCGCATTAAATATTTTATCAAAAGAAATTACTTCCTGGATAGTACTATACGAGATGCAAAATTAAAACATTTATTGCCTGAGCTAAAATAGGCCATTTTTTTATCCCCCCAGATAAATAAGGAGTATAAAATAAAATAGTTACAGAGGCAGTGGGCTGTGTGACTGACTAATCAGATCTTGCAGGAGGCACTCGACATTTCCGGCATCAGGTATTCCCTTTGAATGGCTAACGACTCCCTTTTTAGAGGATACGGCTGGTAAATATTCTTTACATGGCTATTTAACTACCTGTACCAGTCCGGAGCAGTTACCAATTTAGATGGAATGTTCTTATAACTTCTATAATTTGAATATGTATGTTACTAATTACGAAACCTGTTGATTCTGAGATCTATAAGCCAGTGGGATGTTAAATAATTTCGAAGCTTATATATTTGACGGACTTTACATTTGAAATACCTGTAACTAAATTATAAATAAAAGAACCAATTTCTCCCTGACTAGATAAAACAATAGATCATGAATATGTCTATCTATAATCTACTGCTTTCTCCAATTTACATTTCAGAATTAAGAATTAATACATTAGGAACCATAATTACTGACTTCATGTTTCTTTGCTATATCATGTTGAAAGACAATGGAGAAGAACTTTCATCAAGATAACTTACAAATTTTAGGTAGTTTTGTCTCCTTTATGAAATGAATGTCGCATATTAGGTTTTACAAATCTGAAAGCCTAATGTTTTTTTAGACTTTTCGGAAAAACTTGCAATTACAGAATCTTAGCTGTGTGACTTCACTAACTCTAATTATACAGTATTTGCTGACTAGATGAAACTTCTACATTTATTTAAAAGGATGATTCGAATGGAAGAAAAAAAGGAATCGTTAAAAATAAAAGCACTGGTATAATATTATAATGTATTCTTATTTTTTTTTTTACCTTGATTGATCCCTCTAAATAAATTTCAAAATTCACGAACGTTAAAGTGAACAATACTTTAAAGTAGAGACAATAGCAGCGTTCGCAGACTGACAGATACAAAGTTTCACCAGTTTTGGTGAATGAATAGTTTATTACTTCCAGTTTAAGGTGTGGAAATAGGAAGTATGCAGGGTAAACTAAGGAAGAACTCTTCGGAAAGTAGCATTACTGTAAATCTTATAAACTGACATCGTATATATCTAATAGAATATTTCAAGTAGAATTTATTAGCATTTTGTAACTCCATAAGCTTTCTAGATCAGCTAATTTTCAATTAGCCGATTGCGACATAGAACGCAACACGGCTTCAAAGTTCACTGATCTCTTACTCGTCTTAATTAAAAAAAAAAAAAAAAAATAATGTTCTCTGCTTTTGCTAGAAAGATAAACGTCCAATTTATAAGATGCTTTTTTTAACAAGCTTATTAAAATATTAATACCATTTCGCGGTTATTACGTAGTAAATCCTGAAAACCTAATTGAACAAACAAACTGAAAAAAAGAGAAAAAATACAGAGCCTACAATCCTTTCCGCAAGCTTATAATGAACAGGAAATGTAAATCCTTTAATTTTTTTTAAATTGGTCGTTTCAAATGTCAATTATCAATATGGAAAAAAATATATTAATGATAATTAAAAAAGGTTAAACAATAACATACTAGTCTTTATTTAGTATAATCTATTTCACTCAACTATTCAATCATAATTGTTACAACAATCCTGGCAGTTTAGAAATGAAAACAAAAATGTACTTATATTTTAAGCATCATCACTGATTATGAGACAGATTTATAAATACATTTATTTATTAAAAACACTATCTACTTATTTGTTTAAAAATATTTTTATGGGCCGGTTTTAATTTTGAGATATTACGGTAGGTGGATAATTCCCAAGAATGATTTTTATGTTGGTCAGTAGTTTTTATGACGTGGTCGGTTCGCTATTTGGCCTGTTGCTCTCTCGAGTGGTGAGGTTTTATGGGTCATTTGATGTTGGACACACATCCCAAGGGATATAATTTTCTCTACTTGAAAACCTTGACCATAGCTTTTAGTAAAACAAATATTACTTTTAATACTTAGAATAATGTTTTATTATTTATCTTACAATAGGTTATATTAATATATATATATTTTAATAACTGGTATGTGATTATACTTAACTTTTGTTTGAAAAAAAATTTATACTATTGTTTCAAAGGACAACCCATTTTTTACTGACAGTTTTGTAATGGTTGATGTAGTGCAAAAAACTTTGTATATTTCACTAAGAGTCCCATTCAGGTACAGTATTAATGCGACGTAAATTAGCTAACTACCGTAAAGCTGCCTAGAGTAACATAACATTACCCCCTCCCCCCTATTCAATTAATTCAATTGTGGGATCGATAGCCCGTCGAGACAAAGGTGTCATGGGTTCGAATCCCACCTGGGCTGGTAAAAATGTTTTTTGTGGACTCACCGAATGAATCTTGACTTAATCATATTGCCCTAGTTGGACTACATAAGGACGTTAACCCTCACCTCCAAAAAATATAGATTATCTAACTGATTACAATACAAGGAAAAAAAGTAAAATATTTAATTATAGAATGTTGAAAAATAAGAGAAAAAAAATTAATAGGTGACTATAAAAAGGTATATCGTCTGTAAAAATGGCAAAATGAGGTTGACAGGAAATAAAACCTGTGTAAATATTAAAGAATATTCAACCATTAAAAATAAAATCATACACCTATAAATACGTTTATTATTCTTATACTCTTATATTACTTATTTTGTATAAATGTATAAGAAAGACCTAAGCGACCTAGAATGGGGCCAAAAAAGGTCAAGAACTGGCATTCTATGGAATGTCTTTACTTCTTTATTCAAACAATGCTGAGTGGACCCCGTTGAGATCCATCTCCATCGAAATAACATTCTCAGGGATCTTGGGAATCGAATCTTTTCTGTCTTCACGTACTTAGTGCTCTTACTAGCATATCTCCATAAATTTTAACAGACATTTTGGAGACAAATTCAAAATTTATTTGTTTATTGGAAATTTATAATTAGAAATTTTTATATATACTAGAAACACCCGTCGCGGATTCGCCTGCTCTTATAAGTAAGCATTAAGATAATTTTAACTTACAATGAAGTTTTATTTGTCAATCGATAAAAATCTTGTATTTAAGCTTATTTAATTATACTATAATTTTTATGAAATTATTTATTTTTAATAATATGCAATACATAAAAGACAAATAAAACTTCCTTTTAAGTTAAAATATTAAAAAATCAAGATGCTAATACTTCTTTAAAGTCTTTGTTGAAAATAATGCAGTACTAAAGCTTTCCTAGTATAAAATAAATTGTCTTTTTGAAAATTTGCTGAGGTGTTAAATAAATTTTTTTTTAGAACGACGTTTCAGGTTAACTATCGTAAATTGGTAGTGGCGTACCGGTTCATAGCATCACCTTCTCAAGCCGCGCCTGGAGTATCTGTAATTTGATGCGAGAAAGATTTCAATTTTCGATCTACAATGGTGCGCACAGCGAATTTGAAGGATATGTACTCGGTCCACTCCTGATCTATGACCAACTTCTATTTAGACTGCTTCTGCAGAAGTTTCCTAGCATATATTGCAGGTCCAATTCTTCTGATACTACTTCGTCAGTCCACTTGAAAAAATAGTCCTCCCCACATCTTCACATTCATGTATTTTTTTGTTCATATCACCTGTATCTTGTTGAGGGCTTGTTCAATGAACTAGCTAAAGACAGTAGGTCATAGGCAGCAATCCAGTTTTGAGCCTTCAGAGATAAGGAACTACGAGGACATAATATTCTTATCTTCACTCTCTCTTATGCACCGGTGTAAAGCCTCTTAATCCACTTATCAGACCTTCACTGATATTTGGCATATTTAATGCCTTCCAAAGTTTAATTAAGAGCACAGTTCCATACGCTATCTCTAGGTCAATAAAGGATATATCTAACTCTTGGTGGTGTGCTATGTTTTTCCAATAACTGGGCATTGGTGAAAACATGGAGCTAAAAGGCCAAAAAGCAGAAAAAAATTCAATATCTTTTTAACTAATAATCATATCGGCTTATAGTTATTCTCACTAAATTCATAATGGAAAATTACATTGGAGTTGATGTAATTTCTTTGGCATAACTCCTATGTATTTATATTTGGAACTACATATTTCGGAGTCTTGGCTCCATCTTCAGGCTTCTTACAATCGGTGATTGCCTTCACATTGTCAATTCTACTTGCCTCACAGCCATACTTAGAGTTTCCCCCTGAAAAAATGTCACTTCGGGAAAATACCAAGAAAAATTGGAAAATCATAATTAAAAATTAAAAAAACAAACAAAAAAAAACTCTGAAATCATAATTTTATTGTTATTTCTAAAATGCGATTAATTTAGTAAATCTTATTCAGTTGTGTGAATGAATATTAATATTACTATTATTAACCAATAATATCCTTCCACCAGCTTAAAAACGTTGAATCCCGGAATATTTCTAGATAATATCCTTAAGGAAAAAAAATAAAAGGACAACACTGGCGGGATATCCTTCTGCCATTTTAAAACCCGCTAAATCCTGGAATATTTCAAAATAGTATCCTTAAAGACGAAAACTAAAAGGACAAAAATGGTGGAACACCCTTCGGACAACTTAAAAACCACTTAATCCTAGAATATTTCAAAACAGTATCCTTAAGAACGAAAACAAATTCTAAGTGGGGAAGGAGAGTGGCCAAGGATGTCCTTCGGCCACCAAAAATCGTCAGATCCTGGCAGATCTGAAAAACAGTATCCTTTGGGTGTAATTTAATCAGTTTAATTGAGCTATTCAGCAATTTCCTTATGAAAAGAGTAAAAAGAGTGATATCAGTACATCCTCCCATATATAGTTTTTAGTGAAAGGTTTTAGTTGAATATTAACGTTTATTTAACAAATAAAACTCAGAACCTTTGAAATCTTTATATTCTTTAATAACAGAT
Source organism: Euschistus heros (assembly GCA_003667255.2). Classification (NCBI taxonomy): domain Eukaryota; kingdom Metazoa; phylum Arthropoda; class Insecta; order Hemiptera; family Pentatomidae; genus Euschistus; species Euschistus heros. The sequence continues at coordinate 2,219,002 of RCWM02000060.1, forward strand.
GATAAAATGAATAATTTTTTAAACATTTTTGGACTGCAATCATGTTTTACATGTCGTGGATAATAAATTCTGTTTGCTATTTACTAATTTATTTTTTATTTTTATTATTATTGTATTTTAATAAGATTTGATTACATTTCTTAACTCTCGAATCGATTATTTAACGTAATTGCAATGAAGTGAGAGTTTTGGAGGCGGAGGAGTGGCGATGCGATCGGGTCACCGCAGGAGGTCGATAGTGATACATTACATAGTTCAATTAATATCTTCTAGCCACGTCTGCGTATCTCTCATAATTTATAGCCGCGATAATTATTCATTCTGATAACTGATTAGAACTCTGTTTACATCGTGATCTATGGAGGAGATATCAAATATATCATTCGATATTTATCCAGTAAGCATATCTACTATTAAAATAACAATAAAAAAATTAAGCGAAGTTTATCTTACAGTCTCAATAATTTTTCAGTTTTAAAACGTTTCAAAATTTATCATTCGATACTTTAAATTAATATTTTTTTTTTTTATATGGATATGTCTTTTGGCTCTAAAGTTTTTTTCACATTCAAAAACCTAACATTTTGACACGCTCTAGCTCAGTTGGTGTTGCTCTGATCGAAAATTTGACGACAGTTCCCAGGTCAAAAATTTAATGGAGGATACTTTTTGTTATATAACATTGGTCTTTAGGAACTACCGTTTAGGAGCTATCGTGGTTTGAATAGAAAAAGACATGTTTGAAACACTTATTTAATATCAACTTCGTTTATTTCGAATAATCATAACGATAGGTCCTTAAACTTGAGTTCTTCGAAATATAATTACGTTTTGGGAACTTCAGTGTTATCATGTCTAAGAAAATCGTTGATTCTTGCATACTACTTGCAGATTATCTCCATACCATCCGTACATATACAACAAAAAAACAGATAGAAAGAACTACCTATTCTAGGTTTTCAGTGTTGGGGCTTTTTTGACAACTGTAGCTTTGTTGTAGCTCGGATTAAAAATTTTACGACAGTTTCCTGGCATACTCTTCCATAAATAAGTTTTATAACGTGTTTTCTTTTTGACATGGATATGTGTTTTGGCTGTGAGTCTGTACTTTTTTGGTGTGACGTTTTTTTCACATTCAAAAATTTAAAATTTTGACACGCTGTTGCTCTGTTGTAGCTAGGATTGAAAATTTGACGAAAGTTTCCTCATCAGAAATTTGATAGAACATATCTTTTGTTACATAACGTTTGTCGCTAGAACTTACTGTATAGGAACTATATTTGTTTGGATGAAAATTGTGATTTTTAAATTAATTAATTAATGTTATTTTTTTTCTCTTTATTATTAATATTGCTTATACATTTATTTTCTTATTTATTTTATATAAATATTTACTATCTTGTATAGTTAGAGGATTTTATTTTATTTTTGTTTAATTTAGTACATATTGTATGAATGAATTCTTTGTCATACATATTATACATTGAACTATTGAACCATTATACACTGAAGCTTCACACTTCTCTAAAATATATACACACTTCCCCCTCCCTTTACTTTTTAGATTTTTTTATTTAAATTTTTCATCTCTTTGTCACAACGTTCTTTGTCTCTAGTAAACTTTTGTAGACGAATTATTTTCAGGTACCCCGCGACGTCATTCCGAAGGTTTGGCCTAATTTTGCCTGGCCCAGATCCCCTTGAAGGGTTTTATGACTTGACACTCATATTCCAGACTTCAAAGGAGTGCCGGCTCTTTTTCATCACGCCCTCTTATTATTAATTATTAATAAAACATTACATCGAGTACGGATAATATATTGTAAAAGTGTACAGAGTAGTGGCTGGAGACATCTTCATCTGATAGAGAGAAACTAAGTTATGTTTTAAATTTACTCACATCTCTGAATATTCTACAACAATTTATAGCCTTGCACTGATTATTAAAAATATTTAGATAGAATATCGTGTTTAGAAAATAAACGCTTAATTAACACTGAAAATATTTTTTGTTAAATAACATTTGTCCCTATGACCTACTGTTTAGGAGGTATATTGGTTTGAATGAATAAAGTCATATTTAAAAACCCTACCATCCTCACTCTTTTTTATTTTGGAAAATGATCAATCGTTAATTTCATTTCATTTTAATTTAAGTTATTTGTTCATTTTTATTTTAAAATATAAATTTAAAAAAGCAGTTGATAATAGATAAACATATGCATCATCTATTATTTTTCCCAGTCAGGGAGAAATTGAGTTTTTTTTCCACTTGAAAATTGTGTTAAAAATATAAAAAAGTTCTTTGTATTTCCTCGATCACAATTCTATTTTAATTTAAAAAAATAAAAAAATTCAAACAACTAAAAGAATATTACAAAAAACGTAGAATCTTCAGTTCCAAGACAAATTTAATCTGTTTCTACTGTTCCTACCACTGATAAAGTTCCATTTAACATCAAGTATTTTAAAAAAATAAGTATATTTATTGTATATATTATGACAGAAATGATTACGACAATTCAATTGATAGGAATGATTATTCAGTTGGGTCTATACAATCTCCTGTCCCGAATAAAATATTGATATTTGTCAATAATGCTAGTATTAATTCTAATATTTTTTTGTTTTATTAGTAAAATTAAAAATAATAATGTCAGTAAGTAATCTGAACAGACTCCAATTACAGAAATTTTATATAAATCTGTTACTAAGCGTGTATGTACTTTGGAGCACATCTTGTGGAGGCTAGTAAAACTTTTAAATAAAAGATCCCTAAGCAACAATTATTAAAAGACTAATTCTTATGGGTTTGACTTTTCTGCATGCTAGTTTTAAAAGCGTCTTGCACGCACTAGCAAGAATTTTATCAATGCCAGACGCCTATTTTTTTTTTTTTTTTTTTTTTTTTCCTTTCACTGCTACTTATAATTAAAGTTTGTAGCTGTATGTATGTATGTTTTATGAGTGAGAAATTGATCCATGCTTTCTGATTTCACTGAGTGAATAAAAGTATTACAAATATTTTACGTTATTTTTATCTGAGCGTGTTTTTGAATATTTAAGAACTGCACGGAGTAACACAAGCTCTTCCTTTCGCAAACAAGGTTTCCTTGTTATAACAAACTATGTATTACACCGCGTCTTCTTTTATCTTTGAAAATCCCCTTTTCTAATCCGGACCTCATCCCCGAGGATAACCACCCTCTTGACATTTGTCGCGATCCCTCCTTTAAGTCCCTTCTTTTCAAACACCTTTCGAAAAGGGGGTTTCTTATGGCTCTCAGGTCGTCAGGGCGAATGTATTTTCTAAGGTCATTCCATTTTAACTATATATAACGTAACTATATAGCTGATACTGGGTGATATTCTTATACTAGTCAATTTAATAGTCCAGGTATGGATTCATATTACGTTATTGATGATTTATTATTTATTTTTACAAAATAGTTCTTATATTTATTTATGTATTTATGCACATGTGTCTAGCAACAGAAGGGAGATATCTCACCACTGCACCTGTCTTAGTGTTTACGCCACCTAAGATAGCAAAGTTTGTTTTAAATAACATTATCTTATCGGACCCCTTCATATTGCATGAACTAAGTCTAGAACGAAGTCGTAGAAACTAGAGGATGATTATGTGGTTAACTGTATGACTACCATTTATTTAGAGGAAACGTAACTGCAAAACTTGTCTATTAATAATAAACTTCAACATATCTGACATAAACAACTATTTGGAGTCTTCATGAAAAATCGAAAAGAATTATTCGAAAAGGAAATTCGAATTGAAATTTTCGGCAGAAAAAGAGATTTTTTTAAATATTTTGAGTCTTAATATTGATATAAATGTTGGTTTAATAACCCAAACCATTGATTCCACATAAAAATTATCGACTAATTAAGCTATAGTTAATTTTATTTTTACATTGAATTGTCTTTTTCCAAAGGGACTATACTTTTTTGGTGTAGAGTTCTTTCTCATTCGTTTTTACAAGCTCTGTTAGTATTCTTCGGATCGAAAATTTGCCAACAGTTTCATCATCAGAATTTTGATGGAAATATTTTATGTTATATAACAAGGTTTAGGAGCTATAATGGTTTGAATGAAAAATTCACGTTTTCCAAACGTTTTTAAGTGTTGGGGCTTTCATAAGACGCTCAAGCATTGTTGGTGTTGCTCGGATAGAATATTTGTCGATAGCTTCCTGATCAGAAATATAATAAAGACAATTTTTTGTTATATATTATTTGTCGCTAGGACCTTCTGTTAAGGTGGATTGATGGTGTAAAAATGTCACGTTTGTAACCGCTATATTCTCTCAACTAAGAAAAATTATAGATGGACGTATCCATTTGACATATTAATATATTAATTAACATGGACGTATCCATGGGCATATCAATTTCTCAACACTCCACTAAAATACTGGGAATATTTATTTACTTTTCTTATTTATCTTCTTCCTACCATCATTCCATTACCCAGTCTCTTAGGCACTGCCCACCGAGACACATCATTCGTTAACTGTTGTAAACTCCTCAAATGCCGAAAATCACTCTTGCAAAGACGAAAGATCTTGTTGGAAAGTATGTACGTGAGTTCTCAATTGAGACTTTTAAGAATGATAAAACGTTTTATATTATGTTCCTTATGAAAAGGTTGTATTAACTACTGCACAATTTTAGTAACAATGTGGTAAAGCAAAGGTAAGCAGTCAAAATTTTAACAACGTTTGTTACACAATCTGACACTTGGTCAGAAAAATATGGTTTTGGTACCGATTTTTGTTGTACTTCATTAGTTCGATGTGACATACACACTAAATAAATTAAGCTACTTTTAAGTTTTATTACTTTTTATTTTCTTCAATATTTAATTTGTAGTTTTGTTTTTAATTGTTTTCGCCCTGTTGTTTCCGTTTTCAAAACAATTAGTTAAACTTCAGTTTGTGCTTATGTAAAAGTATGTATTAATTTTTTTTTTTTTAACATGGAACACAACATGGCTTTACCTGTGACCTTGTTGGTCAAAAGCGATACGTTTTCGGGGAAGCGAAGGCGCAGTTTGAATGTTTGATATTAAGAGAGTAGAAACAGTTAAGAGCTCAACTTTCGTTATATTAAATAACACAATATCTCTAATGGCTGAGCTCCTTTTGACTTTGTTTATACTTATAAGAAATAAAAATTTTTACTTACAAGGGGACGTGTGGAGTTGTAACTCACAGATTTGAATGCCAATTTTTGTGTGGATAGTAGGGACCTATAATAGTGCAAAACTAGTGTTATAGCCGCCAATGGGCATTAGGAGCCGAGAAAAAAAAAATATGAAAATCACGTTTTTTTTCTCAGTTCTCAGTCAAGATAGAGAAATGATTCTTTCACCTTTAATTGTAGTTAAATATGTTACTTTAAATAATAATACTTTAATTATGCTCAAAACAGTACCCGGCTTTAGAGTGCTCAAAAACTCCAAAAAAAATGACAAAATTCCAAGGAAATCCGCTGTAAATCAGTGGAAAGATTTTTTCATGAACAACTGACCTCAAATCTCGATTTAACGCACCATAAAACCCTTATATATTTATTTATCAAAATAAAAAAATATTGATTTTTTACCCCTTTCGAGGGTGTTAAAATTTTGAAGTTGACATTTCATCAACAATTACTAAAGGCCATAACAACTGCTGAGTTCAACCGATTACAATAGTAATAGCATTACAAGAATCAGCATACATTCTGCTTTTTATCCATGCATATAACATTGGATTTACTCCAGATTTTAGTGGACAAAAACTGATGTGAATAAAAAAATCCGAGGCCAGCTATAACTTGAGATATTTCAATAAGGGGGAATCCTGCGATCTCCGGATTTGAGCTAAACTATGCAGTTTTACGGCTTCTAGATGACCTTAAAATTTGGTCATAATCAGTGGCGAAATATGTGAGATAGAGCAAATTATTTACATTTTTTCAGAAATTGGCAGCCCCTTACAAAATTTTAAAGGTAAAAACAAATTTTTGATTTCGACAAAATTTAGTTTCTACATGTTTTTTTAGATGAGGAATCTGAAAATAATATCAGTTTTTAGTTTAAAAATTTTTTAAGTGTTTTGAGCATAACGAAAGTATTTTTATTTAAAATAGCATACATAACTACAATTAAAATTTCTCTATCTTGAATGAGAGCTGAGAAAAAAGATAAAACGTGATTTTCATATTTTATTTTTTTTCTCGGCTCCCAATGCCCATTGGCGGCTATAACTCTAGTTTTGCACTATTATAGGTCCCTACTACCCACACAAAAATCGGCATTCAAATCTGTGAGTTACAACTTCAAACGTCCCCTTGTTAGATTTTACCGATCCCGCTCGATCCCACTAGGCAGTTATGTATAAAAAAATATTCTCCTTTGGAAATTAATAATACAATCACACAGGTAATCAGAAAAAATTAAAAGCATAAGGGTATAGACGATGATCAGGATTAAGCTATTTAATTTGAAATTTTATCTCCTACAGAAAACTGTAAACATATCTCAGTACTCATGTAAACATATCGTCGATGAGATAGCCGATTCCACTATTTGCATCTTAACACTTTCTGATGACATTAAATACAGAATGTGCTTTGATGCACATTTGTAATTATTTTTTGGGATAAAATCACAAAAGTGTTTAGTCAAAACCAAGCTGAATTTGCGTATTTCGTAATAAAACGAAACCTGCAAATAAACCTAAATCTAAAAATACACATTACGGAATTAGAAAGCCCACCGACGATATATGCAATGACGGACCAGAGGGCAACCTTTAAAACATGTTCCATTTTATTCCTACTTTAGCCGACAGGCTCAAGGGGGCCAATTTTTATTTATTTATTTTTATAAATAATATAGACAGTTGCATATTTTATTCCATAATAACATATTTTTTGTTCCAAGATGACGAGAAGAAATAATTGGGTTTAATGAGTAAATAAGAAAATGTGTATACACAAGACGAACTTCTGTAATGTGATAAGTTTAATACAATTTCATCTGAATATTTTATACATAAAAGCTTAAAGGTTTTAAATTACTAAAAGGGTCCTGAGGTCAAATGAAAAAGTTCGCGGCTTTTAAACGAATATGGTTTCAAAACTTTGTATTGACGTCAGGTTTATAATTGAAAGCCTTATGACGTCATACGAACATATAGCATTGTTGGTAGGTTATACTCGTATTAATAGTACCTTACCAGCCCGTGTTAAATCAAAGAACAATGTCGTTATGTAGCATGCATGAACTCATGTATTTTATAGGAAAGGTTAATGTTTCTATGAAATTATATTAAGAAGTAATTATTTAAAGAAAAATAACCTTTAGTATTCCATGTACTTCATTATTTAAAATAAATATCTTAGATCATAAATACAAAAAATATAGACAGATATAAAATATATCGACAGGTAAAAATTTCACCAACTTTTTTTTTGCATTTTCTCAGCTAAAAGTTTAATTTTTCATTAGGTGTTTAAGTCCTCATATTCTTCAACCACGCCATAACGTTACGTAATAGGATTATTAAAAATATTAATGAATTAAAAGCAAGCAGTTCATGATTCGTTTCAATCTGCCTTCGAGAACCGTCACGCGGAGGGACCAAACGCGTATCAAGCTGTTGAAAAGAATGAAGAAAAATGATTTTTTTTAATTTAAAACATGTTCCTCTTAAAGATAGAATAAAGAATTTCCGATTTTATTAAAGTGCTAAGGAAAAAGTTGTTTCGAATCGCAACACAAACCATGGATATTCGGCACGCAGATCTTCAGATTCACGTGGATGTCAGCCAAAATTACGGGCATAGATCACAGATTGATTGAAAGGTTTGGCACTCTGCGTTCCGTCTTCGGGCTACCAAATCAATCTATTCAGCTTGCAAGGAAAACGACAAAGAGAGAGAACAGTTGTACCTGAACTGTACAGCTGTAGTAAATGCCTGTAACTTTGCATAAGATTCTGATAAACAGCACGTCAATCGTTAACCATTTTCTGATCTCCATTGGAAAATCCCTCTGAAGAAGTCCAAGAGTTGCGTCACAAGAAATTGAAGAAATATCGAGAATCGTTTTTCTGTAAAAAAGATTGAAAATCAACCAACAAGGACATTATAGATTGCTTCTCAAATCAGACCCACTCATAATATCCTCCGACCCCTAAGACTAAAAATGTCTCTTCTCCTCATCATGCTTGCCAGATAGTTGCGGACTACCAAGATTCTGATGAGGATTTTTTTTTTTTTTTTTTTTTTTTTTTTTTTCTAACCTCCGACTGTATTATAAATTCATACAAAGGAAATTAGGGTATTGGATCTTTTATTGCCTTTCGGCATTTTAAGATTTATTTGTAGCTCTGCCATCTCTGGAGGGTCTCAGTCTGCTGGAGGCAATCCGTCTACATGTCGATTGCGGAGGATACACTTTGCCGGCGATGGTGGTTCATATCGGATCAGTCCCTATGGTCTGAACCCCTTCCCTCGGCGAGTACGTACGCTAAGGGGATCGTGCCTTGCCACCTCCCAGGCCTGGGAGGCGGGGCTATGTCCCTGAAGAGAGGGTTGGTACAGTAGCTCAGCCCTGTCAAAGAATTTAACGTGCCGGCGACTGATAAAGGCCGGGATCGTGGGCATCCTCAGCTCCTCGAGGATCCGGGTGTTTTTGGCCCTCTCAAGGCTGGTGCCGCGGACGATTCACCCGAGGGACGGTGTTCTGGAACGTCTGGAGGGCGTGTAGTGTAGCTTCGTACATATGATGCAGCAGTGGAGCACCATGGAGGAGGGCGGGTCTGATGATGGACTTATAAATCTGGAGTTTCAGCCTAAGGGATATCTGGGGTGAGGTAAGGAGGTGATGGAGGCGGTATGTCCGCGCCCGGGCCAGCTCGATTCTGCTTCTAGCATGCGTCGAAAAGGTGAGGTGCCTGTCGATACTGACGCCAAGGTATACGATGGAGCTGGAGATGGTCTGCTCGATGCCATCCACTGTAAAACTCTTCGGCAGTTTTTGAGATTTGCCGCGCTTACTGAAGGACATCACTATGGCGTCAGTCTTTCTAGAGTTCACCTCTAGATCTGTAAAACAGTGTCCTCACCGCAGGATGATGAGGAAGATGAATAAGAGGCACAATAGATAGACATAGAAGAATAAATTATATGAGTATCCTGGAGGACAACAATGGCAGAAGTTATCCTTCGGATAACTTAAAAAACCGTTAAAACAGCAATCCTTAAGGACGAAAAAGCTAATTCTAATTGTGGATGGAGAGAGTGGCCAAGGATGTCCTTCGGCCTCGAAAAAACGTCAGATCCTGGCAGATCTGTAAAACAGTGTCCTCATAGCAGGATGATGAGGAAGATGAATAAGAGGCACAATAGATAGACATAGAAGAATAAATTATATGAGAGCGAATTATTGATTAAAATAATTTATGCTAATTTATCATATAATTATGTTGTAATTACTTAAGATTAGTATTGCTTATTATTTACTTATGTTATATTATATTATAATTTTACTTATTAATCTTATAAAATATATAAGGAACCCATGCTCTTTCTCGAGGAAATACGTACTTGTACATTCACACCATAAATAATCTCCATGGTTAGGGGTAGTTTTAATAAGAAATCATTAAACTCCATTACAAATTATTATTTTCGAAAAATGAAAGTTTCTAGAATTTTGCGTTTTGTCCCACTGTGCGTCGAGTGGCTAATATAGGCCAGAAAGCCATATTCAAGGTAATGGAATAAGATTTAATAAAATATGCTCTATTATAGGTTTGCACTAGATGGGGCATACCCCTCAAGACTTATTCAAAATAACATTAGACCACTACCCATCCCATCAAATTCAAGACGTAATGAACGAAAGGGACTGATATAAACGTTATTTAATTTCGCAAATTTAAAATTGTATTTCAATCAATCTAAATCAAATACCTGGTATTATATAATTAGTTTTTTAACAATCCTAATACTTTTATATCCCCTGGTTAAAGTAAATGGGAATGCAAAACCCTAAAAAAGAATTATTAGCTCGGATAATGAAAAATCAATTGGGTTGAATTTTAAGCCACTTCAGTGAATGCTAACTAATTTGAGACAGTATGATCTAGAAGGCTCTAAAGGGACATATTTTTAGGTCATAGTTAAGTGAAGGCAGGTTATACAACTTGGCTAAAGTAAACTTTCGTGTACTGATTAAAAGCAAACATGTTTAGACGCTGATGATTTATTCTAGAGGCATAGACGTAAAACTTGGACAAGGATTAAGTATCTTTAAAATTCAAAAGTATATATCAAGGCTTCATTTTTCATTAGGAAAATTATAAAGTAATTTTAAATATACAATAAAATAGTATCCCATGTAACCATAATACTTGTAATTCACTTGATATACCGTGAAGCCTGTTTTCATTTCTTCTGTAAATTAACTTTATAGGCGAAGTTCATTCTTTTAGTTTCTTGCAAGTTGTTACAATAAATTGTAGTTGTATACTTTTCTGTAATGAACAATATAGACTTTTATCACTTGATGTATGCATGATGGTATAGAAGGATAAATAAAATCGTGATTGATGAATTATTTTTAATTAATTTTAAACATTTCTCATCAGTTATAAAAAGATTATATATATATTAAATATTTAAACATGTATATCAAGAAATCATGTTGATACTCGCCTAAGGAGACTAGAAGGAAGGGCTTCTAAGAGATATTAGGACTTAAGGTAAATTGAGTGTAAAGAGACTTTACCGCACATTTGTTGGTCAGGTTGCTGTCCTTTAGGTTTTTCAATTAACTGGTTGGTTTTTCTGTTCTTACTAGAAACAAATTTGAAACGGGACTAATGGAAATTTTTATCTGGTCATTTAAACAAAAATGTGGATTGGTTTTGAATGATTTTGTTATTTTATTATTGATTTTGTTATTTTATTATTATTCCTAATGATTGTTAAATATTCAATTTTAGACTTTTTTCATGATTATTTTCATTTAAATAGATAATGAAGTTCTAAATTCTGAGTCTTATTATTGTATGCTCTTATATGTCATTTAAATCTTTGATTTAATGATCGTACAGTTTTCCTATCTTCTGATTCATAATCAATACATTTTAGTTAAAATAAACCGCTTTTTTGAGGTAATGAAATGTCTGATAAAGCAGCAGAAGAAGCTCTATCCCTCCCAAGACGTAGCAGAACCTTTCTAACGGTATCAGAACTTGCACGGCCACACACGAGAGACAATATTCTAAGAATGGCAGACATTGTGGGATCACAGCTCTACAAGTAAACTTAAGATAATCAAGAATAATGTAAAACCATGGAGCAGTTTATGCCGTACTAAGCGCAAGTAAGAGAAGAAGTAATACTAACGCGATTAAGGATTGGCCACACAAGAATTGAACACCTTCACCTTATAACGGAAAGGCTCCCCCCAAAAGTGAAATGTGTAGCAATGTTTTTTCAGTATCCCATATGTTTAACGAATGCCTTTACTACATACACCAAAAGGTTGACTGAATCGGGAATGCCTCCAGACATCTCAATGGCGCTAAGAAACGATGAAAAAATTATTGATAACATGATCGCTCTCCAATACAGAGAACTATTTAATAAAATATAGATAAATCTATAAAGATGGGAAGATCGAACGAGCGTTGATGAATCTTATGCTTTACGCTCGAAAAATCTTAAACAAAGCGCTTTTTGGATTGGGTCTATTTGGTCTTTAGGCCTACATTTACCTGACTAGTTCTGTCTTTCGTTTCTTTACACTGTCTACTGATATCTTTCGGAAACCCCACTGTTTTTCCTCTTTAGGTGAGTATCAACATGTTCGATTTCTTGTCTTACATTTTTAATAATTTAATATAACTGTGAATCAAAGCGCTAATTTTTAGAATGTTTTGTATATTTATAACATTTAAAAAAAAAAAACCCCCAAAAAAAAAAAACCCATCGTTATAGAGTACTCCAACATTTACTAAACAAACGATCAAAGCTTCCAATAGATTACAAGAGACTCATTTATATGACAGTTATTAGACCTATATGAACATACGCAGTTGAGCTTTGAGGCCCCACTAAACCATCCAATTCTTCTCGAATCCTATCCTTACAATCCAAAACCCTTCGAAAAATCCTCAATGCTCCTTACTTTGTTACGAATAAACTTATTCATAAAGACATCAATGTTCCATATGTTGCTGATTTAGCCCAAACCAGATACCAATCCTTTCATACTAAACTGCACTCCCACACGAATCCATTAGTCTCCCAACTTGCTTCTCATTCGATACCTGATAACCCACCGAGGCGTCTGAAAAGAAGATGGCCAAGAAACCTTCTAGTTTAGAACATTTTTTGAAGTGCTACTATTGAGTAGTTCTTCACAAGTGATTTACATGTCATTATAATCATTTCCTCAAATTTACTTGATGTATATTGATGTACAGTTGTATATATCAATAAATAGTTTTAAAAAAACATTCAAAATTAAACTTCCCAAAAAAAAAAAATTTTTTTTTTTTTCTATAGCCCCCCTTTTTGTTGTATTAATATTACATAAGGTTTGGACATTCTCCTCTTACTGCTTACTAGAATTTTAAGGAATCATAGTTTGTTTAGCATAATTGTTTTTATCAAATAATATAGTATAATTAATAATTTTGTGACGGTGCTCACCGTTAATTTACGTGTATACGCCTTACCCAGTAAAATAACTTAAATCCATAATTCCATATTCAAAATAATTTTAGCCAACCCTTCGGTTTTCCTGCGGGTTAAATTTGGCTGTACAGAGGATTTGAAATATTTTTTAAGGTATCGAAAAATGTTTCTGTTCTGTCGGCCAAGAACTCCTTAATTTTTTTAAGTTTTAATTCATCTTATATGTTCGTAGTTTCGACTCTTTGTCGTAGGACCTTTTACGATTTTTTTCATTATTCAGGCATCGAATAATGACTGCAGAAAATTGGAAAAGTACATACACTAACTGATATCCAAAGTCCTACTGAACGGACACAAATGGCCGCCTTCAAAGAAGGACATTTGTGGATCATGTTGATTATATAGAGCTTAACTATTGAACAGTTTGTCTATAATTCTACCTCTACTTGTTAATATTTATTCTTATTTTTATTTTATTTTTTTTTATTTCTTCATTTTTTCTTTTTTTTTTTTCTTTTCAATTCTTTTTTTTTAAATGAAGTTTTAATTCCATTGATTAATTATTGTTTATATTTCATATTCACCTGTATTCATATCCCCTGCATCATTTAAAAATATGTCATATTATGTATAACTAAACACTTTTGTACAAATATTTATGATAATTTATTTTTTATGTCGAGAGATGGAACGCGTAGAAATACATGCATCCATTGCAGGGTTACTGAAATGTGGAAAACTAGAAAAAACATCGAATAATTCATTAATCATAACATAGTATTTAATACCTACTAAATGAATGGGAACAAATATAACCGGATGGATCATTCTTCTGTACTTTAATGGTGTTAGTAGTAAATCTTATCAATGTTCTCGAGTTACATTGAGCACCTACGTCATAGCAAACACACTGTCATAGGCCCTAAAACAAAGGTCGAGTATCGATTTATTCTTCTTTCCCTTTCCTCTCCATGCTCTTCAGCATAGGGGCACTTGATGACCCTTGGTCCCTCCTAGCACCATCTTGATCAGGGTTCCCTACTTTCCTGTTTTAACGGAAATGTCTCTTAAACCAAATACGTCCTGCCATATGTCCATACCATACTGATGCGTATATGCAATATTAATTTAACCTTTCGTTTTATTTTTATAAGTTCATATATTTTTCGATTTTATTACATCAGATTATAATTGAAGTTTTGTAATTAACAAAAATAGTTATTTAATACCTTTTGTGTTTTTTTTAATCCATTGAAAAATGCAAGTATAAGTGGTTATTTTTCAACGAGTAGTAAGATTTAAATGTCAATTTCAGCCAAATAAGGGTTGCTAAAATTAAATTGTGTGAGCGACGTAATGTTAAATTACACCCAGATTGCTTTAAAGTATGGTATACTTCAAAATTATTTTGATTTTTGTGTGAAGATTGAAATTTTTTTTTTCTTTGAAGGATTTTATATTTTAAATGATTGCAGTAAAAAAAATCATGAACCAGCATTATAGTAGTATTTATAAATATATCACTTTATCTATATCTGAAAAAAATTATAGGTATATTTAATAGGCCAATGTTGGGTCCTTATGGCTGTACAGTATTTTTTTTGTTATTAATTTTTCTGTAAATTAAACTAACCTAAAAATATTTATAGATAAAATTCAAAACATCAACTAATTTTAGCCTTAACCCGAATTGGTTTAAACGTTCTTCTGTCTTAATTTTGTACCAACAAATTGAGTAAGTACTTTGGTCATAACAATTTTATGGAACCTTGTGCTGAAAACATATTTTAATCTTACTATACAATATATACAAACGAAGGAGAATTTTAGTTAAAAGGTGTATTTTACAAAAAGCAATTTATCCTCCCATCATTATTTATTAAAAATCATATAATAAAAACATGATTATCTAAAAATGTTTTTGCGACGTTTCATGGCCTCTGCCACATTTTCAAGCTCTGAAACATGCAAAAACACACATGCACAACAAATGCGAATAAAGTATATTTATGTGAAACTATATTCATCAATGTACATTATATATAATTAATGAATTACCTTACAGTGTCCAATAATATATAGATCCATCTGATTGAACTAATAAAATCTTATTATTACATATTTTAATCTAGATTATTAAACATTCATGTAAAAATATTAATCTTGATGTATGAAAAGCTCAATCAGATAAAATTTCCTAAGTCCTTGCAGTACAGTTTCCATTTTTATACTATAATGATATTATGGAGTTATAAAGATATTGTGCCAAAAAAAGTACATTCCCATCGTTGATATTTGTTTTTTTATACTAAACTTATTAGTAGTAATGGAGTTTTCAAGTCCTTCTTCACCTGATTATTAATTGATTATTTGTATCGAACACCATTGTTGAGGTATCATTTAAATATATAATACGTCCTATGAATTAGCTCCTTAGCTTATGTAGTAATATTCTTAGGTTTATTATTGGATCATTTAAATACTGAATTCTACAAAAGACGAGAGGTTCATATTCACAAAGAATCTGGATATTCATGTGCCCTACCTTTAAATGTGAATGGCAAATGGAAATCTATACTTATTTATTCTGTTTGAGATTATATTTTGACAGATAATTGCGCGTGAGAGAACAGTCCGTTATATATATTATTTGGTTAGTGCACAATTTTACCCTTTCCTTTAAGAAATTGTAATAAAGTTTGTATTATTTCATAACATGTTTTATAGCCCAATAAACATTCTTTTCGGCATCATAATTATAACATATATAAATCGTTTATTTCAGAAACCACCTAAGTGCGCTTTTTTCAACTTTCGGAAAACTAAAGAAAACTGCGCTTGGGTTATTTCTGAAATAAACGGATTATTTTCAAGGCTGCCAAAAAGCATTGCTGATATGGAACATAAGTTATTTCTGCACTAAAAGATGCATGTTTGATATTTTGTCCCTTGGGTGGTTTCTGAAATAAACGATTCATATAACCTTGTATTCCAATCTTCATGGTCTGATCTACAAGTTTATTTAAAATATGGACAGATAAACATGAAAGGAAACAGGGATTTGTAATTTCTATTGCTTGCAGATGCCATAGTCATATTTTTCCAGTTTGGGAACAAGAGTCGTTGACGCGTCTGTAAAGAATCCTATTTTTCCTTCTATCGAAAGTTAGCCCTAGGTATTTTACTGTGTTAGTCTGCAGAATTGGTTTTTTGTTAAAGTATAATAGATTGTTGTGACTTTTCATTGTGTAGTTTGATTTTCGAAAGTCTTGAAGAGTCAGTAAAGCCTATGTTGAATCGGCGTGTCTCCTGAGAATGGCCGTATCGTCAGTTATACATATACATATTAACTCTTTATTATCAGCTTAGAATGATAATAAAGAGTTAATGTAAAGTGGAATGTCATATGTATATATTATTTATAAAAGCGGTGCTACGATCAAACATTGAGGTACCCCGTCCATAAACGAGCTCAGAGACAACGTAAAAACGAAGATAAAAAGTCGGAGGGAGAAGAGATTTTAATTTAAACAGAAGTCCCTGGTGCCAGACTTTATCGAATGCCTATATTGTCTTTGCTCTTGAGCTGTTGAAATATAGTCAGTAACTCAGAGTAATGTTTGGGAAGTACAATGTTATGAGCAGAAGTCATATTGATTATTGTTTTGTTGGTCTGTAAATATGCTAATTTTTCTTTTGTATTACAGTTTTTCGAAAATTCTGGAACAGACATGGAGCAAACTAATGGGTTGGTTTGAAGAAACTAAGTTACTGTTCTTGTGAGGTTTTACTATTATTAAAATGTTCGATCATTTTCATCGGAATAGGGTACTAAGTATAGCGGTATGGAGTGAATTGAGAAAGACTACAGCTTTTCTTTACATTTCCTGGAGTACAATATTTCTGATATCTATTCTTATGAATACATCAGATTATCTATTCCATACAGTGGTAAATTCAATGAAACTCCTAAAGCAGCTTTAGTCAAAAGTGCAGCTAACACTGATGTCGCGAGACTATTGAGATCTTGCAAATCGGATCAGTGGGATACAAAATGTTTGTATGATTCGGTGTCCGAAAAAGATTTACTTTATTTGGTAGAAATATGCTGAGAATATTGAACGAGGGTATAATAAATTCTTCATGTATCTATCTAACTTACCTTAAAAAACACCTAACTTTTAAATTAAGTGAATTGAAACGTATTCATGCTATGGCTAAATTTTCAATAGACATTTAAGTTGGTGAATCAAAATTTTATGTTTGGTTGCCAAACAGTTGCCTAGATTTGTAACGATAGATTAGTAGAAGTTATTAATATAACAACTGGGCCCCTCAGATTAAGGGTTTACTGTCAATCATTGGTGCTGACCAAATATAGGAATCTCAGGATGTAGAACGTATTAATATCTCTTACAGAGAACTCTATATTTAAATTATATTATACAGATATTAGAAATCTAGGATCACCTGAGCAGTATTTGTTTTTGTCTGATAATACAATGATTAAGAGTTGTAGCGCGGTTAGGCATGGCTAGTAATAAAGTAACATGAATAGAGATCAAGGGCATATTAAGAAATTGTATTTGTGTTATCTTGTAAATACTGGAGGTGACGTCATCGTCACTTTCTTGTCCGTTTTTCCTCATCAAAGGTATTCTTTTTTGTCTCAATATATAGTATGTATGAAAATAGTAAAATGATAATCCTTGAGGATTTATTAATTTTCATAATCGTCCTGCAAGATTGATAATACAATTAAAACGTAATTAAAAAAAATACTTATGTGATTTTTTTTTAATTATGTTTTTATTTTATATATATATATATATATATATATATATATATATATATATATATATATATATATATATATATATATATATATATATATGGTCATAATTTTAATTACTTTTGATATATTCACACAATACAATTATGCACAAGAAGATTATAAGCACCATTTTATTATTAGGTAAATTTTGAATGATTTCTTCCTAGTTTTTCAATATGTTTTAAAGTTAAATGATTCATTTCGTATACTTTTCAATTGTAACTTTTGTAGAAAATGGACCAGAGAGACCTCCTGTAATTATAATTATAAAATAAGGTATTATTTCATTCATTTATTCATATCACAGATTCTAGTGCGAATGTTCTAATATGAAATTGACTCCAGTAATTGTTAAGATAACATTCGGAATTGGTTACGCTTATAATCTAATAGTTGATTAGAAATATTTAAAAAAATATGGTGTGAATGTATTGCAATAATGTCTTCATTAACAAAAAATATGTAACAGGATGTTAGCTACTCACGTCAATAGTGGCTCCATTAATGGTGAAGTTCTTAAACGGCGGCTTCCTGCCCTCGATGTACTGGAAGAACTTGAGGCCTCCTTTGAGCCAGTCAACTTTGTGCAAAAGTTCTTGCTGTACTCCATGTTCGCAGGTTAACCGAACCGACGATCCAACCCTGGCGTAATGAGGTCCCCGCACCTTTACGTTGAAGCAAAGCCCTCCTGTGAAATGATTAAGCAAACGTTCCATTATTAAATTCTGACAGGGTCTTTCTCTTTGTATTTATTAAAATTACAGTAATAGATCCCACAAAATCGAATCATTATAACACATTTCGTTTGATAATCAGGAGTGAGCGTTACTTGATTAAGAGGTAATATAATAGGAATAATTATGGTGATGATTACAATTGTTAAAGCCCTATCGGAATTAGTACTTTATTGTCATACGGAATAGCAGTTATTGTCATTAATAGATATTTTAAGATAAAATAATTATTATTATTTTTCTGAACATATAATTTTTTTTTAAAGAGAGTAAAACCAGATACCTATCCTTTCATAGCATACACAATAAACACTCAAATTCACTAGTCTCTAGCTTAGCTCCCCATTCTATTACCGATAATCGTCGGAGGTGTCTGAAAAGAAGATGACCACGAGACCTTCTCCTGATGAACGTTTATTGGCTCCTTTACAAGCTATTGCCATGTTACTGTATTCATTTCCCACACATTTACTAGCTGCACATTTTCTGTACAGTTGTAAATATCAATACAACAATTAGAAAAAATAAATTAAAACAAAGAGGTCACGACTTTTGTATCCTGAGTCTGTTCAAGAATAATAAATTGAATTTTTTTAAAATTCAGCACTTTTTATGGTAAACAAGTTCAAAATGAAATGCTTTGTCTCCCATTTTTTTTTTTTTTATTTTATACTAATAACTGCTTTAGTAAAACATTGCTATCTTAAAAGAAATATTTCCATTTAAACGATTTAAAAATATACACATGACTCTTCCCAATTGTTCGAAGGTTCCCGTTTAAATTGATATGAAAAAGAATTAAACTAATTAAATATTATACAAAATTATATAAATTAATTAAATATTATAAAAAATTATACAAAAATTATTGGTCATTTTTAGGCTTGCTATATTATTACTTTCTACTCGTAAAGCTAATAATATAATTTTGGTCCATATAGCCTAGTTCTCTACATTAATTTTTTGTTGTGGCCTGGACAACCACTTCCATCAACCCACTTTTCAGGTCCTCCCTTACTTCAAAAAGACCACTGAAGTTGTGGAAGAACGTGGTGAAATGGCGTCTTCCAACATGGTGTTGGGAGACGAAGACACCGACCCAGGACCGTACCAGCAAAATGACAAGCGTGCTCTAACGGGAGGATTCCAACCTGCCCCTAAGAAACAAATTTCCAGGTCTGAAACAATAGTTAATTCTGGAATCAACCTCAGTGTAGCCCAAAATGTTGATTTACCACCGTCTGATAACGAAGAAGAGTTTAAAGAACCCAAAAAAAAGGGAAGAAAGACTAAACCGAAACCGACGTCGCCGACCTCCACACAGAACAGCTTCTCTGTACTACTAAACGTGGCAACAGATCCAGAGACTTCAACTGCAACAAATACACCATGCCCACCAATCTTCGTCGCTGAAAGGAAATTAAATGAGATAATTAGTTATCTTAGTAAATTAAAAATAGCGGATTACTACCTACGGGAATTAAGGAAGGGTGTCAAGATCCACCTCAAATCTGCATCTGATAGATCAGAGGTCCTCCGTGGCCTGCAACTTTTTGGAATAGGACACCACACTTACACCAACAGAGGTGAAAAGCCTAAATTGGTTAGTTACACTCTAAAAGGGTTGCCATCAACCTTTACTGCCAGCGATGTAATAGAGGCATTTAAAGACCTCAAAATAACAAAGGCCAGAAGACTACAAAAGACCTTACCTGATGGGAAAAAGGTCGACTTATCGCCAATAATAATTACCTTCCCCGTAGGCGTCACATTAAATGACGTCAAGAAAGTCAGACACGTTAATTGGGGTCTTCTTTACGGCTGAAAACTATAAGGCCAAAGTTGACACACTACCTCCACAGTGCTACAAATGCCAAAAATTTGGCCATATTCAGACAAATTGTGGTTATGAACCAGCATGTGTTCGCTGTGGAGGCGAACACAACATAAAAAGCTGCCCAAATGAAGGACAGATGCGGTGTGTAAAAACTGTGATGGAAGTCACGTGGCATCTTATAGACAATGCCCCTATAGGAAAACCTTAGAGGAACAGGTGGCCAAACGTACAGCCGCGAGAAAACAGCCAACCAGCTTTCCCGCGAAACAGACTAATGAGAGAGCTCGACAGGTGGGAGAGAAGCCACAGGGTGTAACCCCTCCACAAGGCACCCCTCTCCTATCACCCGGATCATACCCCCCACTACCACCTCCGCAGACTCCCCTACCAGCAGCTTCACCAACCCCTCATTCTACAACCAGACACCATTGGGGTGACATCCCTCCTCCCTGGGCAGTCGCGATGCAAGCTACACTCCAGACCTTAGCGGAACAGATGACCCTCCTGGTACAAATCATGACGAAAAAGAATCAGCAATGAATTCCTTCTCCGTCATGAACTTCAACTGTAACGGACTTTGCCCGAAGATAGAAGAAGTTCGAGCACTGTTGGCTCTGAAACAGCCCACCGTGGCCGTACTCACGGACACCAGAGTGCTCGGACCACCACCGTTTCTGCAAGGGTATACCGTAGCAACGGATAGCTCTAAAGACCCTCATGGAGGAGTCCTAATCGCTGTCCGCAATGGAATATCCTGGAAGAAGATGCCCGTACCTCTGGCAATCACGGACAAACGCATAAGCCACTTAACTGTTCAAGTGTTGATGAGGCAGCCAACCCTCATCACAGGGGTATATCGGCGTCCACAGGGCTCTCTTGTGGAGCTGAAAAACCTCCTACAAACCTGCGGGACAAAGTCCAACCACTGGGTGATCGGAGACCTCAACGCTCGGCATAGTCTATGGCACAATTCACGGACAAATGTGGCGGGCAGGGTGTTAGTCAAGACCCCCTTCACAGTGGTCCACCCTGACACTCATACCTACCGCTCTTACTCCAATGGATATACATCTACCATTGATCTCCTTCTGACGAGACAACCTCATCGAATTACTGGTTGCACGGTGACTGAATTCATCACCTCAGACCATCGACCAGTGATTTACGAATTAGAAGGAAGAAGGGAGGAACCAGCCCCAGAAAAATTCCTATATCAAGAAGCAGACTGGAGCAAATACAAAGCCGAAGTTTGCCATAGACTACCGTCGGTGCAACCACTCCGTTCTCAAGAGGAAGTCGATGATTTCATCAACACCTTCACCAACACCATTCTCGAGGCTGCCCACTCCTCTATGCCTACCTTCCGTCCTTCCCCTCCTCACCTCCAAAAACCCCCTCCTCATATCATGGCACTCATATCAAGCAGGCGAACACTCAAAAATAGGTGGTACAGAAACCGAGACCAAGACGTCAAGATAGCCCTCAACGCCCTTACCACCCAGATCAGAAATCTGCTCCGCAAATGGAAAACTTCCAATTGGCAGGACAAGCTGAGGGCGACCCATGATGACTACCGGAAGTTCTGGAAGTTAACAAAATCGGCTGTAAAGAAAACATCCACTATCCGCCTGCACGATGGAGATCGACTCCTTACCCCCACTGACCAAGCGGAGCTGCTTGCTGAGTACTACGGACAGGATATTACAAACAGAACCATAGATGCCGAGCCTCTCCGGATCATGGCCCAGGAGAAAAACTTCATGTTCATCAGCCCTAAACAGCTGAAAACAATTCTAAGAAGAACAAAAGGAAACAGAGCTCCTGGATATGATGGGATACAGACAGTCCTGCTAAAGCAGCTCCCAAGAAAAGGAATGATGCACCTCACAAGCCTGTACAACTCCTGCTTGAGGTTGCGATACTTCCCCGTTCAATGGAAGCATGCTATACTGTTTCCACTCCTCAAGCCGGCTAAGACAGGAGACAAGCCAGAACACTACCGACCAATCAGCCTGTTGCCCCACCTCGGGAAAGTCTATGAGAAAATTGTTCTCAATTATCTACGTGACTTTTGCGAGGAGAATTCAGTAATTCCGTTTGAACAGACGGGTTTCCAAGCACGTCTCAGTACTGAACACAACCTGATGAAGCTGCAAACTGAGGCATGCACAAACTTCAACAGGAACACTGCAACAGCGCTTATATCCATAGACTGCACGAAGGCGTTTGATTCGGTATCTCACGGGATCCTTTGCAGAAAATTGGAAGATCTTGAATGCCCTGAGCAGCTATACGGAGTCATTGTCTCCTTTCTCAGTGAGAGAAGTCTCGCTGTGAGGATTCGTGATGTCTGTTCAAAGTCAGTACCCCTCACTTGCGGTGTGCCACAAGGAGCAGTATTATCTCCGGTGTTGTTCAACATCTACACTGCTGACGTAGTTGGCAAAAACTATGGTAGGGCAACAGTAGCGGCTTTTGCCGATGATATTGCCATTACCAGCAGCAGCATGAACCCCACAAGAGCACTACGCCAAGCCGAAACTGCCTGCACAGAGATTACTCAACGGCTGAACTCACTTAACATCCAAGTAAACCCAGCTAAAACGGACTGCGTAGTATTCTCACACCAGCGTGGGAAAAAGACCGCACTTCCGAAGACACTGCGAGTGGCAGACACCACCATTGCCCCCTCTAACTGTATCGTTTACTTGGGTGTCACTTTGGATAGAGGGCTGAAATTCTCAGCTCACTGTTACAGGGCGCACCGCAAGGTGAGGAAAAGATCTTACCGTCTCCACCACCTCCTCTCCTCTCCAGCACTTTCCCTGCGACTGAAATTGTGCATCTACAAAAGCATGTTGAGGCCTGCACTCCTGTATGGTGCCCCTCTTCTCACCCGCCTTTCTGACGGAACTAGACGGCATCTGCAGCGATTCCAGGACTCAATGCTTAAGAAGATTGTAAAAACGACTTCCTTGAAGAAAAAGAAGCCAGAAGACTTACACGAGATCTTCAACCTCCCGACGGTCCCGGAATTCATCCAGCGCCGGCATGTCAAGTTTCTGGACTCTCTTCAGTTTCTGACAAACCCCCTGTTCAGAACCTTGACACCAGCGCCACCACCGGTCCGCTGGCAACTAACAACCGGACCGTAACCAAGACATACCAACGGGCAAATCAGAACCCACTGGCCACTGGTCAAAAATGTGACAATAAAGACACTTCTCTTTTAAGTCGTAAGTGTAAATAGTTTTTAAGTTTTCTTTACTACATGATTTAGGTGAGCCCCATCACCTAAACATACTCTTTCTGAAACCCACAGATCAAGATATCATCACAAACTTCCTGTTGGCCTTACAGTGTACCCAGTACAGAAAAAGGCCAAACATCCCTAGAAATTCCTAAATTCCATCCAACTCAAGAAATCATCCAACAGGGGCTAGGAAAAAAAAAAAAAAAAAAAAAAAAAAAAAAAAAAAAAAAAAAAAAAAAAAAAAAAAAAAAAAAAAAAAAAAAAAAAAAAAAAAAAAAAAATATTAAATTTGCCCAGCTTTTCGAGATAGAAAAATGAAATTTGGTATCGGACATAGATAGATGCGGAATTATAGGGAAAATCGTTTTTCAAAATTTGGTTTTACAACAGTACAGGATTTTTAGCGTGCTTGCATATGTATTTTAAAGGACCTCATTAAAAGTTCTTATAATGAGTCTAATGGTAAATTTAACCAGCTTTAAGATGAAAAAAAAAATGAAATTTTGGATCGGACAAATAGATTCGGAGTTATAGCCAAAAGAGTATCGATAAAGTCTGGACTGAAGCCAATCTCTACAATGTTCCCAAAGCCATAACTTCGTGAAAAATGGTCTGATTAGGGAATTGTTTTTGTCATTTCGTAGGTTCTGGTTCTAGCTACAATTTTCTATATATAGACCTTTTCGAAAAAAAAACTTCGTTGACTTGTTACAGGTAAAAAAAACAAAAAAAAAACCCGACTATAACCGCTATTTTGGGCGTTTTTGTTTGTTTTTTTTTTGCGATTTTGGGTATGACGCCGAAGTCTGCCGTAATAGAAAATTTCAGATTCGGCACACCAAAAAAATCGGCATTTCTTTTTCTAAACGGCCTCCTGGAACCTTATTTTACTTGCTGCCATCATCTTGACCCGTGTTTGGAAAATCTAGCAAACAAACTTTAATGATCTTTTAGATAAGCTTTGGTTTTTTTGGGAGACCTATCATAACAGGTTTAGCGTCGTCGGCTCCTGTACTTAAACCTATTACAGACCATGTAAAATGACTAGACTATCTTCATTCTTTCAGTCGATGGTCTAGACAAGATTTTCGGGATCGAGCCAAACATTTATCCTATTCAAATAATTTAAAAGAACAGGGAGTTTTCTGAAAAGTTTTGGTCCAAATGCCCCTCAGTAAAATATTAGGGAAATGAGATCCATTTCCCCGATTTCATAGGCAAAAACGCAAATATATTGCTTACCCTGCAACCCGTTTTATTTTCCAAAAATATTCTTGCTAGGAAAAGCTTGACGTTTTAGTGATACTAGGTTTACTTACCAGTTGTTATCACTATTATGAAAGAGACTTCGAACGGGAAAGTTAAAGAGGAGTTCTTTGTATATACTCTTGTACACTTACGCCCCCATATTATACTACCACAAACACACACACACACACACACACACACACACACACACACACACACACACACACACACACACACACATATACATATATACAGGGTGAGTATCTCTTAGTGTAAAAATTGGGTGAAACTAGATCAAAAATGTAGCCAAATGCCGCAAACCTGTAATATCTCCATTTTTTAAAAATATTTTTCAAACTTTGACCACATTTTTGGATTTAGCATTAAGTTTTCTATAAGAGCAGGGTACATGTAACCTTGATTTTTACTTACTTATGACCTAAAGAACAGCTTGATCTTCACCTTTTTTAGGGAAGTTACAATGTCTTATATTACTTCAACGCTCACCGTTTTTTGAAAAAAACTATCCACAAAACGTCAAATCTCACAAAAACTTACAAATTTAATCAGCTTTCGAATGATGTGTTGAATGTAATAATTTTGTTTCGATTTCATGAAAAAATTTACTTCTGAAACCGAAAAAACATGGTGTTCTCATCTGGCATACAAATCAGTTACTTGTGTAAATAAGACATTGTGATTATCGCTTAATGAAAATATTAATTTTAAACATACTAAACTCTTCATTGGAATAAAAAGAAAAGAAAAAAAAACATTGTTTAATAGAAAATAAAGGAAAACTGTCAATAAAATGACACCAGATCAAAAGATCTAATGTTATTACATTTATTTATTTAGGATTTATTTTATTAAATTTTCAATGTAAGGTTTAACACCAATGATAATGAACATAGACCTCAATTTTTCAGTTAGCTTATGAATGCAGATTGTGTTGAAGAACACCACTTTTTGAGATGAATCTTATGGGCAGATGAGTCTGTTTTTACAGAGGAAGGCATTTCTACTTATCCATGTATATCATTCATAGTAATATAGTTGATAAATAGCAAAAAAAAATAACTGAGCTCATGACTACTGAAATAACTTTTAAGGAAAAATCAGAAAACACAAAATATGGAAAAATAAAATTAACCCGAACATTCAAGTATTTGGGGGAAATAATATGCTACAACGGTTTTGAGAAAGAGATTATCCAAGATAAAATCACAAAAATAGAAAATTTAAGTTTCCAAACAGGCAGAATTTACAATAAAAAGAACCTCTCCTCCAATGCAAAATTAAGGCATTACAACGTTGTAATAAGTAGGATTTTAAAGAAAATCTATGTTCCCAGGACAACAAAGGAAGGTTACAGGCGAAATCTAACGAAGACATTTACAAAAAAATCAAAGACTTAGAAACCGAGATAAGAATCAGAAGGCTGATGTTCTATGGGTCCATCAAAAAGATGGAGGATAAATTGAACAAAAAGATCTTTAACAAAATTTTTAGCCACAAAAGCATGGGAGGTTACACAAAGAAAATAAGAGAAGAATTAAAGAACATGTAAATTTCTGATGCCGACAGTCTGGATAGAGACACACGCAGTAAAACATTGGAAAATCTCACCAATATTAGAAGAGAAGAAAAGAGGGGTATAAAGTGGTCTGAAGAAAAATATAAATGTAGTCAAAAATCATGAAACTGCGATGTGAAGAAAGAAAATCAAGATTTCCAAAGAAGCCTAATGATATTCGTGTGGTCCTTAAAATAAAAAAAAAAAAATGGCAAAAGTGGATCAAGATGCGATATAATTTTGGAGATTAAATTGACCAATATTATTAAAGTAAATAAATTTGACTTTTTTTCCTAGATTAGAATTTATGAAAACTTTGTACTGAGGAGATTGGGGTAGGATTGAACGTTTAATATTCAATCTAATATAATCTAAGATCGCACTAAGAAGCATTTGTTTGCTCTACGCTGTTGATATTATAGATTTTCTGATGTTTGCATTGTCGATAAGCTTTCTCTTGATTGTCAATCCTACGTAGAATAGATTTAGAAAATTTGAATTTCAAAGGTGGATCATTATTAATGGAGGTTGTGAGGTCCACCTCGCTGCCTTTATACCCAGACTTTATTACCACCATACACCTCTAGCAACATTCCACATTGCCCAGGCTTGTGCAATCGTATCCCAGGTCCTTGTTTTAGAGTTCTTCCTCTATGCACTCCCAAAAATAAATACCGGTTGGATTATCACTTTTAATTATTACTTTATTTTAGATTAAATTGATTAGACATAATTACAAGGATGACTGGTCATCTTAGATTTCTATCGTTCAAATGATAGAAAATAAATTAATTATCGCAATGAATCTCATCTTTATTATTATTTATATTTATGAAATCACACTAGTTAATGAAGGTACTTTATAAATTATGTCACTATAATATTAACAATTATAAAGCTTTATTTACTTATGTACAATTATATTTTACAAAATGCCTAAAGTGTACATGTTCCAGCCTGCATCCTTTATACGATTATTATAATAAATATTTTAATTTTTTATAAATCAATATAGTTTTTACATTTTAACATTGTTCTATAAAAGAGTAGGAAAAAAGTAAAAAAACAACAATATATAACGCAATATAACATGTATCAATATGTAATGTGCATAAAACTAATATGTATACATAACAATCATGTGAACTGAGTTATGTTAGGAGTAAATATTTTGTTCTTTTTTGGGTGTAATTGCCGATAGAAATTAGGTTGGATGAGGTAATTTTCTAGATTTGTCGCTTTTGCAAAACAGGTTTGATCGCAGACCTAATGTTTAATATAAAGGAGATTAAGGTAGTGTATAACCGATACACGATATATCGAAGTATCGATATTTTTCTACCAATAATCCGAAATTTTTTATTATATCGTTTTCTGTATAGATTACAAAAAAAGAAAAAAAAAAACCTTTAAAATTGGTTTAAATAAGGGAAAGTATTTAATGTAACTTCTTTATTTTTATGTTGATTGGATATACTGTTCCACTTTAGTATCAACAGGGGAATTATTTTTTAAAGGAAAACCCTCTCACCCACAAGGAATAAATGAAATTGATAAGGAAAAAATAAACTAAGTGGGAATTAAGTTTTTGACCTCATAATATTGATATCAAAGCATAAGAATCTAATGTTTAATTCATAATAAACTACATTTAAATAGTTGTTGTAAAATAAATTAAGCTTACGACGTTGAACCTGCCCCACCCCTGCTCCCACTTTAAATATATTTATTATTATATACCCCAAGATGGAAACAATAGATCAATATTGAAAGTGATAACTTCTGGTAAAGTTTCTCACATCAGGAAAATTGATATAATAAAATATCGAACTTCTGATAAACTTTCCCACATTTTTTTTTAGATAGAAGTGTTTTATTAAAATAATATTGTAATCTGCCTTACCTTAAGGCAATGTGTAACATACATGACAAAAAATCCATATACACAAAATGTACAATTAAAACTTCTCCCATTAGTGAATTTGAAGTAATAAAATATAAATATATAAAACACTGAATTTATTTAAGACAAATTTGGTGGAACAGTGGGTCGATATCCCCAAATTAGCTAAAACGGTGAAATAAACAGGAATATATTGTAAGTGATTGGAATATTAATAATTTTATTAATAATAGCATTTCATTTCATCAATTTAAAAATATTATATATATATATATATATATATATATATATATATATATATATATATTGATATTTAGAGCTCAAATATCGTTTGTAATATAATATCGAAATATCGATATTTTTTTTTACGATAGCTATCTCAAGTCGTGTAACATATTTTATATGTTAGTGTATCGAGGGTAGTCATTATACACGATCTTCAAGTATAAATTTGAATCCTTACTAGATTTTAGTAATTGGTTGTACAAGTAGAGCATCTTACCGGTGAAGCGTTCTGTCAGTGTTATATCGGTTTAATAACCACTGGCCATATTATTGTTGAATATGTATGAAGTGTGGCCATGATTTTTAATAGATTAAATCAATAAACTACGTATATGTTTTTTTTTTATTATTTTATTCAATATTTTAAACTGAATCTAATTATTCCTGTTACATGCTGACCATGAATTCAGTAGGAACTTTAATACAGCAGAATCACGGCACTTCGCTATCAATAGCTGTCATGAAACAAACCTCACATTGTATAATAAGAAAAAAATATTTTCTCCGTTGTAAATTTTTACTTCATATTAAATTTCACCACCATTACTGTTGGAATTTTTTCATTTGAAAACATTTAGAATGTTAAATATACATCAACGGTTCTAAAAAAAAAACAACGAAAAATTCAAAACATCAGGACTTTTCTACAGATTATACATGTTTTTTTTTGTTATTGTAAACTTTTATTGAAATAGATTTATTGAAAATCTGCCTCATTGAATAAAATATCTATTTTTATCTAGCAATATAGAAAGAGAGAGAGAGAGTGAGAGAGAGAGAGAGAGAGAGAGAGAGAGAGAGAGAGAGAGAGAGAGAGAGAGAGAGAGAGAGAGAGAGAGAGAGAGGGAGAGTGAGGGAGAGGGAGAGGGAGAGGGAGAGGGAGAGGGAGAGGGAGAGAGAGAGAGAGGGGGGGGAGGGGGGAGGGGGGGAGGGAGAGGGAGAGGGGAGAGGGGAGGGGGAGAGGGGAGGGAGAGGAGAGTGAGAGAGAGAGAGAGAGAGAGAGAGAGAGAGAGAGAGAGAGAGAGAGAGAGAGAGAGAGAGAGAGAGAGAGAGAGAGAGAGAGAGAGAGAGAGAGAGAGAGAGAGAGAGAGAGAGAGAGAGAGAGAGAGAGAGAGAGAGAGAGAGAGAGAGAGAGAGAGAGAGAGAGAGAGAGAGAGGGAGAGGGAGAGAGAGAGGGTGAGGGAGAGGGAGAGGGAGAGGGAGAGAGTCATAATAATATAAACCGTTTTAATAAAATTAACAAAATTACAAGTGGAATGTAAAACAAATTAACAAAACTGGCATCTATGGCAACACTATGAGTAAGGATCGCAAATAAACTTCCCTTCAGAAGTATTGCAACACTTTGAGATATTTTAATTTTACAAAAACCTCTGTTTTTTAATAAGAACGAAAGGTTCTGAAGTTTATAATAAACATTTCTAAACTAGACATAAACAAGGTTTATTAAAATAAATTACAATATTTCTTCCAATAAACAAAAAAGTTAGAAAACTTACTTATTAAAATACTCATTTTTTACAATTTTAACTTTTACTTTTTAATTTATATTTAATAGGACCTATTGCCCCCTCTGGCTTGAATGACTTCATCCACTAATCTTGGCAAACTTGTAAATAACGAAACGAATGATGAACATAGACTGAAGGCAATTTGAAAAAGATAATCTAAAATACCATCGTCTGTTATTAACAGAGAAAAACATTTATGTGTCTAATCCTTAATGTCTCACGTTTAATAAATAATATTAATATGAATATAAACTAAGTATGAATTAAGGTAAAAACCAGGAAAATCTCGATAATTATGGGTGTTGCAATACTTTTCACGGGCAGTTTATTTAGAAAATGTTTACAAAGCGCTTTATTATGAACACAAAGTGTCAAGACGAGAAATAAAAAAATTCAATCATATAATTATTAGCCATATCAAACCTACAAAATATTGTTACGCTGGAATTTTCCGCTACAGAAAAATTCCAACTGAACACGGTTGCCTCAAGCCCAGTCGACTTACTATAATAACAAAACCATCTCGGACGTACGCTATGTTTTTTTTTCCAAGGGAAAATAATGAAAACTTAATGAGAACATTAAAAAAAATTACCAACTTACCAAGCAGCTTTCACTTTTCTTAATCTTAGTAACACAAAATTCGTTTTTAAATTTTTTTTATTTTTTGTAAGGCTTAACGCACAAGCCCTTGCAGAGAACACTGCCAAACTCAACAAAGAGTCGTTTCAAAACCAGAACCGATTTATTTTGGCGTTTTCAGATTACTTCACAAAGTATAGTATATTTTTGCCGTTTGTGACAGTAAATGGGAATAAGGCTTGTTCACTATTAAAAAAGGAGGTTATTCTCATGTTTGGATGTCCCCATACAAGAGCCGTGAATTTCAAACTAAAGTTGCTAAATATTCAATCAATCTATTATACACCCCTTTTTTACTATTAACACCATTTTTCGTAAATTGTAGGGTGACTAGACGATTGGGAAATCTCACTTACGAGCTGGAAAACATGGGTGGGGTCAACATGTGAAAATGGCACGTGAAGGATCTCAAAGCGCACCCAGAACAACCTAATTACTCGGTTATTTTATTTTTTATTTTTATTTTTTTTCTATGCGAAAGGGGAGAAGATACTTTTTTTCTTCTTTTTTTTTAACTTAATAAAATAAAATGAGGATCTGGGAAGGAGTCACTTCAGGCCTAAATTACCAATTTAAAGTACATCAAAGTTTGTTTTTTTTCAACAGTATAGACATTATTATTTTTCAAATCAATTTATTGTTGTAAATTCGATTATTTTTTGTTTGTTTATTTTTGCTTAGCATCATTATGTACAGCAACTAGGGCAGGAAGGCCGTGTTTCCTACAGGTTACCTACATATTCTGGCCTGGGTAGGAAGGTCAAGATTATAAATTATATTATGGCTTATAAATTATATATTATAGGTCAAGATTATAAATTATATGAATTCAGAATATTTAATAGCATGCTGCTTATAGTAATGAAGAGTCGTATTAGGAATAGTTCTAAGAGATGTAGGGCCATGATAGTCTGGCTTATCTAACTCTTGGCATAACTAATTTCTCAGCATAAAGCATAATAAACTAATCTTCAGCATAAAGTGACGTTAAACGAAAGAAACAAACAAACTAATCTCTCCGCTGAAAGGTGCAAGGAGGAAGATAATAAAGTATAATATGAGACAGATCCCAAAAAATTGTTATCTTAAATTCAAAAACAAAAAAATTCTAAAACCTTTGGTAATACAGAAAAAAAAAAAAAAAAAAAAAAAAATGCCAATGTCATTGAGAGATCCAATCAGGATTTAATTGAAAAAAATTCACTTCCCGTCATTGTATATTTATGAATCAATTGAATTCCATGAATTAATATTTGCTCGTCGAATAAATAACGAGTTTATGTTGAGAGGGGGCTGATTCAAATGAGTTCACTGGAAAACCAAACGAAACTCAGTAACATGTTCACCGGGCTTTCAAAAAGTTTCACGATTGATTTGTTTGATTTATTTGCCGGACTTCACAGAGATGGTCTCTTCCAAAACTCTTCACTTTTATAACTTCTTCAACTTTGCTCTCGTCAATCAGTATAGAAGTTAGAGAATTGGAGTACTTACGGAAAACGGTTTCCAGTTCTTATGAATTTATCAATAGCAACGTCTCAATATTTTTCGAAAGAGATTAGGTAGACATTTTTATTTTTTCCTAACCCAACAACTGAAATCGTTCGGCCATGTGGTTCGAATGGATGAACACAGAGGACCACTAAAGACGCTGTAGTATGCCCTGGATGGTAGGAGACCTCGAGGCCACGCAAGGATTCCCTCCCTCGCCTGGATATAGATCGGAAACCCGCCACATGCCAATTTAATTGGAAAGACGCAAGCATAAATAAACTAAAATTACAAATTGAAACTTCGAAAACTGTTTTCGATCTGGTCTTTTTAGGGCATATTGACTGTAGTCTGTATCCTGATGCAATCATTTCAATTCAGAGATTGAAAATGTAATTTTATACAGATAATCAAAATATTTGTCACTACATACGAGACAACAAAAACATAATGGTGAAATTGTACATAAAACGACGGAAGCAAATGCGGAGCTGTCACAGAGCAAAGAGGTACACTTGGACATCTCATTAGCAAATCAAACAAACCAATACGTCGTTGCTCAGTAACCGTGAAGCATGTTTCACTGAGTTTACATTTTATGAAATATCCAATCAGTTTCTATCGAATATTGATAACAAAACTTAGATATTATACTCTGTAACTTTCACATATATCTGATAGTTTTTTCTTATGAATTAAATTTATTTCATGAAATGTTTACATTTTACGATTACACATTTTAAAAGATAAAAAAAATATTAGGTCTAAAGCAACTACAGTTAAGCACTGGAAAAAATACTCAATTTCTTAATTAAGGTTTTATAAGGAAGGCTTGAATTTATAGGGGAAAAAACATTGAATTATGCCATATAATATACCATAAAAATTATTTCAATGTACAATATAGTCCAGTTAATAAACATATTGTGAGTGCATGACATATGCGATTATTTATATCCTCAGGGCCTCGTTAGGAGTAGTTGGAAGATATACATATCTATATACTTATATATACATACAAGTCTCCGCCTCTGGGGGGTGAGTTAACGGTGGGGGAGGGGAGATTGTCCTATTTTTGAGTTCTTCAATTATATCTCGAAAATGGTGGACTCTAGAAAAATATGTTTCAAATAAAAATTAAAGCTAATTAAATTTCCTAAAAAATTAACTCCAAACATATCTGTCGAACTTCTAACCGTTTTTGAGATATGCGTTATTGAAAATCGATAATTTTCACAGAAAAAATAATTTTTATAAATCATGAAATAATTATTAGTTGTTGATAAATATTTTTTAATATATTTTTTATTTTTAAGAGAAAAGATTTGCCCGGTTGGGATTCGAACCCAAGTCTTCACTTCTCTAGCGTGGTGCCTTATCCACTAGGCCACCGAGCTCGTATCCGAACCAGAGAAATCTTTTCCCTTCACTGATCCATACCCCCGGGCACTCGCAGTTGCGATGTACGAATCGGGGATGAATGTTCTTTGAACATTACTGTTAACTGGACCTTGTTGACATACGTCATATATATTATAAATTATGAAATAATTATTAGTTGTTGATAAATATTTATAAATATATTTTTTATTTTGAAGAGAAAAGATTTGCCCGGTTGGGATTCGAACCCAAGTCTCCACTACTCTAGCGTGGTGCCTTATCCACTAGGCCACCGAGCTCGTATCCGAACCAGGGAAATCTTTTCCCTTCACTGATCCATACCCCCGGGCACTCGCAGTTGCGATGTACAAATCGGGGATGAATGTTCTTTGAACATTACTGTTAACTGGATCTTGTTGACATACGTCATATATATTATAAATTATGAAATAATTATTAGTTGTTGATAAATATTTTTTAATCAGTGAAGAGAAAAGATTTCCCTGGTCGGATACGAGCTCGGTGGCCTAGTGGATAAGGCACCACGCTAGAGAAGTGGAGACTTGGGTTCGAATCCCAACCGGGCAAATCTTTTCTTTTCAAAATAAAAAATATATTAAAAAATAATTTTTAGTTCACTTTTTGTCAAACATTTACTTCTAGTGCCT
Source organism: Euschistus heros (assembly GCA_003667255.2). Lineage (NCBI taxonomy): Eukaryota > Metazoa > Arthropoda > Insecta > Hemiptera > Pentatomidae > Euschistus > Euschistus heros. The sequence continues at coordinate 2,253,087 of RCWM02000060.1, forward strand.
TTCATGATCATTTCTCAGAACAAAATGTCAGAATCAAAGTTGTATAGCATCAAATTTACTTTAATTATATATATACGTTTCTGGCACTTGAAGCAAATGCTTGATAAATAATGAACATTATTTTTGTTTTGAAAATTATCGATTTTTAATGACGTATATCTCGAAAACCGTTAAAAGTTCAACAAATATGTTTATAAAAAAAATTATAGGAAATTTAGTTAGCTTTAATTTTTATTTGTAACATATTTTTCTAGAGTCTACGGTTTTCAATATATAATCGAAAAACCAAAAAATGGGACCTTCTCCCCTTACCCCATCCCCTAGGGGTGGGGACTTTTGGTATGTTTACCTTCTAACTACCCCTCATTTCAGCACTCACTGGACTAATAATGTAGTACAGTATATAATATAACTCTTAGAGTTATAATTCCTTATAAAATTAATTTTATTTCTCAACATGTTTTGGGAAAATAACTTTCCCATCTGAAGGTAAGAACCTTAAATTAATAAAATTTTATAGACACCTATACTATTGAACACATAATAAAATTTGATTGAATAAAACAATTAAACTTTTACGTATATTACTGTGTTACCACATTGTCAACTTATTTAAAAACTGCTTTGTATAATGGATTTAATGGTATAAAATCTCGTTACTATAATTGGTTCACATAAATCATTAAATTCGACTAAGTTTAAGTTTTTTAACATAGTACATGTTTTTACAGGAATAACTTGGTTTCAAGAGTGTAACTCTCCGTCTGTTTCCTCTCGTAACAATTATTGTAATGTTACAAAAATAAAAAATAAAACATATAATAAAGAAAAAATAGAAATAATAGCTCGTAGACTTTCTTGTTCATAAATATAAATCATATAAAATGATTCTTTTAATATATGAGGATAAAACGTATGACGAGGAACAAGAATTTTTTTTTTAAACATGTATGTAATCATATTCACTGCTAAATAAAGCTGACCTATTAATTCAATACCATTATCTTTCAACAATTAGTTCTATTGGCATTAGCCATTAATATTTAATTATTAATAAACGAAACAAACAAACAAACATTTAATTATTAATAATAAACTACGAACAAAAGGAAGTTTTTTCCAATGAAGCGGAGGTAATGTTTTGTTTTTAATTGAAATGATTAATTTATTGTACAATGTATGAATGGAAGTTATTATCATTGTCATGCTATAATCAAGTTAGACTGACTGAAGCGCTTGCCAATGGCCATTTCGAATAACTAATATATATATATATATATGTATATATATATATATATATATATATTTTTTTTTTTTTTTTTTTTTTTTTTTTTGACGTGAATACGTCTTTAAATTTGCTACCAATCCAAAAATCCTAATGATTACAAAATCGGGGGATACAGTTTGGCGTTGTAGTTTCGAATCTATTCTCTACATCCAAAATCAAATTATACCATTGGATAGCTAAAGGATCAAAGAATTCTTTACAATAAGCGAGAACAGTGAGGCATCGCGCGCAGTGGAGGGGGAAGCGCCGCAATTTTGAGGTTATTTTGCTTCGTTTAGAGATGATTGAAATTAGTATAACTTTTGACTCAGAGATGCTGCTATGTTCGTTTAAGTTTTAATCGTTAGCTGTTGTCAACATCTATCAATTGTATATAAAACATCAGTATAAAGTAGTGACAGTGAATATAATAAGGTGTTAGAATAAAAAATATTATCAAAAATATGGTGATAGTGTTCCTGATCAGCAATTGCTTTATACTTACTGCCGCAATTAATGCACAAAGCTTGGTCGCGCACTAAGACATGTCTACTGATAAATTATTAACCGTATTATCTGATTATTTGGGCAATCAACGAAACTTGGATGGAAGATTCCATGCCAGTGAATATCACTATCTTTGAACTAAGATTACATTGTAATACCGCTAAGAACAGACAAATTGCAAATACATCATCGGTAGCGGTATCATCAAGTCGCAGAGTCGGTGGAGTCGCCATATGTCGCAACATCAATAGCTTTACTGATTGTAATAGAGTTAACATGGACTATTCGGAAATTTATTTGGAAGTGAAAGACGCAACACCAGGTGATGTCTGTCTAGTAAACGTGACGGCCAATGGCAAACAAATAAATTGTGGAAATACTGACGTAATTTATTTCCGGACGTATAAAAACATTTCGCGAGCATTTTGTGAGTACCTAACGATTTGATATGCTGCTTTCCCCTGTTAGTTTATATTGCTAACTTAAAATTTAAACATAGACAGCAAAAACACAATGTGGCTTGTGTGAGAGGGAGAACTGTAATGAACCTTTCAAGGTAGGTGGGGAGGGAACCGGCAACCCTGCACCACTCTCATTGACCCTGACCAGCCACACCTGTCTCTCTCCACTTTTCCCCAAGTGTCATCAGTCAGCGCTTAATATTCTAGCCAGGGCGGGAAGGTGAAGATTTATTCGTGGGTTCGCAACCAGAGTCCTTCTAATTCATTTAATGTTATGATTTATTATCCATTGGCTTAAGAGAACTATTTCGAATGGCACCTGCAGAATTAAGTTATTTTATCTCGAAAAATAAAATAAAGAAAAAATGCGAACGAGGTGAGCAGAAGGTGAAGGAGTTGGATTAAACAGAGCTAAATCGACCCTGCTGTTTCTACTAGTTGAATCACCGATCTCAGTTCACACCTGACACCCACATTGTTATCTCTATTGACTGATTCTAAGTGGGAAAGCTGATACTACACTAAACGAGAGCTGTTTCATTGTCAATTGGTTGTATTTAATTATTCATGAGATATATTTTCGTTTATTGCATACTTGATTTGCCTAATTTACCTTTAGATCACCGTTGTAATTTCCTTGGAACTTAAGCCCAAATTTATATATAAATCCATATATTTTGGCTTATTTTTTATTAAAAAAAATTATTTGTAATCAATACGAAACAATTCGTTCTAATCAGTCGGTGGATTTTCAAGTTGCGAAATTTTATTATCATCAGTAAACATAATAAATTTATATATTATGCATATTATAAATTATTTAATCTATTTCTGAAATCAAGTTAATTATTAGTTAATTTATTATAATAAACATAGAAATTATTTTATTCTTGAATTTAAAAAAATAAATAAATAAATAATAATAATTTTTTCCTGACTGGAAAAAGCAAAATAGATCATAGGAACTGTCGGCGAATTTTCGATCCAAGCAACACCTGTTTTTTGCTGTCTATGTTTAAATTTTAAGTTAGCAATATAAACTGTCAGGGGAAAGCAGCATATCAAATCGTTAGGTGCTCACAAAATGCTCGCGAAGTGTTTTCATACGTCCGGAAATAAATTACGTTAGTAGTTTCCACAATTTATTTGTTAAAAAAACATTGACACATTCCTTATTTTATTTTTTACTTGGGATAGAATAGAAAAATAACTTTTTTAAGGGACTAGGTCCCTTAAGAATAAAATTTACGAATAGAAAAAACATAAATCGTTTCTGGCTGTGAAACCTTTTGCGTACATATTATATTGCTACAAACGCATTAAGAATTACATATAATGAAAATTAAGGGAAATAATGAGATAAGATAAAGTTATTTAAAGTTTAGTAATTAGAAGAATTAAAAATAAAATAATGCTAATTACGATCCTTAAAATAGCTAAGCTGTAATTAAAATTATAAAAACATATTTGAAAAAAATAAAACCTAACAAACATAAAATAATAAAGAGAAATATCTCAGCAAAGGACCCATGAGTGTTAAGGAAAGTTTGAAAGTTGACCAATAGGTGGCAAGCTCTATTCTACATGAGAGGTTACAAAGGCCAACGGTGTTATGTGGTTAGCATCATACCTCAATAGAGTTTGAAATGGTAAAATAAATAGTAAGTAAAAATAAATGTAAGAATTCAAATATTGGAAAAAAAAAAAAAAAAATGCATGTTCTCTTTTTTAATATTCGCCTTGTCTTTTTGTTTTTTATTAGTCTTCTTTCAATTGTTTCCTTCTTCAACACAAGTAGATACTTAAACATGAGTTTGTACTTATTTAATTATGTACCTATTCCAATTTTTCCTACTTACTACATATTTATATAATGCTATGAACTCAAATTTGCTTTATAAATCTTTTGAGCGATATTGAATATACAAGCACCTAGAGGATTATCTATTTTACGTTAAATTTGATAAATTGAGACATAGTAATGCCGTCAATGTTTCTGTTAGTAGTGCGTAGAATAAACTGATTTTAAGAAGTAGTACCTCAGATTTCAACAACGGAAAGTGGTACCAAATATTAAATTCAGAGAAATATTATCAGTTTAGATTCAAAAAGTACTCAAGAATATGAATCTAATAAAGTTTAATCTAAATAATAAGATCTGAAATCCACACATGTACAGCCTTGGCCAAAAGTATTAGGCACCTGCATATAAGTATTAGGGAACAAAAATAACATCAACCATTTAAAACATATATTTTCTTAATCATAAAAAACACGATTTAATACTTCGTCATCAAACCATTTGCTTTTATTACCCCAATTATTCTTTTTGGCATGGAATTAACAAGTTGTGTACAATCTCCTTTAACTATTTTTTCCCACTCTCCTTTTAATAATGTAAAAAAACTGTCTTTGTGTGTAGGATTACGTTTACCAACTCTGATTTTTAATTTAGCCCACAGGTGTTCAATGGAATTGAGGTCTGGGGACTGAGGAGGCCAGTCAAGAACATTGATATATTTTTTTTCGAACCATTCTCTACTTTTGCGTAAAACGTAGCATGGAGCATTATCTTGTTGAAACATAATATTGGCATTGCCATCAGATTCAAATATTTTTTCAAATCAAGGCTTCAGAATTTGGTTAAATATTGATATGTAGGTATCGCTATTCATCCTCCCTTCGCACAAAAACATTTCTCCAACTCCCGAAGCCCCATATAACCCCAAATCATTATGTTTCCTCCACCATGTTTTACAGTAGGGACAACACAATATTTTAATGAATTAAAAAAAATAAATATATTCTTGCATTTGAAACTTATTTTAGGGATTTTTCGCGATTTTGAAGAGATGTTCTCACAAAAAATCTCTCTTCACATGCACCTCCATTACTTATTTTCTTCTTGCTCTTGGTAGCGAGGAAAATGTGTTAAAGATCCGCTGTCTCATAAGTGTATATTGAACGGCACATCGGGAGCACTTCATAGTTTTAGCAATCTAAGATATATGATACCCTTACGACGACATAAAATCTTTGCACGTTCAGTCTCACTCAGTTCTTTTAATTAAAAAAAAAAAAAAAATCTATATATATATATATATATATATATATATATATATATATATATATATATCGCATTCAATCCTTTCAATCCAAAATCCTCCGAACTATAGTAAATGCTCCTTACTATTTTTCCAACAAAACCCTACCTAACGATCTCAATATACCACACGTCCTCCACCTCATACCTCTTAAATTTTCGAAATCCCATCGCAACCTTTCCTTTCATCCTAACCCTCTGGCTCAATCTTCATCCAGCTCCGCCCATCCTGATAAGCCACCTCGCAGACTAAAACGGCAGTAGCCCTGAGATATTTTGTAAAATTTATTTATTATAGAGTTCTAGCAATGGCCAGCTTCTCTACTCATGTTCGGCGTGAATGTACTATAGCACTCTCAGTCAGCTTCCACTGAGTTTTTTTACAACAGTGACGCAGCTGAGAGAGAAGAGCTGGGACCTCTCTATGCCTGGCCTGTCCCTCCATAATTGGAGGGAGGGGTCTGGCTGGGGGTCCCTAGGATGAGTGTATATTGTAAATAAAGTACGATTGTGTTTTTAACTTATAATTCAATTTTGTTTTATTTCTTATTATTACTATTTACTTACTCAATGTTTAATTTTTTAATTATAGTATTTCATTTTATTTATATGTATATTGTTCATGTATAGGAAGTTCTTTCTGTTATCTTTTTATTTATTTTATTTTATATATATAATTTTTTTTATCTTTATTAATTTTGTTTTCTCTTTGTACATAATGTGTGAATGTAATCATATGCCATCTATATTAATTATTGCCCACATTTGTGGCAGATTATTATAATTACTCAATAAAAGTACTAAAAAAAAAAAATTCAAAAAAGCCCAAAATGTAATTTTTTTTTGTAATACTCCCAATTAAATACAACAAAAATTTTCTCAAGTTGAAGTAAAGAGAGCAGCGACTATACTGAGTCCTTTAGTTTACATTACATTATTGTTTCCCCTGGTGTATCGTATGAAGTAGAGGGCAATAGTTGAAAACAATCTATTTAAAGGAAGTACTTTTTGTCAACAAAACGAGTTTTGGGTGTAACAATGATTGAACAATAACATATTAAAATTAAAAAGAAAATTTTTCATGGTGCCTAATACTTTTGGCCAAGGTTGTACGTGTACAATGGATTTTAGATCTAATTCACGAACATCAATGATGCAGATGTACTACTAATTACTTCTTAATCCTAAGACAGCTTAGTCGCGAGGTTGTGTGTTGCATTAGAACCTACGCTCTGTTCAAGGCTATTTAATAATATATATCATATTACATTTATTGCCCATTTCAAGTGAAGGTATATGGTAGAAGACTTTTATTCATTTCATAAAATTAATCTAATATTAGTCTTCTTCTTCTTTTTTTTTTTAATAGGATTTATTTTAAAATTGGGAATTAAAAGACAGCTGTTGTATTAATCAAACAACAGACATCTTTACTTAATAACACATTAGGAACACCATTTTTACCTGGAAGCATTGTTGCTTTTCATTCATTCTCATCAATTCGTGATAATTATTGATAGCATTGAGAGACTTATTTCCAACCTCCCAACGATTTCAAAATTGACAATGGCGGATTTCCAAAACAAAACCAGCGGACTATCCTGTGATCGTTAAAAATTGTTAGATCCTGGCACTTTCCTAAATAGTATCTTTTACTGTCCTCGAAAAAGGATTAAGCGGGAAGAGAGAGTAGAGTGTCCTTTTAAAAATTAAAATAATTTAATCCAATTTAAAAAGGACAGAAATTATTCTGGCGATCCTGGCAGATCTGAAACTAGTTTCCTTCAGTGAATTTGGAAAAGAGAGTCCCCTTTTTTAAAAAATAATATTTAATATAGCACGCCAATGGGAGACTATCTTGCGACCGTTAAAATTCGTTAGATCCTGGCAGATTTCTAAATAGAATCCCTTTGAGCTCTGTAAAAAAGATCTAAGTTGGTGAAAAATCATCACTTCATTTCCATTAAGTTCATAGAGTCTGTATAAGCCACTAGTTTCGAAAAGCTATTTCGCATTGCTTCCTTAGAAGTGCTGTTGAATTGAACTTGTCTTCGAATAAAAAATATCAATAAAAGCGAAAAATAATTCATCAATCCTAACATAATTTATCAATCCAAATTAATTATGGCTTTATTTGCCAAAAACGCAATAATTCAGCGATGTAAAATCTTCGTAACGATCCATAACGTGTTGAAGCGTTAAGCTCAGCCATTTACTATTGTACACGTTGTAACGTTGTATGTTATTTAATTTTGCATTTTAGTTTTTTTTTTCCCTTTTAAAATCCTTCAGATTAGCATTTCGATTTGTTTATAATTGATATGTACAGGAATTCAATTATTGAAATAAAATACTTATAGTATAGGTATGTAATATACATTTGTATGGAAGATACCAAATGTCGATAAACGGTCCTTTTTAAGTTATTGTGACAGGAAATATACATAAACACACACATATAAGGTGTAGAATACATGAAATGTTGCTTTGCTTTCATTGGTAAAATAAAACATAAATACTAAAGATACATTCAGACCCGTTTCGTTCTCGGTGGAATTCGCCGAAATATGTCAGTTATTTATTATTTTTCATAAAACAATTTTCTTTTTCCACATTTCTTATTCCAATATTTTGATGTCTGTCGGTAATATACGGTGGATCTCTTCATGCCTCTCACGTCGTACGTATTCAGCTATCATAAAATTCACTGATTGACAGTATTATTGTTGACAAGAGTAAATAAAGACAAAAAGTTAAAAGAATTAAAAATAAAAAAATATTGTGGAAGGAATATTGTGATATTGTATTTTTATTTTTATTTTTTAGCTGTACATTAATTTACACTGGCGAAAAAAAAAATGTTTTTGAAAACTTTTTTTACTTTGATAGCTGATTTTTATAGATTTTTGTGTGCTGAATCCAAACCTGGTCTTAGTTTTTTTGTATCACCCATAGTTTTTGAGAACTTTGCTTTTTTTATATAATTTAAAAAAACATATATAAATGTTTCATATAAATATAAAGCATTATATAACTGTTTCATGATGCCTAACTTTATAGGTAAGAGAATGTTTCTAGGATCTACAAGTTTTTTGCGGAGAACGTTCTTCTCGCCGGGTTTTAAAGACTCACTCACAGGCCAGTTCTTTCTGCACCAATGTTGATCCCTTGCTCTACTGTCCCATTCACATAAAAAACATGGAAATTTGGTAAAACCGCCTTACTGACCAAGAAGCATGCATGTTACTTTCAAGCCACCACTTATCATCCAACCATGAACCGAATAGCCAATTTTATTCAACACTGTTTCTAGGTTTTCATAGCTCTTTTTCATATGTACGGAATGGCCAACAGGTATAGATGCATAAGTGTTACTATTGTGTACTAAAACAGCTTTTCAACTAGTTTTGAAAGAATCAATAAACAGCCTCCAGCCTTCTTTTTTCTATTTGAAACCAAACTCTTTGATCAGACTTGGAATGTCTGAGCAGTACACTAAATCACCTTCTTGTTCAAAAAATTTCGAAAATTGCTGCTCTCTCTTCCTATACACATATATGCTAGTTCCAACTGCCAACATATTCTTTTCTTTTAGTCTAGAACCAAGCAATTCAGTTTTTTCTTTTGTTAACCCAAGATCCCTAACAAAGTCGTTAAGCCCAATCTGAGTAAACAGTTTAGGCTCTATATTTTCTGTAGTACATTGGAACTCTTCATCATCTTGCTCATCTATATCTATACCTGTTTCAGCAGTGCTGCCAACTCTCCTATATCCAGCAAAAATTATTTTAAAATTTATTTGCAGTATATAAAAGCTGTTAAATTCTGTAATAAATCAAAAAATTTAATATTTAGGGGATTTAGCACCCTTAAAAACAGAATAATAAGGTGTTTTAAGTAAAAAGTTTTTTCATCGTTGTCCTGTGTTATTTTAGGGCCTTCAATATAATAGATACAATATTAAATTACTAAACATCATCATAAAACTATTGGCCCTACCAATAAAGGAGTATAATATCTAACAGCAAAAGAATAAGTTGGGAAAAACTGAAGCGGACTGGTGGGGGCAAAGAGCCCATTGGTAAGTACTCCCTGGAAACTAAGCCCATTTAATAAGTAAGCCGAAAAGTACCTCATAGAGAAAATATTCTAGTTCTAACAAAGCGTTTTATATCACTTTGTAAGATTTCTCTTTTCACTTTTTTTATTTTTACAGTTATAATGTATAGAATGTTACTTTATTGCTATATGGTAGTTTATTTCTGGGTACCCTTACAGAAGCCTTCAGCCCCTTCACGCACCTAGAATACCTTTTATCGATTCCAACCTTCTTCCGATTTATTTCGATGTTTTAGTCACTACGTTTCGAGGGGAAAGGTTATACTCTTTCATTAACGGAGAAACTCTAAACCACAGTTCAAAGTATTATTAGCTTTTGTTTACCTTCTGATATTAAAATGAGAAATAAGATAATAATGAAGTGGAAATAAGAAAATATCAAAACATAAGACACTAAATCAATGTTGCATTAATATTATATTAAATCAGAATTGATATAATGCTAAATCACAAGTATTTTTAACTTCCGATAAATTTTCTGGTATCAGGAAAATATAAAAAACAAATTATAAATATATAAAACACAGAATCCTTGTTGAAAGTTATGATGTTAATATCTGCTATATTTTCTCAAGGGAAGTGGAATTAAAAAAAAAAAAAAGAAGAAACTTTTGATATACTTACTTATTAATTTTTAGATCGATGTATTTTATTGAATCAATAATAAAATCTGTCTCACTTTACGGCAAATAGTAATACGGACGACAAAGAATTCATTCACAAATTATGTAAACTGAAAATTTCTCACTAAAATTGATATAACAAATATAAATATATAAAACACCTAATCCATGTAGAATATAATCTTCTTAACTTTTGTAACACTTTAACACGTTAGGGAAGAGAAAATATGAACAAAAGTTATGAAACACTAAATCCATTATGAAACTCATGTTCTTAACATCTGTTTCACCTTTTAACATTTAAGAAAACTGAATATAAATATAACACACTAAACGACACAATCCAAGTTGAAACTGTAGAAGTGAATGTTTACATGTTAGGTTATAGGAAAGAACTATCGATAAATGTAAACTCGATGTGAAGCGTAAGGGTCGAACTGGACGCCGTAGAGCTGGTCAGGCAGGTCTGGTGGAGCTATGCTTATGTAAGGGTACCCATTTCTGATACAATTTTTTATTGGTATTAAAGAAAACGTAGGCTAATCACTTATAAAATGACATATTAATAAACATTTATTTATAAATAAAGGAAAACAGTATTAAGAGGCCAGCGCTTTCAATTAAGTTGAATTATCATCAATCATTTGAAAAGTACCTCTGAAGTAAATCTAGAAGAATGGTTTCTCGATTCCAAGTGATCAGTCATTGAAAATCTTATCTTTTCGCAACTGTGCCGTCTAACATAAATTGATTTAGCAAATGTAAGATAGTTTTTATCTATGAGAGGTGTCAAAAGAGGAGTTTGTTATTGTTGTGGTATTCTCTTTGGTTCTGATGTAAGTGGATTAGTTGCACATGACAGTGAAGGTTTTTTACCATATCTTACCAATTTGACTCATATAATTTACAAGAGTTGGGCAAAATAAAAATTTCAAAAATATTTGATATATTTTTGATGTTTAATGTATCCAAAAAACAAAAATAATGTATAGAATTTATTATTGTACCAATTACAATGGAGAGGATTTCTGGACGTTTTTCAAACGTTCGACTCAGTCTGGCAACCATGGACTTTCCTTTGGTATGTTGGTGGCATAAACTCCTTCCGTTCGGTTATTCTCCATCTCATGCCTCATACGCTACGAGAATATGACTTCATATATTACCAAGTCATTTGGTTTTCTGTACAGTTGTAAAGAAAGATTTGAAAAAGAAAGATAAAAGATGATTTTGTTGATTTATTGATTCTACACTACATCTGATTTACGATTGATTAATTAATTGCCACTTCTATTGAGATTATTTTATTAGCAAACTAGTTTCGAATGCTAAACATTCATCTTCAGTTCTTCAAGGTAACTGTTATCTTGTTACCTCGAAGTTACCCCGAAGAACTGAAGATGAATGTTTAGCATTCGAAACTAGTTTTCTAATAAAATAATCTCAATAGAAGTGTCAATTAATTCATCAATCCTAATTGTATTGATCCTTCTATACCCTCATGCGTACCTCAAGTACATCTGATTTATATTTAACACTTAATCAAATTGAATTTTCTTTTAAAAATTTTACTGAATAACATTTTACATTGGAGAGGCCTCTCAGAGTGACATGGAAAAAGTGATTAATTTCCTTCTTTAATTATTAAAAATGTTTCTATTAACTGAAAAGAACCCGTCTAGAAAGAAATACTTCGTTGAAACAAAACCATGACCATCTTTATTTGGTTGCTACAGACAGAGCATGCGTATCAATCTATATAAAGACAATGAAAATGATAATTATAATAGTGACAACTGGCGTAGGGAACTGGCGGCCCCATCGCCCGGCCATAGGGCCGCAGATAGCCACTGGCCCTCCAGGTTGGGGGAACAGTACTCTAACACACACACAATACACTAACTACAGTACACTACACACTAAGGCCACATACAGTACACACCCTAGGGCCACCCCTCCTAGGTAGCTGCCCCAGATGGGGGTGCAGGTATACAGGCACCAAGGTGGCAGCCCCACCAGTATACTAGGGTACGGAGTGAGGGTTAGAAGCCCCCCTACCCGAAAAACATATTTCACAGAAACCAAAATCAGCCTCGGATCTTGATTGTCATAAACGGAAACGACCCGGCAACCCCTATAGGACTTTTAACATAGGATACTGGAACGTTCTTTCATTATACCGACCCGGAGCACTGAAACTGCTCCTTGACCAGATTGACCACTTCAAATTAGACATTGCTGCCATCCAGGAAATTAGATGGACCGGCCAGGACATACTCGAAAAGAGATGACACACCATTTACTATAGCTGCAGCGATACCCTCCATGAATATGGCGTGGGATTTGTGGTTAGGGGGCGCTTCAGACAATTGGTGATTGGATTCAAGCCTGTCAATCCACGCATCTGTGTGCTAAGGATTCGTGGAAGGTTTTATAATTATAGCATCATAAGTGTCCATGCCCCGACGGAAGCTTCAAGTGAGGAGGACAAGGACTCCTTCTATGAGCAGCTGGAACGAATTTTTGATCAGTGCCCAAAATACGACATGAAAATAGTCGTTGGGGACTATAATGCTAAAATAGGAAAGGAAGAGATATACCACCCAACCATCGGAAAAAATAACCTACATGAAGAATCTAATGATAATGGTACAAGGCTCATTAACTTTGCTGCCTCCAGAGACATGATCATTGGAAGTACCCTCTTCGCGCACAAAGACATCCATAAAGGCACCTGGACCTCACCGGACAGGCTACACGTTAACCAAATAGATCACATCCTAGTCGACAAAAGGCACAAATCCAGTCTTAAAAATGTGAGAACGTACCGAAGTGCCAACGTAGATTCGGACCACTTCCTGTGTATAGCCCATATCACCCCTAAGATCTCCTTTAAAGAGTCAGGAGGTCCAGCAATAAAGCCTCGGCACTACAGCCTTAGGAAGCTCCAGGCACAAGATATGAAGCAACTGTACATGGAGAAGTTGGATGAGAACATCTGCGCTGAAGATGTGGATGTGACAAACATTGAACTCCTGTGGTCAAGCTGTGTAACTGCGATGCGGGAGACAGCGAACAATGTGTTGGGACCAAGAGAAAAGGAGACGAGGTCCCCATTGTTCGACGAAGAATGTGACGCTGCCACTAACGTGAAGAATATAGCGTATAAGAAAATGCTGAAGAAAGGGACTCGAATGGCTGTTGAAGAATATAAAAAGAAGAGGAGAGAGGAAAAACAACTCCACCAAAGGAAGAAGAGGCAGAAAGAGAGAGAGAAAGAGAGAGAGGAACTGGAGAAGACAGAAGAACTATGGAAGGGCAAAGAATCGAGGGACTTTTTCAGAAGTGTCAATAGAAGAAGAAAATACCGATCAACTGTACCGGATACTTGTGAACGGCTGACAAAGAGACTTCATGATCTTATCTTGAACATCTGGGAGGAAGAGGTTCTGCCGGAGGACTGGAAAAAGGCAGTTATTTGCCCTGTTTTTAAGAAAGGAGATAAACTCCAATGTCAAAATTATGGAGGAATCTCTCTTCTCTCATGTGGATATAAAATTCTATCCAATATACTTTTCCAGCGGCTACTACCCTACGCAGAGAAGGAGCTTGGTCCCTACCAGTGTCGATTTCGGCAAGGAAGATCCACCACAGACCAAATCTTCTCTCTCAGAACAATTCTTGAGAGGGGAAACGAACACCAGATAAAAACCCATCATCTCTTTGTGGACTTCAAGGCAGCTTACGACAGCATTAACCGGGAAGAAATATATAAGGTACTAGAAGAGTTTAACATCCCAGAGAAGCTGATACGACTGGTAAAGCTGACCATGACAAATGTGAAGTGCACTGTGCAGGTTGGTGGGCAAAGAACGGAAGAATTCTCCTCAAGAAAAGGACTTCGCCAAGGAGATGCACTGGCGTGCCTTCTCTTTAACTTGGTGCTTGAGAAAGTGGTAAGGGATGCTGGCTTGCAGACAAGAGGAATAATCTATAATAGAATGGTCCAGCTCTTAGCCTTTGCAGACGATGTGGACATTGTGGGGAGATCGTTGGAGTCAGTTAAAGAAGGATTTCTGGCTCTATTAGAGGCCGCCAAAGTGGTTGGATTGGAGATAAATGAAAAGAAAACTAAATATATGGTAACAGAGAAGCTGCTCGACCTGGGGAGACAAATAATATCGGCCTCTTCAACTTTGGAAAGTGGCCCAGTTTACATATTTGGGGTCCCTGGTTACTCAAGATAATTCACCTGCGGCTGAGGTGAAGAGAAGAATATTGATGGCGAACAAGTGCTACTTTGGCCTCCGCAAGGAATTCATCTCCCGCCTTTTATCGCGACAGACCACAGGACATTGATCCGCTCCGTCCTATTGTTTGGATCAGAGACGTGGACTACAAGTAAAAGAATAGAACAAGACCTCTTGGTCTTTGAAAGGAAAATTCTTCGAAGGATCTTTGGAGGAGTCCATACCGACGGAAACTGGAGAAGACGGACGAATAACGAAATTTATTCTATTTTTAATGAAAAAGATATTGTTCTGACAATGAAGCTGGGAAGATTGCGATGGGCCGGCCACGTGGCAAGGATGGACAATGAGGCAATCCCTAAAAAGCTCCTTACTGAACCTCTCCACGGAACTAGAAGAAGGGGGAGACCGAAGCTTAGATGGTCTGATGGAGTGGAGGGAGACGCTAGAGATGTACTGGGAGTCCGTCGCTGGATGACAGCGGCATTGAGCAGAGATGACTGGAGGAAGCTGGTGGAGGAGGACAGGACTCGTCGCCGAGTTGTTGCGCCAACATAATAATAATAATAGTGACAACATTTTATAATAATCATAGTATAACAATAATAGTTATTTAGTGAAAGATCGAGATATTTTTCGATGCGACTCCGCAAAACTCGCATCGACCTTTGGAAAATGGACTGTATTGAAAACTATAAAAATGAGTGTTCGCACCTTTGGGGAGATCTTAATCAGAAGGTAACCTAACCAAATATTACAGAAGAAATCACTAACCTGGATATGACCACCGACTTTTTTCTCGGAGGGCTCCAAAGGAGTCGCGGGCGGGCAAACGATTCTCGCAGGCTGAAACACTTGGTCAGGATATCCTCTTCTTAAATCACCACTCGTTAATGAGAATATTAAATCTTTATTAAATGTCATAGGAAACAAAAAATACTTTAAGAAAAAGAAAAGGGTTTTTGGAAGGCTATCTTAGCCTTGGTCATAAAAATGCAGGAAGAGCAAAGGGCCTTGGACATAGATATGCTTGCGTACAGGGGAGCAGGCAGCGACAGACTGAGAACGATTATTCCTGTAAAGGGGTTAATGCAGATAAAGGCTAGTTACCTAGTAATTTTATAGAGTGCGTGACTATGTACTATATGTTACACTCCAGGGTAATAGTAATAATAATATTATTAATATTAACAATTTATAATATTTTCTGCATAATTAAAAACAATTCACCACAAAGAAATATTGAATATATAACTCAAATAATATATTTTATGTATGCATTAAGAATAATAGAGTTTTCCTTAGTCCTAGACATTACTCTTTATAAATTTTCAATTGTCTTATCTTTTTACTTTTCTACTTTTATTCTTTCCTTCACAATGAAAATTAAAAATATATATAATGCTAAAATGATAAAGTTTAGTCTTTCATATCCTTTTGGTTAACAGATTTAAATTAAACTTCAATAATTTTAATTTATTTTTTTATTTTTTATGATTTAGTGTGGTCACTGATTATTCTTTTTTTCACCCTGTTTAACCGTTAGGCATTCTACACTGTCTAATATCATCCAGTCATTAGAGCCCTATTTAAAATTCGTTGCCAGGTTCACTCCTGTTCTGAGTATACCAATTAAATCTAAAATTAGATAGAATTCCAAATTGTTATGAATAATACAACGAGAAGTTGGGAAATGAGGATAATTACATACAGTTTAACTCAGGGCTAAATTTTAGTAAAATGGTCTCGAATATTCTCTTCACGATTTTTCAACTTGTATTTAACCGTGGCGTACATTATAAAGACTTCAAATACGTTTCCAATATTTTTCTACTACTATTATTATACAATTGCGCATAATGAAAAACCCACGCCCAAGCTACTTGTACAAAATCGCAAGAACCTCATTCATATTAGTCCCTGCTCATTAGTAGGCATGAATTTCATTAGAAATTCATATATACTACACCTAATTAAAAATTTAATATATTCCACTTAAAGGAAGGCTCTCTGTAAGCTTTTGATTAAAATTAAGACAGGACAAAGGGTATTTCTATATTATTGTGAGTAATATAGGCTTTCTGATTTTTAAATACTGAAAGTGTACTTTGGTTATTTATACCTCTTTGTAATATTTTATAATTTATTAAATTACAATACAATCCTAATAAATAAATAGCTTTATATGCATAAAGTGGAACACAGTGAAAGTGATTCACCCTGTAGAGAGAGATAACGTTTCACAGTTGGCCGTAAAATTTTTATCGCTAACCCTTCTGGTTTCCTCCACACAAAACAACGTCCATCGGCCTCCCAAATAACTTTTCAAATCAGCAAATACTACAGTTGTTCAAAACTCAGGATCCTTCAGTACATATTCATTTGCAAATTGCAACCTAACTTTTTGATTTTTCATGCTGGTGAAAGATTTCTTTCGAGCTACTCGCCCATGGAATTTATTTTTTCTTAGGGCTTGCCACACTGTTTTTGCACTTAATGGCTTACAGTGGCTAATTTCGTTAATTCTGTGGCTATTTTTGGTGCATTCAAACATGGATTTCTTTGAATTTCCCTGATTATCCAATTTTTTTTGGCAATGTCCTTTTCGGATCTCTCCAACACTCGAACGGCTTTTAAAATTAGTATCTGCTATTCGATTTTAAGATTTCCCGTCATTAAAATGTTGAATTACCAACTCATGTTCTTTCGACGTTGTGAGTGCTCTTATTATTGAAAAAGATCTAAAACACGACAGATTTTGTTCAACTTGCTTTGAAAATAGGAATAACACCAGACACAAGAGTTTAACCAAAGTAAAAAAGTTTAAGATAAACAAATATTGGGGAAAAAAAAGGTGTATAATTTTCACTGTGCGATAAGCAATCGTAAAAAAATGTGTTTTATTTTTATTAATTAATCCTTGTTTATTTATATACAAAGTACATAATAAAACGATATTTAGTAGTTACAAAAAAATATTGTTTTTAATGTAATATGATTAGAGCTATTTATTATTCAAAGACATCTATAACTATCGTGGTGTATCATTTAGACTAGGAGCTACAGTATGTGTATATTATATAAATAACATCTCCCATCGCGGCTTCGCCCGCTGTTATAATTAAAGAACTTAGATAATTTCAAATAATAATTGAAATTTTATTTGTTTATCGATAAAAATCTTATATTGAAATATGGGATTGAGCATTATTTCATCAATAATATTTTCATGTATAACGATAATTGATAACCCTGTTAAACTTGCACTGATTAGGTGTTTAAAGATTACGTAAAAGCATAATTACACATCCGTTTTTAAATTTTAATCTATGGATTGGTAATCCAGATAGACAGAGACTATTTATAAAATCTTGCGGATGATGAACTGCCTTATTGTTGTTAACACTAAAGGCCCATAAATCATTTTTTCATATCCTTTATCAAAAAGCAAAGGATCGACATTTTGGAATAATTTTATTGATTTCATCTAGTTGGATTTGAATATCAATAAAAGTATATGACAGCGTGTCAAACTCGTTTCTGAAACTCTAAATTGTATATTTAAATTTTTGTTACTGTAACTTTTTATTAATCCCAAACCTTGCAAGAACTATGAAGATGAAGTATTAAAAATTTGGTACAGATGGGTTCAGAAGTTTTACCTCCGTAATAATATAAATAAATTTTATCATCATTTTCAAGCTCAATATAACACCGTACCTTTGTAACTTATCATGTAGCTTGGGGCTCGCCACCTATTGGTAAATTTTTAAACTTCACTGTTATCCACATATTATCACTTTTTCAATAACAAATTAATTGGAAATCAGTATATTTAATTATTGCTAAACCTTCCTAGAACTATGAAAGTGGTGTTGTTAAAATTTGGTACAGATTGGTTGAGTAGTTTTCTGGGTTAGTGATCACAAAAGAAAAATGGTTTGTCTTTTTATATTTTATGTATTTATTTATTTAAATTTAAATATCCAAAATAATGTGTGAATGGGATGGGATTAAATAAAATCCCTTTAATACCAGAAAAGAGACGAGAGGTCCTTGGAAATTCATCTTGGCGTAGATTCTTTATGCAGGTCCTTTCCAGCGTTATGATCAACGTGCAGTTGAAGGACACGAGGCATAAATGAGCTAAGATAGCTGCTGAAGCAAACCAAACGAGGCTGCGTGAGATTATTCAACCCGATAATCAGGTAAAACAGCTGAATTGAGGGCTGCCGCTGAATAATTCCCTTTTCCATCCATACCTGACCATGCTTGTTGGTGGGGTGTTTAAGACGGGTTTTTTTTCATGATCCAGGTTATCACTTTGCAAAATAAGGGTGATTTGGTGTTCCTGGTAATGAATGGAACCGATATACAGATGGATATGGGTTGATTAACCACTGTACGGGATGAAAAAGAGCTTCTTGGTTCTCTGTAACTAATACTATTGTCTTTATCTGAATTTGGCTGGATGTGATTTTCTCCCTGTAACCCATTGTGTATCGTTTGTTTGTTTATTTCGTTTAACGTCACTTTATGCTGCTATGGCTAATCGGACGATGCTACGGTGGGAGTCCTAAATTTTGCCTATCCAGGTATAATTAGGATAGGGATCTTTAACGAGTACCTGACATCGCACAGGCTCGGGACCCCCATTTTACGTCCCTTCCGAAGGACGGCATAGCTAAGGGTTTTTTATTCCCTTTAAAAAATCCTAAGGTCATCTGCCGGGCTGCGAACCCGCGATCTTGGGTTTAGTAGGTTGCTATGCTAACCACTACACCACAGGTGACCCCATCCATTGTGTATCGTATTGTCGACTCTCAGATTGAAGATGTTTTCCTGTTCCTTAAAAAAAAAAATGTAAATTTTTCCCCGACTGGGAAAAACGATGGATATGTCTAACCTTGTATAAGGAAGAGGTTTCCTTTTTCCTTCTTTAGATCAGTTTACATTACTTAAATTAATAATTAGATTAAATTAACAAGCAATGTTATTCGAAATAATAAAAGTTGAGAGAAAATAGCAGATTCAAACTTAACTTTTTTTTATTTAAACCAATACGCTTCCTAAACGGTAGATCCTAGCAACAAATGTTGTGAAATCAAAAAATATTCTCTATTAAATTTCAGACAACTGTCATCAAATTGTCGATACGAGCAGCACCTACAGAGCTCCTTTAAAGCCCCAACACTTAGAAAATGACTTTTTTTCATTGAAACCAATATAGCTTTTAAACAGTAGGTCCTGGTGCCAAATTTAGTACAACGAAAAACTGGCCCCTTGAGCCTGTCGGCTAAAGAAAGAATAACATAGAGCATGTTTTAGGGGTTGCCCCCTTGATTTATTTTTTTTTCGCTTACCTATGATGCAGTTTACTGTAGGAGATACATTTTCTAATTAAATAGCTTAATTCTACTGACTGCCTATGCCCTTATGTTCTTTATTTTTTTTTTCGTTTACCTGTGTCATTTTAAATTAAATTAGCAATTAATAATTACTCGTTATAAACAAAGTTATGTAATGATATATGACATAAAATATTTTCCATTTAATTTCTGATAAGTTAACGCTGGTCAAATTTTCGATTCAAGCACACCAACAGAGCTAGAGCATGTCAAAAAAGCTCCCAGGCCTAAAAAGAGGTTTCAAACGACATTTTTTTATTCAAACAAATATAGCCCCTAAACGGCGTTCTAGTGGCAAATGTTATATAACAAAAAATATTTTTTATTAAATTTTTGATAAGAAGGAAGTCATCGAATTTTCGATCCAATCAACACCAACTCAGCTAGAGCGTGTCAAAAAAAATTCCCTACACTTAAAAATAGAGGTTTCAAACGTGGTTTCTTTTATTCGAACCAACGGAACCAAACGACAAATGTTATATAACAAAAATATGTTCTAAATAATAAATAATTTAAAACATGAGAGAGACCAATACCCACTGGTATCTACTCCTGACATTATTTTACGTTTTTTGTTACTTAAGGATCTCCCTCATCCATCTCCTTTCTAGCCTTCGGTAAGGAGTATACAAGGAGTATTAGTCGTAGTCATATTTTGTACGAATCCGTTTGGAAGGTCATAAAGTTTGCCGTGAAATATTGTGTATTTTGTTTTAATGTAGTCTAGTACAGTGGGTATGTGTATGTCTGTATGGAATGTTCAATTAGTTACGTACCATGGGGATCGCGTAGACTCGCTGTTTTTGAATAAAATGTTTGACGTTAGTATATGTGTTTTTTTTTTGGTGAACCATAAATTTATTTTAATCGTAAGTCCAAATGAGGTAATTTTTTTCTAACAAGCAAAGAACCTTGTAGTTTATTCAGATCCTATGATAACAGGAATTCTATTCCCCCGGACTCAAGCTGGGGATTTCTACCTACCATTCATGCCATAGATGCCGTTGGGGTCCATGCTGTTGGTAGTTTGTGGTGTGTATGGTGAACTACATTCATTAATTATATTAACTTTGGAACGAGATAAAGTCATCTATACAATATGTAATCCTACTCCTTCATGTCGGGAACATATGACTATTAAAAACCAGCTTTCATACCCTTGACTTTCAAGGATCGAAGGTCGGCTATGGCACAAGCAGACAATGACAGTGAAAGTTACCTATTTCTATGTAGTTAACAGTTGAGATTGGGTGGTAAAAATAAATACATTTTTGTTTAGCTTTTTTAATAATAATGATAATAGACTCGATGGCCGAACCAGTTGTGGCGAGGGTCTTAGCTCGCTCGGTAAAGAAGATCGTGGGTTCGAATACTATTTGGGTGAGCTAAGATTTATTTCATGGCGGACCCTGGAAATGAGTCTCGACTTTCCCACCGTATTTAGAATAGGTTGGTAACCTATAGGAAAACCCATCCTTCCTGCCCTAGTTGGAGTATAAAAGGACGTTAAGCCCCAAATGACAACACAATGAAGGAGATAGTTCTCTTAACAAATATTCTTCTTTGGATCACAAGTATCGTAAGAAAATGTTTAAAATGATTTCAGTCCGGATGGATATGTTTAACTAGGCTATTTTCGGTGAAAACCGAAAGAAAGAAGACATAAAATAAGTTAAAATTTATATAAAAATATAGTCTAATATTTATAATGATTTTTGTACCATTGCTTAGGGAATTCTCACTTCACCCAGGTTAGAGGTGACGTGGTACACCTTACGTTTCTATATCTCTCCAATAACGAGGACACCCTTCTGAGATGCTTTTTATTAAAAAAAAAATAACTTTACAATGTAGTCACTAATTTACAAATTTAAAATCTACAGATTTAACCCTGGATTAAAAAAAAAAAAAATCAATTCCTTCATGAATGGAAAAAACTGTAGATCGTGGATGTCTATCTATACTAGTCTACTACTTTTCCCAATTTACATTTTAGAATTAGAATGATCAAATTAGCTAAATTAATAATTTAATTTAATTAACAATTAGTGATTATTTGAAATAAACTATGTTAAAAAAAAATATGGGTTTCAAATCGACTTTTTTAATTCAAACAATCGTAGCTCCTAAATGGTAGGCCCTAGCGACCAATGTTACATAACAAAAAAAAATTGAGCTTCAGCGTGTCAAAATGTTACATTTTTGAGGGTGAAAAAAATGTTACAAAAAAAAAAAATTAGAACCCCAGCGAAAAGTAATCCATATCAAAAAAGAAAATAGAAATAAATATCGACTATATTTTAACTGTGGCTTATAAATTGAATTGATATCCAATCATCAGTAAAGGACCTTGCCTGGTCCGTCTGCAGTCATTAAATGCCTTATAGTCCTTAAAACTGCCTCTCATCATTTGCAGTAGCTTAACCATTCTCCAGAGGTAAACTATATCCCTATAATAAAGGTCACTCCCTTAATTCACTTTCGACCCGAGGTAAATAAAATAGTTAATCCGCTGGAACGTTTACTAGCTCACCAGGAAACACCTAACAGCGTTCTCTTTCTTCACTAACCACACTCGTAAACTTGTCTTGTTTTAAATTGCTTCTCGTCGCTGACCCAAGACTAACAATACCTTGGCTTTGACATTCGTTGCATTGTAGCTTTGGTCACATCATACGGCAAATAATTTTCCTATATTACTGACATGGATATGTCTCTTGGCTGGGGTCTGTACGTTAAAAATGTAACATTTCGAGACTTTTTAGATCTGTTGGTGTTGCTCAGATTGAAAATTTGACGACAAATTCCTAATCAGAAATTAAATAGAAAATATTTTTCGTTAATATAACATTTGTCGCTAATACATACCGTTTAGGAGATATATTGGTTTGAATAAAAAGTCACGTTTTCCTACATTTTTAAGTGATGTGGCTTGACAAGTTCTAGCCTAACTCGGCTTGATGAAAATTACGTTATCAAATTTTGAATGGGGATTTTTTTTTATTGGTTTGAATAAAGAAAGTGACTTTTGAAACCGTTATTTTCTCTCATCTTTGTTAATTTCGAATAATAATTGATTTTCTAATTTAATTGAATTATTAACCTAAGTAATTCGATCCTTTTGATTCTAAAAAGTAAATTGGAAAAAGCATTAGATTGTAGATAAATATATCCATAATTTTTTTTTTTTTTTTTCTGTTAGGGAGAAACTGAGTTTATTTGATGATATACATCACACCATTCAGTGCTGAACTTTAAATTAATTTAGGGTTTCATGTTTCCATTGAATTACCTGTTAAAGTAATAAGCAGTATACGTTTCACGGATTATTTCTTTGTATAGTTGTCTTCTAAAATGTAACGTTTCTAAACTAAAATGCTCGTTTTCCCCTTTTGCATGTCATGAGACAAGATGTCACTGCGTGTTTTTGCCTAACTTCGTCTTATCCGGAGGTAAAACAGCCTGAAACATTAAACAAGTCTAATTGTCCAACCGCTCAACGGTGGTTTAATAAAATTCGAGTGAGTTTTCAGCCTCGATGACAAGGAAGGTCGTGGAAGGACTCCGTTCCTTGATGAAGACGTTCTTCCTTTTGTGATTTTGTTAAAAGGCTCTATTCTGTTACTACAATGCTCAGTCATGTCTCACAGTTCTCTCATCCAGTGGAACAAAGAAGCAACACTAAAAAATGAAATCTTACAGGAGAAGCAAGAAACTGAAATGAAATACTTTCAACTAAAATTATAGTTATTATAGTAATTCTGCTTTATTAAAATTTTTAAATATCACAGACTTAAACTTCTATTCATAGGTCATAGGAAAGTTATTGCTCGTTTTCAGAAATGTACTGAGAATAATGGAGGGTACTTCGATTAATAAATAATGTTCAGTTAACTTTACATTTACTACTCAAAATTTACAAACACACTTAAATATTGATGGGTATCGTAGGAAAAAATATTGATATTCCATATTGACGATATTTTGAGCTCTGAATATCGATAAACTATAAATCGGTGATCAAAAATATAGATAAATTAATATATCGTGATTTTTTTTATTCTATATTACTTATTGCCTTAAGGTAAGGAAGATTGTTATATTAATTCAATAAAACACTAAAACTCTATCTAAAAAAAAAAAAAAAAAAAAATGTTTATCAGAGGTTCGGTATTTTCTTATTTCCCCCCTCTTAATGTGGAAAGTTTACCAGCAGTTAACATTACTTTCAACATATATTCAGTACTTTAAATATTGATATTTTGTTACTTCCATCACCTAACGTGAGAAAGTTTACCAGAAGTTAACAACATTACTTTCAACATGGATCCAGTATTTTCTATTTTGGTATTTAGGAAGTAGGTACGTTTCGGTATATTTAGTCAGATATCAATACAATGAAGTCAACTATTTAAGTCCCATGGATGGTCAATGGATTGTAGGAAAAGTAATGATCCCAAATTTTTCAACTTTCTAGGGTGATGGTTCGCCATCTAGAAAATAATCACTCTATTGGCTCTGAAATGGAACAGTAGCAACATATTTCCTAGCTAAATTACATGATGCATTATAAACACTTATTTAAACCAATTTTATAAAGCATTGTTACTTTTTTTTTTCAAAAATATGTACTTGAATATTGTATTTTTTATAATATAGAGAAAACGATATCTCGTAAGAAAAATATCTAATTTATTAATTTCAAAGGAAGCTAGTAAATGGAAAACATAGCTAGGTCGTCCGCCGGTTTAAGAAGCAAGAGTTGGCTGTGAAAATGTTCCGGGGGTTGAATTAGAGTGAAGGCGATTAAGAACAATCTCAAGAGGCTGCTCCCAGTCGCCCTAAATTTATATAAAAGCCACCTCCGACCACAGCCTGTCTGTCATTTTTCACTTTCTCCCTCCCATAATTCCAAGTTCCACGGCCTCCTTGATCACTGCCTATTTGTCGTAATTAGTTTTATCTTTTTTAATTCAATTTTGTGTAGATATAAATTGAAATTGTTTTATTTTTATTTATTTATCTTGATTATTCGATTTATTACAACAAAAACATTTACTTATTGGATTTTAATAAATAGAAAACTTTTATTCTGATAAGAACTTAACAATTGTTATCCATAAGCTACAAATGTGACAAATTACAATTTAAAAATAGATGGAAATCCAAATAATATATTTGAAATCCTTTTTATAATATTTTTCTGCAACTGATTTATTTGAGCCGTTTATTATGAAAATGGGTCAAGTTCATTTTCAAAATAAATATATTTTATTGGCTGTTTTCAAATTAATAAAAAAAATATATATAAATTATTAATTAGTAGATTAACAGCTAAACAAAATAAAAATATTCAGATGATTCGACTTAGAATTTTGTTGTAGGATTAAATATTCCCTCTGTCTGAGACTTTGTTCTTGAATTCATTTATTAAATGTATACATATTATATTTATTAAAAACAACGTTTATTCTGATTTTTTTATTCCCCCTAACCTCTATAACCCGAATTTTTCGCTAATCCGAACTAATTGTTACTAGGTGTTCGGAAGCGAAATTCCACTGTATTGTAATAGTTCATTTAATTGGGATTTTTTCAGTTGCATCATCCTTTTTTAATTATAATAATCAATTGGAAAAAACACTATTAAAATTTGTATAAATATTTATTCATTTGATGAAAATTAAAACAAAAACATTTTCATTATTTTGTAAAGAAATATGTAATTAATTAATTTACTTTATCAGTATTCATTCCTCGAACTCATTTTATCATTTATTCATAATGACATGTTTCGGGATACATTTCCCATCGTCAGATAGCAATTAATATTATTTTATGTAATAATTTTCATTTTACTAGGTAATAATAATGTAATAATTTACCTATTTAATAGGTAAATTATATACCTAGGTAATAGGTAAATTATATTAGTTTAGAGTGATACATTGTTAAGTAAAATGAAAATGTAATAAAATAACATAATGTAAATTGCATTCTGTTGATAGTATATGTATTCCAAAACATGCCATTATGAATAAATAATAAAAAGAATTCGTGGAGTGTATGCTGATAAAGTGAATTTATTAAAACAAAACAAAGAATATTCTAGTAGAAAATATTACATAACAAAAAAAAATTCATTTTTATTAAGAATTTCAATCAAATTTTACACTTTCAGTAGGTATAATTATATGAATTTTATACGTGATTTAACATATTAAATCAGTCATTTTAGTTCTCATTTAGACGGCTCGTTTAAATAAAAGGAACAATTCTACTACACTTATTATGGAACACATAATCATTTATGATGTGTATAAATGAATCCTGCTTAAAGATGGAGCAACATTATTTCTTAAGTTATTCGTTTTTTAAATTAAAATTTTCAACAAATAAGTACTCTCTACAAACGATTTAACGAAAAATTACATGGACATACCAACACTCTCATAAACGACGTGGCCACAACTCATATTTCAGACAAGAACTAGAGAAGGCTAAAGAGTTGCTGAATGATCTGATATAAGTTAGTAAAAAAAAAAAAAAATAGAGAAGGAACCATGATGAATAATAGCACGATATAGTATAAGAAAAATATGAATTCTATGATCTCCTTAAATTTTAACATCTTCAAGATCAGCTAACTATTATCTTTTCATGTAATTTTAAATAATTTCAGTCAACAAGATTTGTTTTTTTTTATTTTTCTACTTTTATGATACTTCCATTTTTGGTATTAAACTTCAGGTTCACTGTAACAGTTTCCGATTTCTCGATTTCTTATTAGTTCATTGATATATTATTGTTTATGTTGAAAAAATGTTAATGAAACAAAACAACAAAATAATTTTGATCACACTATGCTACAGGGTTTGAATGTCACTGCTGGAATAAGATCATGCCATACCGGGAAATTTCACTTCAATAGCTCTATTCCAATTATTACGAACATTTCCATTAAAGTTTTGGAAGGAGGTTGCGGCTTCGAAGCACACTTGGCTATGTAGTTTGAGATTCCATATTCCAACTTAATTACTTGGCAATCAGCATTAGCTTTGAACATTTGCGAGATAGGCACACAAATTGTATGGAAGGAGTTTCTTGCCATTCATCGAATCCGAGTACATGTTCGTCTTAGTAAATAACCAATATCTCCACTTATGCTGTATTTATATTAATTATATACAAACTTTAAATATTTAAAATATGAAATATTTTCAAAGCACAAAACTCCCATACAAGAAGGGAGAACCCAGATTCTCCCTGACTGGGCTAAGCAAGAGACGATGGATATGTCTATCTACAATCTACTAATATTTTAAAGTAAAAATTAATGATTACTAGAAATAAAAAAAATTGAGAGAAAATAGAGTTTCGAACGTGACTTTTTTCATTCAAACCAATATAGCTCCAAATTGATAGGTCCTATGGATAAATGTCATTCAACAAAAAAATATTCTCCATTAAATTTTTGATTGGGAAACTACCGAAAAATTTTCAATCCGAGCAACACCAACAGAGATAGAGCGTGTCAAAAAAGCCGCGACACTTTAAAAATGTACACAAAACGTGACTTTTTTTATTCAAAATAATATAGCTTCTAAGCGGTAGGTCCTGGCGAAAAATATTACAAAAAATGTCCTCCACTAAATTCCTAATTAGAGCTTGTCAAATTTCGATCCGAGAAATACCAACAGATATAGAGCTTGTCAAAATATTATATTTTTGAGAGTGAAAAAAGCGTTATACCATAAAAGTATAAACCCCAGCCGAAAGACACATCAATGCCAAAAAATAATAAAGCATTTGAAAACTAACTCTATGTCTTAAATAGAGACTATTAGGGATTACGGAATCCTAAAATTTTGAATTTTAGATTAGTAAAGTATGCTGCAGAGCTTCAATACTCCCTTAAATTGAAAGCAACAGATTGAATTTCAGTTCCAGTTACGAAAGAGAAACTTTGGAATATCATCGAGTTTCATGCCAGAACAACTCTAACTTTGGTTAGGTGTACTTTACAGCAGTCAGCTTGTGAACTCATAGTTCAATAATCCAATTAAAATCCTAGAAGTGCGTAACGTAAAGAGGTATTTCAAGATATGGCTGATTATGTTTTTAATTCAGGGTAGACGTGAAATTCAAACGAATCATCTTATTTTAAGAAGTAAATTTTAATTATTCTAGATTGTACTCATTAAAATTAATCATACGATGTTTATCTAAAAATATAATTTGTTTATTTATTATTATAAATTTACAACTGTAAATAAAACAAAAATCCAGTAAATATGATGATAATGTACATAATAACATGACAATTCCTTGTGAAGCAACTACCCAGTGATAGCACTTCGATAAAAGTTCTATATGAAAGCTCTTTTCTGACTTGTCGGTGGGTAGTCAGGAATAAAATGGGAAGCAAGCATAGAGACTAGTGGAGTTGAATAGTTATGGAGTTTACTATTAAATAATAGGTATATGGTTTAAGCTTAATCAGCAACATTTAGAACATTGAAGTCTTTATGGATAAGTTTTTTTGTAACACAGTAGAACATTAAGGATTTTTCGAAGGATTTTAGAGATGAATAAATGCTTTAGTGGAGCCCCAAACCTCAACTCTATACACCCAAATAGGTCTGACAACAGTAATCTAAATGAGTCTTTTGTAGCAAATCGGGCGTTTTGAACGTTAGTCTATTAATGTTGAAAGAGCCGAAAACGACGAGCAGTTTCCTGTTGTTTTAGCCTTGAATGTGGACTCCAAGTTAAACGTTTTTCAAGTTGGAGTCCTAGATGGCGGATCTGTTCAACAGGGATCAGTGTAATATTACTAAAGGGTACCGGAAGTATGTTTGGATTTATTTTGATTCTCCAAATTTTACATCATTCTTTTATAAAGTTTGTGATATGAGATTGGAGTGTCCGGCATCCTCACGGTGAGGATTTGCTTACGTGGTGAGGACGGTGCTAGGATATGTTGGGATGTCATCTGTATCCCTATAGCTAGGGACACCACCTTGAAGTACACCGGCAGATTAGATAAATTGGGAAGAATAGGAAAAGTTATGATTAATATTGAAGGTTCTATCACCGAGATAGGAGCGGATAATAAAAAAGTATGTATAAAAATAAATAATTTCAATCACTTCAAACAGAAGTATTAACTCTACGAAAATTACAAACGCAAAACAAGATTACGTAAAAAACTAAACTTGAAATACTTTCTTGGATTAAACGACAACTGACCATCACATATCAGCTCTTCTTTCATAAACTACACTTACAGTAGCAGACTAATATCATATATTAAACATTACGTGAGGTAACTCATTAGGAATCAACATCACTAGATTGTGGGGTATCATAGATATTAAGCGTAAAATGTTAGAAGACTTAAGTGAGGAAGAAACCGTGATGGTTTATTCCTGTCTTAAGAGGAGAAGAAGGCAGGTGAGAAGGTCGGCCCAAAAGCCAGTGAAGGATACTGGTTTTAGATCTATCAAGATCTGACGATTTCTGACGGCCAAAAGACATCCTTGGCCACTCTCCTTCACGACAACTTAGTTTTTTTAAGGAGGTTTAATTATTATGTTTTTTATGACGGATCTCATTTTTCGCAGGAGAATATCTCGACCATTTTATATACACTTAAAATTCTAAATATAATTTGTAAAGGTTGTTACACTTCTGCATTCTATTTGAAGCCCATTTTTTTGCCTTTTTATGTTAACCTAATATAAAGATCTGCAGAAATCTCCTCTTATTGCACCTTTAGATTTTTAAGAGTCTTGTTTTATTTATCTTAATTTTGTTTATCTATTAATGTAGTTTAATTAATAATTAGGTGATGGGGCTCACCGTCTATTAGGTGCGAACGTCTTACACACTAAAATACCTTAATATAAAATTTCATGTTTAAAATAATGTCTCACCGCTTTGGTGCTCCCGCTGTTAAAATTAGTCTTTACAAGGGGTTGGAAATATTTTTTACGGTATTGTAACATTTTAATGTTCTTTCAAAAACTCCTTATTTGTTTAAATTTTAATTCTTAATACCTATATTTTATATGTTATAACTCTTTGAATTTTAGTGCCTTTAACAATTTTCTCATTATTTCATTTTGAAATTATTGTAGTCGGTTATCTATTGTTTTTCCTAAGTTTGAAAATAATGGTCCCCCATATAGCAGAGTTGGACAGATCACACTTTTATTTATAATTAATTTTGTACGTAGAGATAAGTTTGAGGCATTTAAAAAGTCTCATTAAAAAAAAATCTCACTTATTTTAATTTTATCGCGTAAGTGGACCGAAAACTTAAGGTGCTTGTCAAATTTAACACCCTGATAAACAATGTTTTTTAAAAGTTTCTTCACTGAATTATTAATTTTTAAATTGGTTGGAAGTTTCTTTTTGCCTTTTTGAAAAGAAAAAACAATAATTTTTTATTTGGATTCACATCAATGTTTAATCGTTTAAGCTCCGCAGCTATTTTCTAGCACACTTTTTCTGTTTGCTTTAAGGTTTTTTTTTTCTGCTTTTATCTAATTTATTTATATTATTTTTATTATTTATTATTTTACGCGAAACAGCCCCTAAGGACTACGCGACTATGATGCAGTTTTTTTTTCCAGGTCATTCTTTTTGGCTCATTTTTGATTGAAGATTTTACTGAAAGTTCTCCTCCTTTCTTCCATCAATGTCTTCTTGGACGGGAGTTTTTTACTGCCCAACACATGTACCTCATTTTCAGGAATTTCTTGTATTCTATTTTATCTTCACATAAATCCTGCGTAATCCCGAGTCTCTGTGTTTTCTGTTTGATTTGTACTGTGTATCCATGAATGAATTTGTACTCTACAATTGTACTGAAAATTTTCTTGTTCAATCTCTCTTCGCTCATCCTCTGCATTTTTCCATAAAAGCTGAGTCTTCTTACCCTCATTTCTGTTTCCAAGTCAGGGATTTCACTGTAAATTTCTCAGCTGGGTCTTAGCTTGTATCCTTTTTCTTGTTATTTTGGCCCGGTGGATTCTTCTAAGAATCCTCCTCCCTATTTTCAACAGTTTTTCCAGATTGGGAAAGTGCATTGTCTCTGTCCCCCACAATATCACTGGTTTTACCACTGTACTGTAGTGCCTGATTTTGGTCTTTTTGGAGGGGCTTCTTTTATTATAAAACCCACTCGTTAAATAGCATAAATACTCCTAATTTTTAACCTTATACTCTATGCTTTCTTTCTCTAATAAATTTCTGCTGATTATTTCGCAGAGATATTTAAAGCTTTAACTACCTGGATTTTAATGAATTCCGTTTTCACTTCTTTCCTAGTAAAGTGGTGGTCTGTGCACATAAATTTGGTCTTTTGAAAGGAGATTTAAGTCCATTTTTTAAAAGTATTTTCTTCAGGGAATTTATCTAACTAACCCCCCTTACGTATCTGTCAGCAGATTCAAGTCATCTGCAAAAGCTGGACCTTTTATGCAGTTGAGAATTATTTTCTCAAAATATTTCTATATAGTTTCACTCAAAGCTGTAATTTGTAACCCGGTATTATTGCAATGATTAGTTAGTTAAAATTTACTTGAATGCATTATTGGATATTCAATCATTAATTCTAATCTATGAGTTGGTAATTTAGATGGACAGAGACTTTTTAGGAAGAAACTCTGGCGGATAATGGATTGCATTATCAGTGCTTACAATCCTATCAATAGAGATATTCTCTATGTCAGAATTTACTTTTTCAATAATAATGTTATTAATATTCTCTACTATTGAATTTGTAGGTAAAATTACTGCTCTTTTACATAACCAATGGTACGATTTATTAAATATACCTGAAACATCAAAATGAATTTGAAATCATTGAAATTTTAGTCTTCTTAAAACCTTCATCAAATACTAAGGTTAGGTCGCCCATTTTTTAAACACAATATCAAAAAATAAGTAATCGTTATTTTGATAAGGTAATAATGTTTAGTGTGGCAAAAATAATTTTATTGATTTCATTTGGTTGGATTTTAATTTCTATCTAACTATAGAAGTTAATGACAGAGTGACAAACTTCTGCCACTTGACACTGCGAAGTTAAATTATTATTATAGTAAACTATACTATTTAAAATCTTCCTAGAACTATGAAGATTTTGTAATTAAAATTTGGTACAGATAGGTTTAATAATTTTACCATTGCAAACTCTGTTGCAGAATGCCACTAACCACATATCGTTCAATATCCATAGGATCCACACGTCACACTGGATATTTATAGCTTTTAGTATAACAATTTATTTGAATTAAGCTAATTTTATTATCAATTTCTAGCTCTATATAACACTGTACCGTTAAATGGTACTCACCACATATAGGTCAATTTTCAAAATTCATTGCGTACCATATATTTATCGGTTTATAACAACAATTTTAATAGAAAATATGTAAATTTTCTTATTGCTGAACCTTCCTTCAACTATGATGATGATGCAGTTAAGATTTGGTAAAGATTGGTTCAGTAGGTTTTGCGGTTAGTGATCACAAACGAACAATGGCTTGTCCTTTTATATAATAGTTATAGATATAGATTAATTTAGAACATATGTTTTATTGCTAATTGTTTACAAACATCTGCACTAAAGTAGTATTTATAAAAAACTAGCTGAAAGTACCCTGCTCCGCTACGGTTTAATATCATTCGGATTAAAGACAACTTAGATTAGTAAAAATTAAGCGTTAATAGACTCATCTGAACTGAGAAAAAGGTATATTTAAGGTTCAAGGAATGAAATTCAAAAATGCTAGGTACAACTTGTAAAATACAACTTGGGCCTGGTTGAGAAAAGCCGATTATCTTGCGACCGGAAAACTGAAGGAAGAGTAGTTGGGGACGAAGCTACTGGTGAAGCAATGTTGGTGGCTTGCTCGTAAGGAATATGTACATGGAACTGGCCTTACATGTCACCACCAGAGAACATGAGTCATTTAACCTCCTCTTTAACATAAGTCTTTTAATAGCTTCTCGTCACGAAACAACTCAAACTTGTAAGGGTACACCTCTGCAGCCACCATGAGTTCACAGAAAGTACCATATTATAAGGTTCGACATCGATCGTATTTTTGTTTATTTACAATTATAAGGAATTTAATTTGTGGTCAAAGTGTGCGGCTTAAACATCTAACCTATTTTTTAACTTTGCTTATCTCCAAATACCATATGACAATTAATCTTTTATTATTCACCCAATAAAAATTGTAATCGCATTTTCCGCGAATTAGCCGCAATCCAGGCCGATTTTTTTAAATTCCTTTCTTAGCGAGCACCTACGGCCCTAGAGGAAGCTACATACCGAATTTCATTCCAATCCGCTCGATGGTTTCTGAGATTTCGTGTTAAATGAGTGAGTGGTATTCGACAAATATATAGGCCGATTTTTTTAAATTCCTTTCTTAGCGAGCACCTACGGCCCTAGAGGAAGCTACATACCGAATTTCATTCCAATCCGCTCGATGGTTTCTGAGATTTCGTGTTAAATGAGTGAGTGGTATTCGACAAATATATAGTATATAAATGTTATTTTGATATTTTTGGGATATTTGTTCGGGAACCCCAACTATGATTTAAATTTATTTTTTTCAAAAACCTTCCCGGGGATATACCTAATAATTTCCCAAATTTTCACCGCGATTAGATGTATGGTTTTTGTATCTATCGAGTACAGACAGGCACACATTCATTTATATATATATATATATATATATATATATATATATATATATATATATATATATATATATATAGATAAGTTTGAGCCAGTTAAAAAGTGGTTGAGCTCAATTTTTCTAAAACCAAAATCTCCCTCTTTTAATTTTATCGCGTAAGTGGACCTAGTCGTATGCTTTTTTTCAAATCGACGAAAGAGATCTAAATTTTTTTACTCTTAAAATATATATATATATATATATATATATATATATATATATATATATATATATATATATATATATATATATGTAATTGTAATATGTTTCTTCTTTGTAATTTCATCCCTCATCACTTTTTACTGATAATGGGGTGCAAATAATGAATACAATAATAATAGGAGAATAAAGCATGATGCACAAAGTTTAGAAGATTCGTGTTATTTATTGAAATATAAAAAATCAATATTTCTTGATTTATGAAAAGCTCAATGCGGCATGATTCGCCGAATGAGCGCGCCTTTAGAAGTGGAAGGGAATATGATAACTATTTTGGGTGGATAATTGAAAAAGCAAAAATTAATTTCCACTATTCGCAATCAAAGGTCACAATTAGCTAGTTAGCCCTAAGGTAAAGGGAGGAAACTGGAGGCTCAACTTCCGAAATCAAATTTAGATCCCCTCAGAACGGAGAGGTAGGAACTGGAACTGGAACATTACTCAACCGGAACATTTACTCTAGCTCAATTATTCTATTTAATTAACGATCCAACAAAGGCTCATTCAACCCGTGTCCTGCTGCACGTCACTCTTGTCAAAGCTTATGTGGTTTCATGCGCCCTAAATGGCTCGGACATTATCTAATTTCAAGACAATAGGAATGAAAATTGTATTTTATATCAAGCACATTAATAATTAAAAGCATTAATTTAACGGTAGAGAGGAAAACTTCATCGTGTTGCTACGTATATCTATAAACCCGGTTTTTGAAACCCCATTTCATGAAACGCTGTGTGCATCAACCTATGCTAATCCTATCTTTCAGTTTCAAGCAACTTCATATCCATTTTTCTAGAAACCGGTTTCTCCAGTGTGCACCGCACCTTAGAAACAAATTATAGTAAAGGTTAATTTTTAATATTTATACGTGTCATTTATAACAATTATCATTATTATTAACATTATATATAACATGATTATTAATTTACGTTTCAGTAGTGCCAACTGTCGGGTAATGAACTAATGGATATTATAGACGTAAGATAATAGTCATTTACACCTAGATGCAAATGCAAATATTTTATTAATATATTTTTCACTGGATTTATATATAGATCGTTTTTATTAATTTAAATTCATCCTGGTGTATAATTTTATTACATCAAAGTATTTATAAAAACATTATTTTATTAATTTGAAAAATACAAAACAAATTTGGGGATATTTACGTCAAGCAGATAACAAGCATTATTGTTGAAAACCAATTAATCTTTGAAATTAACATCCCTAATTGTTTCCTCATTATCAGCACTGAATTTCGAAATGAAAATCTTGCAGAGCTTGGGAATAAATTCTAATTTACAGTGGTTAATTGAATTCTGTTTTCTGGTGAATTGGAGGAGGTTCCCAATTTCCTGGAACTGCCCAATTCTACCCGTTCGGTAACTGGCTTCCATATTTATCGAGTTGTAATTTAGCTTATGTGGAAATGCTTGCAATTATTTTGTTTATGAAGAATTTATGTTATTGATTTCAGTGGTGGTATTTAAAAAACAAAAATAGTTTTTTCTGCACAACAAGTGCATAGATTCTGTTAAATGGATTTTCTGAAATATTTCAATAACAGTACACAATATTTACTAAACAAAATGATACATAAGTAAAAATTACGAACAGTCTCAATGGAGAGCTTAGATAATAATTAATGACGGGCCAACTAGTCGGCCAAGCCGATTAGTGCTTCTGTTGGAATTCGGGTGACATCGGCAAAGTTCGAGGCTTATCCTTTACAGCTTTATAGCCGACTCTACATGTAGCTACAGGTTTTTGTTTATCTTATATTTTTTCTTCTGTTTTTGAAAACGGGCCAATTCATAATGCAGGTTTTTTTTTTTTTTTTTTTTTTTTTTTTTTTTTTTTTTTTTTTTTTTTTTTTTTTTTTTTTTTTTTTTTTTTGGTTTTTTTAAAGAAAAATAAAGCGAAAGTCAGCTATTTACTTTACTAAGCTTAGGTAGTTAATTGTGAAATTCGTAATTTTATCATGCCGAAAAAGATATTATGTTTATGGACTTATATATTTAATATAAAAATATCTTACATGTAATGCTAAAATACCAGTTTCCTTTTCCTGTTCAAATAATATTAAAATTAAGAATTAATTATTTTTTTTAATTATGACACAAAACTATAATTGTGATTAAAAAAAAATGGTAACGTAAGTTCTTTATTCAGTATTGTAGAAGTTATTAAATTTATTTTTTGTTGATATCATGATATTTCTAAAAGTTCCATATTTAGTTAAAAATAAAAGTGTACCTATTTCTCCAATAAACAACAAACTGTAAAAATAAATCTAAAATAAAAATTATAATCAATTGAGTCCATTTTTTTTTCATTTCAACTATCCTATTTTTAAGCGCGGAAAAAAATGAATAAAGTGACCGACTAATCGCAGACTACAAAAGCATACTAGTCAGTCCATAGCTAATAATAATAAATTAATCAAATGCACACGTAAAAATATTCATTTATGCTCTTTTGTACTGTGGAATACGAGGAAAAACATAAATTAAACACTAGGAGACTAGAAACCAAAATGAAACATCTCCCTTTACTCACGTAGACCAAATCATGCTCCCTAGAAATTCTAGTGCTTCCCTCTCAACCACATTGATATTGAAAGCCGGCGAAGATTAGGTGTGGCTGCATCAGCGGAAGGTGCTCGAGCCCTGAATTATGAACAAGTACTCTGCCAGGGCTTCGAAGGCCATACCTACAAAAGGCCTTGAAATCATAAACTTTTCAAGCTGCCAGCAGAGCTGTAATAAGTTGGGCGGAGATGGACAGACTGGGAAAAGACACAGGAAATTCTCTATAATACAGAGTTGGCTATTTTTTTATTTTTTTATTACGATGGGGTAGATCAGTGAGTTCTGAGGCCAAGGTAACACAATAAAACAGCATTAATTTATCGTGCCGACGTTTTGGCTTACAGTGTAGGCCTTCATCAGGGTTTCTGTGCGAAATAAAAAAACCTTTTTTTCGTTTGCGTGGTACAAAACTTTTTTTTATTTCCTATTTCCAGCATAGTATGGGTTAATTAATTGAGTCCATAATTTAACGTACAGCAAAATGAAAAATAACTTAAATGTAAAACCATTTTTTTTAAAAGTATTAGCTTACACATCTATGAACTATAATACGCAACACTTTTAACTTATATCAAAGTAATAAACAATATTAATAAGTATTGTATATTAAAAGCTTAAGGATGAGCGACACCTTTTAAGTGGGCTTATGGGAGGACATCCAATTAGGGAATAGCCTCGGTACTTATAAGGGCTAGAGACGTTTGCCTATAAAGCGGGAAAACGGTTTTGGCTCATAAAACAAGTTGGCAGAATTTTTTTTTTTTTTTGTCTATCCTTTTCTCATATTTATGCTTCAATTGTAATTACATCTTTAGTAATTACTAGTTTCTCCGAGAGGACTATAGAGCATCCAATAGAAAGTGAGAATTCAATTGTTGGTAGCAGTTTAAACAATTTAAATGTCAAATTAGAAGAAATCGATTAAAGTTAATTTAAATAAAAAATACTTTAATTTTATGTCAACGGAATAAAAAATCTCCATTTTATCAAACCTTGGATTCTTATACCGATATAGAAGAAAAATTTACAAGGCCGTGGCAGCATTACCCACTTTCCTGATCGCCAACTTATAAAATTCTAATTTCCGGAGTTTTATCTTGCTACCGGAGGAAATCATGCGGGGAACAGAAATATCCGGACAAGCCATTCCAATCTTGACTACGGTCTGACTCAGCTGTGCTATATTTAGAAAAAGGGCCTAAGAAATTCCTTTTGGAGAGGGAGGAAGGCTATTAAAGTCAATCCATGATATATTTATTTCATAGTTTATTGTTGGTAATTTAAGAAACTATAAATCAATTACAAAAAAGTTATCCACTTCTTTTGTTATAACGTTATAAAAATTATACGTTTTCTCAAAAATGATGACAAAATTACTTTTATAGTATTTATTTGATATTAATAAAGTGTTTTAATATTTTTTATTCTTTTATTTTCTATAAATTATATATCTGAAAACTGGGAATACCTGGAATGACTGTGGAAGATAAGCTTTCCATTCCAAAGGATCAGTATAATGAACATGATACGAAACAATGGAAACAATGGCCGGATCCAAGGCAGGGAGTGAAAACAATTAACGAACCGTAAACTTAATTATAATTTCGAATGGCATTATAGAAAACATAATAAAACTCCAACCTGAGCCTTAACATAGTAGATGATAGTTACCGTAAAGATGGCCACTGACGATCGTTTCAAATGGAGTGATGCGCAGGGGGACAAAAACGCAAAAACGTTTTTAAAATTCAACAACTCGCGGATGAATATAAATATAAACTTGAAATTTCACACATTCTTCAGATCAGCAAAGAAGTTCGATAGCCTCATCCCTTGCATCAATTGGATGGCATTATAAAACAAAAAAAAATATTGTGAGAAAATTTATCGGTTTAACAAATATTCATTTTCGATGATGATATGTTTTTCTTAAAACCAAGTTGGCTTCTATTAATAGTTTTTCAGGAAGAATTCGATGAGTCATCTAGAAGTAGTTAGGCCATTGTGTTTAGTCAGTACATGATAAATTATTTTCCAAACAGGACTAGTTAATAAGACACGCTTATTTCTTCCGTTATTCTGATTGTGTTAGTAAAACTTTACTTTTCTACTGGTTTTTCAATACTAATTAAAATGATTTTTGAGGAAATTTTGTACCGTTATTTCGCTCATATTTATTATTCTGTTAATCATTAGCAATGACCGTCTAAGATTAGTACCTACCTACATAAAAAAGCTAAAAAGTAATTCAATTATAATTACCTGCTAATATTTTTTTTAAGAAGATTAGGTTCTAATAAAAAATACTAAATCACATCTAACATCGGGTTTTATAAAATAGGAGTTGTAAACAGCATTCATTACTTCGGTTTTTGACTTTACTACTTATATTAAAAAATATATTAAAAGTGTTCTTTCAAAATACACTCCTCTCTTATTATTACTGTTTTTTACTGATTGTGAGATATCGTGGTAGAAATATGTATACATACATATGTTGGTTAAGTGTTAACCATGAGGCATAAACTTTGTAGTATGTATAATAATCGGAAAGTCGAAAAGTCAAAATTAGGCTTAGTTAATTTTGAAAATCATTTCGGTTCATACTCCACCAAGTTCTAAATAATAGAAAACAATATGTTAATAACGTAGTTGAAATAAAATTATAATGCTTTTTAATGAAAAGTGACTAAAAATAAATTTTCTGTTTTTCACCGTATTTTACTCTGAAGGCTCCTCCATTGTTTAGCAATCAACACAACTCTCTAAAACTCAAGCTCTTTTAGTAGTTAACATATATTTATCACTAATTTAACGGAAGAAAGAGATTTAAAACAATGTAGTTTAAACTGTTTTTTGATAATTTTGTCCACTGTGCGATGGAGTGACGGCGATTTCAGGACCCCACTGACGATCACTCCACTCTGTTACTCCATTCCCTTATTCCATAGGCTTAATGAGTGGTTTAATATTAATAATATTAATTTATTCATATTAACATTAATATTAATATTATTGTTAATAAGACGGGCTACAGGTGGTTAGGGGAGACCTAATAAGTGTTCACTTAAATCATGGACTTTCATAGTATTAATTTTATATTAAATCGAAATAAAAATTTAGTAATTTTTTTTTTCATTATTATTATTATTGTTAATGTTTCCTTTTTTTATGTAGTTTCAATAAACGAATATTTACAGAAAAAATGGATTATTATATATTATAACAAAAACATGGCTTCCAATTACCAGATAATTTTTAGAGTAAATTGTCACTTGCTAATTTAGCTAATTGTTGTAAAGTACATGCATTTTTAAACAACTGTTAAAAAAAAAAAAAAAAAAAAAAAAAAAGAAATGTAAAAACTAACAAAATTTATGAGATTCTTCATCGTGGTGAGGAATGATTTATTAAAGGTTTCGAATAATAAAAAAGAGATTTTATCAATTTGCTGATTAAGGAAAAACATCAAACTTTCTTCCATTAGAAGTTTTACGCAAAATCAGGAATTTTAACAAAAAATAAAAAAAATGAAGTTTCTTTATGATCACAACCAGAGCTCAATGTGAGTTATTCAGTTTTCTAAGGTGTTTAAAAAGTTATTTTATAAACGAATGCTTGAAATATTAGGGACAAAAAAATATTTTTATATTGCTCATTTCATACAAAAGTTCAACTACACAGTCTAACGGTAACTATCGATTGTGCTAGAGAGTATACGTGACATTAAATTTATGGATGTTGCACAATCATTTGACAGAGTTTTAACAGACGGACTCCTTTTCTAAAAAAATATTTTCCACCAGCATCTGCAATTCAAAGAAATGGTACTAGGCGTAAAGAGGCCCGAACTGCGTCGGCAAGATAGTGTTGCTACTGACTCAATAACTCTACTTGATGTCAAAAACTGGAAATCACTCAACTGTGAAAACTGACGATCAATTCTATAGCAAGCCATGTATCTATTATCAGGGAGGTAGTGCGTTTAAATAATTATAATAATAATAATTAACTATATCACTCAATAAGATTCTTACCATAACAAGCTATCCTCATCATTCCGGAGTATAAAATATTTGAATCGTCACTTAATAATGCTCATAGAAATTGAGAAAATCCATTCGCTGAAAGTTCAATATGGTCCGAATGATAATGCTAGATCATATGAAAAAATTACTTCTTCGACGATCTGCAAAGAGGAGGCAGAATAGCCTGTGGCGGAAATATGGAATGGAGTCTCGCCAATAATGTAAAAAAAATCAGAAGAATAAGAAGTTTTTTTCGCAAAAAAATTAAATATTTATAACACTCTCCTCCAGCATCGAAAATCCCATGAATAATTTTTTTAAAAAACTGTGCAGTGGTAGAGGGAAGAGGATTATGATGATGAACAACGTATTATCTTATGCTTCACTTCTTTCTCTCTAAAAGGTTTTGTTCTAACCGATAGGGCTCGGCCATCTCTTCTATAGATAAGTGAAAGCTGGGGTCAATACTCGTTCCACTATTATACATCATAAAAACATATGGCAATTCCCTTTTTCCCTAATGAAATTACCAGCAATATAAGCTGACGCCAAACCGGTCATAAACCCTCCAATTCGGCTTCATTACCTTTACACAATATTACAAGGCTGTCTTAAAACATGAAAAATGAAACGCTGTCAAGAAAAGGGTTTCAATGACTACCTTAGAATTACAGGCAAAACAATTGCTTTACTTAAGACTTCCGTAAAATAATGTAATGTTTAATCAATAGTTAACGGGCATACTCTTTAGAGGCGACTACATGTATTTATACATATTCATAGATATTTGTAACACATTGCTTTCGATTTAGACCAGGCGTGTAGTATGTATTTGTACAGAGCGAATTTCATCGTAATAATAGGAAGAAATGGTAACGTAATTATAATCAAATAAAAGAGTATTGAAATAGAATAATCTTTTCAACAATTTTGTAAAGAGACAGTTTTTTATCAGTAACATCCTTTCTCCAATATTTTTGTCTAAAAATAAAATAAAAAAAATAAAATAGAAAATGCATACTTTCATATCGAGAGGAAAAAAATAAATAAATAAAAAATTGAAGAAATATTAAACATATTTTACGACATGAAGAAGAGAAGGTTAATATTCTTGGGATACATCAAGAGGATGGACAACTAACATCTAACTAAACAGATTATAGAATATACAGAAAATGTCAAGAATGTGGGATGGATAACTGAAGAAAACAAAAGGATCTAAGGGAAGCTGGAATAACAGAGAGAGACATAACAGATAGAACATAATTCAGACGTAAAGTAGACAATGGGAAGTCTGCCAGGAAAAAGGAAAATGAAAACAGGAACCAAATGGTCGAAGATAGGCAGAAAGCACACAGTAAAAAAAATTAAAGAGATATGGAAGATCAAAAAGGCTCAAAAAAAGTGAAGTAATTCGCATAAAGTAAATAAAAAATTAAATTTTTTTACCTGTGATAATGCTTAAGACGATAGCGACCCACAGCATCTCCTGAAACAAAATTTTGTGAATTATAAGTAGAACCTATACTATAAATTCAATATTGAAAAAAAAAAAATTGGAAATTGTTAAAAAAAAAAAAAATTCCCCGGCTATCATGATGAAGTCAATATGTTTTCATAATACAGATACTAAAAAAATAATTATATAACACAGTTTACTCGTTTTAAGTAATTGGAATTACCGACTTCGTAGCAACCAACGATTTTATGTCTTTGGCGCTACTATAGTAATTGCGATCAACTGTTGGGAGAATTGTTTTCTACTGAGAATTTTTCAAAAATATTCCCTTGTTTTAATATTTCTCAATTTTGAAAGGCGGATCTCCTAATTCTAATCTGAAAAAATATTAAATCCTTCTGCTAACTATTTATTAATCTTAGGCGAGCAATGAATATATATATATATATATATATATATATATATATATATATATATGAATAAATAAGTAAATAAATAAATTGCACATGTATTTCAAAAGTGACGCAACTCAAAAACCAAAATTTAAAAAAAATGTACAATGAGTGAAACATCGAAAGTATATCTGAATCACAACAGCAAGTGAGATGTATCAGGTGTGCTTTTAAATTAATTCGATACATTTTTGACATTTCGTAGAAGAGTATTCAACTTAAACAAGATGATAAATCAAAAATACAGATTCTTGAGTTGTATCTTCAAAAATTATTTTCTCGCAGCCTGTTTTGACCTCCATAACTTGTGAGAGGAATTTTTATCGGGGTAATATAATATTCCATCAGCCTAATGCTCTTTTTTATGTTTAGTTTCATAGCTTATAACTCTTCTGCAACTATCTAGTATCTAATCTATATAATTATCTATCTACCATATAAAGCACACTGTTCAACACATGAGCCATAATACTACGTACAGCAATTTATATATGTATATATAACCAACAATGCAGATTTAGATATTCATAATATATATATATAAAACTATGCATATATTAATGCTATATTTACGCATATCTCTTATAACATTTTAAAAGTATAGCTCCTAATTTTTATTATTAGTCATTGTTATATATTGAATTACAAGTCAATTTGGAAAAGGAACAAACTTTCGTAATTGAGTTGTAATTCAATATACAACAAAATGGCGACGAGGATAAAGACAGAAAAGCCGATATTTTGATCTAACTTTTTTTTGTCAAACGGGAACGATGGACGCTGCTCAATTCACCCAGTTTTTGCAACTACAACAACAATTTTCTGCTATGTTAAAACAATTCTCATCCATGAATCATAGCTCTTCAATACTTCCTCAACATCAGGTAAGTAAGTTTGATACTTTTGATAAAAACATAGAAACTTTTCATCAATACAAAGAAAGGTTCGACAACTTTCTTGCCCTAAAAGGATTAGCTTTAGACACATCAGCAAAAACTATTCTTTTTAATAGCATTGGCCCTGAATATTTCGAATTACTCAAGTTATCAGTAGCACCAAAAGAACTAAATACATTGACATATGATGAAATCATCAATACACTGGGAAATCAACTAACCGAAAAAAAAAATATTTTAGTGGAAAGACACAAATTTCTGTCACAAAAACCAGCACCTAACGAATATATCAAAGATTTCGTCACTCAATTACGAAAATTTGTTCCTTCGTGTAACTTTAAATGTGAATGAGAAAACTCTGTAGCAGATCTTTCTCTACACTCTCAATTTATTAAAGGTCTCTCTAACCAAGATATACGTCTCCAACTTCTTTTGGATGACTCAAAAACATTTTCTGACGCTGTCTCAAGAGCAAAAACCTTAGAAGCATCAAATTTGGCAAGTCAACAATTCAATACACCCACAGAATATAATTCGAACACTGTACATAGACTTTCAAGACCACGAAGTAAGAGCCGAAATAATTATAATTTAAGACCAAGACAGAAATCAAATTCAAGACGTCTTAATTTGAAACACCTAGGGATTGAAGGGCTTTGTTTAAAATGTGCCAAAAATAATCACAATTCGAAAAATTTCAGAGTGGATTCGTCTAAACTAAAATGTCATTACTGTGAAAAGTCAGGCCATGTCAAGAAAGTGTGCCTAAAAAAATTAATGTCAGAGAAAAAAGGAGTGCAAACAAATAAGTTTGTTCCTTTTCCTAATTGATTTGGAATTCAAGATATGTCATATAGGAATCTTGGAACTATACCCGAGTAATCCGTATATAATCCTTCTGCTTAGTAGTAGGTATTTTTGTTTAACGAGCCCATAGCTGTTCAAACACATTGGGAAATATAGTGTTACATATTGGATACATTACATTATATCGTCGACAAATCAGTGTAATGTAAAACTAACGAATGTGAAAAAAACGCATATTTTTATGTAGTTCTTTTACCGTTGTAATTCGTAAAAATGGCAATAAAGATTTCGGTCTTCTAATTGCCGATCAGATTAGAAATTTTACCACATGACCTTGTGGAATACAAGGGTAACTGAACGAAAAAAAAATATGCGCTTTTTTTTATAGTATCCAAATACCTAATGATAACAAAATCTGGGGATACAGTTTGGCCTTGTAGTTTCGAATCTATCCTCTACATCCAAAATTAAATTATATTACTGGATAGCTAAAGGATCAAAAAATTCACTACGATAAGCGAGAACAGTGATGCATAGCGCGCGGTAGAGGGAGAAGCGCCGCAATTTTGAGATTATTTTGTTGCGTTTT
Organism: Euschistus heros; assembly: GCA_003667255.2. NCBI lineage: Eukaryota > Metazoa > Arthropoda > Insecta > Hemiptera > Pentatomidae > Euschistus > Euschistus heros. Next base: position 2,297,629 of record RCWM02000060.1, read on the forward strand.
GAGATTTGAAATTAGTATAACTTTTGACTCGGAGAAGCTAAGATGTTCGTTTAAGTTTTAATCGTCAGCTGTCGTCAACATCTATCAGTTTTGTATAAAACATTAGTTTAAGGTATTGTCAGTGAATATAATAAGGTGTTAGAATAAAAAAAACATTATCAAAAGTTTTGTGTTAGTGTTCCTGATCAGCAATGGTTTTATAATTATTACCGCAATTAATGCACAAGGCTTGGTCCCACACTCAGAAGACATCTCTACTGATACAATCATCAACCGATCTGATTATTTTGCAATCAGCGAAACTTGGATGAAAAATTCCATGCCAGCAACATTAATAGCTTTACTGATTGTAATAGAGTTAACACTGACTTTTCGTAAATTTAAATGGAAATGAAAAACGCTACACCTGGTGAGGTTTGTCTAGTAAACGTAACGGCCAATGACATCTTAAAATTCCTACTCGAATGTGTGTATATCCACCCGTGAATAGCGTTAGCAGAAATTAAACTCTTGATTTCAAGTCGTTTAAATATTACTACTACACCAGTTATGATAGTTGGAGACATTGATGTTAATGTCTCACAAAACCGCTCATTGCCAGACTTCATGCTCAGCGAGTTCAATTTTTCATATATTTAAACTTCTCCAACAACGTTAGGTAATACCTGTATTGATTTAACCCTTATCAGAAATCTCGATGTATCTTGTTTGCCATTTGTGTCATACTTTTCGTATCACAGACCTATAATTAATAAAGTTATATTGTAACACAAGAATTATTAGTTTCCTTGCTTTTATCTCAAATACATAAATAAAAATATTTTATTCAGAAAATATAACCCATTACATAAACGTATTCACGTACATCAAACGGCCCTGTCCATGACACAGCCACACACCGATTTTTTCATCGGATAAATTCATCATGGAATTTTTTAAAAAAATTTGACACATTTCAATATCAGGTTAACATGATATATATATATATATATATATATATATATATATATATATATATATATATATATATATATATATATATAGTAAATATTATATTAATATTACTTAAGAATAATTTGATAATTTCCATGATCAGAGATACAAAACTAAAATGAAAAATAAATTAAATATATGTCAAAGCCAATGAAAATGGTATAAAATAATGTATATAAGCTAATATGAAATACAAGTAAATTTAAATAAAAAGTTGATAATTAAAGAAAAATTAAAATAATAAAACCAAATATTTTTTTTTTAGGATTTGGTGCCGGCATATTGGCTCTGAATTCAATAATAAGTTTATTAAAGTTCTTAATTTAATTATTTAATTCCAATGTTATAAAATGGGAATATCCATGTTATATTCCGTTTACAATGCCTCAGAGGAATATTATTGGAGGAACCGAGGTTTGAGCTATTAAAAAGTTAATCAGTTTTTATCGTGTTAAGTATATTATCGAAGAGGGCGGAAACAATTTTTGATGGGGAATATAACATAAAATAATATATTCAACATAAAATAATAATAATAAAAAAATGTATTATATAAAAGAATAATAGCTATTCAATAGAACCAGAAACTTCAAAAGTATAGGTTCGATGCCGGCATCTTTGGTTCTGAATTCAATAATAACAAGTTTAATAAAGTTCTTTATTTAAAAATTTTCACATCGACTCCTAAAAAATAAAATACAATCAAATAAGAAACATCCTTAATTAAATAGAACATTTATTTCTGGATTTCTTGAGAATGTCTTTCTGGCATGCGAGATCGATCAATTTTATCTCAATTAGAACTCCACCTGCAGTCATTCATGCAAAATGATCCCAAACAACACACGCAAATGTGACGTAATTCCTTTCTAGTTTTTCCTTGGAATACCCAAAGTAAAGATTATATAATTATTTCTAATGAATTCCAGGAATATTTAAGAATATCTAGTTGTTGATTAAAGATGGTTAATATTAGTTATTTAGTTAACACCTATACTATTATATAAAAGGACAAGCCATTTTTCATTTGCGATCAAGACCACGAAAATTACTCAACCAATCTGTACCAAATTTTAACCACATCATCCTCATAGTTTAGCAATAATAAAATTTATAGATTTTTAATTGTATTGCCATAAAAAAGCGATAAACATGTGGTGCGCAGTTAAGTCTGATAATCAACCGATAGGTGGCGAGCACCATTCTTGAGAGGTAACTAATGTACGGTGTTATATAGAACTAGAAATCTATATATATAAAAATGAATGTGTGTGTGTCTGTCTGTTCTCGATAGATTCAAAAACCATACATCCAATAGCCGTGAAAATTTGGGAAGTTATTAAGTATATCCCCGGGAAGGTTTTTGTAAATTTTTATTTAAATCAGAGTTGGGGTTCAAGAAATATCCCAAAAATATCAAAATAATATTTATTTTTTATAAATATTACTTTAGTGCAGGTGTTATTAAACAATTACCAATAAAACATATGTTCTAAATTAATCTATATCTCCTTAGTTTTTTAGGAACGTTTTAAGAAGAATAAAAACGATTTCAAATTCATTTTGATGTTTCAGGTTTATATGTAGGTATGTTATTAAAATAACATTTAATTAGTAATATTTATTAAGAGTTTAACCATGAATAAATTGAATAATTAAATTTTTACTCATAGAATTTACTTTTATAAAACAAAACTAACCGCAAAAAATACTGAACCAATCTTTACCAAATCTAAACTACATCATATTCTTAGTTGAAAGAAGGTTTAGCAATAAGAAAAATTACATATCAATTAAATTGTTGCTAAAAAGAGATAAAAATGTGGTACGCAGTAAATTTTGAAAATTGGCCGATATGTGGCGAGTGCCATTTAAGAGAGGTTATAGCGATACAATGTTATATAGAGCTAGAAATTGATAATAAAATTGGTTTAATTCAAATAAATTGTTATAAAAAAAAAAAGCTATAAATTTTAGTGTGACGTGTGGATACTAGGGATGTTTAATAATCGAACTATAAGTTGTTAGCACCATTCTGCAACAGAGTTTGCAATGGTAAAATTATTAAACCCATCTGTGCCAAATTTTAACTACAACATCTTCATAGTATAGTTTACTATAATAATAATTTAAATTCACAGTGTTAAGCGGCAGAAGTTTGTCACTCAGTCATTAACGTTTATAGTTATATAGAAATTAAAATCCAACCAAATGAAATTAACAACATTATTATTGAAAACGTAAATTGTGACAGAGAATATCTCTATTGATAGGGTTGTAAGCACTGATAATACAGTCCGTTATTCGCCAGAGTTTCTTCCTAAAAAGTCTCTGCCCATCTGAATTACCAACTCATAGATTAGAATTAATGATTGAATATCCAATAATGATTTTAAGTAAATTTCAACCAACTAATAATTGCAATAATACCGGGTTAAAAATTACAGCTTTGAATGAAAATATATAGAAATATTGTGAGAAAATAATTCTCAACTCCATGATAAGATTTTTGTTGTTAAAAAAGAAAACATCTATTATTAGTTAAAACTATTTAAGTTCCTTACTTATAATAGCGGGCGAAGCCGCGACTGGGCATGCTAGTTTATGATAAAATTTAATTATTTTCAATTCAATTGTTACTAAAAAAGCTAAAAATGCATAGAGCGACATGTGGATCCAAGTGCAGTATAAAAATCGATCGATATGAGACCATTCTGCAATAGAGTTTGCAATGGTAAAACTATTAAACTCAACTGTACCAAATTTTAACTAAAACATCTTCATAGTTCTAGGAAGTGTATAACATAAAATTTTACTACAGTAATAATAATAATGAAAATGTATAGTCTTTAGTCCAGAAACGAGGTTTGCAAACTGTCATGTATTTTTATGGTTAGAAATTAAAATCCAGCCATATGGATTGATAAAATTATTTCTGCCTTATTGGATGTATAATTAAGGTTTCACCTACTCTTCAAACACCTCATCAGTGCAATTTCAACCAGGTCAAAAATTACTGCCATTTGTGAAAAAAAAGTTGAAGAAATAATGCTAAATTCCATACTTATATACAGGGTGTATCGCAAGTACTTGGCAATACGAAAGATAAAGAAACTAGATAAAAAATTTAGTTAAACACCGCAAACTGCATGTTTTTATCTCATTCCATTTCAGACATATTCTGTTCCAAAAGTTTTGTTTTGTAGGCTTCCTTTTAAAATAAAATACTGTGTCTAATGTGCCAAAACGCACAAAGCGGAATTGCAATCTCACGAACCATATGTTTTCTATTTCTTTTTTTTTTTTTTTTTTTTTTTGCTTACCTGTGATTCAGTTTTCTGTAGGAGATAAATTTTAAAATTAAATAGCTTAATCCTGCTGACCGTCTATGCCCTTATTTTCTTTATTTTTTTTTTTTTGCTTAACTGTATGGTTGTATTGTTTATTTCCAAAGGGAAAGTAATTTTTTTATATACTACAGCCGAGAGGAATCGAGCAAGATCAATCAAATCCTGGTTAATTTTTTTTATTTCGTATCAGGAGAAACAGAGTTAAAAGGAGCTCACTCGTGAGTGAGCTAGTGTAGTTTAAGATAACAATAGTTGAGCTCTTAACTGTAACTACTCTCCTAATATCAAACTATCAAACTACGCGTAACGCCGCATTATTAACATGCCCCATGTTAATAAAAATGAGTTACTTATTATTAGCAATATTAAGTAATTTTAGAATCTTCTTTTTCTTTTCTGAGCTTAACAAACGCATTTGGGTGATTCTTAGTTTATTGGCCTAGCCTAAGAGACATATATACTCCTAAACGCTAATTTGTTGGAAAGTTCAATTAATGTCCACCTAGTATCCTTACTTGACATTAAGAATTATAAGGCACTGGATAAAAAATGTTATAAGCAATATAAAAATCTTGTATCTATATAAAGTATATTATTTTTATACATAGTTAAACAATACCTATAAACGTTTTTATGTTAATTCCTTTCATTTATTAAATTGAGATAGCTCTCCGAAAGTAACGACTGTATATTTGTACCTAAAGCCTAAATATCCGAACTCCTATATTTAGGAAATAGCCCGAAACGGCTTGGCCCGCTCTTATAAGTAAAGAACTTAAATAGTGTTAACTAATAATTACTGTTCTATTTGTTTACCGATAAGAATTTTGCAATGAAGTATGCAGTTGAGCATTATTTCTTCAATGATATTATCGCGCTTAAATGTTATTTTTAATCTGGTTAAAATTGCATTGATTATTTTTTTTTTTTTTTTAAGACTACGTGAAAGCATAATTAGACATTCAATTTTTAATTTTAATGTATGTAATCCAGGTGGACAGAGACTATTAAGAAACCCTTGTGAATAATGGACTGCATTATCACTGCTTACAACTACTGACTCATATGTTTACACATAATATCAAAACGCAAAGGATCGATATTTGGTAATAAGTTTTATTTGGAAGAAATTAAGTATCTGGTTGGATTTTAATTTCTAACCACAAAAGTATATGACAGTGTAGAAAACCTTATTTCTGACACTCAACATTGTACATTTAAATTTTTACAATTGTAAATTTTATTATTGTTAAACCTTCCTATAAATATGAAGATGATGGAGTTAAAATTTGATACACGTGTTCAGTAGTTTTACCATTGTAAACTCTTGCGTAATGGTGTCAACATATCGCTCGATTTTCAAATTTCACTGGGATCCACCTGTCGCACCTCATATTTAAATCGTTTTTAACAATTTAAGTAAATTTTATAATCAATTTCAAGCTCTATATTACTCCCACGGAGTTATACGGCATGTAGAGAGGCCATATTTTTTACAGTGAGGGGTGAGGCCAAAACAACAAACGGCCACGCCCACTTTGCCACAACTGGCGCCTTGCATTCCATTTGGCCTAGGGTATTCCCCATTATTAAATGGAAAAATAACGCATTAAATATAAAAAAAAAATCTCAAAATAAAGACTAAGAACCAAAATTTAAACGGCTAATATGCTGACTATATAGTGCAAATCAAAATGGCTCGTCAGTTACTGCCTCAGTGATTGAGAGGTAACCCCCTCCACTTGTCTATAACTCCATGATTACTCCGTATTTTTTAACCTCTCTTGTAGAAACGGCACCCGGCACCCGGCACCCGCTACCTATCGGTCAATTTTCAAACTTTACTGTTATCCTCATATCATCCATCGCATTTTTATTAACAAATTAATTGAAAATCATTAGATTTTATCATTACTAAATTGTCCTGGAACTATAAAAGAGTGTTTAAAATTTGAAACAGATCGGTTCAGTAGTTCACGCGGTTTGTGATGACAAACGAAAAATGGCTAGTCCTTTTATTAGATACAGTACAACCTCGTTAAGTCGGATCTACGAGTTTTATATTATTAAGGTTGTTTTATATTATCCGGCACGTAGCGGACCGTAACCTTTCAGACAAAACCAATATTAGTATAGTTAGTTTTATAGTGCCTGCGTATATATAGCGGATCGGATCCGGCAAGACACGGCACGTTTCAGACAAGACATTAAGACATATTTTGTCGGAGCCGGCACGTGTCGGAACGTGTCTTAACGTGTCTTCTTCGTAGTATAATTTACTTTCCGACTTCGACAGTGAAGTAAAAGTGCTGCAGTGACTTATTCCCGTTCCAGTTCTTTTTCTGAAAAAAATTAATTCCATTTTTTTTTTTTTTTTTGCAAAACTGGATGTTGAAAAATTAATTGAGTGCTTAATGAGTTCCAAATTGAACATTTTATATTAATATAAGAATATAAAAACAACAACAACAAAAAGAATATAAAAACGTGATATGTATTTTAAGTGTTTTCCGAGAAAAAAAAAAAAAAAAAAAAAAAATATATAAATATATATATATATATATATATATATTGTATTGTTTGTACATGTTTTTTATTTTTTCAACATTCCCCGTTTAACCCGGATATTCTTATGTCGGCTCGGCCGCGGTCCCAGCTAGGCCGACTTAACGAGGTTGCACTGTAATAGTATAGATAGGTCATATACAAACTAGGTTGAGTCGACAATAGAATGAAATTAACCAAAAATATATTTGCTTTCTCATCAGATTGCGTGTACCATGATAAAACCGTAATTAAGGAATAATCTTGAATCCTCAATAGAGATATAAAACTAAACCAACAAATAAAAAAGAGAAATTCTACTGGATGACTGATCTAAAATTAATGACCCCCCTTAGAGTTCAACTCATGAATAATTGACAAGTAACTTACAAAGAAGGGTTGATTCATTTTCAAGCTCCCCCTGGTGATAGACAGAGGCTCCCACTTCAATCTACCTTTGTTAAACAAAGTTTGTTATGAAAACATTTACCTTCCACCACATCCAATTTTCAACACCTTTCATTATAAAAAAATATGACATCGATATTGTTACAATGAAGTCATGCAATTCATTCATTTTGAATGAGTTCATGCAAAAATACAATACGTACAACACATGCAATACATTTAACATTTCTTCTATCAATACATGACTTATTTTTAACATTGAGACACGTTTTTTCTTATGAAATTCTGTTTCCGGCAAAAAAGGTAGTGAGCTTACAAGTTGAAATAACTACACTAACATCAACAGCTACTACTTTTTTTCAGAGCATGGTTAAGTCTATGCCATTTCTAAAATTTTCCTGAATCATATTATTAAAATCAGTCATAAGCGAGCTTGCAAGAAAAACTTCACGAGTAATTATTAATTTATTCCTTTCAGTAGTGATTCAACGCTATTAGGGCCGTTTATAATTTTTAAAATGGCGTACATACTTTTTGTGGATTTCTATTTCTACGCAGCATTATAATAGTACAGCAGATAATTTTTTTAAAATAGAAAAAATAATTTCAATAAATTATTAAACAACTTCTTAAATGTTTTCAGTCTATCTATGCTATTATATAGAAGGATAAGCCATTTTTTGTTTGTGATCACTAAGCACGAAAACAGCTGAACCAATCTCCAACAAATTTTAACCACATCATCTTTATAGTTCCAGGAAAGTTTAGAAATAATAAAATCTACTGATTTTCACTTTATGTGTTATTAAAAAAGCGATAATGTGTGGATAGCAGTGAAGTTTAAAAGTTGACCACTAGATGGTGAGCGCAATTTTACATGAAAGGTAACAATGTTCCGGTGTTATATAGAGCTTAAAATTGATAATAAAATTTAATTATATTCAATTAAAGTATTTATTTTAATATCTTGTGCTACATGCGGATCCCAGTGAAGTTTGAAAATCGACCGATACGTTGTTAGCACCAATCCGCAATAGAGCTTACAATGGTAAAATTACCAAACCCAACTTTACCAAATTTTAACTACCTCATTTTTACAGTTTTCGCAAGGCCTGGAGGTAGTGTCACTTTGGAACAAGTCATTGATCTGTCGAACAATTTTCTCCCAAGAGTAGGAAAATGTTTTCGAAGAAGTCAAAACTCTTTTGGCTATAACTCCGAAACCACTTGTTCGATCAAAAATTTCTTTTTTTTTCATCTGAAACCTGGTTAAATTTACTATCAAACCCCATTTATGAAATTTTAATCAAGCCACGTAAGGTACGCTAAAAACCGCGTACTGTTGTAAAATCCATGTTATAACTCCAAAACCATCTGTTTAACCGAAAAATTCGTTATTTACAAAATTTTCTGTTCATGTCTATTAAACATAATCAAAACTAACTTTTTGAGAAAGTTGGCCAAATTCGTCGATTGTTTGACAATCGATTGCGGCTAAACGCCCAAACCAAATCTAATTTTTAGGGATATCTTTAGATTCAGAATTTAATAAACTTTGATTAGGGTATAGCGAAAATGTGCCAAAAAAAAAAAACTTGGATTTTACAACAGTACTCGGTTTTAGATTCAGTACTCGGTCTTTTAAAAATTTTAGATTTAGCCTGAATGCATAAAGTTTTCCATATCCTGAAGATGCGAAGTATATTTTTAAAGTTCTAGGGATTGAGAAACAACACCACTGATACTCATAAAATAGATCGGTCAATTGACTTGGATTAATTTTGTTCTTCTTAAATTGATTAGTGAATTTCGATAAATATCCTTCCTCAATAGTTATGATCATCTAATTAAAATATTTAATAGATAGTTTATAAGTTTGCTTACAACATAATAGCTCACGCATAAATGTTATAATTATTAAGTCACTTCTTTCATTAGTGACTTAAGGCTTTTAAATGTAACGGGACTTTTGAAATGGCAAGGGCTTTAAGTAGATTTCGACTATTAATTGTATTACTAATCATATTTTAAAAATTAAGAAAATTATGTAATAGAATAACTCTTAAACAGTATTATATATAAATACGCTTATCAAGAATATAAGAATCTGTTTTTATTTTTTAGCTTTTAAGTTGAAGACCTCATAACACCATCTTTAATAAATGTCTGGTACTAAAGAACTTGGATGATTGATGGAGGAGTCTTCGTCATCTTTAAAGAGACTACAAATTTTATTTTATGCCCTACGTCACATAACTGTCATCTTTGCCCTTTATATTTCATATTTTTTTCGTTAGTTCTTAAGCTTAGTATATTGCGAATCTCCATTCAGTAAGACATATTTTAAAATAATTTAAATTTTATGATTATAAATACAGACTAACACACAGCTCTGAGATGCACATATTCGAATATTATTAGTTTTACTTACAATACATAAATATGAACTACAAAACATTTTTATTCTGCTAGGTCCCACTCAAAATGGAGTAGATACTTAAAATCGACACAATGGAAAATTATAAGGAACGAAAATCTCAAGCTTATTATTATTCATCAATTTTCGAATTTGTTTTTTTTTTTCGTTAATATTATCGGACCACCGGAAAACCTCAGGAAAGGTGAACAAAAAATTGATTATGAAAAGGTTAATTATTTCCGGTAATCCTGGACTAAACTCATGGAAATATGTCTGTTGAAGATTCAGAATTTAAGAATTGGTTGAGAGCAGACATCAAATTTTACTTACGCAAGTACCATTTTGTATCTAAACCAATGTAGATGTTATACTTATAATATATAATAAAATAATTTTCAAATAATGCAAAACAAGTAATAGGATTGAAAACTATAACAGAGCTTCTAATGAAATTACATGGAATCCAGTCAAAATTAAATTAAATCCACATATTAAATTAAAACTATACTTAACACTAACATAAAATTATATTTATAGGTAATACATTCATTTGATAATGAAAAGTTTTTGTAACTCAATTGACTGTTGTTTATTTTATTTTATTTTTTTAAATTAATTCATGAACTAAACAAAAATTGCACTGTACTACCTTAAACATTTCCTCTTCTTTGAAGAGTCAGACACTCAACTACATTTATAATTATAATTCACAGATTTAATTTCTCTTCAATATTAATTTATTACATTATTTTCAAATAACTCTTTCTTAATGTTTCCTTGGTCCCAAAATATATCCTTTCACTCAATTCTCAATTCCAACTGAATAACTAAACATTTTACTTGACTGCGTTCTGGACTAACAGTGACTCTTCCTCAGAAAATTCCCCCCTCTTCTTCTTCACTGCCTTCTTAATTAGCAACTCTTGTGTCTAATCACTACTTATATATATATATATATATATATATATATATATATATATATATATATATATATATATATATATACTATAATAATTATAACTACATAATCTCTCAAAATATATTTTGATTCTTTACTAAAAATAGATTAAATTATTCATATAAATTATATAATTATGTATGAAAATGTTTTCATAATTATATGAAGGATGTTTTTATCATTTGCTATTAAACCAGTTTAACAAAAACATTGAAATATTTTTTAACTATGCCACTGCTTTTTTTAAATAATATTTTAGAAATAAAACTACCAATTACAAAATCATACGTAAATTTTCACCTCTTTAACAAAAGAAAATTTAATTTAAAAAATCACCACTAAAATCCCCTAATTTCTCAACTTGCTTCCCACACCATTCCTGATAATCCTCGGAGGCGTCTGAAAAGAAGATGGCCCAGCGATCTTCTAGTGTTGAATTGTTATTGAAGTGCTACTGATTTTGTAGCGATATTGTAATAATTAACAACATATTTACTTGATGTTTATATTTTGTACAGTTGTAAATTTCAATAAATTGATAGAATGGGATGAGTCTGAAAAAATGACCGTTTTCCTTGTGTTTGAACTTTGCAACGTGATTCCTCTCTTATATACATTCGGGAGCTAAGAATTGTGATAAGAAGTTCATGTTTGATCCCGTCTAAATCATTTGGTAAACAGCATGCCCCATATCCGGGCTCAGTACTTCTTTAGCTTTCCTTTGTTAACAATGACAGTAAAGTACGAAATTCCTCGTAATTTTGCTTCATTATTGGAAACGGAAGTTTTCAGCAGCTGAAGAGTGGTTGAATTTGAGGATGAAGACTCTTCGAATGTAAGGACGGTGAGAAGGTGGTTTCTAAAATTTAATGAAGGTGATTTGAGCCTTAAAAGGAAATCAGGATCAGGGCGTGTTTTAGTAGTCAACCAGGACGCCAAGGTCATTCTATAAATTCAGAGCTCTATTCAGAACAACTGCAGAGAATGTACCATGTTTTGGTTCAGCGGTATCCAGGTTTAGTCAACAGGAAGCAAGTCTTGTTCCAACAAGATAATGCCAGACCCCACACCTCTCGCCTTACGAAAGAAAAACTAGCTAATTTGGATGGAATCGAGCTTCTCCCTCACCCGGCATATATTTCAGACCTAGCACCATCAGACTACCACCTGTTCAGATCAATGGCTCATTTCCTTCGTGGAAAAACATTCAATAACTTAAATGAAGTCGAAAATGGAGTTCTTCGATTCAAAACCCAATGAGTGGTACCATCAAGGAATCCTACAACTTGGCTTCCAGATGGCGTCAAACCATAAGGCACAATGGTTTATATTTTGATTATTAAAAACCTTGTAAGTAGAAGAAAAATAGATTTCGATTTTTACCTATAAAACGGTCATTTTTTCTGACTCACCCCATTAATAAAAACAATGGTCAATTAAATAATGAAACCTTAAATGTAGGAATAATAAATATTAAATTTTTATATTTTTTTTAATGTTATATTTTTTTATTTAATCAAACAAATAAAATAAACATGTAACTGTTTTCAGTTACATATCCCTTCCACTAAAATAAATGAACCCAATTATTTTGGTTGGTTACATTATATTAAATCCTAAAATGGAGACTCATCTTCTAAAGAAACCTAGAAAATAATCTAAAGCCTTTGCTTCCTGTACTTAAGAGACATTGGAAATCAGACAACGGTTGGATGATTTCTGATTGAAACCTTAATCGGCCTTAGCAAGCACAGGGTTGTGGTTTCGATCGAAAAAAAAATCAAATCCTGAAAATACAGACTTCTGAATCACTAGCTTAGATCTGATTCACCGAATAAGGAAATACATTAAATAGCTATGCATCATACACAGTAAAGAGCACGAAATGATTTCAATAAATAAATTGAGACTAAACATAAAAAATATGTTCATGATATGAGGCAGTAACCAATGGGGGCTATGTCCCAGTTTTATGAAAATTGCCTTTGTGGAAAAAGCATTGCAAGTCTTTCTTACATTTTAATTTAGAAGACATTTTAATCACTATTTTATCATTTTTATCATGCGGTAGCAAATTCATTCCGTTACACAGTAACGGAAATTCCATCTTCCTGTAAATACCCGGGAATACCACAAGGTATGGAATTACTCACCTTAACCCTCATCCCTTACCTTTTTTCCCAAATTTTCTCCAGTTCAGTTGTATACTAGCGTTGTTATAGTTTGGTAGTAGACAGCCAATAGCAATATCCACCAGTAGTTTCATTGTAACTAGTTTTATGCTCCTATATATTTTTTTAATTACATACAGTTTTTTTTCACTTTAAGGCATGATTATAAGAACGTCGAAACGTCGTCAAAATAATTTGTTATTTTATTGACTGAACCTCAAGAACAATATTAAAAAATAAACATTACATATATATATATATATATATATATATATATATATATATATATATATATATATATATATATATATATATATATATTGTATATAATATAATAATTATGGTGATATACTTCTACCCTTTTAGCACTCTTAAGTTTTTGTTATATATATTGATTCTTATTATAAAAACTAAACTTAGCTATTGGAAACAGACTATCGTAATAAGTGATCATTTAAAATCCTTTTATTGTCAATGGTTGATTAATTCTGAGATTTGAAAATTAATTAAATATTTAAAAACATAAAGCTAAGTTATCATGAGAAAAATATTTAAATTTTTTTTTTTATTAGAAATAAGCTAATAATTTATTTATTTATTAATGCACAAATCCTTTGTCTAGTCCCTGAAAAATTACCGGTTTAGTTCAGCATAGCATCGAAACAAAGCGGGCTAAGTATATTGCTGAGCCGTACATCAACGGTGAAACTTACATGAAGAAGATATTTATAGTCCTGGTAGATTTACGTAAGGTCTTTTAAAATGTATGAGATAATTGGATTAATATTTCAATATTAAGATTAATAACAATTTTTCATGTGAATTATACCAGTACAATTTTTAATCAACCCTGTTTCTTTATCACAAACTAAATTTAGCAATGAATTATCCAAACAGTTCACCAATTGTAAATTATTGATCATCTATATTATTATAAAAAAGGACAAGCCATTTTTCGTTTGTGATGACAATAGTGTATGGATAACAGTGAAGTTTGAAAATCGACCGCTAGTTGGCGAGTACTATTTCTCCTGAGAGGTTACAAAGCTACGGCGTTATATAGAGCTTGGAATTGTAAACAAAATTTACTTATTAGTCCAGTCAATCAACACATTATAGAGTGCATGGAATATGCGATAATTTTTGACTTCATAGCTTCGTTAGGAATAGTTAAAAGGTAAACCTACGAGAAGTCCCTGCCCCAGGGGGGTGAGCGAACGGTGGGGGAGAGGGGAGAAGTTCAATGTTTTTGGTATATCGATAGTATCTTAAAAACGGTCGACACTAGAAAAATATGTTTCAAGTAAACATAAAAAATAATTAAATTTCCTATAAAATTAAATCTATATAAATTTGTCGTAATTCTAACCGTTCACGAGATGTTCGTTATTGAAAATCGGTGATTTTCGGGAAAAAACAAATGTTACCTCATTTTTTGTAAAACATTTGCTTCTAGTACCTTCCACAATCGTTTCTCGAAAAAAACATCAGAATCAAATGTAGGGAATTAAATTTACTTTAATTTTATTTATACGTTTTTGGTATTTGAAGCAAAGTTTAACAAAAGTTTTATTTCCAAAATTATCTATAATTAATAACGTATATCTCGAAAACGGCTGGAATTTTGACGAATATGTATATAATTAATTATATGGAAAAATTAATTAGCTTTAATTTTGGTTTGTAGCATATTTTGCTAGTGTCCAGCGTTTTCGAGATATAATCGAAAAACACAAAATTGGGAGCTTCTACCTTCCCCCCACACTTAGCTCACCCCCCAAGGGCGAGGAATTTTAGTATGTTTACCATCTAACTACTCCTAACGAAGCTGTGAAGTCAAAAATTATCGCATATTTCATGCACTCTTTAACTGTGGTTGCACTTCTATGCGAAAAAACGTCTGTTGGTACTCATTTGGCTACAGTTCCGAAACTAATTGTTCGATCCGTAATTTCTATTTTTTATCAAAATGCTCCTTAAATTTACTATAAGAACCTATATATATATATATATATATATATATATATATATATATATATATATATATATATATATATGTATATGTATATACCTATATTTTGATCAAGTCCCATTAAATACCCATACCAGCACGATAAAAACCGCTTACTTGAAATCCAAGGTTTTTGGCATAGTCACTATAACTCCATAATATAACGACATAATCAAAATTTCATATATAGGGCCTGGTAGTAAATTTAACAAGATTTTAATTGAAAAAAATAAACTTCACATCTGACAAATAGTTTTGGAGTTATAGTGAAAACCATGCCAAAAAAAAAAAAAAAAAAAAAAAAAACTGTTACAAAAAACCGTTTAGTAGTTGGTACAAGTTTATTAAATCAAACACAATATAAAATGTCTCAATAGAAAAATCACGTACATGCTTTCCAACAAGATCTTTCGTCTTTGCAAGAGGCATTTTTGAAATTGTAGGAGCACATTAATAAACATTTCATAAATGATGTATCCTGGTAGACACTGCGTCATCTTAGTAATTAAATGATGGTTGGTTTATTTATATTTCGGTTTATTCATATTTTATTTGTTGTTTAATTTGTCTGAATAAGTCTGTTTATTTGTTGGTTTTTATATATTTCGGTTTATTTATATTTTATTTGTTACATCTTCTCAGAAACTTTAAAGATTTAAAATGTGCCGAATGTATAAATAAATATGTAATTACAGTTCACTTATGTAAAAATACGTATTTATGGCAAAATTCGCACAAATAAAAAATGCAAGATAAAAACATCTCAAATTGATTCCAAATGCCTCAAAATTAAGATGATTTAGTTGGCTAAAATATGCAAATGCATATATTTCATACTTAAAAATATTTCATTATTTTATATCTTCATATTTTATTTCTTCAAATAATCAAACATATTGTGAAGTTAAAACCAAATAACTGTTATATTAACGGTCGCTGGAAGAAATGATCACAGTCCATTTTTTTCTTCTCGAGTTTGCTGGTCGAACATAAAGATAATTATTGACAAGCAAGGGTATAATATAATATAATTGACAATCATTACAGAAGAACTTAACCAAAGGCGATTCACAGTTATTTGAATAAAACTTAAATAGGATTAAAATTTAAAAATTGTTTTAAAAGAAAAAAAAAACATACCGCTGTTATTAAAAGGAATAGATAAAAACTCACGTCTTTAGTTCAAGGATCAACATTTAAATGACGAATCGCGGATAAAAAACTCAAGATATTTCACTGTTTAGTGACTTCACCAAAGTAATCTTTGAAGCAAGTTTAATTTGTTTTTGTTTTTAGCCTCAGCGTTGCCTCGGATTTATTTTTATTTCCGCAAGATTGCCACTACAGTCCCGAAGTTATCAAGTGGAAAATTATGAAGTTTTAGAAGAATTATGATTACAATATTTTCTTTTTTTTATTTAATGCTTAGTAAGTTAGAAGTGATTAGTTAGTTTAAGATTAGTTAGATTAATGGAAACTATCTGTTTATTCTTGAGCCAACAAAATCTTGCAGAAATAATGTGTTACAATATAGTATTTATATATATATATATATATATATATATATATATATATATATATATATATATATATATATATATATATATATATACTGTTACAAAAAGCCGTTTAGTAGTTGGTACAAGTTCATTAAAACAAACACAATATAAAATGTCTCAATAGAAAAATCACGTACATGCTTTCCAACAAGATCTTTTATTATTATTATTATTATTGTTATCATTTTCCCCTTAAGGAGAGCGTTTGAACTTAAATTATGCACAATGTTCATTTTCTTCGCTTCTTTTCTTCTTAAAACTTCATCAATTATTCAATTTTTTTTTTTTTTTTTTTTTTCTGCATTCTGTCCTTTTTCGGCGTGTAGTTCTAGTTGGTTTCTTTTCAAATTGGTTATTCTTGATTTTGTCTCTGAAATGTTTCCTATCCGTTATTTCCTTTTCAAAAAAATTGCATTGTTTAAGGTCTTCCAGTACTTCATTATACCGATTGGTTTCCATTTTACTTGTTTATGATCAAATTAAAATATTTTTTGGTAAGTCTCTCTTCCTTCAGTAATATAGATGTGCCCATAGAATAGCAAGCGTTTTTTTCTTATAATTCTTTTTTAGGTCGTTTTATGAATAAAACCCCGTTTCTGACTACTGTGCCATAGATTTTTCTTAGTATTTTTCGTTCTTGTATCTCAATGTCATGAATTTTTGTCATTTCACTGATTACTGTGGTTTCTGCAGCATACGAGGTCTCTGGTAAAACAACTGTATGTTAGTGCCTAAGTTTTGCATTGCGAAATTTCAAATATTCGGAGTGCTGTCTGGAGTGAGATTTCGTGTAATTTTTCTACAGCAAATTCAGCTTCTTTCCAATCGTTATTTAATATGGCTACATCATCAACAAAAGTCAAACATTTCACAATAATTCTCTTGTCTTTGTTTTTTCTAATTTGAATGCTATTGACTTGTTTTTCCAACACTCCAATTATTTTTTTAAAAACAATATTAAATAATAATAGTGAAAGGCCATCTCCTTGACGAACACCATATATAAATAGTCTGTTTAGCCAAGATCATTAAAAGAAAAATATTTATATTTAATTTGTATTATATATAAACTTTGAATGAATTATAAGTTACTTTAATAATCGGAAAAATAACAGACAAATGAAAAAGTGGAATTTAAAAATATTAAAATTTGCGGAAAACCGAAAGCTCTCTTTAATGAAGCAATTTCATTAAAGGAAAAGGATAAGACTGAGAAAACAGAACAGGTTTTTGAATGCGGATCATCGATATGAATCGAAGGAGTTCAAGGATATATTCAGCGCCATAATAATTAAAAAGAGTTGAAGGACGAATGGATCAAGTACTTGCGACGTTAATTTGGAATGAAAAATTTGAACGGAAAGTGATTCATCACTCTGTTTCGTCTCTCTCTCACACTCTCTCTCTCTCTCTCTCTCTCTCTCTCTCTCTCTCTCTCTCTCTCTCTCTCTCTCTCTCTCTCTCTCTCCCTCTCTCTCCCCCCCTCCCTCACTCCCTCTCTCTCACAGAGATTTTACAAAAGAAAAAAAGATTGTAACATATTTAGCTAAGGCATATATATTTTTTTTTCGTCTGTAAGATAGGGCCTCAGGCCCTAAGACAATAAACCAACCAATCAATCAATCTCTCACTCTCTCTCTCTCTCTCTCTCTCTCTCTCTCTCTCTCTCTCTCTCTCTCTCTCTCTCGTTCTCTCTCTTACGCTTTCCATGTATTGTACCTGCGGCTAGAGAGCTTAACAAGCTTCCGGTGGAGGTTAGATCAGCATCTTTCTCGTCAAAATCGACCACTGGAGACGAACCTGGGGAGTGCCATAAGAATAAACGCTATATCCCCGATTAATTTTTATTTTTCTTTCATTCCTCACGCTAATTAATGTATTTTTTAAAAATATATTTTCATTTTAAGGACTTATTTTACTGATGTATTAAACATAAGAGATTGTAATACTTTTAGATTGTAAGATCTTTATATTTTTGTCGAAAGGGACCTAAGACAAAGCAAAAATATAAAACCATCAGCACTTTGTTAGATAGATTATATACATATATATAAATATCTAATATTTATATATAAATATATAAATCTCATGAATATAATATAAAGGACCTATAACCCGATTATTGTAAAATAGTTATTTATATACATGCATATATATATATATATATATATATATATATATATATATATATATATATATATATATATATATATATATAATGAATGAATGAAAATAAATGAAATGAATGAAAAAATAATCTTTATTCTGGGACGTATTGTCCCCTAAGAATAACAAAATTGTATCATAAAGTTGTACAATGGTCTGGCATATATATTTTCATACAAAGGTATTTATATAAGAGGAACATGAGACATGCGAATACAGTCAATTGTAAATAATTGTATAAAGAACTTTAAATAACCAGAAGAGGTAAATAACCATGAGAAAATAAGAAAAGACATGTACAGAGAAGGAACTATTTCTATATGTACATTGGATGAAGAAAATATTTACAGATACCACGATATATATACTTATACACACTGCACTTATTCATTTATATACCTATATACACAACCATACACTTGTAATAAGAAATATATATATATATATATATATATATATATATATATATATATTATATTGAATTTTTAAAAATATAAGACAAGAAATCAAATATTTTGATACCTACCTGAGGAGGAATAATAAAAAGGACTCATGAAACCTATCAGTACCTAGAAGCAACTAAATGTACAGATGCAATAAGGTCAGGTAGAGATGGGTCCTTTAGGTTTTCCCTATGACTGGTCGGTTTTTTTCTGTTTCTATTGGAAACAAATCGATGGAGCTATTAGAATGGGACTAAATAGGACTATTAGAAATATTTTTCTGGTCATTTAAACAAAAATCTACATTATTCTTGATATTATTATTTCTAATGATTCATAAATACGTATTTAATTTTAGCCTATTTTCAACTTGGAGTATTAGTTTCAGTTTCAAGTCTTTCTTGAATTTATGGTTATTTTCTACAACTTCCTGCCCTACAGTATCCTTTTATAATATTCCACTAATCCCTATTAAACAGATCCGCTACTTAGGACTCCACTTGGACAAACGTCTAACTTGGAATCCACATACAACACTAAAACGACAAGAAACTACCCGTCGTTACGGAATATTTCAACATTTACTAGACAACCGTTCAAAGCCCCAATTAATTACAAAATGTAATTCATCTCGTATCCAATCCCTACGATCCAAAATCCTTCAAAGAATTAACAATGCTCCTTACTTTGTCACCAATAAACATATCCATAAAGATCTTAATGTTCCATATGTTGCTGATTTAGGCCAAACCAGATACATATCCTTTCATAGTAAGCTCCATAACCACTCAGATCCACTAGTTTCTCAACTTGCTTCCAACTCCATTCCCGATAATCCTCCGAGGCGTCTGGAAAGATGATGGCCTAGAGAACTTCTAGTGTAGAATATTTATTGAAGTGCCACTGATGAGTAGTTCTTTTCATGTTTTGACAAGTTATTTTAATCGTTATCAACACATTTACTTCATGTAGATATTTTGTACAGTTGCAAATTTCGATAAATGGATATAAAAAAATGGTTAGTTTCATTTAAATGAAAACTTAAAGGCCCATCTCTACATGACCCTTTCGCCTCTATACATCTAGTTCTAGGTCGTTCTAGGTCCTGCTGTTTTTCAGAAGTCCTTTCTGTTTTTCTCTCACATCAATAAAAAATCAATGCATATAAAATATGTAACAAAGTCCTGATTATTATGAAATTATTGTATGTTTAAGAACTGATGTCGAATGTTTAACTTATTCAAATACTAAGAACTACAATAGAAGTAGCAATTAATTCATCAATCCTAATTTTATTGATCCTTCCACACTATAATGCGTATCTCGAGTAAAACTAAGATAGATTAATTTATCTCTCTTTCTCTCAAAATATCTTATCAGTCAGACCTTCGATACCCAATGCCTTGACTATAATAACCTCACCATAGGATACTGTTATTACTTCTAAATAATTTCTGGCAATGATTTTACAGAATCAACGTGTTATTTTAATACCTGTTCATCTTACTTTCAAATAGCGTATGTTATCTTGTTATCATTGTGTTGTGTAGTACAGAAATCCTGAGAATATCGTTAAATTATGGATGTGTGAGTTTATTATTCGTCTCGAAACTTCCCAATAAGTAACTTATCTTGCTCCAGGGCTTTCATCGCTCCAAACATGCAGATTATGGAGGTTGACGATAACATTCCGAGTAAATTAGTCCCGGCACCTCTTAGTACGTTGTTGGTAAATATTAGTTCCAAACTTCCTCTAATCATTTCTAAATTAGCAGTGTTGCTCGACAGACACGCTCTGGTAAAATAATAACGTTACATATTTTGTAATTGTAAACGAAGGTATCAATTCAAGACATATATAATAAAGGAAATATTTATATAGATTTAATTTACCTAATCGAGTCAGTTTCTCATAGAGGTTACACAAAGTGAATCAGATTTACAAGATATATAAAACAGATAAATTTATGTTATTATCTAGTCTTTAGATTCTGATATTTAAGAATAAATTGAATATTTAAAAACTAAGAATTAATGACTACTCAAAATAAACAAAGTTGAGAAAAAATAGAAATTTCAAACGTTACTTTTTTCATAATGATAAAAGTATAGTTAAATGGTATGATGAATGGAGAAGAAGATGATCAGGAATGCAGTCAAAGTAACACCACGTCTAAGAAAAAATTCTTTAATACGTGCCATCGTATTATACTCAGTCATCGTCCTTCTCCTCACAAGTGTGGTTAGTTGACCCTGAAGAAGACCTACAACGCAGGTCGAAACGTTGGCACGTATTATTAGCTTTTAATATATTTTATTGAAATAAGTGTACAATCTGCCTCAGTAAAGGGCAATAGGTACAGAGATAAATGTATTCACTCATACCGTATTTACAAATGCACACACACACACACACAATAATAATAATAAAAAATAAAATAAAAAATAAATAAATATCTTCATAAAATAAAAAAACTAATAATTATTTACAATAATCAAAAAAAAAAAAATTGAATTAAAATTAAAATACACAAATTATTATTCATTCATACTTTATATACAATACAAACACACTCAGCCTGCGGAACCCCGAATCGAACCTATTCCCCACTTATTGGGAGTCAAGGCTAGACGCGTAGAGATCCCAGCGCTGCTCTCTCGGCTGCATCACTGGTAATATCCAGTGGAGGCTGAGTGGGAGCGCTATGGCCACAGATACTCAGGACTTGAGTGGAAGAGCTGGTCATTACCAGAACTTCAACATAACTTAATACATTACTCTTCTTGGAGGGTTATAAGGATGGTTATGACTGGATAAGGATTGAGCCAGAGGATTGGGATGATTGGATAGGTTTTAATGAAATTTCGAGAATTTTGAAGGAATGAGATCAAGGACAAAAGGTATTTTTAGGTCATTATGTAGGGTTTTATTGGTAACATAATAAGGTGCATTGACTATTGTTCGGAGGACTTTGGATTGAAAGGATTGAATACGTTTAATATTCGATTGTCTTGCTGTTCCCCATAGTTCAAGTCCGTAGGTTCAAATAGGTTTTAATAATGTTTTATATATGAGGAGTTTGTTATTAACTGAGAGATGAGAATTCCTGCCTAGTAGTCTGTAAAGTTGGCTGAATGTCCTGTTTAGTTCTTGTCTTTTTAGTCTAGTGCGAGGGTTCCAAGTCAGTCTTTTGTCAAGATGAAAGCCAAGGTAGCGTACTGTGTCGGATATAGGTATAGTGATGGCACGTATTAAAGAATTTCTTCTTAGACGTGGTGTTACTTTGACTGCATTCCTGGTTACTTTTTTCATTTAAAAAAAATAGAGCCTCTAAACGGTAGGTCTTAGCGACAAATATTATATATTAAAAAAAATTCTCCATTAATCTTCTAATAAGGAAACTGTCAGCAAATTTTCGAAAAGAGCAATATCAACAGAGCTAGAGCATGTCAAAATGTTACATTTTTTGAGGGTGAAGAAAACGTTACACAACGTATAGACCCCAGCCAAAAGACATAGCTATGTCAAAACAGAATATTACGATTGTTTTGGAACACGTACCAAGAAGTCTTTTGGTTGGGGGATCTATACTTTTTCTGTGTAACGTTTTTTAACCCTTAAAAATTTAAAATTTTGGTACGCCCCAGCTTTGTTGATGTAAATCGAATCGAAATTTTTTCCTGCAGTGTCCTTATCAGAAATTTAATTTTATTTAAATTTTTAATTAACTTTTTTTTTTTTGAAAACCCTATTTTCTTTCAACTTCGTTTTTGTCGTATAATTATTAATTGTTAATTTAATTTAATATTTAATTAAAGTAATTTGATAATTTTAATTATAAAATGTATATTGAAAAAAACATTAGATAATAAGACATATCCATGATCTATTTTGTTTTTCTCAGTCAGGGAGAAATTGAGTTTTGAACACTTTGATATTCACAAAGAATTTTTGTCTTCTTTTTTACATGGTTTTTTATCTGGTCTTTGCCCTAACGTGCAAAGTATCTCTCCACCCCTACACATGTATCGGGAAAACAACATCACCATACTTTTTTTTTTAAAAAAGGTCTTTCTCGAAGAAGATGACCTCTAGTATAGAACTTTTATTGAAGTGCTACCAGTGGGCAGTTGCTTTACTGCTTTATTGAGCAATTGGAATGTCATTATGAGCATTATATTCAAATTTATTAGATGCATTTTTATTTAATTATCTATACAGTTGTAAATGTCAATGAATAACTAAAAAAAAAAAAGGAGAGAATAGGATGTAGGACACCTTCCTGTGAAATAAATTTGGACTTATAAGAACTCAAACAAGAACATTAAAAGGCGATTAAGATCAAACAGTGAGCATAAAAAAATAAGCCGTGGTGTATGCGAATGGAAAATATCTGAAAAATGACTCTCAGGAGTCGTGTATTGGTTAAGTATTTATAAAATAAGGCCGTTAGTTTTTCTTTTTATTTCCTTCTTCTATTATTTATTACTGGATAATGGAATGAAGTCTACAAACGGAAACGGTGAATTAACAATTTACGAAGAAGAGGGAAAGGAACAATTGTTCTGATCCTGATTATACAAAGCATTCCCTTGAATCATTGAGGGGTCCGGCCATCTTTAGTCCACCTTCCAAAATAAACTAATTATTCAAGATAATAAACCCGAAAATCAATAAATGTTGAGTATCCCTGCCGAGTTGCTACCAAGTTCGAATATTTTTACGTAAAAAAAATGGTAAGACAGCGCTTTATTATGAACACAAATCCGGTAATACTTGTTAAAAAGAGTATCTAATGTCTAATGTCACATTGTACTCCTGATTTGACCCGGTAGATTGAATGAACATTAGAGATGGGCCAAGTCGGGAAAGCTATTGTAGGCGGCCATTTTATTTATTTATATTTTCATTGAAACATGGCCTTTATTAATTATAATTTTTATTTTAGTTTCATCTTTACAGCTCGTTATTTAATCCAGGAATAGGAACTTTTAATGTTGTTATCAAACGTCCAACTTGAAGAAAAATTATGATATCAACAAAAATTAATTCGATAACTTTTACAATATTGAATGAAGAATATACGTAACCTACTATTTTTTTAAGTCGAAGTTTTGGTTTTGAGCATAATTAACAAATAATAATTCTTAACTGAAATGTAATATAAAGGTAGGTATGCGGAAAGGAACCTGCTATTTCAGCAATTTATAAACATGTTTATTTACAAATATAAGTTAATTTTGTGTGTATATAATGAAGTTCATAAGATGGAAATCTTCTAGGGCTTGATGGAATTCCAAAGTTCACAATTAACTGTCTAAGCTGGTAGGCATTTATTGGTATATTGCTGCTGTTTGCTTTATTTTCATATTTTCAAAACCACTCCATTACACACCAGATCCAAAGCTGTAAACGAAGCGCCCCGAACATTGCCGATGTCACACGAATTCCAACGGAACCTATGATTGGCTAGGCCAACTAATCGGCCTTTATACCATTCAACTAGTCGGCCGAAGTCATAATCGGCCCATCCCTAATGAACAGCAGCTGCGAAAACGTAATTCCACATATAATTCATAAAATGGCCAAAAATACATATACGAATTATTCACACTGAAAGGTATACAAATAAAGTAATAAATAATTTCCATAACCGGGGGCTACTTTGAACAGGTTTTGCACATTTTGCACTGCAGCGCGATCGGTTTTGTGGATAATTTAAATTTCCTTGGATCAATTGATAGCTAAACAACTCAGCTTCGAAATACCGCACAAGCGATTCCGCTATCTTTAATATGAGGGAGGGGGAGTCATTCATCTCTTGTTCCTCCCTTGGGGGGGGGGGGTCATTCATCTCCTTTTCCCCTCTTGGGGGGAGTCATTTTCCACAAGTAGGGGCTACTTTGGACAAGAATGATTTTTGCCTCAAAAACGCTTCTCTTGTAGACTTCTTCAATTTAACCCTTTTCATTATCAAATTTATGTTTTTAAAACTGTGTAATCCGACCAACCTTGCTGTATGGGGCACATGTATTTTCATCCATTGGGAAAAGTACAAACTACAAACTTCAATCATTCTAAAATGGTATAATGAGTAAAATTGTTAAAGGTACTACAATGCAAAGAGTAAAAACTGCAAAGATATATGAGAAAATAAAAGTTTTTGGCCGATAGAAAAGAAAAAAATTTCGATAACTTAAAGAACATTACAAATCCTCTCTACAACAAAATTTCACCCGCAGGAGAACTAAAGCGATCCACACAGGGCAAAATCACTAATTTAGGCGGACAAAAGTCAAGTCAAAAGTTTGGAATTTCTGAGTGCTTGACTTTTTTATTATTAGTTGGTAAGATGCTTAATACTAATATTTCCCGCCATACCGTGGTTACAAATAAATAGAAAATGAGTGAATCATTCCTGTTTACACAAGTGCCTAATAACCAACAGTGGGATTATCTTTATTCGATGGCCATTTATTATGTTCAAGGTGTGTGTAGCGCAAAGTCTCTTTGCTTTTATTTAACAATGGACATTGCTGAAGCAGGTGAGACATTATATTTCCACACTCACTATTGAATATACATTGGAATCTGCCTGTAGCGTTAATTTAGCAATTTGTAAATGTATGCCCCTATAACGAAAAACTATATAACCCCCAAGTTACCCCAAGGATTCGTTTGTGGGATTTGTTTCATCACTCCTTCTAGTCTTTAAATGATGCAAAGAATTTCTGCGATTTTTTGCGTTTTGGGTGATACATAATTTTTTTCAGACACAACACTCTGGAATCACGAGGCGGAAATTTTTGTGAGTGGGTTAAGTTTCCCCCAAAAAAACCACCAAATCCACTAGCAAAACTTCCACTCATATTAATAATTAAGAAAATGTTGAGATTAGGCCCTTAAAAATTAGAACTTCCCGTCTTTCCGTTAAAATTTCAATGTCACAGAAAATTGGAAGATTTTTTCAATAAATACTCTAGTTGGCTTGATTCCGATGACTTGGATTTTAGTATTTCAGTTATCCAACCTACTTGTCAATACCCAGGATGCCCTGAAAAATATTTCGAATGTTCTAGTTAAAAAACAAAAAAAGAAATAAGGCAGCGAGTTATTGAAGGTAGACTGTGAAAAACTGACTTTCGCTGCACAGAACGGGCTTTATGTTTCTGGTAAGGGTGGTGCTTCCAAAGTTGTGAAATAGGCATCTACTTTTTAACAGCCATCTTCTTCAACAAGAAAATTTCATGAATAGCGACAAATAGTGATTTGTTAACAATGCTTTTAGTTTCATCGGACCCTATTGTTGCTTCACTACGAAAACCTGTCAAAAAAAATAAAATACGGTTAGATTCAGATGTGCTATATTTACTAAAGCGCACTACTCCGAAAGAACAATTATCCTTATCAAACTTAAATCTTGAGAAACCAAATGTTGACATGTCAGAGCCAGAGTTATCAGATCAATCTGGGTCATCATATTATGATACAAGTGAAGAAGATAATTACTTGTTTAATATTCATATTTTTTTATATTTATCTATCTATGCTTAATTACTTTTATTAATTATTATAAATTATGCCTAATTTTATTTCTGTAATTGATTTAAATTCTATTTAATGTACATTGATTATTAAAAATAAATAAAAAATAAAAGTTTTACAATCTATAAGTTGAAGAGTTTCCTAAATGATTTAAAATACATCTATTAGCAGGTTAACGCCACTCTGAGCCGATAATTAGATTTGTTGTATTATTTATCCCTTATTCTGGGACTTCAACCGTTAAATGTAGGAGAGTTTTAGATTTTAACAAATAAATTTGATTTTTTACCACTGTGCGCTCGCCAATCGTGTCAAAAATTAATTAGATTTTTTTTTATTATTTTTTCCGTAATCTGGGACCCCAAAGGTTAAATATGGACAAGTTTCAGAATTTTGTCCACCTAAATCAGTCATATTTTCCACTGTGCGATGGTAAAAATTATTTTAAATTTGAAATTATAGATATAAGTTATTTTAGTGTGTAAGGCGTATACACATAAATAAACGGTGATTCAGTTTTTAAGGAACATTGGTACTTACCAAAAAAAATACACAAGGAAATCTTGAATAGTTGAATAGTAACAATGTTTAACTAAAATTTAATTAATTTTGTTAATTTTATTTTATTGTTCATGATATGTTTATTACGAGTATCTGATAAACTTAATTCCTTTTTGTCCATCATCAAATCGAAATTATGTTATAAAGGCATAAATCTAAAATAGTTTTAATTATAAATATGAATGAAACTAATTGTTCGTGTTGACCAAATAACAAAACAGACGATAAAACAATGTTTAAAGTAACACCGTCTTCTATAAGGTGTGAACAACTTTGCTCAAAGTAGCCCTCCAAGTTGCGTTGTTTTTTTTTGTCTAATAAAATATACAAAATTTAAGAAATGAGTTACAGTCATGAAACAAAAAAGAAATTGTTGTTGAATAGATTGATATTCAATATAATAGAGATGAAAATAAAAAAATTACCCTTTCTTAAACAAATATTTGTATTATTATTTCTTTGATATAATATACAATTAATACTCAAAGTATAGTACATTGTTATCTACCGTCATTAACCATCTACTAGCCAATTGCTCGATGCCACGCTGATACCATTCCTTGGGACGGCTGTCAAAGAACTCTTGGACAGCATTTTCAACTTCCGCAAAATTATCAATTTTTTTCCATTGAAGAAAATGGGCCATGGATCAAAACAAGTAGTAATCCAAAGGTGCGAGGTCTGGACTGTATGGTGGATGAGAAGGAAGTTCAAACCCATGAAGTTCTGTATACATATCTGCTGATTGTTGAGGAGTAAGTTCGTGAGGAACCAGTCTACAGGTCTTTTTCACCTTCCCCATAAAGAAAAGAAGGCGACTAACAGTATCTTTCGACACACAAGTCCAGTGTTAGTAAACAAGCCTAGAAAATGCTCTAAAGGGATTATTAAGTATTGGTAAATAATAAATAGCATTAAGATATTTACAGACTTTTGAACTCTAGAATTTGATAAAACGGTGATTATTTTTTTTTTTTTTTATACGCCCTATTATTACTCATTTGAAATAATGCATCTGCCACAAACACCAGGACCAGGTTCGGGCACGTTTATAAAAACACCAGTTACTGATACCATAAAAAGGCTTACATTGGCCAAGGATGATCAAGATGTGCTTTTATCGCAGCACGTTCTATGTTTAATCCTTAAATCTATAGAACAAACTGTAGGATGCTGTCTTGTAATAAATAGAGCCCGCACGAAGAATTTTTGTTTTAAAAGCACATTTGTTCAAAATAGCCCCTGTTTACAGTATGCTATTAAGAGATTATTCTTTCACATAAAATATTATCACATTTAGAGCATTATACGTTTAATCACAAGCATATCTGCTTAACTAGCGCTACTGTTTCAAATAAAAAAAAAAAAGTCTAGGGTTGCTGATTTTCTTGTTCTGACGTTAGATAATCATTAAATTGGTAAATCCGATGACGGATAAGCGAGAAGTCAATGTAATATTCTTTCACTAATATATCAATGTGCTGATTACACAAATGAAAATTAGCATATTGGTTGTGGTTATAATTTAAAGAAAGAGGAGAGATAATATCCAGAAGTCCCCATTCTATTAAATTCACAAATTTGTCTATTCAATTGATTAAAATAACATCCAAGCAAATTTAAATCGTATTAATTTGTAGTTATTGTTGACGTATAGCAGTTGAAACAATAAATAAATTCGTCGAAAATTTCTCCATTATTTCATCATTTATTGATATTACTGAGACTTTTTTTTTTTCAAATTGTTTGAACAATGAACTTCTTTTTTTTTTCTCAGGAAAATTCTCCTCGAATATCAAACTCTAGGAAGTTATAAATGTATTAAATAAATGACAGGTGCCGTTGTCTGAAGTTTTTATTCGACTGTCTAACTCAAATGAATCCAATAAATTATTAATATTTTTTTCCGGAGATATTCCATTTTCATTAAAAGACAAAGAAAAATGATTATCAAATATATTAAATACAATACGATATGTATTGTATTATTATTTTCCTAGTATTATTTATACATTTCTAGTATTTTACTTAGTTTTAATAAACCTAAACGCAGTACGGTTTTAAGGTACTTGAGAGACCTTGAAATAATAATAAATAATATAATAAATAAAAAGAAAATAGTAGTCGAGGAAAACAAGTAGAAAATCATAAAATATATCAATGTAGAATTATTGATCCTTCGCCAAATCCAGTATTCTCTAGTGTAAAGACGTTTTTTATAAGCTACATACTATTGTGATCAATTAAATCTGTATAATTGAACTTCGGATGTAAATGATTGTGTAGGCTCAATCTATTTCAAATACTTTTTCTTTCTTTTTTAAATATATATTTTGCAGTTTAGCTTGGCAAACAACAGTTTAGCTGGGTGTTCCAAACAACAGGTTTTCTCCGAACAACTTGGTCAGCCAATTCGTCTACTTCAATTCAAACTTATGATCGAATTAAAATTATAATGTAGAAATAAAAAAATTCTTCTAAAATGTACTTTCTTAAAAAAAAAAATTAAACGGTTAAAGACCTGACATTTAAAGTCAAGATACTCAAAAACTCACTGATTTTGTAATGAATAATAGTGTCGTAATTCTGTTAGAAATTTACATCTAAACTAACTGCAGCATTGGTATAATAAAAATTTACAGAATATAGTTTTGAAAACGCAAACGCAAAAACTTTGTTTAAAATATAAATATTTGATTGATATAAAATATAGCATATTTTTATTATACATTAAAACCAGACTTTGTAATAAGGATTGATGAATTAATTGCCATTTCTATTGGAATGATTTTAAAAACTAGTTTTGAATGTTATACATTTATCATCAGTTCTAAAAACATACACCAAATTTCGAAACATCAACACTTTGTTACGTGGATTTAAAGATTTTTGTTTAAATGACTAGATAAAATTTCCAATAACCCCATTTTAAATTTTTTTCCAACAGGAGTGGAAAAATTCCAATTAGTCATAGGAAAACACCAAGCAATTTAACCAACCTGGCCCTTCCCCTTCCAATATGGATATATTTAAAATATCTGTTAGATCTCCTCAGGTGAGTACCAATATATTTGGTTACTTATCAAATATAACTTGTCTTAACTCTTTACCGGGCGTGCCTGGGATTTTTAAATACATTTCTTTCTTTTTTTTCTCTCTCTTTGAACGGCTATAGCCGCGCTAACCCCCACTCTTGTATCATCAAATTTAAGGTTAAATAAATGATATTATACAATAATGAGTAGGATAATGCGTCGGACATTACGTCATTTATTGAGCAAAAGGCCTTAAATATGTGTATCCTCTAGGCTACATCGCCTGTTAAATCGTTAAAATTAAAAGAACATATAAGAGCATACAATAAAAAGATCTATAATTCCAATTTCACTACCCATTTAAATGGAAATATTAGAAATAATAAAATCGTTCGAAACCAATTCATATTTTTGTTTAAATGACCTGATAAATAATTTCAATAGTCCCATTTTAAAGTTTTTTCTAGTGGAAACGGTAAAAAACGACGAATCACAGGGAAAACCGAAAGGTTTAACCTACCTACCTGAATCTTTCGCCTCTGCAAATTTATACCACTATAGATGCTGATCAGAGTTTGGCAAAATAAGTTTTCAAATAAAAATAATTCCAATAGTTGCAATTAATTCACCAATCCTAATTGTAATGATCCTTCAATACCATCATGCGTACCTCAAATGACCAGAATTTATCTTCATTTTCTTTATATTCAATACTCAAATCTTACGTACAAATAAGTACCAAAATTATAACATCACAAGAACTTCGATACATTTGGAAATTATTTTCAATGAAACAGTCTTTTAAAGAGTTTTTATTAACATCAATATTATTTTAAAATAGTATTTTGAAATTGAATTTCCTAAATAAAGTCAACAATTTTTAATCGTCCAACTATGGATGGTGAAATTTTTTTTCAGCCAATTCATTTTAAGATAGGGAGAATCCGTAGGAAAGGGAATATCTTCTTAACTTTTTGGAAAACTGTACCAATATCATTGATATATTTTTTTTAAATCGATGTCCGCACCGTAACGAAAAATTATTACTACTTAAATAGCATAGTTTTGAGTCTAATATCACGGTGTTGCCATTTTAGGTTGAGAGCACGATTCCGTAAATGATGGTATCAACTCGAAAAATCGGGTTCGTCTTTGTTATTTCTAACTGCGGCTATTAAAATAGCTGAATCAATTGTTGAAAGTAAATAAGGAAATTAAATTTACGAAGCTGGTGGTTGACCTTCCAAACTTAAAATCTGGCAAATACTGCAAATTATAGGACTGCTTGAGTTCAGCAATGAATCGAACTGATGCGCATAATTTGCCTGTGATACTGAAATACGGGTGGTTTTAATTTTGGTTATGACATAAATGCCTTGGGAACCGAAAAAAAAGGGGGTCTTTTAACACATGACAAAAGTTTCAACGCAACTAACTACTTTTAAATCAATTCTAGTAATATTCAGGTTCAGTTTTGGACTGAACCTATACTCCCTCGTTAGTAGTTACCTGAGTACAAGGAGTGTAAAGATAAGGGGGTAACTACTACGAGGTGGAGAGAGAGATAGAAAGAGGATGCCCGCAGGGTTCGGTCCTCGGGCCGGCCCTGTGGAAGCTAGTCTTTGATGAGTTGTTGGGGGGAGCTGCAGGAGAGAGGGTTCCTTGCCACGGCCTACGTCGACGACCTGGCAGTCATCGTGGCCGCAAATAGCAGAGCCAGAATCAAGACTGAAGCAGAGAGGTGTGCCAGTTTTGTGGAAGAATGGTGTGTGAGGAAGAAGTTGAGTATGGCGGCAGCCAAGACGCAAGCCATACTCGTTAAGGGCTCCACGGATAGGGCTCACCCTATCACTATGAACATTGCAAACGAAAGAATAAGACCAGGTGAGGAGGTGACATACTTAGGTGTTAGATTCAGAAGGAAGTTTGACCCAACCCCTCACCTGGAATACTTAAAGGATAGGGTGACCCTATCATTAAATGGACTAAGCAGGATAGGGGGTGCGTTCTGGGGCCTCAGGTACCCAGCTACGATGACCATTTACAAAGGTGTGGTCATGGGTATACTGAGGTATGCATCCCCTGCGTGGAGCCGAAACCTCAACACAACCGCAGAGAAGAAAACTGGCCACCATACAGCGATTGGCTCTGGTGCGTGTCACGAGGGCTTACAGAACGGTGTCGCATGAGGCGGTGCAGGTGTTGGCCGGAGCGATGCCCCTGGACCTAGTCCTCAGAGAGGACAGAGTGAAATACGAAGTCAAGAGGCAGGGGCTGGAAGCGCTTCCGGAGGGACTCCGACAGCGTGTCGGCGAGACCCCGAATCTTTGGAAGAAGATACTACGGGAGGACTCCATAGAGGAGTGGAATGGGCGGTGGGTGACAAGTGAGAAAGGTGCAACACTGAGGAAGTTCTTCCCCACCGTCCAAAGAAGATGGAAGCGAAAATGGGTCCTCCCGGACTACTGGGTCTCGCAGATGTTAACGATCCTGACATTATTCAAAATAAATTATTTAAAACTCACCTAAATACAGAATTATTATAAATTTACTGTTTCATCATTTTAGTTTTTTTTTTTATTATGTTTTTTAGGCTTTAGCTAGACGCCATTGGCCAAATCAGTTTAGTTTAACATACTAATAGTCCATTGAACGGCTTAGCCAAAAATGATATTGTTATGTGACTATATATTGGCAAGTATTAAAATAATCATCCAGTTTTCTCGTATTTTCTCTTCTCCTAAATGAATTTTATTTATCTATTTTTTTGTTTTCTTTTTCTTCTTCTGCTCGTAAATACACACGAGTATTTTTAATTTTAATTTATACTTATCGACTACTCCAACATTTACTTGACAACCGTTCAAAGCTCCCAATTAATTACTAAAGGAATAGTTACTATGTAGTAATTAGACCCATTGGGACATACAAAGTTGAGCTTTGGGGCTTCAGATACTTCGTATCCAATCCTTACAATTCAAAATCATTCATAAAATCTTCAACGCTCCTTATTATGTCACAAATAAATTTATCCATACTGATCTGTATGTTCCATATGCAGCTAATTTCATAATAAACTACACACTCACCCCAATCCACTAGTCTTCCAACTTGCTTCACACTTGATTCCCTTTAAGCCTCTGAGGAGCATGAAAAGAAGATCGACCTTCCAATAAGGAGCATTTATTGAAATGCAACTAGTGAGTGGTTCTTTACATGTTATAAGCAAGTTGTAATAATTGCCTCAAATTTACTTATTGTATGTATGTATACAGTTGTAAATATTCATAACTAGTTATATAACTTGAAACAGAATTAAGACAATTTTTCAACTAGTTTCATTTAAACTATGTATGTCGAAGAAAACAAAGTTCGAAATACCAGTGCCCTGTGAGGACATCGTTGTATAAGTGTTAAATTAGAAAGACTGCGCTGGGCAGGCCACGTGTGTCCAATCACTCAAATCAAAGTTCCACTCGTGGGAATCTGTACCAAGGACGTAGGGGTCTCGAGTCTGAGCCTGAGATGGAAGAGCAATGATGCAGTAGAAGCTAGAAATAATCTAGATAGGAGCGGTGCTGTATAGAGTTAGTTGACAAGACATTTCTTTGGTGCCGAATTGTAAATAGATTAGTAAGAAATTATTTTAATAATGGACATGGATAATATATTTTCGAAGATTTTCTGGCTGGGGTCTATACATTTCTAGTGTTATTTCAAATTCATCTTGATACGCTCTATCTCTGTATTCCTCGAATCGAAAATTTTCTAACAATGTCCTGATCAGAACTTTAATGCAGAATATTTTTTGTTTCTGAATGTTTTTGACTAAGACCAACGGTTTAAAAGCTATATTGGTTTTAATTAAAAATGTCACGTTTGTAACCCCAATTTTTCTCAACTTTGTTTATTTCAAATAATCATTAACTGTTGATTTAATTTAAGTAATTTGATCCTTTTAATTCTAAAATGTGAATAGGAAAATTATTCAATTATAGATAGACATATCTATGATCCATTGTTTTCCTAGTCAAGAAGAAATCGAATATTGTGGATAAAGCTATTGATTCTTTTGTGTATCATTTTAACAAGCTTTAGCTCTATTGGTGTTGATTCGATCGAAAATTTTTCCGTTAGTTTCCTTTTCAGAAATTTAATGGAGAATAGTTTTTGTTATATATCATTTGTTTTATAAATAATATCCTTGGAGGTTAATGAAATCTTTATCAATAATAGATATTGTCCTTGCCAAGATAATAGCTCATGAAATGATCTCTGAGCTATGTAATCTCTTTGATTATATCTATCGTGTAAATCTATTCTACTAATTAATAATGTTGGTGAATATATTTTATTTAATATTATGATTTTAAAAATATGAAACTATAGGTTTTATTACAAATTGACCAATTCATGGTTCAGCGCAAAATTGAAGGGTTTGGTGAATGAAGGGTTTACGTAACAAAACACAATTTTGAGTTATTTATGTTTAATTTTTTTTTTTCAATTCCCTTTTTCAGGAAAATGTAACTAAGCCTCTTCATCTTTTTCATATATCTTTTTTTAGTTATGAAATATTCAGATTTTGACTAACTAACACTTCTGCACATAAATAATTCATCTAATGAACTAGATTGTATTTTTTTTAAAATGTGACAACCCCTTCATCCACCAAACTCTTCACTTTGCATTCTTAAACTACCCTGATTTTTTACAACGTATGATTACGTATCCTGTGTACGATGTGTCCTAGTAGAGATAAGTATACCCTAATTGGGTTGGATACCGCTCTCCCTTGAACTTTTAATATACAATTGGTATCAATAAATACACTAACAGTATGAAGCTAATCATAGAATACATACAACGAAAGCGTAAAAACATCATAAGTATACGTGAAGATCTAGTATCGTATCATACCTTCTACAGTGGCTATGGGTGTCCTGTAAAAAGGATTAAACGAGAAGAAAGAGTCCATTTGAAAAAAGGAAATAGTTAATAAATTTTCAAAAGAAGAACAATTATTTTGTCGGGAAGTAGTATAGGATATATCTTCGGCCGTCAAAAATCGTTAGTTCGGGTAGATTTGAAACTACCAACCTTCAGTGATTATTAATACTAATAATCTAAAATAAGAAACAGTTTAACCAATCTTCAAAAGGACAACTATGCCAGAATATCATCCTATCCTCAAAAATCATTAGATTCTGACAGATTTCTTCTACTTCATATTCGTTAGATTCTCCAGATCCTATAAAAGGATTAAACGGAGAGTAAGAAGGTATTTTAAAAGACAAAATAATTTAATCAATTTTTAAAAGGACGAAAATTAGTTTGTTGGGAAGGAGAGGCAAAGGATATTTTTCGGCCGTAAAAAATCTGTAGATCTTGGCAGAACTGAAACAAGTACCCTTCATTGGCACCCAGACTATTAGTTCACAGTAACTGATATGCTCATCCCTATACAACATATGTAGAATATTTTACCACAAAAAATATTTTACAGGATATATGGTAAATGAGTGCGGATCATCAACATGGTTCACATATAAAGAGCCAGGAGGAAAAAAAACCGGTAGTCCAGTTTATGGATTAATTTTAAACTGAGGGGCCATCTGATATGATAGGAAGTGTACTTTATTTTCGTACATATTACTCTCGGTAAAAAAAAACAAGAATGATAGTTCTCATAAAATAGATAATTTGAATTCGATACAAAAACAGTAAGGGTCAAATCCTTGACCACTCCTTCCCGTCAATTTAACCTTCGTTCTTAAGAAAAAATATTATGTACTTTCATTTTTAAAGACACTTTCTCTTCCAGCTTAATACCTTTTACAGAACACTAAAAGACACTATTTCGAGATCTGCAAGGATCTAACGATTTTTTTTGACCAAAGGATATTCTGTCATTGATGTCTTTTTGAAAAATTGATTAAATATTTTCGTTTTTTAAACAAACACCCTTTCTTCCCCTTTAATCCTTTGGATATTGATTGTTTTAGTCAGTGTCCAACATATTTTTCGGCAGGTTGGAGATAGTCTCTCGACCCTATCTACCTCTACCTCTACTAAATTGGTACAATATAAAACAGTGGTGGTGGTTGGGGGTGGGGTTATAGCCCCTGCATTACGCACAAAGCCACTGATGGGTACTATCCTTATTCCCACTTACTGGCCAAGTTGGACTACCATGGGGTTTCCCCATGACCCTTCAATTTTCTGGTCACAAGCAAATAAGCACTGGACTACAGAGTTTTTCCCCCAAACAATATGCAATTTGATGATTTCCTAGTATTATTTATACATTTCTAGTACCTTAACACAATAATCTCAGCTTATAACTAATATTTAATATATAATTTCGCTTAAATCATTTATATATAAGATAATTATCACAAATTAATTTAGTTTTAATGAATCCAGTATACTGGAAACGTGGTAATTAAAAGATCTTGAAATAATAATAAATAATGGAATAAATAAGTAGAAAATAATAGTAGAGGAAAACAAATAGAAAAGCACAAAATATATCAATGTAGAATTATTGATCCTTCGCCGAATCAAGTATCCTGGAGGGTAAAGAAAACGACCTGATTAAAAGCAAATAAGTAAACAATAAAATAATCTATCCAATAAAAACATCGCTTTCACTATTGTGATCAATTGACTCCGTCGAATTCATCATCGAATGAACACTTACCAGATTGCGTGGTCTCAATCTTTAAATAAGTACTTTTTCTTTTTGATGATGCACTGTTATATTTGGAGTGTTAAGATTTATTTTTGGTTTCTAAGATTTATTTTGTGTAGGGGGAAACGATTATCTGGGTTAAGAGAACATTTTTTGAGAAAATAATTTTTCACGTTTTAGAAATGGATCACGGATAAATTTTATTTTTCTTAAAACTGCCAAACAAGGGGAGGACACATTCACTCTCTCACAGACCTTGTTGGCAATTTTTTTCGAGGTTTCTGGTCAAAAAATATTTTTACTAATTGGCCCTAGAAACCGAGAAAAAACAGCACTAAACTAATTTATTTTACATCTCGAGTTGAAAAATGATATTGTCGTGATTTTTGCACCAAAATTTTTATTTTTGAATGCATATTTAAGGAAAAATACAGCCGTTCTATGGATTTTTGTTTAAGTTAATAAAAATCTAAAAACATGATTAGATCTTCTAGCAAACTACCTTCATATAATTTTTTACAAAAAAAAAAAAAAAAAAAAAAAAAAATGACATATTAGAATTTAGCATTCTAAAGAACCCTTAAATAAGAAATTTCATCCAAATAGAAAAATAAAAAATCGTAACCTTCAAATTTTTTCCAAAGCATTTTTTTCTTTAATTTACAAAAACTTGAACTACGGTTAGACGGTTAAGCGTATCATTTTCATATTTTGACCCAAAATATATTATGGTAATACGTTTGAAATGTTTTTGGTTTCATCCTCCTCTCTGGTTTCGATTCCAAGTTAAAAATCAAAATATATTTCGGATTGTCCAACTTTTCAATTAGGATTTTCTTCCCCTTTTTTTGCATCGAATTTTGCCATTTATAAACACCAAAAGGAAGCTGAGGCTCTTATATTTCTAGAGATAGCAGTACAACAGTTGAATATGCGTAAAATGTAACAATGTAATGGATATTTCAAGAAAAGTTACCAATAATCGGTTTAAAAATTCCATACCCCTTGAAGAGGGAGAAAAAAAAATTATTGAATAAAAGTTGTTCAATGTTCTTGAGGGTGTTGAATTCGAACCTGTTGTCACTTTTTGTATACAAAAAATGTTTAAAGGTAGTTTGCTTGAAGATCTAATCATTTCTTTATGAATTTATTTGAAGTGCTTCTAGTGAGTAATTCTTCACATGTTATTTACAAGCCATTGTATTCACTTTCAACACATTTACTTGATGTATATATTTTGTACAGTTGTAAATTTCAATAGATTTGTATGAATAAAAATAAAAAAATTTAATTAACCTAAACAAAAATCTGTATTACCGGGTTTTTTTCCCCCCCATAAATTGTCACTCAAAAATAAATATTTTGGTACCAGAATCATGCTGATATCATTTTTAAACTACAGATTTAAAATAAATTAGTTTAGTGCTATTTTAAATCTAATTAAATTTTAAATTTTTCGCCTTCCAGGGCCCATTAGTCGGAACGGCAAAATTCACTTCTCATATTTTTTGACCAGTAACCTCTATACCAATTACCAAAGAGATCCGTGATTGACTGAGTGTATCCTCTCCTTGTAAGTTTGACTACATTATTTTTTGCCCCTGACCCTTCATATAATTGTCTTTATATTTCATCGAGATTTATAATTGCCATTATTTTAAGAGTACTATAAAATAACCAATATTCAAATGACCCGATAAAGTAGATGAGATAATATAAGTATTTCACCTAAAGAGTCAGAAGTTGGAATAGAGTCGTAAAGAAAAGGGCTTGATGACTCGTTTTGGTGATACGATTTGAATAAAAATGCAGTCCAACTGGGGTTGGGTGTGACCCCGTTGTATTGGCTTAGCCATAACCCTATGAATAATGTAAAACACAATTTACATGTAGCCAGGGGGAGTTCTGTCCGCTAAACAGGTGGGATGGAGAGGGTAACTTCTAGGACTGCTCTTCCACCCCCGTGGCTCTAATAGCCTCTCCTTATCTCAACTTGAGCACTAGGGCGTTTAATTAATACCACGGCTATCATCTTCAACGGCTTCCAGTCCAGGATAACTACATATTAAACGGGGTCTATTAGCTGGAAAATTAATCGATAGCAGATTTTTAAATAGTAAGAGAATAATAATGCAACCCACTTTGGACTAAAGATTAAACGAAGAGGTTTTGCTCAGTTAAGTAGATTAATAAAATAAGAAATTGGAACCAATCCAGTTTGAAGTAATAATAAGCCATATTTTTTAAACACTCTCTGATGAAACTGCCTTTGTCTTATTGTTAGCCAAAATGATTCCCATTAGTATATTAGCTAACAGTTATATAGGTAAATTACATTCCATTTGTTATCCACGAACACAGACTACGTAAATTTCAAATCCAACCACATTGAAAATACTACCGTCTATAAGGCTACACCCAGCAGGATATCCTTGTATTGCTGAATGCTTGACTGACCCCACAGACTATGGGCAACACATGGAAAAATGGAATTTACCTTCCTAAAAACTAAGGATATATATAATAAAAAAAATCTCTCTATGAGGTTAAATTGCGTCATTATAAATAGTTGTTCGTCCTGAAAGCTTATATGCCTCTGAATGCTTGTTTCTCAACAAATGGCGAGAAATTGAAAATATGGAGCATTGACAATGTTCGGAGGACTTTGGATTGGAAGGATTGAATACGTTTAATATTGGATTGTCTTGCTGTTCCCCATAGTTCAAGTCCGTAGGTCCAAATAGTTTTAATATTGTTTATATATGAGGAGGTTTGTTATCAACTGAGAGATGAGAATTCCTGCCTAGTAGTCTGTAAAGTTGGCTAAATCTCCTGTTTAGTTCTTGTCTTTTTAGTCTAGTGTGAGGGTTCCCAAGTCAGTCTTTTGTCAAGATGAAAGCCAAGGTAACGTACTGTGTCGGATATAGGTATAGGGATATTATTGAAGTGGATGGGCGGACAGGATTTGCGGCGAAGAGTAAAAGTTATATGATTGCATTTGGCTTCATTAACTTTTATTCTCCACTTGTTGCACCAAGCTTCTATCTGAAGAAGATGTGTTTGGAGGTTGAGGGAAGCAAGTTTAGGATCTGGATGGGATGATAGGATCGCAGTATCATCTGCAAATGTGGCTTAAAAAGGTATTAGGATTGGTTGGTATATCAGCAGTGAAGAGATTATAGAGGACAGGACCTAGGACACTACCTTGTGGCACACCGGCATCAATAGGATAACAGTTGGAGAACTCTGAGCCACAGCTAACTCGAAAGGAGCGATTTGAGAGATAGGATCGTAGGACTAGGTATAGGGATTGGGGTAAGTGCGTCTTGAGCTTGAAGAGCAAGCCCTGGTGCCACACCCGGTCGAAAGCTTGCGCTACGTCCAGAAATGCACCAGTGCTATACTGCTTGTTTTCAAGGGCAGAGGATACGTGATCAACAACACGAAGACCTTGTTGAACAGTGGAGTGACCAGTCCGGAATCCAAAATTGGTGGGAAGGGATGCTTTGGGATTCGAGTATAGGTAGGATTCGTTTTAAAAGGATTTTTTCAAAGATTTTTGAAAGGATGGGAAGAAGACTTATAGGTCTATATGATGAGGTTTTGTTGGGAGGTTTGCCTGGTTTTAGGAGAAACAGAACGATGATGGAATGTTTCCATATCAGAGGAAAAGTGGGTTGTGCGAAGGATACAATTATAAATATAAGTAAGGAATATGATCGCTTTTTTTTGAGGAAGTTGCCCGGAGAATCTGGGTGGTGAGAAGATCATATCCAGGTGATTTGCGGGGTTTCAACTTTTTTAAAAAAGAAATTTGACCTCAGAGGGGTTAACAGCTTTAGGAGGTAAGGAGAGAGGAATCGGTGAAGTGAGGAATTGATGAACTTTAGCAGTGTGGGAGGGGATTTGTTCGGAATGGGGGATAAAAGGTGCTGGAGAGGTGCTTGGCAAATTCTTCTGCTCTGTTCACATCTGAGGCAGCCCAGGATCCATCTTGACGTCGGAGAGGATGGGAAATATTGTGATATTTGAGGATTTTTTTTAGTTGCATTCCAGAGGGAGTTGTCTGAGGTAGAGAGGGAGGAAAGATATGAGTGTGTAGGATTGGGATCTAAAGGAAGCCAATTTCTTTTTAACTAATTTGGTATAATGGTTATATGTTCTCCGGTCTTCAGGATGCTGGTAGTTTGCCATAGGGATCTAGAATGACGTTTGGTTTGGATAAGGTCTATTAGTTCTTGTGGTAGAGGATTTTTTTATACGGTTTTTTATAGGAAGGTTGGGGAAAGATGAATTCCAAGCTGCTTGTTGAATCAATTTGTAAAGGAGTTGGTAGCATCATCTAGTTCTTGGGGTGTTTTCAGGGACACTCTGAGGTCTATGGAATCGGTTAGGTATTGACGAAAGAGGTTCCAGTTTATTGGGCCTCTAATAAATGATGGGGGAGGAAGGTTTGGTATCGGTGATAAGGATAGGGTGAGGATTAGAGGACTGTGATCAGAGGAGAGGTTGTCTAGGCGTTTTATGGAGTGATTGATAGCACCTAGACCTGTGTAAATGAAAAAATCAAGGAGGTCAGGATTGCGAGTAGGATCTGTTGGCCAGTAGGTAGGAGAGCAGGGAGAAATGTAGTGGCAATGGTTGGAATTGATTGCCGACAGTAACATTCGGCCACGGGAATTGGTGGTTCTGGCACCCACTGTTGGTGTTTTGCGTTGAGGTCAGCACCTAGAAGGAAGTGGTTTCCCAGTGAATCAAGGAAGGAACTGAATTGGTTGTTAGAGACAGTTTTTCCTGGAGGACAATAAGCTGCAGCTATTGTAAGAGGGAAGGGGAAGGTTTTGATAATAACTGCAGTTGTTTGTAGGAAGCTATGATTCGGTAAAGGTAGTAAGTAATGGGAGAGGGAATGATGGATGATGACGGCAGTACCACCATGAGCTTTTCCGTCCGGGTTGATCCGTCCGATAGGTCTCGTATTGTGCTATTTGAATGTTCTGTTACTAGTTAGTCGAGTTTCAGTAATCAGGGCTATATCAATGTTACTGTCGCGTAGTAGTGCTGTCAACTCGTCAGTCATGATTCCGAATACCGTTCGCATTCCAGAGGAGAATGGATAGGGAAGGTATCATTTAGGGATTTCTTTGGGCAGGGATGATAATGTGGGATAATGCATTGGTTAGGAGTGATATAAGGGGTGTGATCATGGACCGGAATTCCGAGAGGAAGAGTTGAGTATGGTTGTGATATCATTAGCATTAGGAGGAGGCGGGATATGAACTATAGGTAGATTATTTTTATTGGGCTGGGTTACGGGATTTTGCGGGAGCTGGTTCTGAGGCTGAGGGTTCTGGTTAAGGGTTGGATACTGGGATTTCATTATAGATATTTTGAGGCTGGGGTTGTGGCATGGCCCTGCTACAATAGGTTGCTCTCCGCCGCCCATCATGTTAGCGTAGGAGATGTTGCCGTTTGCTAGTCTAGAGGGTTGTCTCATTGCTGGCCTTGCTTCTTCATCCTTGCTTGGGTGGGTAGGAATCGAGCCTTTAGTTTCTTGTAGGTTTCACATCCTTTGTAGTTCGCTGGATGACCCTGGTGGCATAAAGCGCATATGCTGGATTGTCACGCGGCTTGTTACAATCTTCCGTTTTGTGTGGATCCCCGCACCTCACACATCTTGGCATATGGTGACAATACCGCTTTGTGTGTCCATACGACTGACAATTATGACATTGTACAATGGTCCCTTTTTTGGGTATGGCTTTTCAACTACTACATTTGTGTAGTAGAGCTCTTGATGTCGTAAATTTTTTCAAACTCCTGGGGTGGGCTCGAGGGTCGACAAAAAAATAATGGTTAAGGGAATTTTGTTACCTGCTCCAGGGTGCATTTTATTTCTTTTACCACATTGATAATTTGGCGAACTTTGAAGCCCATTGCAGTGAGCTCTTCTTTCTAATATGTCTGCCGGTGTTGTGTGATGCAGGGCGCCGAATCACCACTCTTAGAGATTTTTTCATTTTTAAGCTGATACGTGTGGAAATCAGCTTTTGTTTCGCTTAAGTATTTAACAATAGCGCGGTATGTCTCAGGTGTTTCAGGTTGTATCTTGGTGTCGTTTGTCCTGTTTACACATGAATAGCCTCCAGAAAATAAAGAGAGAAAAATATTAAGGAAAATATTAGGACCAAGAAAGAATGAAGAAGGTTTTAAACTAAAAAGTAATATGGAAATATATCAAAACATTGAAAGGTTGAGTGATGCAATGAGGAAACGTAGATTGACGTTTTGTAGGCGTTTGATGAGAATGGGAGAAAGAAGACTGACAAAGAAAATTTTCTAACACAGCCTCCAAAAACAGAATACATCGATACGAATGGTAAAGGAGGATAAAGGAGGGTGGCAAATGTACAGTGGATTATATGAGGGATAGAGACAAATTTCGGACAGTAGTCAACAGGATCAAATTTCCGGAAATGGATGAAATCCAAATTAATAGACGGTGGTCAGATA
Source organism: Euschistus heros (assembly GCA_003667255.2). Classification (NCBI taxonomy): domain Eukaryota; kingdom Metazoa; phylum Arthropoda; class Insecta; order Hemiptera; family Pentatomidae; genus Euschistus; species Euschistus heros. The sequence continues at coordinate 2,341,000 of RCWM02000060.1, forward strand.
AAAGAAGAAAGCATCAGGCGGAGGTAATGAAGAGATCTTGGAAGGAACGGAAGAGCAAGAAATGAATTGTCGAGCGTAGTCCACATATGGCCGAACTCGTAAGAAGAAGATAGTATAATTATTTACTTTTTACTAGCATCGATAAATATATCTTGTATTATAGAAAGCAAAAAAAAAAAAAAAAAAAAAAAAAAAAATGAATTAATGAATTCATAAGACACCCAAAGAAATTACATTTCAAGTGTTGTCTGCCACTATCATGAAAATGATTTAAACGTTAAGGTTTCCAGTTCTGGAGTGTCCAGTATGTCATTGACCGTGAAAAAACAGTCAGTCTGAAGATCTGCTACAAAGTCAAGCTTAGCGATCAATTATTTGTCATATCAAAATATACTTTAGTTCGAAATTTTAATCGTTTCAATGAAATTGAAATGGTGGATCAGTAGGAATCCTTAGGATTCTAAGAGAACATACATACTATGGTCTAGTTGGAGCTATAGCCTCATTGCTATTTTCACGCATAGCTGTAATTTTAACTAAAAAATATAACTTAAACCAATTTTTAATGTAAGAGTCGGTAATTGAGAAGTACAGAATATTTTCAATATTATTAGCCATACATCGGTCGATTTTCGAACTTCACTGGGATCCAAATATCGCAACACATACAATTTATAACTTTTTCATAACAATTTCATTGATAATAAGTAAATTGCATTATAAATTCCAAGCTTCTACAACACCGTACCTTTGTAACGTCATACAGAATGGCGCTCGCCACCTATCGGTCGATTTTCAAACTTCACTGCTCATCGCCGATTTTTCGCTTTTTTAAAAACAATTTAATTAAAAATATGTATACTATATTATTTCTAAACCTTCTTTGAACTATGAAGATGACGAAAATAAAATCTGGTACAGGTTAGTTCTGTAGTTTTCGTGGTTAGTAATCACAAACGAAAAATGGCTTATTGTTTTATATAATAGACATAGATTAAAATTAAAAAAAATAAAAAAGAAGTACAGATAAATAATCTACTTTCTTTTTGCAAAACCGATATTATTATTTGTTTTACAAACAGAAATTAAACATCGTTTCAATCGCCACATTTTCCTTATGTAACACCTGAGACATCAGATGCATTTTCTGGCTGTAGTCGTCATGTATTTGTATTTGTCGGTCCATCACATCTTTATATTTTGCAGTTGGTTCGCATATATCTGTTTGAAAATGTTTCAACATTGTAGGGGTACTGTTAATGAATGTTGATTATCGGAGGGAAAAGAGGTCGTTTGATTTGACTTATAGGTACCCCCACCTCTTATAGATCTCTATTAAGCATTTTAAAGTATTCTCACCTAGAATTAGATTTGTCACAAATCAAATATAATATGGGAACCTGTGGTGTACAAGGTACAGTAATTGATATTATTAGTTTTATGGATAAATAAATAAAGATAGAGGTATAGTAGCAATACTGATAAGATTCATTTCTAGCTTTGAAAGCAAAAGCCAACGCAAAGATTTAAATTGAGTAGCACATCACATGAAACATACGACAACTAGTTAATGGGCTAAGATGGGGGAGATGGAAGTTGGTACATGTAAATATTAGAAGGGCGAAGAATTTACTTCTTTGGGGAGCCTCGTCTATGTTTTAAGCTATTCGATGTTTCTTCTCAAAGAGGCCATTTTTTACCCTTTTTTTCGAATACAGGAATGTTATCCATCCACTGTTCAGAGTGAAAATTATGCTATCGAAGTGGTATAAAGAATTGAAAAAAAATAGTAAAGACTAGAAAGGCTAACTATGACTTTAGTCCACTAGTCACAAGCAATTAAAACAAAAAGTTGGTTACGTAAGTTCTTTATTCAGTATTATACCTAGAAGTTATTGATTTTTGTTAATATGTAAGCTTTCTTAAAGGTTAGTATTAATGTATGAATAATTAAACTTTTTGACAAAAAAGAAACTAAAAGTTTCTATTCCTACAATATATAAATAACTGTAACGATGAATCCAAAATAAAAATTATAATCAATAAAATTCATTTCAATCAACCAATTTTTAAGCGTACAAATATAAATGAATAAAAATGGCCGACTAGTCGGCGATATTTGCTGGCTTATCGGCCCATGATTTTCTTTAGTTAGTGAATTATAAGTTAGTACCTGCGAAAGCTGTTTCATAAATATAGTATCCGTACTTTACAATTTTATGTCTAACAGCTTTTTATCCGGGGACTGGTTCCGCAAAGAAAAATACTTATTTTAGCGGAAACAAATTACTGATAAAAAAATATTTCTTTAAACCCCTTAATTGAATTGATACAGTGAGGCTAGAGGATAAAACTTCGAAACTTGTTGCTCGAAGGCCGTGAAATATTCATGGGCCAGCTCTACAGCTCTACAGGTTTATCATCAACTGGCTATCATTAGCCCTGCCCTGTTATAGCGTTACCACTTTTAATAGCATATTCAGTGGCAAAGTTATCAATCATCCCTCAACATGAATGATACTGATCTGCAGTCAATTCGATACAGACAAGACCCCCTCTTTCTGACTTATACACCCGATCTCAAACAACTTCTGCATTCAATGCTTGTTTCTCATATCAAACAAGCTTAATCCCTCAAAACACTCAAATAGGTCTATATTCAGTACCTCTCTAAGCGAAGTGGTGGTAACTATATATCTAATAAATTAAATTATATCATGTTCCTGCATTTCTGGAGTCCTATCAATAACTTTTTTCTATAATTTAGATAGAACTTTTCTCCTCAATACAAATTCCTAAACATTCTTAAGGGGTCACCTGTGGTATAGTGGTTAGCATAGCAACCTACTAATCCCAAGATCGCGGATTCGCAGCCCGGCAGATGACCTTAGGATTTTTTAAAGGGAGTAAAAAATCCTTAGCTATGCCGTCCTTCGGAAGGGACGTAAAATGGGGGTCCCGAGCCTGTGCGATGTCAGGTACTCGTTAAAGATCCCTATCCTAATTATTAGCCATAGCAGCATAAAGTGACGTTAAACGAAATAAAGAAACAAACAAACATTCTTAGAAATATGAAGATGACGTAGTTAAAACATCGCATGTAACCTCTCTCTTTGTAACCTGTCGTGTAAAACGGCGCTCGCCAACTACTGTCAATTTTCAAACTTACCTCTTGTATTATATTATCGTTTTTTTAGTAAAAAATTAATTGAAAATCAGTAGATTTTATTATTGCTAAACTTTCTCGCTCACTTTGTATATAAGATTTAGATACTTTTATAATATGCTTTGCATTACACTAAACATTGTACCAGAGGAATTTATTTTTTATTTCATTTATAGGGTTAAAACAAGTTTTTCTTATTTTTATCATTGATTTTCATATCTTTAGTTAGTATTTATGAATGTATCATCTTCATTATTATAATTTTTTTTATAAATTTATTTATGTATAAATAAATTTGTACAGACCATTAATGGTCCGTAGCACCCTCTAACAACTTCCGCCAGTCTGCTCGTTGTTGGGCAGCTCTCCACCAATCTCCGACTCCACAGTGTCTTTTATATAGCCGCCTCTTAGGCAGAAATTTTCTTCAGAAGAACCGACCCATACCAAAATAACATCGGTTGGCAATGAGCTTTCGCCTCTCGATTTCTTTTGAAGTTTCATTATCAGCGGTTGCAAGTGACCCCAAGTAGATAAACTCTTTCACTTGCATGAAAGAGTATCTTCCGTCCGGTTGATTCCTCAAGAGAATCAAAAGAAAACTTCTTTTTTGAAAAGTTTGAAATGAAACTATAACATTACTAACATTGCTGGCAGTAGGCACTTAATTTTAGGACAGTGTGCTGACAAGAAACTCCAATTTTAATTATATACATATGCCTTTGTATTTATTGAAGGCATCACAACCTGCATTCTGAGACCGTCCCACGATGTCTAAATCATCAGCATATCCGAAGATTATAATTTACTAATTTTTATAAATATAGATATAGTACTTTAACAAATATATATTTTTTAATTACTGTTTTTTTTTTTTTGTTTTTTTTTTTAAGGCTTGGTGAATGACAATGGAATAAATCGTTTAATTGTTTGAAAGAATACAGATAATATTGAACTAAGCAGGTTTCAGCGTTCTTTAAGTATCAGTGATTCTTAAGAACTTTTTTTATTTCACCTCCCTCCATTTCCAAGGACCACTTGATCTCCTAAGCTATTGAACCGTTTCCGATGCAATATTAAGAGCGTAGCGGTTAGTTGCTGTTGTTTTTAACTGACGAAAAGATTAATCGTGTTACTAATGAAAATAATCTACGAAATTTAATTTCATTTCACTCAGAACCAAATTCTATAAAATGTTTTCAAAAGTATAAAACAAATGTTTTCTCTAATAAAAAAAAAAGAAAGAAAAATAATATATGTATGGATATAGTACCACTTTTCATAAAAAAAGTTTATGGTTGTTTATTTAACGATAATAATAAAATATACATGAAATATTATTATGATAAAAATAAATTACTAATATGATATACAGTGGTGCTCAAAAGTTTCCGGCCACTTAAATTATTTTAAATATTTGATCTCGATTAACACTGTTCAAAGTGGAATTATATGGTCTAATCCTAGTAACAAATACACCCCTGAAAACATACCTTTCGCTGACCTGTAAGAAATTTCTTATCTACAATTGAGGATTTTCATAAGTTCTCATAATCATAAGTTCCCGGCCAGCCTTTGTTGTGACTGTTTGCAGAGGGTTAAATACAAGCTGATCTAATTAAGTTTATGCCTGATACTGAGGCTATCGATATGTCTCCACACACCAGTCTGTAGCTTCGAGAAAAAATCCTCTCTCTCTCTCCGAGGAAGGTTAATCCTCCTGAAATTCGTGGCAATCCTGGCCTAGAGGATCGATTAAGGAAAGGAAGGCGAAAGAGAACCTCAAAAAACAATAATAAAGCCCTTAGAGAACTTTAAAAATTGAACTCAGAAAGATGTGCAGAGGACATCTATGGAGAATTAAAACGCCTAAACATCGCTAATATTAGACGTGTAACTGACATTTGGTACTTCCATGTGTGTGGCTCATACGACCAAGCCACTGTGAAGAAACCATTCATCAGCAAGAAAAATCAGAGACCTCGCCATCAATTTTGCCGTGAGTATTTACATTGGACTTTGAATAAGTGGAAAAATGAGGTCTTTTTGGACGAAAAAAAATTCAGTCTGCTAGCTGGTGATAGGAGGTGGTGTGTAAGACGACCTAGAGGCACAATGAATAATTTTCAATAGCAAATACCAACTGTTATGTTTGATAGTTGAAATGTAACGGTGTGAGTATGTGAAGTATTGTGAGTAGAAATGTATTTTCAGCTTATGGTGCTGGAACCTTCGTGCTCATAAACGAACGTATGACCGGTAATATTTTCAGGAATATAATGCGAAATAATTTACTGTATATGGGCGAAAAAAGAATGGCCGCTGTTGCATTTTAAGCACAATAACGAACAAAAACACATACCAGCTATAGTACCCCAGTTGCTTGAGTCAAAAAAAGGGGAGGTTTTGAAGTAGCTGGCTTAAAGTTCGGACCTTAAATTGATAGAACATTTACGGCAGAAAGTGATAGAACGTTTAAAATCCGGAAAATCCCAAAACCATAATGAAATTTATCAAAAATCACCGAACACTGGCTGTCCATTCGATAAGATAGAATTCTAGCCTTAATAAATTAGATGTCCCAATGGTGTTCATCTGATATTTCTGCGAAAGGTATGGCAACTAAATATTAATAAAAATTTACTGAAAAAGCAATGGGGTAACCTCCTAAAACTAATAAAAGGTAAACAATTAGTTTCCTTCATCGGCATATATTATTTGTTTTTCTTTAAATTAGCGTATTTCATTTACAGAAAACTGTTTAATTCTTTATAAAATCATAAATGAAACTAAAATTTAAAAAAACAAACATATAAAACGGAAGTTAAGATGAAATTTCGAGGTGGCCGGAAGCTTATGATCACTACTGTAGATCAATGATCATAATAATAAAATAACTAGACAGTTTTCCTTCGAAGTTAAAATATAAAATTAAAACAAATTAAACATAGGCAAATTAAAACTAATTCAAATTAAAAAACAAAACAATAAACTATATATCAAAATAAAAACAGTACGAAGTTGGTGATGAAAAGTGAGTGAAACTAGTGTTGGGCGACTGGGTCACAGCCGCAACGAACCCACGAGAGATATAATAGTGGTCTTACGTCTGCATCCAAACAAACAATGACGAAAATCAAACAGCGTCTTCATTGAGATGTCCATTATTTACTGCATGGTCCTAAATAGCTCGAGCTGATCTAAAAATAGAACCGCTACTTAGCAATGCAGCAGAGTAAGGCGGTTAATAATTATTAACTTTCATTGTTCTCACTCATATTATTATTGAAAAATTATGTCCTTTAGGTCTATTGAAGTTAATCAAGTTAAATCAGAGCTAAATACGAAATAATTAAAAACTATAAGCTATTTACAACAGATACACTGGCTACACACACGCTACCACAGATACAATATATAAGTTAGTTCATTATCATGTTATGAACTAATGTAAGTTAACTAATGTAAAGAAGAAATAAGAAAAAAATAAAATAGTAAGACAATATTATTTATATATATTTATTATTCACTAATTAAAGTTATTCTACGTGTATCTGTTTTCGAAACAATATTTGATTAGACTTATAAGTCTAGTTTACAACTTGTTACACAACTTGGGGTTTATCAAATAGTTTACAAATACTACTATAATATTGATTGTGTCCCTAATGACACAATAGCTTCATCTATTAGTGTCTGATCTGATTGATTATAATAGTATCATTTCGTGTAACCTATTCTAATCTAATTAGAGACATTTAGAGTATGGTAAATTCTGTTTAATGATGTTGTAATTTTAGAAGAACCTATGGATAATATTGCATTTTGAGCATTTAAAAAAAAAAAAATTCTTTATGCCGGCAGTACACACTCGCCGAGGTGCTCGTCAACGAGGCCACCCGAGCCGAGCGGAAGCGAGCTGTGTACACGAAGAGTGCAAGTACACACTCGCCGAGTGCCTCGTGGACGAGGGAAGCCGAGCTTTGTAGAAGTGGGTAGTTCAGTTATATAAGCTAAAGCTAGTGTTTTATTGGAAATTAATGAAGATGGATGTGAGGATTCTGGTTACAGCAGTTGCAGCTATTGCAGCCGACGCATATTATAATTATGTGTACATATCCACGAAAAAATTACAAAAATAAACGGAGATGGTAGTTAAAAACATTCATCGGAACAGGACTGGATAATTCCAAATTTATTTGATATTTTCTGATTGGTTATTTACTTTAAGCGAGTTTTCGAAGAAAATTTCGCAACTTTAATTAACTAATTAGAATTTCTTTAATTAGAAGTTGCAAAAACCCACTTAAATAACTTTTTAGGATTTCATCAAGTAATAGTTAATTAATATTATTAGTTAATTTGTACATTTTATTTATTGCTTATATATATAAATATATATATATATATATATATATATATATATATATATATATATATATATATATTATTATATTATTAGTTAATTTGTACATTTTATTTATTGCTATATATATATATATATATATATATATATATATATATATATATATATATATATATATATATATATCATTAGTATATATTATTAGTTAATTTGTACATTTTATTTATTGCTTATATATATATATATATATATATATATATATATATATATATATATATATATAACTTTAATTAACTAATTAGAATTTCTTTATTTAGAAGTTGCAAAAACCCACTTAAATAACTTTTTGGGATTTCATCAAGTAATAGTTAATTAATATTATTAGTTAATTTGTACATTTTATTTATTGCTTATATATATATATATATATATATATATATATATATATATATATATATATATATATATATATATATATTTTAAAATATAAAAAATATATTGGCTAAATGAACAAAATAAATTGTCTAAATGAAGCCATTAAGGAATATTTTTTTTCTCAATTTCTTAGTTAATCTTTTTTTTTCTTTAGTTCCTTAATTAGTAAGGAACTGGAAATTGAATGAAGGAAGCGTTAGAATGTGATTAAACGAAACTTAGATGTGAATAACAGAAATGCCTTGCCATTCACAGAAATCTGAATCCCGAGCTTAGGCGAGTGTGTACTGGGTCGGTTCGCCTCGTCGCTCGTTTCCTCTCGGTCCTTTGACTCGTGGCCAGAGACCGACTTTTTTCGGAGCGCTGCCGAGCCGAGCAGAGCTAAGGCGAACTAACACGAGGTGACCCAGTACACGCTCGTGTTCGCCTGCATTCGTCTTGCCTCGGCGAGTGTGTACTGCCGGCATTACATTTTCCCTTAGGAATATGCTCCTTCATCTTCTTAATTATTCTAGTTGTTTTTAAATATTTAGATTTTGCTACTTAACACTTGTGCACACAAATCATAGCTAGCCAAATAGATTACATTAGGTATAAAGTGTATTTTGGAACCATTATTTTTCGATTGCTATTCAGTTAATTAGGGCTCTGTCGATTCTTGAGAAATGAATTGGTACCGAGAATTGATGATCCAAAGTCGCTTCCTAGGAAACGATCGGTACTATTGTCGTTGACGATAGATTTTTTTTAACCTTATTATTTAATTAATATATATCGATTGTTCAAGATCAATAAGACGTAGTGCATAATTTAAAACATTTCTCTTCAAAAATCAAGCATTGGTTCAGTAAACCAAAAGTCAAATTAAGATATGTATTTGCTTTTGAAAAATAAATTAATATAACTACAATTTATATTTATACCGAAGGTATAACTCTAATGAAAAAGAAAACAACAAACAATAGCACCATTTTATTTTATCCAGGAATAAAGGAAGATTAGTTTTAAAAACTATAATAAGAATTTATTAGATGTATTATTTCTTTGAACATTGCCTAAATTGTATTTAACTTATGTACTATAAAATGTAGATAATAAATACTGATTGCTTTTTAATACGTTTTTATTAACTTTACCTGTATCTAAAGGAATCTTTCGTCATAATTTTCACCAATTTCCAGCAATCTGATAAACTTATAAATTTGCACACGTTTCAAGGACCAATGGCAATACAATAATTGAGCAACTTTGTTCTAATGTTCTAACTTATTCTAGTTAAATTATCCCCAAAATGGGAGTCTGCCTTGCAAAAGTTGAAGTTGTAGGCTTTACGTTTTTATGTGGTCTAGACGGGTACTGAGAATAAAATATCAAAAATTAAACTAAATTTGATAAGGAGAAAATGTTTGGGGAGCAAAAAAAAGACCCAAAACTTTTGGACTTTTTTAAGATTTTTGAAAAAAACAAATAGAAAAATACTTTCAATCGAAAAATGTTTTATTTATAAAATTAAATTTTATTAAATTGTGCGTCTAAAGACATCCCTTAAGCTGAATTTGATTTAGGCGTTTCGCCACTATCGATTGTCAAACATCGAAGAATTTCGCCGACTTAGAAAATTAGTTTTGGTCATGTTTAAGAGTATACAACGCAGAAATGGCTAATTCAATAAAAATTAAAAAATGTTATCTACTAATAGTTGTAGATCATTTCATTTTGTGAAATATGTGATTTTTAAAGTAAAAATTTGCCTATGTCTACTCTGAGATATGTAAAAAAAAAAAAGTTAAAAAATACAAACAAATCACGAATAGTACAGAGAAATCAACTTCGAACCTTAGACTCAAAAAATTAAAAGGCTGCTGCAAATAGTTCACCACACTTAGCTTTTTAGTTAGATTTGCTATATAAGCATGTTTTTCTAGTTTTTTCTTTCAACTATATTTTTTTAAACTAATATATTTATTCAATAAATATTGTTGTTTATTTTCAAATATATTTAGTTTGCTTTTTAGCTCTAATAACGATTTTTTTTTTTTTTTTTTTTTTTTAATAGTAACTTATATTTATCGAGCAACGAGAATCCAATTTTCGGTACCGGTTCCGGTATCGAGAATCGAAAAATTTTGGTACCGACACATCACAACAATTAATCATTGTACTGCCTGATGGATAAATTGTAAATTGTAATTTAATTCAAATTAACCCTACAACACACCCTTTTTATTAACTACCTGTTCTAATAGGTTATATTCTAATTAACTTCTGCATCGCATTAGCGGATAATGAATAGACTTTTTATGAATAGCACAGCCTGTTTTCAGTCCTAGCCTTTTGATGTGGATGCATGAGATGTCAATGGCTAATCACACTCCTAGAGCTCTCCAACTTATTAGATTATGAGCCTATCACAAAGCTTACCTTGTGTACATGCTTTTAATTCCAGGATGAAATTACTATTTCTAACGATGATATAACACAGTAACATTGTTCAGATACTTGCTTGCCTGAGTTTTCCAATATTGAACATATTATTAATATATATATATATATATATATATATATATATATATATATATATATATATATATATATAGGGTGAGTATCTCTTAGTGTAAAAGTTTTTTTTGGGTCAAACTAGATCAAAAATGTAGTAAATTGCAGCAGATATCAACTTTCTATTCCAATCCGTTGCAGATATAAGACTTTTTTGAGGAAACCACGTTTTTTAACATAAAAGCTGTAATATCTCCACTTCGTTTAAACATTTTTCAAGTGTTGATCACATTTCCAGGTTTAGCATTAAATTTCCTATAAGGTCAGAGTACATGAAACCTTGAATTTTACAAACTTGGTATCTAAATAACAGCTTGATCTTCACCTTATTTGGGGAAGTCACAATGTCTTATATTACTTTAACGCTCAACGTTTTTCGAAAAAAACTATCCACAAAACGTCAAATCTCACTAAAACTTGCAAATTTAATCAGCTTTCGATTGATATGTTAAAAATAATGATTTTGTTTCAATTTTATGGAGAAATTTACTTTTGAAACCGAAAAACCATGGTGTTCTCATTTGGCATACAAATCAGTTACTTGTGTAAATAAAACATTTTGACAGTCCCTTAATGGAAAAGTGCATTTTAAACATAATAAACTCTTCATTGGAATAAAAATAAAATAAAGCGACACCAGATCAGAGGATCTTATGTTATTACATTTATCTATTTATTATTATTATTTAGGATTTATTTTATTAGATTTTCAATGTAATGTTCAAAATCCAATACATTTAACACAATATCCTCTGATCTGGTGTCGCTTTTTCGACAGTTTTCCTTTATTTTCTATTAAACAATAATTTTTTTCTTTGCTTTTTATTCCAATGAAGAGTTTATGTTTAAAATGCACTTTTCCATTAAGGAACTGTCAAAATGTTTTATTTACACAAGTAACTGATTTGTATGCCAAATGAGAACACCATGTTTTTTCGGTTTCAAAAGTGAATTTCTTCATAAAATTGAAACAAAATCATTATGTTTAACATATCAATCGAAAGCTGATTAAATTTGCAAGTTTTTTTGAGATTTGACGAAAATTTAATGCTAAATCCAAAAATGTGGTCAAAATTTGAAAAATATTTAAACAAATGGAGATATTATAGCATTTATGAAAAAAAAAACGTGGTTTCCACAAAAAAATCTTTGATTTATCGTATATCTGCAACGGATAGGAATAGAAAGGTGAGATAAGCGGAATTTTGCTACATTTTTGATCTAGTTTCACCCATTTTTTTTTTTTACACTAAGAGATACTCACCCTATATATATATATATATATAATTTATACTATAAAAAAAATATATTATACTATATATATATATATATATATATATATATATATATATATATATATATATATATATATATATATATATATATATATATATTGTGATTCATAAAAATAAACTATCGCCTATTTGTTTGATAATATAGATTTCATATTATTTTTTATTTTGTTAGCCCATTTTCTAAAATTAAAATAATATGGGCTAACTAAAGGTTCCAAAATTTAAAAAAAAATTAATTGGAGTGGATATGTAACTGACCAAAACAGTTTTTATTTTATTTTTTTAATGGATGGGTATAATTTGAAGAGAAAATTATAATTATAAAGAAAATTCAATATCTCCAATTCTTATAATTACCATTTTATTATTTCAATAATCTTCTTTCGTTTTAAGTGGAAAGTTTAATTACATTTTTTTAAAGAAAAGAAAATTTGCATTTAATATTAAATTAATAATAATAATAATAATTTTATTATTCAAAAATCACTTGAAAAGGCAGTGGTGTAGTAAAAATATTTCAAAGTTTTTGATAAACTGGTATAATAACAAATACTGTTCACATCTTTCATATAGTTATGAAAATTTTCATATAAATTATTATTTGAATTTTTAGTAAATAAAAATACATAACTCTTTAATAGGTAATGTAAAGAATCATAGGATATTTTAAAAGATTATTTAGTTGTTTAAAAATAAGTAGTGATTTGACAAAAAAAGTGCTTAGTGAAGAGAAAGTAGTTTTCTGAAGGAAGAGTCACGGCGATAAGAAGACAGGATCATTTGAAAATTAATAATCACTGCGGTGAATTTATGGCAGAGCTCATTATTCAAATAAACGTAATTAAAATTTCTGCAATACAATTTTTTTTTTAGTTCATGAACTAATTATTATATATATTTTGACTCATAAAGATAAACTATTGATCTCAAGGAGATAAATTTAAACGTTCGATGAAATATATTTTATATCAATGTTGTTGTTTGTTTTTTTTTGTTTTTTATACCCATTTTGTGCAACTAAAAAGAAATTATTAAGGTGGTGTATATAGAGAGAAGAACAGGAAGAAAATGTTTTCCGTACTTGACAAGAGTTTCCTAACATCACAATGTATAAGATTGTACCACGACGAAACACCTGCGAGTTTCTGAAGAAAATCTCCATATTTATAGCCTTCATCAAGAAGGCACTGGATGCCCAGAGTGCCTAAACACGACATATAAAAGTAAATTTTAGTGATGTGTTGGTACCAAATTATTCCGATTCTCGATACCGGTACCGGTAACAAGAAATCGATTCCAGATTCCGTTAACTCGGTTTAAAATTAAATTCATATTAAAAAAAATAATCCATAATAGATTTTAAATAAAAAAACTAAATAAATAAAAATAATTATTTAAGATATAAATTAATAAACCGCAAATAGCTTTTCATATATACATATTTATTTTTACATTTTATAATATGATTTATTTTAATCTTTTACTAAATGTTATAATAGAAATTATTGGTTCTTTTGATTTTCTATACAATATTTATTTCTATTATGACTACTCTTCTTTAAATATTTTTTTCTTCTCTTCTTCTAGAATACTTTCTGCTACCTCATTATGTAAATTAGTATTTACTTTTATTTATCTTGCCTTTATTTTTTTTATATGATATTATATTGCTTTCTGTTGTGTAATGTTATTCGTAAAGGACATTGTTCCAGAATAAAAGTTTTCTTTATATTCTGTTCTATTCTATTTAGAATGTGTAAGTTGATTGCATTCCACACTAATTTTAATAAATCTTATTTCAAAAGATAATTATTCCAGACGCTCAGGATTTCATTTATTATAAATGGATCTATAATGTTACTGAAAGTTTTTACAAGAAAATGTAGATGAAAGGATGCAATACTACTTCTCTGGATGTTTTTTAGTAGTGCGCGCTTTATAGTCCAGTAAAATAAGTCTCCAAAAGTACGTTTTCAAGAAAAAAACTACCGAACTTTTATTCTCAACGGATCTAATGCTGAATCCGAATCTGAAGTTAGCAACGACGGCAGACGTCGGCTTCGTGCCCAAAATACCGGTTATTTTTATCTATAACATAAAAATGAAGCTTTTAACGATGAATTCTGCAAATATTAATTGTAGCTGGAATTATTACCTACGAATGAAAAAAACTACTCCGATATCGGATCATTTACCACGAAGATATGGTCTTGGGTGAAAGTATAGAAATTGGCCAACTGGCGGTCAGTCCCACTTCTCCGTGAAAACAGGTTTGTCGAACTTTTTTGTCTATAACTCCGAAACTATTAATCCGATTCAGAATTTCTTTTTTTTTATCTTAAAGCTGATTAAATTTACTATTAGGCTATTTACCGTACTGTTGTGAAATCCAGGGTTTTTTTTTTTCACATTTTTCACTTTGACTCCGAAAGTATTTGTTCTTAAATTTCTTATGTTTATCTAAAAGCTGGCCAAATTTACTATTAAACTATATATATGTAGTTTTAATCGGAACTCTTGAAATACACGTGCCAGAACGCTAAAAATCCCGTACTTTTACGAAACCTACGTTTTTTTTGGCACTTAGTTCGTTATACTCCGAAACTATTTTCTCGATTCAAAATTTCATTTTTCCATCTCAAAGCTGGTTTCCTTTGCATGTTATAGATAAAAAACCGACAATAACCAGTATTTTGGGCGGTTTTTTGAGATTTTGGGAATGAAGCCGACGTCTGCCGTGGTAGCAAACTTCAGATCCCAAAAAACAAAGATCCGTTGAGAATAAACGTTTTTTCTTCGGCAAACCCTGATTTTATTGGACTATTAGGGTTGGAAGACCAGTATGAAGTTCTAATGAAATGAGAAATAAACTGTATGCTGCGATAGTAAAAATCCTTTAAGAATAACAAAAATAATAACAATAAAATGGTGCCATTTATTTTATTAGCGCTTCAGCTACGGAATTAAAAATTCAAAATACTCTTTCTTCATTTTCCAATAGCGAATACATATCTCCAATAATTTGAATTTTGGCCTGCATAAGCAATTCTTGATTTTAAATTAAATATTTTTTTTTTAATTCTGTACCAAGCACTATTGATCTAGTATATGGGAAGTTACCCTTTTACGTTTTTTTTTTTTCTAAAGCTATTGTTTTATTGCACAATTAAAATACATACGTAGAAAACAAAACAAAAAAAAAACCTCTAACTATACGAGGCACAAAATATAGTAAATATTAATATAACATGAACCATGTAATAAAAGTAATAATAAAAGAGAAAAAACTAAACATAAAAAATTTCAATCCAAAATTCAAAAATCACAATCATACTATACATACAATATACACAAACATGCCAGGGAAACCCCGAACAAGCTTCCCCTCATTTATGGGTGGGCAAGCCAGGTCTAAAGTAATCCCGACGCTGTTCTCTTAGCCGCGTCACTAGTGTCAAAATACTCTTTTATTAAAGACTTCGCCCACTCTCATTTGAGCTATTGAGCATTATTTTTTCAATGATATGTTAATGCTTAGCAGTAATTAAATCATTGTAAACTCTATTGCGGGATGGCGCAACTACATATCGGTCGATTTTTAAACTTCACTGTGATTCACGTGTCGCAGTACATATATAAATTTGTTTGAATATATGTAAACTATATTATCAATTTCCAGCTTTATATAACACAGTACCTTTGTTGTTATCCACACATTACCGCTTTTTTAATAACAAATTAATTAAAAATCTGTAGATTTTATTATTGCTGAACCTTCCTGGAACTATAAAGATGATCTGGTCAAAATATAGTACAGATAGGTAAAGTGGTTTTCGTGGATGGTGATGATCACAAACGAAAAACGGCTTGTCCTTTAATATACCTAATAGTATGATTAAAAAAATATATTTTATTATAATTTTTCTTTTTCCATAACGGAGAATAGATGTATAATTGGCAATAGATGTACAATGGCGGAAAATCCTTCAGATAACTTAAAAACCGTAAAATCCTGGAATATTTCAACATATTATTAAAGGACGAAAAACTAGTAAAATCGTTAAAAATTGAAAAAAATAAAAATAGAATCCTTAAGGACGAAAACTAATATATATATATATATATATACATATACAGGTTGTTCAGCATAAGACTGCAAGTAACTTCGGGAGGCAAATCTGAGCATCATTTGCAACAAAAAATCCCCAACAAAAAATAGCTCGATTCTCATCCGTTTGCTACATATTTTTAATTTTATGTTTTTTCAAGAAATTTCTACTTTTTGACAAATAATTGTCTATATTTCCCGAACTATTAAAGCTAGAGCAATATGCTCATTAGAAAGAAGATTAAATTTTTTTTAAACTGAGTTTTTTTAGACTTCAAAATAGCCGCATCCTGTATTTAACTTTGTGATCCAAACATAAGAAATAGCAAGTTTCTAATTTCGTTTCAAAACTTTGACTGCATTTTCCTCAAAAATATTACATATGTTAGAAACGTGCACTACAAAAAAAAAAACTTCTACAAACATCTTTCTTGTGGTATACCATGAATAGTGATAATTATAAAAATTGATACTGAAATCACTTCTTAATTACAAAAAACAGGGAGATGCAACATCGGCGTTTTGAGAGAATGCTCAGAAATGTTATATAGTTTTATTATATTTTATTAATAGAGAAGTTATTTAATCACAATTACCTATTTATCTTATTCTAATATTTCCAATTTAAGAAACTTTTAAAACAATTTAATTAAAATTTACATACTTAATTTACAATAATTGTTCAAAATGTCCTCCCTCTTCTCTGATACTATTCTTCTGACTGCATCTACGGCTAGGCGAAGTTCATCTTGATTTTGCAGCATTGTATTGCAGCGCTCATAAATTTCTTCGACCAACTCCTCTCGAATTTCTGATCTTACTTCGTACACTTTTTACACCTAGCCAAACATTCACCCTGAATTCATGCTGGTAATGGGAAACAACAGAACAACAGAACTAACGGGTTAGCTTCCATCCTCAACTGGACTTATGAGTGCTGCAATACAATGCGGCAAAATCATGATGAACTTCGCCTAGCAGTAGATGCATTCATAAGAAGAAAAATCACAAAGTTAAATACAAGATTCGGCTATTTTTAGGTCTAAAAAAGCTTATTTTAGAGACAATTTAATCTTCTTTCTAATTAGCATATTAAAATTGCTCTAGCATTATTTGTCAAAAAGTAGAAATTTCTTGAAAAAAACATAAAATTAAAAATATGTAGAAAACGGATGAGAATCGAGCTATAGTTTATAGAGAATTTTTTCCTTCAGCCATTTTAAAACAGCATTCTTAAAGACGAAAACTTATTCTAATTGTGGAAGGAGAATGGGCAAGGATGTCCTTTGGCCTCAAAAAATCGTCAGATCCTGGCAGATCTGAAAAACAGTATGCACAAAACATAGATTACATATCACAAAACAACAGTCAACGTCAGTGATCGGTTTCTGGGAATCGAATTCAGATACCAATTCTTTTCTTAAGAACCGGTGGAATCGAGAATCGGCAAATCTATAGTAAAATAAAAAAAAAATGTTTTATATATAGGTCAAAAGGATACCTAAACATCAAACTGAATATAATAAAACCGGAAATAGGTATATAAAGACTGAACAGCGATGGGTAAATCAGTTTGATCTTCTCTATTGGATTGATTGTTGAGGGAAGTTGAATAGAAGCTGAGAGGGTTGGAGGGCTATGGGCAGGTCAGCCACCTGTAGGCTCTTCTGCACGTCAATACCCACCTGCTGCTCGCCATGTAATGGATTGTTTAAAATCCCTAACTTTTCCGTGATTTTTCGATTCAAATAATCGTTTATGCCTTTTCTTATTTTCTGGGACATTACCACTTGTAGTGTGTTTAACAACTACCAAATTAATAAATAACATATACTAGCATCCCCTCTTGCTGCTTTTCCCGATCTCATAAGTAAAGAACTTACAAGGGGACGATTTGACTTGTAACTCAAAGATTTGAAACTACAGTTATAGCCACCAATGAGCATTGCGAGCCGAGAAAAAAAATAAAATATGAAAATCACGTCTTATTTCTTTCCTCAGCTCTCAGCCAAAATAAAGAAATGATTCTTTCACGTTAAATTGTAGTTTTGTATGCTATTTGATATAAAAATGCTTGTGTCATGTCCAAGACACGACCCGGCTTTAGGGTGCTCAAAAAATAAAGACAAAATTCCATTGAAATCCTCTGTAAATCAGTGGAAAATGTTTTTCATGAAAAACTGTTCTCAAATCTCGATTTAACGCACCAAAAAACCCTTATATATATGACATTTTATCAAAATCAAAAAATATTTACTTTTTACCCTTTCCGAGGACGCTAAAATTTTGAAGTTGAGATTTCATCAACAATCAATTACTATTGTAATCGGTTGTTATAGCAGTTAAAATTTGTTGATGTAATTTTAACTTTAAAAATTTAACGTCTTCGAAAAGGGTAAAAAATAAAAAAAAAAAATTTTAATTTATAAATTTATTGATGGGTTCCGAGTAATGGCAAATTTTAATATATTTTTAAACATGATTATTCTTATCACTAGAAAATCTATAATAATGAGTATCTTTCGACAATAAAGGATTTTTATAACCCCGATTATTCGGTGAAGGCTACCAAGCCAACCGGGGGCACCTCCTTCACAAAGGTACAATCATGTCTATTCTTCCACCACAAAAAGGATAGCCAGGCTCTGCAATCGTCTGTCATCTGCTCTCTAACTTTTTCCTAAGATCAAGTATTCGAGTCAATACCGTATTATTACGCAAAATTGTTACATTCTAAAAACATTTTTCTTTAAAAAAAAAGAACACTACATTAGTAATATTAATTGTGTCATTTCAAAAACTTTCATTTATTGTTCATTTTAAACTTATGTATCAGATGTTCGCGAGGAATATTGTTTACTATGGCAGATAGAACACAATTATTGCTAACATACTTTTTAAACATTTACCATTACTTGTTTTTCTCCATATCTGTATTAACCTAGAATTATGTAGTCTACTCTAAGCTCGCCCACTCCTGTCTTTATGATCTCATCTCACAGTCACCCCATTTGAACCTTTTCCAGTGCTACCGATAGACTAGAAAACACCCGATTTTTTCCAAAAGAAAAATAAAATAAAAAATACCCACTAATGGTTTAACTAATATTTATTTTCGAGTTTTTAGTTTTATAAGTTCAATCTTACTGTGTGGCTGTATTTTCAAGCTGATACCAATATATATCTCTTTTTTGCCATGCATAAGTATTTTTGTTGGGGTCTATACTTTTTTGGTATAGCGTTTTTTTAAAACTAAAAAATGTAACATATTGACACCCTCTAGATCTATTGGTGTTTCTAGCATAGAAAACTTGACGATAACTTCCTGGTCAGAAATTTAATGGAAAATATTATTTGTTAAATAAATATTAATAAATATTATATTTAATATTAAATATATTTAAATATTTATAATATTAATAAATATTATTTGCCGCTATGACCTACTGTAAAGGAGCTATATTGGTTTGAATGAAAAAAGTCAAGCTGTAACGTTTTTTTCACTTTCAAAAATGTAACATTTTGACACGCTTTAGCTTTGTTGGTGCTGCTCGGACTTGACGACAGTTTCATTATCAGAAGCAGTAGATTATAGACATATCCATGGCCCCCAGTCATGGGGAAATTGAGTGCTTTTAATTAATGTACAAACATAATCAATTTTCGCAAGCAATTAAAGTTTGCAGTTACAATAATCTTTTGGTATAGATTGAATTTTTAGAACAGGTCAGAATCGCAAGGACTTAACGAATCAGAAACGAGACTATTAGAGAAATGATTAAAGTAAGAAAGAATAAACTAGAGGGAATGCAGGGAAGGAGATTGAAATAGTACGGACATTGAAAGAATGGATGATAAAAGAATCCCAAAAGTAGCATTTGAATGGAAAGAGAAAGAGGGGTAAGCCGTGGGTCAGGTGGAGAGATACTGTGGCTGTCTGGAGACTAAGAGTGAACGAACCGATGGACAGTGACGCCTGGAGGAACCGACTGAGGTAGTTAGAGTTTGGATGAGGAAAAGTTCGAATGGTGAAGAAATTCTTACAAAGAAGAAGTTCAAATAAGTAGATATACATAATTTAACAGCAATCGGTCAATTACTGTTTTTTATGAAAACCGTACATATTCAATTTCAAACGAAAACATTGGTCACAACGACGCATGCAGTAGTGGTGATAGGTGATAGAGCAATAATACTGGTTACAACAGTTCAGGACCTGGTGTTGGTTACGATGTCATCAATGGTGAAGAGGCGTGATGAACGTGAAGAATTTGTGAAAAACTTCATTTAAACGTTATACTAGCCGATGGTTAGTACTTCATAATACTATAAGAAAACAAAATGTTTGTGAAATAAATAAGTAAAAACTGAATCATATTCAGTTCAAAATTGTGAAATTTAATCCAAAATATTAGTGACTCAAATATTGGAACGATTGACCTATTCTAACTAACATAAACCATGTAAATGCCAACATAAATGAGATCGCAGCGTTATAATTTGTTTATTTCGTTTAACGTCACTTTATGCTGCTATGGCTAATCGGACGATGCAACGGTGGGAGTCCTAAATTTTGCCTATCCAGGTATAATTAGGATAGGGATCTTTAACGAGTACCTGACATCGCACAGGCTCGGGACCTCCATTTTACGTCCCTTCCGAAGGACGGCATAGCTAAGGATTTTTTACTCCCTTTAAAAAATCCTAAGGTCATCTGCCGGGCTGCTAACCACTGCACCACAGGTGACCCCGCGTTATAATTTAAAACAATATGAGGAGATAAAGGCAATGAGCAGGAAACTGGTAAATATAAAAACAAGCTCTAGCTTTAATCTCTTAACTAATTAAGTGAGGGAGAGCATCGTCGATTTGATTTATTTATTTAGTAGTTTGCTTCCGATAATTATTCTTAAAGATATATATTATAAACCATAAATTACTATTTTAGCTATTTTGCCCGAAAATAGCGGATTTTTCAGACTACCAGAAAATTACCCTCAGAAGCAAATAATCTCCCGAAAACAGGTAATTTTCCCCACATCTACAGCACTTAGGTTTTCACTGCTGCTGGTATTGTTGGGGGAATGAATGCGGCAGGTTAGCTTATTGGATCCTAACCGGAGAGGGGGAGGGGGGGGGGGCGTCAGGATTCATTCCACGTGAAAGCCACGAAATAAATATTTACTGCCTAATGTGGGAATCTAACCCACTTCGCTCTTAATCCAGGAGCTGTGGTAGCCTCACCCTAAAGCGCTTAGCCATTACAGTCCCTCCTTGTTTAACCCACCCTCTGGAATCATCTCTCTCTCTGGCATACCCTTTCTTACTTCCAAAGCCTTGTTTCCCGTCACCAGTGAAATGTAGAGCAAGTTGTTACCTATTACCTAACAAGGAAATGATTATGTAAAGGTTTTGTTTTCATCTTTACTATTATATAAAAGGATAAGCCATTCTTGTTTTGTGAAAACAAAGCACAAAAACTACTGAATCAATTGGCTCCAAATTTTAACTACATCCTTTTCATAGTTCAAGAAAAGTTTAAGAATAAAAGAAATTACAGATTTTTAATTAAACTGTTATTAAAAAGAAATCAATTCCTCCCTGATTTGGAAAAACAATAGATCATGGATATGTCTATATATAATCTACTGATTTTCCCAATTTACATTTTAGAATTAAAATGATCAAATTACTTAAATTAATAATTTAATTAAATTAAAAATCCATGAGTGTTTGAAATAAACAAAGTTTAGATAAAATATAGGTTTCAAACGTGACTCCCTTATTCAAATCAATATAGTTCCTAAACGGTTGTTGGTCCTTGCAACAAATGCAATAAAACAAAAAATATTTTCCATTAAATTTCTGTTGATGAAAACTGTCGACAAATTTTCGAACTAAACAACACCAACAGATCTAGAGCTTGTCGAAAAAGCCCCCAAAATAAAAAAAAATTAAGAATACGTGAATCTTTCCCTTCAAACCAATATAGCTCCTAAACTGTAGGTCCTAACGACAAATGTTATAAAACAAAATATATTTTACGAATCAATTTATGATAAGATAACTGTTGACAAAGTTCGAACCAAACAACGCCAACAGAGCTAGAGCTTGTCAAGATGTTACATTTTTGACTCTGAATAAAACGTATAGAAAAGAGAATAAAAAAAGTATAGAACTTTAGCCAAAAGACATGTCCGTCATAAGCGGTATGTGGTTCCCAGAAGAGTTTGATAATCGACCTTAAGATGGCGAGCGCCATTCCGC
This sequence comes from Euschistus heros, assembly GCA_003667255.2. NCBI lineage: Eukaryota > Metazoa > Arthropoda > Insecta > Hemiptera > Pentatomidae > Euschistus > Euschistus heros. The sequence continues at coordinate 2,363,193 of RCWM02000060.1, forward strand.
AATAGAGTTTACAATGGTACTGTGATCTCTAGAGCTTGAAGTTTATAATAAAATTCACTTATTTTTAATTAAATTGTTTTTAATAACAGATGCTCTTTTATCTTGTTTTATAGTGCAACATGTGGATCCCTGTACAAGTTTGAAAATATAGTAATATGGATTACTAACTCATACATTAAAATTAAAAATTAGGTCTCCAATGATGTTTTTACATGACCTTCAACTACTTAATCTGTGCAATGCTACCGGGTTAAAAATTAAAGCTAGTCGCATTTATTTATACTATCCCAATAATTCTTACTAATCTACCAATTCAATCCAAACGATTAAAAGTTCAAAAAGTTCCTTTTCTCCTACAATTATCAAATTGCAAGGCCAGACTTACAAAAACGTAGTAGCGGATCTTCGGACTGACTGTTTCTCTCATGGTCAATAATATGCAGGGTTTTCCAAAACTGGAACGCTTACGATCAAATCATTCTTATAATAGCGGGTGGAAAAAATCGAAATGTAGTTTATTCGGAAGTTTTATGAATTCATTTTATCTATTTTGCATTCTTTCTACAATAGAAGATTTTTATTAAAAAGTCTCCAATGGGAATGGTAGTTAATTATATAAGTTTCAATTCTTTATGTCACTAAATATTAAGTATATTCATTTGAATGTTTGTTGTTGTTTTTTTAAATTTATTTAAAACAATCGAGAAAGGTAAATAGACAAAGATATTTTGAATGTAACAAAATGTCTCCAAACAAATATATGTTCAAACCTTAGATTATTCTGCCCGTATATTTTTGTGGCACCTGTGGATAGTATGTACACTTTTTTTTTTTTTTTTTTTTTAATTTCCTAATAGGCTGTTTTATGCTGCTCTTAAAAGAATAATCCTATGTGAATCATTGTGAAGAAATTCTAAACCTTCAAATGTGTGCTTCCTAAAATACGATTTTTGAACTTAACACACTATTCACAGGTGCCGCAAATTTATGAAAGGGAATTTCAATAAATTAATGTATAATGGGAATAACGTTGTGTGTTCTGTTTTATATTTTTTTTTCCGTGAGAAAATCTTTCTATGTATTTTCGGCATGCTCATGATATACATCTTGAATCTTATTTATTTTCAATGTAATAAATTAGTATGTTATGAGAGTTTCCTTTCCTGCTCCGTTTCCATAGCGTTGTGTTATTTCTGGGATGGTGGAAAAACGTATTTTGTTAGTTTGTTCATTCTCGTGTAAACTTGGCCATACAAAGTTATTCTCGCCACCCATTCAAATATTATTTTGAATTATAAATCCATATTATTATAGTTATTAGAATATTGTTTACATCAGTGGCTTTAAAATTAAGTAGCTAAGAATGAGTTAAGTGTATACTTAAGTATGAATAGTGGTTAAAGAAACATTTATTGGATGATTGGTAAGGCAAATTGGATAGAAAGTTCCTGAAAGTGGCAGCATTAATAATAACATATTTACAACAGGAAGCAGTTCTGTGACCGAGGATATATAAATCAGTAGGTTGGGATCCAAGAAAATCAGTGAGAGAAAATACAGAGAGGTTTTTCGACTGGAAAACCAAACAGAGCAAGTAGGGATAGCCGTCGGAAAAGAGGATAAAGTCTTCTTAACTTGGTATACAAACAATAGATGAGGGCGCCAGGGAATCCCGAAAGTGAATCTAATGTAATAATCTCCAGCTTACTAGGAAGTCCTTCAAACCAGGCAGCCATCTTCAAAGAGATAGAAGAGAAGGAAAATGAGGAGTATATAAGGAGGTGGCGTGTATCTCAAAGTATAGGATCACGTAATCATAGAACCTGTTTGAGGATAGCGATGGATTTTCCTGTGATCTGGGAAACATGGTTGTTCCAGGACAAATATAGGTCAAAGGTAACTCGAAGTTTTTTTTCAGATGTGAGGAAGTTAATAGGCAGGATAGTGCGTAACTTATTTATAAGCCCATCCAAGCACTATATATACAACAACGTTCAAGTTAAAAAAAAAATAAATACTACATTACATAGAAGAGTTAAAAAAACAAAGGAGTGGGGCTGTGTCATGGACACGGCCGTGTTTTATGTGTGCCGTATGTGTGAATACGTTTTGTAACGGGTTATATTTATTAAATAAAATATTTTCATTTATATACTAAGGATAAAAGCAAGGAAACAAATAATTATTGTGTTACAATATAACTTTATTAATTATTGGTCTGTGATACGAAAAGTACGACACAAATAGCATACAAGACAACTGACGATTAAAACTTAAACGAACATCGTAGCTTTTCCGCGTCAAAAGTTATAATTGCAGATCCCAATACGCAGCAAAATAACCTCAAAATTGCAGCGCTTTCCCTTCCACCGTGGGCGACGCGTCACTGTTCTTGCTTATCGTAATAAATTATTTGATCCTTTAGTTATTCAGTGGTATAATTTTGGATGTAGAGGATAGATTCGAAACTACAACGCCAAACTCTATCTCCCGATTTTGTTATCATTAGGTTTTTTGGATTTCCCCCATATGGTAGCAAATTTAAAGACGTATCCACGTCAAAATTATTTTGGAATACAATGAATCCCAAAAAAAAATACATTTCATAAAATCATACGTTTATAATAACATATATGGTACAGCGATATGTTTATTATATCTGGCTATACATTGTGATTTATATTATACTAACAATATTCAGATAGAACTTGTATATAGGTATATGGATGCTAATAAAAAATAAATTATTAAAGGAGATATTACAAGAAATTATACGTAAGAAAGCCAATAAAATAACTCTCAATAAAATGAACGAGAAAAATATATGTTTTTTTTTTTTTGTTTTTTTTTTTTTTTTTTGTGATGGGAGGAGGAAAATCTTGCATAACACGAAGATGACCGTGTGAGAGGCCACAACAGTGTGAGATTCTTACTCACTAAAAACCACCTCCCTATTCTTCTTCACCACCCCGCGGAACTGCTGTCAAGCATTACTTCACGGGTACCCACCCGTGTGTGTGTGTGTGTGTGTGTGTGTGTGTGTGTGTGTGTGTGTGTGTCTGTCTGTCTGTCTGTGTCTGTGTCTGTGTCTGTGTCTGTGTCTGTGTCTGTGTCTGTGCCTGTGTCTGTGTCTGTGTCTGTGCCTGTGCCTGTGTCTGTGTCTGTGTCTGTGTCTGTGTCTGTGTCTGTGTCCGTGTCCGTGTCCGTGTCCGTGTCCGTGTCCGTGTCCGTGTCCGTGTCTGTGTCTGTGTCTTTGTCTGTGTCTGTGTCTGTGTCTGTGTCTGTGTCTGTGTGTGTGTGTGTGTAGGTAATTGAGCGATTGGTGGCGATCACCCTTTGAGAGAGTTTACATATAGAGCTATTAATTTATGATAAAATATACTTATTTTCATTCAAATTATTATTTAAAAAGCTATAAATATGTGGATATAGCGACTTGTAGATATCAGTGAAATTTGAAAATTAACCGATATGTGGTTAGCACCGTCCCGCTAAACTATTACACCCATCTTTACAAAATTTTAACTACTACTACATAGTTTTAGGAAGGTATAGCAATAATAAAATTTACAATTATACAAATTTAAATGAACACTGTTGAGTGGCAGAAACGAGGTTTTCCAAACTTTTATATACTTTTATGGTTAGAAATTAAAATCCGATAAAATTATTTTTGCTGAACCAAAATTATAAATGGCTAAAAACTAATAATAATAATCTCTATGAAGGAAAATAAAAATGATATAAGAATATAAAAAAAATTATATTAAGCATGTCGGCCAAAGAAAGAAAGGCCAACAGCCACGTTGTTTCAGGTGTTGTCCCTTTGACTGTCGATGCTCATATGTTTTTATTCAAACGAATCTAGCTCCTAAAAGGTATGTCCTAGCTATAAATGTTATACAAAAAACAATATTCTCTATTACGTTTTTGACAAGTAGGATGTGAAATTTTCGATCCGAGCGACACCAACTGAGCAAGAGCTCCTACACTTAAAAATAGAAGTTTCAAACGTGACTTTTTTTTATTCAAACAAAAATTTTGAACAACCTGGAGGGATCGAGCAAGATCGATCAAACCCAGGTTAATTTTTTTTATTTCATATTAGGAAAAACAGAGTCAAAAGGAGCTCACTCATTAGAACATGCCCCCTAGTCAAGTGTTATTTAGTATAAGAAGAGTTGAGCTCCTAACTGCTCCTACTGTCCTAATATCAAACTATCAAACAATGCGTAACGCACTCACGTTCTCCAAAAGCGTGCTGCTTTTTACCAACTAGGTCTCAAATAAAAATCAAATTATAACAAAAATTAAGTAATACAATTCAGACACAGCTGCATTATATATACAATACGCTCAGCCTAAGGAACCCCGAATCATGCCCAGACCAAAAGAGTTCCTTGTGCTGGTCTCTCAACTAATACAATCATCTAAAATTTTCCTCATGTCTAATATTAGATGAAAATATTTATTTTCATATCCTAAGACGGTTTTTGAAGATATAATTGATAAAAAAAAGGGAAAAAAAATCGAAAATAACGTTCATGCGAAATATGCACATCTTAATATATATAAATTACGTGTCGCCGCCTAGGGGCCGGCTAACACCTAAACTACTGAACCGATTTTAATCAAATTTGCATACCGTGTGCAGTTTGATCCAACAAAAAAGATAGGATACCTTATATCTTAATTTATAGTCGCAATATTATTTGTATATTATCTGTAAGTCACAATTATCTGTTAGCTCTATACGATTCTAACATATGGCGGTATAAGGTTATACTATTACATAAAAGGACAAGCAATGTTTCGTTTGTGTTCACTAACCGCCAAAAACTACTGAACCAATCTCTACCAAATTTTGACTACATCATCTTCATAGGACGGTTTAGCAATAGTAAAATCTAATGATTATCAACTAATTCTTTATTGAAAAATGAATAATAAGTGGATAACAGTGAAGTTCAAAAATGGCGGCAATTGCCATCTACATGAAAGGTTAAAAGGTACAGTGTTACATAGAGGTGAACATTGATAATAAAATTTACTTTTTTTCAATTAAATTGTTATAAAAACAGCTATATGGAGTGAAATATACCAAATTTTAACTACATCATGTTCATAGTTCTAGGTTTAGCAACAATGAAAATTTAAATGTACAATGCTGAGTGTTAAAAACGGGTTTTGCCACACAACCACATACTTTTATGGTTAGAAATTAAAATCCAACCAAATCAAATCAGTAAAATTATTTCTGTCGAATGAAAATTATTAAAAATCAAAATTCCGATCCTCAGCTGTTTAATATTGTGTGTAAAAATATGAAATTTGAACCTTTAGTTGTAAGCACTGATAATGCAGTTTCTTAATAGTCTCTGTCCATCTGGATTACCAACTCATATGTTAAAATTGAAAATTGGATGTCTAATTATGCTTTATGTTATCTTCAAAAACCAAATCAGTCTAAATTTAACCAAGTTAATAATGGCTGCTATGCGTGAAAATATCATCAAAAATATAATTTTCAATTGTTCACTTTAATACAAGATTTTTATCGATAAACAAAAAATCAATTATTAGTTAAAATTATCTAATATCTTCACTTATAAGAGAGGGGAAGCCTCGACGGGGGATGATGAAGTTACATATAGAAGGACAAGCCATTTCCGTTCGTGATCACTAACCGCGAAAACTATAGAACTATTCTGTACCAAATATAACTACATCATCCTTCATAGTTCAAGGAAAGTTTAGCAATAATAAAATTTACATATTTCCTCTTAAATTACTGTTTATAAAGCGATAAATATGTGGTGGGTAGTAAAGCGAGCGCCATTCAAGAGAGGTTACAATGATCCAGTGTTAATTATAGCTAGAAATTGATAATAAAATTACTAAATTAAATTAATTTGTTATCCAAAAAGCTATAAATGTGTGGTGTGACGTGTGGATTCCAGTGAAATTTAAAAATCGAATATGTGGCAAGCGACAATAGCGTTTTAGTAAAACTAATGAACCTATCTGAACCAAATTTTAACCACATCATCTTCATAGTTCTTGAAAGATTTACAATTAGAAAATTTACTATAATAATAACTTATACTATTATATAAAAGGACAAGCCATTTTTCGTTTGTGAATGATCACTAACCGCGAATATTAGTGAACAAATCTGTACTAAATATTTATAGTTATCTTAGATAAGATTAAATAAAGTCAACAAGATTGAATTATACACGAACGTATTCAATTAGTATGACCAGGTTAAGCAACGAGGCACACTATATATTTTTATTAATAAATATAATCATGTGGTAATAATAATTACAAAGAGGTAGTAACAAGAAACTAAAGGAAAAGATATCACCACACACTCTCCCCCCAGTGTCAACGATATCGTTCAGGTACACTTGTGGTACGTCCGCTTCTGGTGCAAACCGGAGGAAGGTAAAAGGTGACGCGCTTCTTTTGTCGTATGGGATTTTTTGAATTATTGTTGTCCGTTGTCGGTGTTCTCATAATGCTTGAAGGTAGCGAAGGGGTGTTAGGCTTTTCCGAGAGTATATGGGCAGGTTTCACTCGATCTCTTGAAACGACTATGTTGCGGCCGTTTTTGCTGATGATAAATGTTTTGGCGTCCCTGGAGATAACTAGATGAGGGCCTGTATATGGAGGAGTTAATGGGGGTCTAATCTGATCATCTCGTAAGAAAACGTGGCTGCAACCGTTGAGGTCTGGATGGGCGAACACTGTTGGTTGGGTGTGCCAGGTCGGGGCAGAAGGCCGTAGTGATCTCATTCTCCGTCCTAACTGTTGAGCGTAGGTGTCAGGAGGTTCCATCTTGTTCGGTGCCAGTTGGCTATGGATGTCGCCTGGTAGTCGTAGCCAAGATCCGTAAACGAGCTCGGCTGGAGAGGCATTATGATCACTTTTGATGGCTGTCCGAAGGCCGAGGAGTACGACGGGAAGAAGTTCCGTCCAACTGTCTTGCGTCTCCAAAAGCTTACAGGTGAGTGCTGTCTTGAGTGTTCTATGCCACCTCTCTATAAGTCCGTTGGACTGCGGGTGATATGCCGTTGTATGAACCAGTTTGATTCCTGAGATAGCTGCTAAGGAACGGAAAAGTTCGGATTCGAAATTCCGACCTTGGTCAGTTACAACTTGAACAGGCGTCCCAAAACGGCTAATCCAGTGGGTCCAGAACGCTTTTGCGACTGTCAGTGCAGATTGATCCGCAATTGGAATGGCTTCTGGCCACTTAGTGAAACGGTCGATGCATGTCAAGAGGTATTTCATGCCGTTCGACAACGGTAGGGGGCCAACGATGTCGATGTGAATAAAGGCAAAGCGTTCATCTGGCGGTGTGAAGTGCTGAAGAGGGGATTTCTCGTGCCGCTGTATCTTTGTTTGTTGACATGTAGCACAGTTCTTTACAAAGTCCGTGACAAATTTAGACATATGTGGCCAGACGAATCTTTTTCGGAGTTGATCAAGAGTAGCTCTACGGCCAGGGTGTGAAAGATTGTGAAATTTAGCGCAAACTGCCGATCTTAAGGATTTGGGAATATAAGGTCGTAAGTATCCAAGGGACGTATCGCAGTAGAGTGAAAAGTTGCCTGGCAGTGTGGTTGGTGCTAGGACTAAGTTGGTCGATGAGTCGTGGAGCCTTGGTAGTTCCTGGTCTTCCGTTTGAGCCTTGGCGATGTCAGTTTCGTTCAGTAAACTATTGCTCGCTAGTGCTTCAATCCGTGACAAGCAGTCGGCTACTATATTCTCTACGCCTTTGATATATTTGACCGACGTGGTGAACTGAGAAATATACGAGAGTTGTCTGGATTGTCTTGGAGCAGCCTTCTCAGTCTTTTGTTGAAACGCGTAAGTTAGCGGGCGGTGGTCGGTATAACAGGTAAAGGGGCGGCCTTCCAATAGATATCTGAAATGTTTTATTGTTTCATACAAGGCCAGTAACTCTCTGTCATAAGTAGAGTACCTCTGCTGCGTGGGTGTAAGCTTCCTTGAGAAGAAACCCAATGGTTCCAACGTCGAATGGTGGATCTGGTGGACTACTCCGCCAATAGCTGTATCCGAAGCGTCTGTTGTGACCGTGAGCGGTGTACCTTGTCTAGGGTGTGCGAGAAGAGTTGCTCTACAAAGGTCGCTTTTCGTGCGTTCAAAGGCGTCTGTCATCGATTGAGTCCATTCTATAGACTGATTGTCGGTTATGTCATGAGGTAGGTGTAGAGGAGCCTGTGTTTGCGCTGCCTGAGGCAAAAACCGACGATAAAAGTTCACCATTCCTAGGAAGGTACGGAGTTGTTTTGCTGTCCTCGGCTTAGGAAAATCGGATATAGCCTTAATTTTGTCTAAACGAGGCCCGCAACCGTCTTTTGTTATTCTATGACCTAAAAAGTGTACTTCCTCCTGAGCGAAAACACACTTGGAAATGTTCAACTTTAAACTGTGTTCGGTAAGTCGCTGGAATATGCTACGGAGATCGTTTATATGTTCTTCCATAGATGACGAGGCGACTAGGACGTCGTCCAAATATGTAAATTGGCAGTTTAGCCCGCGGAGGACTTCGTTAATAAATCTTTGAAAGGTTTGTGCAGCGTTACGTAATCCGTATGGCATGTAGGGAAATTCAAATGAGCCGAATGGTGTTGTAATGGCAGTTTTGCAAACGTCTTCTGGTGCAACTGGAATTTGTTGGTAAGCGTGGGCCAGGTCCAGGGTTGAAAAGATGGTTTTGTTTTCTAAAAAATTAGTACAATCTTGAATATTAGGTAGGGGATACCTATCAGGTATAGTTATGTCATTTAATTGTCTGTAGTCCCCACAAGGTCTCCAAGTGCCATCTTTCTTCCTTACTAAATGTAGTGGGCTGGCCCATGGACTATCTGAAGGTCGACATAGCCCCAAGTCGAGCATATTGTCAAATACTGCCTTAGCTGCTGTTATTTTATCTGGTCCTATCCGTCTGGGTTTGGAATATATTGGAGGTCCTATAGTTTTTATGTGGTGTTGCGTGGAAAATGGACGGGATAGCTGAGGCGGGAAATGACCGGATATTTGACCAAATTCGTGAAGAAGGCAGCTTATAGGTGACGTCGGGTTGAATTTGCTGATAGGAGTACTTGGGTTATGTGGTGAGCTGTGCTGGATGGTGGAAACACATGTCATGTTGAGTCCGTCTATAAGTCGTCGGCCGGGCAAGTCAACTACAAGATTAAAATGAAATTAAAAAAAAGTCCGACCCGATAATCGGCTGCTGGACATCGGCTAAAAGGAAAGTGTAGGTGAAATGCTTTTCGGGGCCGAATGTGAGCGTCAACTTTCGTTTGCCGTAGACATTGATACGGGAGTCGTTAGCTGCATAAAGGTGTTGTTGAACAGGGTTCAAGCGATCCGAAGATCTCGGAGGCAAGAGAGAGACGTCCGCTCCTGTATCAATGAGAAAACGAAGTTTTTGTCGTCGTATCAGTTAAGAAAAGGCGACAATTGGGGCCGTGGCAGGAACAGGTCGCCGCTGAACCCTGGCTATTTAGTTTTTTGAAATGTACTTGCAGGGAGCTACACATTTCCGTGCCCTGTCTCCGAAAGAGGAATGGTACCAACAAAAGCCGTCTTCCAACGGTCTCTGACGTAAGATGGGAGAACGCCGGCGTGATCTAGAAGAGGAGCGAGAGCGGTGGTATCTAGTGAGGTTTCGAATTTCTTGTGTTAATGCCGCGATTTCTGTGTAAATAGGGTGGTTTTGACTTTGTAGTTCTACATTGGATACGGATGGCTGAGGTTGAGATACATCTAAAATTTTATCTGCGGCTGTAGCTAATTCATCAAGAGTAGCGGTATGCATAACTTGTAGTATGGATTGTGTAGTTACGGGTAGCCTCTGGATCCATAGCTGCTTTATAATATCCTCGCCGGTATTGGGAGAGGCTAAGGATTTCATATTCCTTAGTAGTATAGAAGGTTTTAAATCTCCTAACTCGAGGCCGGATAATAGTTTTCGCAAGCGTTGTTCTTCAGAATCGCTGCAACGGGAGACTATAGCTTTTTTAAGTTCGTTATAAGACGGGGGGGGGGTCTCGCTTAATAACATCGGCAATAACGGTCAGCATGTTGCCGTCCAGTGCTGATAATAGATGGTTATATTTAGTTTTGTCTGCTGTCACATGGGCGAGTTCGAACTGGGCCTCAAGCTGATTGAACCATAAAGTTGGGTCCGGGGCCCAAAAAGGGGGTAATTTTACGCTGACGTGATTAATATTGGGTGCTGGGGCCGCGTTTAGCTTTAACTCGAGTGCCGCCAATTGCCTCTGAAGGGACAGAAATTCTTCAGCTGTCGGTGTGCTCATATTAAAATAATAGAAAAAAATGTTCTTACCAACAGAAGGCTTTAACTGTTCTTCTCGGGGTCACCAGTATAGTTATCTTAGATAAGATTAAATAAAGTCAACAAGATTGAATTATACACGAACGTATTCAATTAGTATGACCAGGTTAAGCAACGAGGCACACTATATATTTTTATTAATAAATATAATCATGTGGTAATAATAATTACAAAGAGGTAGTAACAAGAAACTAAAGGAAAAGATATCACCACATATTAACTACATCATTTTCATAATTCTAAGAAGGTTTAACAATATTAAAATCTACTGATTTTTAATTTATATTTTATTAAAAAAGGTTAATATGTGGACAACAGTGCAGTATGAAAATTGGCCGATAGGTGGGGAGTGCCATTCTACACGAGAGGTTAGAAAAGAGCTTGAAATCGATGATAAAAATTCACTTAATTAACTATCAAGAAAATTATTTTAAAAAATTTAAATATGGTGTGCGATATGTGGATCTCAGTGAAGCTTGAAAATCGACCGATTGTGTATAGAGCCATTCCACAATAGAGTTAACAATGGTAAACTGAACCTATCTGTACCGACATCTAAATAAATAATTTTTATAATTCTAGGAAGGTTTTGCAATGGTAAAATTTAGAATAACTAAAATTTAAATGTACAATTTTGAGAGGCAGGTTTGCCACACTGTCATATACTTTTATAGTTCGAAATCAACATATAACCAGATGAAATCAATAAAGTTATTTCTGCCGAATACAAATTATTACCAACTCAAAATGTAGATCCTTTTTATATCGGGTGTAAAAATATGATTCACGGGTCTTTTGTCGTAAGCACTGATAATGCAGTTTATTTTCCGCAAGAGTTTCTTAATAGTCTTTATCCATCTTGATTACCAATTCAAACATTAAAGTTAAAAATTTTATGCCTAATGGTGCTTATATGTAATCTTCAACCACCTGATCAGTGCAATTATAACTAGATTAATAATTACTGCTAAAAAATCATTGAAGAAATAATGCTCAACCACATGCTAAAATACAAGAATCTTATTGATAAACAAATAAAACTTTAATTTTTAGTTGAAATTATCTTTAGTTATGAGGGCGGGCGAAGCCGCGACGGGAATGCTAGTATTTATTATATTAATTAATGCAAAGAACTAGGATATTTTATTTATATTTTAAACCCAGTAAAATAATTAATTCTATAAATAATGAAATTTATTATTTTAGATTCCCTCTAAAACTTGAGTGTATTTCGTTATAGCCTTCTTAATTAATTTAAATTTATTACTATAACTAGCATCCCCGTCGTGGCTTCGCCCGCCCTCATTAGTAAAGATAATTTCAACTAAAAATTAAAGTTTTATTTGTTTATCGATAAGATTCTTGTATCTCAGCATTTGGTTGAGCATTATTTCTTCAATGATTTTTTCACGCATAGCAGTAATTATTAATCTAGTTATCATTGCACTGATTGGGTGGTTGAAGATTACGTAAAAGCACCATTAGACGTAAAATTTTGAATTTTAATGTATGAATTGGTAATCAAGATGGATAAAGACTATTAATAAACTCTTGCGGAAAATAAACTGCATTATCAGTGCTTACGACAAAAGGCCCGTGGATCATATTTTTACACACGATATAAAAAAGAAAAGGATCGACATTTTGATTTAGTAATAATTTGTATTTGGCAGAAATAACTTTATTGATTTCATCTGGTTGGATGTTGATTTCGAACTATAAAAGTATATGACAGTGTGGCAAACCTCGGTCCTGTCTCTCAATATTATACATTTAAATGTTAGTTATTGTAAATTTTAACATTGCAAAACCTTCCTAGAATTATAAAAATTATTTATTTAGAAGTCGGTACAGATAGGTTCAGTTTACCATTGTTAACTCTATTGTGGAATGGCGCTATACACAATCGGTCGATTTTCAAGCTTCACTGGGATCCACATATCGAACACCATATTTAAATCTTTTTAATAATTTTTTTGATAGTTTAATAAGTAAATTTTATCATCAATTTCAAGCTGTTTTGTAACCTCTCGTGTGGAATGGCACTCGCCACCTATCGGTCAATTTTCAAACTTAACTTTTGTCCACATATTAACTTTTTTTAATAAAATATAAATTAAAAATCAGTAGATTTTAATATTGCTAAACCTTCTTAGAACTATGAAGATGATGTAGTTAATATTTAGTACAGATTGGTTCAGTAATATTCGCGGTTAGTGATCAAAAAGGAAAAATGGCTTTTTGTCCTTTTATATAATAGTATAAATTATTATTATAGTAAATTTTCTAATTGTAAATCTTTGAAGAACTATGAAGATGATGTAGTTAAAATTTGGTTCAGATAGGTTCATTAGTTATACTAAAACGCTATTGTCGCTTGCCACATATTCGATTTTTAAATTTTACTGGAATCCACACATCACACCACATATTTATAGCTTTTTGGATAACAAATTAATTTAATTTAGTAATTTTATTATCAATTTCTAGCAATATTTAACACCGGATCATTGTAACCTCTCTTGAATGGCGCTCGCTTTACTACACACCACATATTTATCGCTTTTTAAACAGTAATTTAATAGAAAATATATAAATTTTATTATTGCTAAACCTTCCTTGAACTATGAAGATCATGTAGTTATATTTGGTACAGAATAGTTCTACAGTTTTCGCGGTTAGTGATCACGAACGGAAATGGCTTGTCCTTTTATATATAACTTCATCATCCCCCGTCGAGGCTTCCCCTCTCTTATAAGTGAAGATATTAGATAATTTTAACTAATAATTGATTTTTTGTTTATCGATAAAAATCTTGTATTAAAGTGAACAATTGAAAATTATATTTTTGATGATATTTTCACGCATAGCAGCCATTATTAACTTGGTTAAATTTAGACTGATTTGGTTTTTGAAGATAACATAAAGCATAATTAGACATCCAATTTTCAATTTTAATATACGAGTTGGTAATCCAGATGGACAGAGACTATTAAGAAAGTGCTTACAACTAAAGGTTCACAGCTTTGCTAAACCATCCTATAAAGATGATGTAGTCAAGATTTGGTAGAGATTGGTTTAGTAGTTTTTGGCGGTTAGTGAAAAACCAAAAATTGCTTGTCCTTTTATATAATAGTATAACCTTATACCGCCATATGTTAGAATCGTATAGAGCTAACAGATAATTGTGACTTGCAGATAATATACAAATAATATTGCGACTATAACTTATGATATAAGGTATCCTATCTTTTTTGTTGGATCAAACTGCACACGGTGTGCAAATTTGATTAAAATCGGTTCAGTAGTTTAGGTGTCAGCCTGCCCCAAGACAGCGACACGTAATTTATATATATATTAAGATATTAAGTAGCCATAAATTGTTATTGTTAAATTATGTCGGATCCATTTCCCTTCCCTCGTTCAAATCAACATTTCATTTATTGATTCCTAATGTGATACTTTTTTTAATGAGCCATTTATTGATTTATGAACAACCTAAAAATCGATCTAATGTTACTTTTTTTAACATGGATATGTTTTTTGGATGTGAGTCTATAATTCTTTGTTTTTGTGACGTTTTTTTACCATTAAAATTGTAATATATTGATCGGTGTTGCTCTGATCAAAAAATTGCTGAATGTTTCTCCATCAGACATTTAATGGAAACAATGTATTGTAATGTAACATTTGTCGCTAGGACCTCCCGTTTGAACCGTATTGGTTTGAATAAAAAAAAATTCACGTTTAAAACCTAGTTATTTGATCAATTTAATTCTAAAATGTAAATAGGAAAACAATCGACTATAGATATACATATCTATGATCTTTTGTTTTCACGAGTCAGTTAGAAATTAAATTGTTTTGTTTTTTTTCCATTATTAATGTTATTAATATATTATGATTTGGATTTGGGTATATATAAACACTGAATATATCATTTATTATTCAGATGAGTCTTCCTTAGATATTGTTTTTATATTCTCATTCATTTATGCTTCATAAAATTTCTCATCTCAATCTTCACACTTATTTTTAATAAAATATTTGGTTTCACCTAGGACAGGAAGGAATTGAACGCAGCCAGTTACCAAAATATTCTAGCTGAATTCGGAATGCCAAGATTTATTATGCCGATCCACCAGGAAGTAAAAGTCAGCCCTCACAGGCCGGAATCGAACTGCCATCCGCTCTGGAATGGCGTGCCCCAGGCTACTGTTTTAAGCCTGACCTCCAATAATTCTCGACCTATCTTTTTTTTATTTGTGGCCAATCAAAAAAAAAAAAAATTTATATCTATAGGAATACTATATAAATATTATTCTATAATAGAAAAAGAAATTGGTACATCTTACAGTTTTCAAAAATAATTCAATATAAAAATCAAACCTATGATAATAATAATCAATAAAATAAAATAAAAGGCTTAGTGGACCCGAAGATTCGATGCCGACACCAAAAACCTATGAGGGCACACTTCCCTCCAACCCACCCCATCAAAACCCAAATCCCTAACATCAGTCCTATGAAGTCCTCCCTTGAACGTTTCGGCCTTCCTGACTGCTTCAAGGGATTCAGTTCTTCAAGGAATTGGAATAGCTAATAATTGTTTAATATTTAATCATCTGTTTAATATTACAATATCATCAAATTCACTTATTGTTACTCCAATAACAGGGGCTAATCAACATTGAAAGAGAAAAAAAAATCATTGAAAAAATATCCTAATTAAAAAAATATTGCTATTGATACGTATGATTCGTGAAAAATAATGTGACTAAATAAAGTATCGTCTCACCCTCTAAGTAACTGAGAAATTAATTAATAAATTAATTTTTTTTTTTTAATTTGTATATCGTCGGATAAGATATTATTCCTCGTAAGCGCCAATTTCCAGAAAAGTTTTGGAACAATTATTTTCACAACAAAAAAACAATGAATGAAGACATAGTTTTTAATATAAAACACATTTTTTAAAATTCAATTTGTTTATTAAATTAATCATAAATTTAACTATCGTAAAACATGAATTCAACGAAGTTAGTTACTGAAATGATTTTGTACCATAGCATAAAATAACATATAAACTGGGCGACACTTGTGTCGCCCAGTGAACGTAGCCGGTGCCGGCAAATGTTTACGGGAGCAAAAATTTCAATTTAAATACAGTTTTCCAAAATAATAAAAAAAAATAGTAATAAGTTCAACTCCACAGCAACAATTTAAAAAAACCCTTGAAACCGACCAATGGGAGCTCAAATGGTTTTCAAAAGGTTTTTTGGGAATTGTAGCTGTAGAGTTGTACTTCTACTCGTATCTTTATGAAATAGGCCCCTGGTGTCAATTTAAAAATGGATTCATACGTCATAGAGTGGACCAAATTAATTGTCAAAGGGCCTGGGATCATTAATTGAAGTTGGGAGTTCCCGGTATTCGAAACCTCACGGACCATGTTAATTAAGAGTTAAAACGGCCTAAAAATGCGTCATTTGACACTTAATTTTGAAAATTATTCCGGGACCCTCCGCCCTACCCCCGGTACTTTTGCCGTCCCGTATGTCGCCCAGTCAAAATTCCTTAAAATATACACTGTTTTGTACTAAATGTAATTTCATGTAATTTTATTACATAATATTAATAATTTTAGTGAACCCGAAATGGAAGCGAGTCTCAAATACCGGTCAACTTTAGAAGTGTTCAACCTGTTATATATATATATATATATATATATATATATATATATATATATATATATATATATATATATATATATATATATATAAATACATATATATATATATATATATATATATATATATATATATATATATATATATATATATATGTCAGTTTTAATATTAGACATTGTAGTGTTATTTACTCCAATATATAAATGCTTTTCAATTACAGTAATTTAATATTTAAAAAATAGGAGCCTATATTTAGTTTCACACACAATACAAACATAAAAAATAAATTTTGCAACCAAATAAATATTTTTTAAAAATTATTTACAGAGACAAAACATTATAAATTGATATAGCATATTTGTGAATCAATCTTGACTGTGAAAAATAATATTTGAGGTATTATATAGTAACAATATTAACATATATTTATTTATAAATTATTAGTTTTGTATTGTCATAATACAGTTTTTGTTGTTTGAATTCTACGTTGGTCATGAAACGTTGCCTAGTTTTATGATAAAAAATATTTTTTTTTTGTAAATAAATATTTTTCAGGAGATAATATTGCAATCATTATCATAATATCAAAATGAAAGCAATTTTTAATATTGTAGACATTTTTTTATATATTTTAATTAATTATAAATTAAATTTTTGTAAAATATGAATTCAACGAAGTTAGTTACTGTAATAATTTTTTTCAAAACGTAATTTCATATAATTGTATTAAATAATATTTATAATTTAAGTATAACTGAAATGAAAGCGCGACTATAAATCCCGGTCAAGTTGAGAAGTGCAGGTTGAACGAAGTGTTTTATGAATGAGTGAGTGCATTCATTAAATGATTTTTATTTTTCTCAGAGGTTTAATAATGGTTTTCTGTTAATTATATTTTTAATTTTATATTTTTTAATTAATTCTAAAAGAATATTTTACTTGAATTTTGAGAAAGGAAATTTTAATCAAAGGAGTTAAAAATTGAGGAATATAAATATTTAATTAATTTTCATATTGAATAAATATTTTAATTGGTAAAAATAATGTTTGTTTCTCGAAATGGAAATGAGAGAATGTTACCTGGAGAGGCGGTAGCAGAAGAGAGGGAGGCGGTCGGGAGGGCACTGAGGCCCGGTACCCCCACCCCTTACCACCCCCCCTCCCGCCGCCCCCGCACCGCCTCATCCGCTCTCGGTCATCTCGGCTCAAGCTCACGCAACTTTTATTGAACACCCTTTCGCAACACTCTGCTAGTAAATCATCAGCCATTGTATTTGCTACGGAAATAATAAGCACTGAAAGTGGAAAGTAAATTAATCAACAAAGTAAGTAGAACAGAATGGTCAAAATCTACTATATCCGACAACTTCCTCGATGGACCCTATCATTCAATTAACATTAAGAAATCGATACGCTGATTTGCTACGTACAAAACAGGTAAGATTGTAGAAAGAAAATCTATAGTGGCTCAAAGTAAAATTGATAACACCCGTTGAAAGAAAATGTTTCACAGTTGAAAATTGCATCCTAACTTTTTGATTGTTAATGCTGATAAGGGTGATTCTCAAATAACAGGCAAATTTATAGCTACCAAAATTCTAAATTTAAATGTTCATAAATCTTGATGCAAATAACTTGTGAATCACTTTACTTTTTTTTAAATTTCAGTTTATAATTTTAACCTATGACAAAGTGAATGCCCCCACACCAATGTGACTTTATACATGACAATGTGAAAAAGGGATCTAAGTAGTTTAATATCTAAGTAGTTCCACAGTATTCCTAAAATTATTTAAAAATTAATTTTTTAACATAGTCTAGGTATCTTAACAGTTGCATGGAATATAAAGATACCATGACAATGTTAAATAATAATGACCATGAAAATGTGAAAATAAGGTTAAAAATATTACCGCCGAAACACTATTCATTTATTTCTCATTTTCTCGGGAGTATATTATGAGAGCCGTAGCATAGTATTAAAACGCATGAGGTCCGTTACAAATAAATATTTGGTTTAACAGGCTTAGATTTATTTAGCATGACAATGTGAACCATGAATGTATTTACAGTCAAAGGTGATATTTACACTAGGATATTCCGACGTATAATGGTTGCGTGTTTACGAACTGATGCGTCCACGAAAAACAGCTACCTGCCACTGCAAAAAATCCGTCAAAAATTCCTTCCGAATCCGTTTTCATCACTTTTTTAGCAATGGCACGCCAATGTTAAGAAATCACGGGAACAAGAATAAAATAACTCGGGGACTGGTTACGTGGGCATTATAATCCTTAAAAACACATTTTCACTTTCTTCCACCATTATATTTTAATATTACTACCCATTAGTTGAGTTACTTTCACCCTATCAAGTAATAATTATTTACATAATTGTAAATCCAAACATGGGGAAAGACCACGACAATGTGAATTGACGTTGAATAATCTAATAATGTTACCCTAAAATACAAAAACCCCAAATAAATTCAATTAATATCATTAATTCACATAACATAAATATTTTTATGAAACAATATTTTTAACGAACGAAGTTTACTTCATTGAATTTTAATGGGTGGGGGACACAAATTTGCCTGTAGTTCGAGAATCAGTCTTAAAAAGATTCTTTCGAGCTACTCGTCTATGAAATTTATTTTTTTTTTTTCCCATATGGTTTCTGCAGTTACTGGCTTACCTAAGCAGTTTGATAGTTTTATGGCTAATTTGGGTGCATTCAAACGTGGATTTCTTTTAATTTCCCAGACTATCCAAGTCTCATCTCTATCAGTTAAAATTTTTCTGGTGCTTTTAAATTTGTTTTTGTCAATGGGCTTTTCTTTCTGGGATCTCTCCACGATATGCTGGACAGTTGAACGGCTTTTTAGAATAATTTCAGCAAATTGATTTAAAGATTTTCCATCATTAAAATGTTGAATGACTAACTAACTTTATAGTAACGTTGTGTCTGCCTTCATTATTGAAAACAGTTCTAAAACACGGCAGATTTTGTTTAACTTGCTTAAAAATGAGCCAAACACTTTCGACACAATAGTTTAAGGTAAACAAATATTGGGGGAAACAGAGGTGTATCAAAGTAAATACTACTGCAATGTTTAAATTACTATAAATTATTGTTTTTAATGTAATATGATTTGAACTATTTATTTATTCAAAGACATCTATCAATATCCTGGTGTATCATTTTGATTGGGAGCCACTGTATATCTATACTATTATACAATAGTTAGGACAAGCCATTTTCCTTTGTATTGTATTGTAAGCCATCACTAACCACGAAAACTACTGAACCAATCTGTTCCAAATTTTAACCGCATCATCTTCATAATCCCTAAAAAAACCGATATATTGCTAATAATATGGTAAATATTCTCTGTAAATCTGAATTACCAACCTATTTATTAAAATTAATAACCGGATTTCGAATTATGCTATGACTATGACTATGACTAATCAGTGGTACCAGGTTAAAAATTACAGCTAAACTTGAAAATATCATTGAGATTATAATGGTTCTCATTGAAACAGTGACTAAAAAACTCCCATTTATTCCTAGAATCCTAATAGTTTCTTTTGACATACCATTTCAATTCAAATTATTAAAATTTTCAATTAAAGATTCTTTTGCTATAAAAATTAACAAAACGCAAGGCCAGATTTACAAAAACGTTTTAGTGGATCATTGTACTCACTGTTTCTCTCAGGGCTAATAGTATGTAGGTACATATGTAATATGTGGGTATATGGTATGTACATTACCAGAACTGGAAACCCTAACAACCAAATTTCTCATAACATTGAGAGATTAAAATTCAAAATGTAGTTAATTTTCTTTTTTCTTTTTTTTTTTTTTTTTTTTTTTTTTTTTTTTTTTTTTTTTACTTTTTGCATGCTTTTTACAATACTAGCTTTTCAAGCTACAATACTTGTAGATTTGAACGATTTCCACCAAAAGGGCAACTATATGAAATCAATACAATTCATAGGTCTTTAGTTGTGAGCACTGATAATACAGCCCATTACCAGCGAGTTTCTTAATAGCCTCAGTCCATCTATATTACCAACCCATACATCAAAATTAAATAATGGATGTCTAATTATACTTATACGTAATCTTCAAACCCCTAATCAGTGCAATTGTAACCAGGTTAAAATTACTGCATACGGGAAAATATCATTGAAGAAATAATGCTCAATTACATACTGCAATACAAGATTTATATCGGCAAACAAATAAAACTTCAGTTATTAGTTAAAATTATTAGTTATTTACTTTGATAACAGGAGCAGCCGCGACGGGGGATGCTAGTATGATATAATTTTAATCTAGGATTACAATTACAGTGTAAACATATTTGTTATGTTTTAATTCACTTACAATTTGCCAAAGTCTGCTGAAAGCCATTGGTAGACCGTGGTCTCATGCAATTATTTTAGACTTTGGTGAGAATTACCGGGGGTGAGTTGAGCGGGTAGAATGGATCCAGGTAGAACCAGAGAGTTATGATGGTTGGAAAAGTTTTGATGTAATTTGGAAAACTTTGAAGAAAAGAAGTATATTGTACGCAAAATACTGAGATCGTAATGTAGTCCATTGTTGAATACAGCATTAAAAATGAAAATTGAATATTGTTCTAAGATTTAAATGTCGAAGAATGAAATAAGTTGGATTTCCGGAAATTAAGCAGTCCCTCCATTTTAAGTAGGTCCAGATAGATGTCACGTTGATTTGTTATTTATATTGTATCCTGTAGTTAGCGAAGGTGGGGAGATCAGTTGATACGGCACTGGACTTTTAATTACCGGACCTAGGTTCGAACCCGGCTGTGGCATATAATTATTTATTATGTTATATGTCGGGAGACCCTTTCGCTACACATTCTCTATAAAGTGAGAATCCTAACATTTGGAAAAACATTGCGATTGAGTGTAATTTCTACCAAATCTCCTCCTCGCGTAATCTTTGGCCAAGAAACTGTAGAACCTCACAACGTGCTAAATCCAAAACCCTTCTTGGTTTGTACTGGAACAGGTTTTAATTTTAATATACAGTTGGATAAAATATAAATGCGATAATTTTTTATTTATATATTTTATTTAATCATTTTATCGATCTATTTCGATGCACACATGAGTATATCGCCCGTCTCTGTAAGCTTGCAATATACACACAGTCAGCAGCAAATGTTTTCGTACACCAACTAAATTCACTTAAATACGATTCCTTCTAATCTCGTTCTAGAAAATTAATTTTTTTGACGATTTCTTATTCACGTGAGAAACACACGTGATAATTAAAAACCCTAAAGTATGGATAATATTTATGTATTTACTCTGTAAATATAAAAAAGAGTAAACTAAAAGAATGACTACAGAAAACGTTTTCGGGCAGCATCAATGTAGAATGGCGCTCGCTCCCTATCGGTAAATTTTTAAACTACACTGCTATCCAGATATTATCAGTTTTAATAACAAATTAATTAAAAATCAGTAAATTTTATTGCTAAAACTTCCTGGTACTATAAGGATGGTGTGGTTAAAAGTTAGTAAAGATCGGTTCAGTAGTTTTCGTGGTTAGTGATCACAAACGAAAAATAGCTTGCCCTTTTTATAATATTATAAATTAGTCATATCACTAGTTACTACGATCAATAATCCGGCCCTCTAAACATAATGTCATCAAAGTGAAATCACAGATTGTGTTAAATAAATTTTTAAAAAAGGCTTGATAAAATCGATTGTAATTACATTGAAGAAATATATTAAATAAAATTCATTCCATTTTCATACACAAGATTTGTAAACATTTTATTATAGTCGAATTGTCCAGCATGAATAAACGAGGAAGCGAACAGATCTGAAAATCATAAGATAAAACATTCTGAGTCTTTAAATCTTTGATCGTGGGATTTCTTTTAATAATTAGAAATCCTAGCGAATATTTTATATACCTCCTTCCACCTCCTGTGGACAATTTTACAATTTTTACAATATAACAATTTTACAGAGTTTATCAAAGTGCTCAAGTATGATTCCATAGTATTCTGTGATTCTTTCGGTTTAATGACTCAGAACTGTTCTTAGTTAAGATTGCCCCTCAAATTTTCAATAGAGGTAATGACAAGAGTTAGTACAGTTCAATCAAAGCAATTGAACTTAATATCCTCAAAACATTACTTTGTAGACCCTACTATATGTATATTCTTGGGAAAATATCATTTTACCTTCCAATAATTATCCAAGAGTATACACAAAAGGATCGGGATAGGCAGAAAAAAAAAATTGCTAACTTAAAAAAGAATTTCCTGTATTTTAATTCTCTTTCCGATGATAAATGGGTCTTCCAGGAATACTAGTTTTCGGTTTTATTTTGTTTTATTAAATACAATTTAAAATATTGGTAAACACAATTTCTCACAGCGTACTGAGGTTTTACTATCAAGAATCAGAGGAGAATAGAGTTCCAACATAAAATACAGTGGTTTATCAGGTACTGCTTGTTCCTTCCTAGACAACACTGTCTCTAAGGTGCTAAAGACCTAATAGGTAAGGGAAAGTGAACTTCCCGAAGAACGAGTTCCCTCAGCTAGTCAGTCTCTCATTCGGTAAACCTTTACAACATTAAAGTGGAACGCACCAAGCGTGATCACATTAAAATGAGGAATCCAAAAGATTTAAACCATTTGGAGCCTGGAGTCAATGCCTACATTTCAATTAAATGTAATTTTCCCCACTAAAAGTATAAAGACGGAATAAATGGAGACTTCAAGACGCCTACAAGGATATGGGGATAAAGAGGTACAAATTAATGGGCACACATTTAGGCGCTGCAACTCGTTTAAGTACTTAGGATTTCTAATAACAGAAAAAAATTATATGAAATTAGAGATCAAAGCAAGAATAGCGGCTGGCAGCAAATGCCTTTTTGCCCTAAGTAAATTTATGAGGTCTCGTGAAGTGTCTCGATCTGCCAAAATTGCGGTTTACAAAACTGTAATTAGACCAGTTGTGACTTATGTAACCGAATGCTGGGTGCTGACCCAAGAGAATGAGAGGTTGCTGAGGATTTGGGAAAGGAAGGTCCTCAGAAAAATCTTCGGTCCGGTAATTAACCACGGGAATTGGAGAATAAGAACAAACCTGGAGCTGGAACAATTGTTCGGTGAACCCAGCATCATTTCA
Organism: Euschistus heros; assembly: GCA_003667255.2. Taxonomy (NCBI): domain Eukaryota; kingdom Metazoa; phylum Arthropoda; class Insecta; order Hemiptera; family Pentatomidae; genus Euschistus; species Euschistus heros. The sequence continues at coordinate 2,386,484 of RCWM02000060.1, forward strand.
ATAGTCAAAGTAGGCAGATTAAGGTTGCTCGGCCATGTGCAAAGGATGACGGAAGATGACGGAAGACTTCCAAAAAAGATGATGAACGGCAGGCCGGGAGGAAGGCCAAGGCTGAGATGGCTGGACAACGTTCAAGATGACTTACGAAAACTGGCTATGAATGGTAGGAGGAGGAAGGCGGAAGATAGACAGGAGTGGCTGTCTGTATTTAGTGAAGCCAAGGTCCGACTAGGACTGTAGCGCTCTAGTATAAATAAATAAATAAAAGTATAAAGATAAGATGGACCTATGACTATTTTTCGATGACTGTTTTCAGATTTTTCTTACGCTCTCGTGGATTTTAACGAGTAGATCTTGCTATAAAGGCTCTTTCCACTTTTTTTCTGATAACTTACTTTCTTGAGTGATACAATTTGTTTAGCATGGTTGCTTCAATAGGCTTTATAAACATTTATTTAGGAACTTTTATATAGATAATTACATGATGAGTCCTCATGAGATAGCCTTAATGGGGTCTCCAAGATCCATCAAAGACTCCAGTATAGGTGTGGAAGGGAGGACGAAGGTTTAATGTCTGAATTACCTGTGACGGTTGCTACAGAGAGCTCTATGGCTCCTTATAATACTTCCACTTCTTCCATCTTCACTAATGAATAGTTATGAAGTTGAATAAATAATAATCCCAACTCACTTGAACCAGTTATCCCACGCTGTTTAAAAGTATAAAAAATACGCTTGGTCGAAGAGGCTAATGAGACCATGATTCACACAAAACAACTAACCCTCTGCCTACATCATTCGCTTTGTCAAATAAGCGATCTATTTCGATGCAGATGTTCCAATAATCCCCGTTGAACAGATCCGTTACCTATGGCTTCATCTGGACAAACGTCTGACTTGGAATCCATATACAAGACTAAAACCACAAGACACTGCCCGTTATTTTCGACTACTTCAACATTTACTTAACAAACGTTCAAACCTTCCAATTAATTACAAAAGACTCATTTACATAACAGTAATTAGTCATGACATACATGAGTATATCGCCCGTCTTTATAAGCTTTCAATATACATTCAGTAAGCAGCAAATGTTTTCGTACATATATAAACGTACGTTTATAGTATATACACGGTTCTCCGTGAAAACACGTTTGTAGGTACTCTTTTGGCTATATATACAAATCTATTTGTGCAATCCAAAATTTATTTTTTTCATCTAAAAGATCATTAAATTTATTATCAGATGCAATATATGAAATTTTGATCAAACCTCGCAAAACACCAATCCCAGCACGCTAAAGCTACGTTCTCACGGGGAGTGGCACGCTAGTGTGATCAACGCATTCGTGGAATATCCTCCGTCTGAACTGTTTTAATGAAGTATACTGTTTTATTAATATTAAAATATTTAACGGTTTTTAAGTTATCCGAAGGATATTCAGCCATTGTTATCCTCAAGGATACTGTTTTAACATATTTTTAATATTTACCGATTTTAATATGGTGGAAGGATATTCCGCCATTGTCCTTAAGGATACTGTTTTATTAATATTCAATGATTTTTCTTGCGAGTATCCAGTTCCTGACCCAACAACGCTTTTTCTTCCGTTTTTTATATGTCCACATAACTCTCTCAATCTTTTCGCCAACATATCACTAAAAACTGAACTCAAAACTGCACAACTTTCCACGAGAAGCTTCTCCATGGTAGGTTTCAAGGGGCAATCTGAATCGTGGTCGTGTGACCTGTCCACGACTCTCGGCTAGTTCCCTTTTCTCCCCCACTCCAGGCAAGCACCACGAACGAGAAAACGAAGGCGTGCCACGCTTTCGTCTTTTTGCCCCATGAGAACGTATGTAGCTTAAATGTACCTGTTTTTGCAAAATATGACGATTTTGACATGTTCAGAGGGCTGGAATGGATATTTCACGGGATTTAATCAAAAATTTATATGTGTGATCTGATAGTAAATTTAAACATCTTTGAGATGAAAAAATTTAATTTGGGATCGGACAAATATATGCTGAGTTATAGCGTACAATATTTTTAAAAAACATGGATTTTATACAAGAGTACAGGGTTTTTAGCGTGCTGGCGTGGGCATTTCACGGGATTTAATCAAAACTTCATATATAGCATCTGTCAATCTTAATATATATAAATTACGTATCACGTTCTTGGGCCACACTGACACCTAAACTACTGAACCGATTTTAATCAAATTTGCACACCGTGTGCAGTTTGATCCAACAAGAAAGATAGGATACCTTACATCTTAATTTATAGTCGCAATATTATTTGTATATTATCTGCAGGTCACAATTATCTGTTAGCTTTATACGATTCTAACATATGGCGGTATAAGGTTATACTATTATATAAAAGGACAAGCCATTTTCGTTTGTGAATACTAACTGCCAAAAACTACTGAACCAATCTCTACCAAATTTTGACTACATCATCTTTATAGGATGGTTTAGCAATAGTAAAATCTAATGATTTTCAACTAATTCTTTATTGAAAAACGAATAATAAGTGGATAACGGTGAAGTTCAAAAATGGCGGCAATTGCCATCTACATGAAAGGGTACAGTGTTACATAGAGCTGTACATTGATATGAAAACAGCTATGTGGAGTGAAATATACCACATTTTAACTAGATCATTTTCATAGTTCTAGATTTAGAAACAATAAAAATTTAAATGTACAATGTTGAGTGTTAGAAACGGGTTTTGCCACACTATCACATACTTTTATGGTTAGAAATTAAAATCCAACCAGACTAAATCAATAACATTATTTCTGTCGAATGAGAATTATTACAAATCAAAATGCCGATCCTCAGTTGTTTAATATTGTGTTTAAAAATATGAATTTTGAACCTTTAGTTGTAAGCACGGATAATGCAGTTTCTTAATAGTCCCTGTCCATCTGGATTACCAACTCAAATATTAAAATTGAAAATTGGATGTCTAATTATGCTTTATTTTATCTTCAAAAACCTAACCAATCTAAATTTAACCAAGTAAATAATGACCGCTATGCGTGAAAATATTATCAAAAATATAATTTTCAATCGTTAACTTTAACACAAGATTTTTATCGATAAACATAAATAAAAAATCAATTATTAGTTAAAATTATCTAAGATCTTCACTTATAAGTGAGGGCGAAGCCTCGACGGGGGATGATGAAGTTATATATAAAAGGACAAGCCATTTCCGTTCGTGATCACTATTGAACTATTCTGTACCAAATATAACTACATCATCTTCATAGATCAAGGAAGGTTTAGCAATCATAAAATTTACATATTTTCTATTAAATTACTGTTTAAAAAGCGATAAATATGTGGTGTGTAGTAAAGCGAGCGCCATTCAAGAGAGGTTACAATGATCCAGTGTTAAATATAGCTAGAAATTGATAATAAAATTACTTAATTCAATTAAATTGTTATCCAAAAAGCTATAAATATGTGGCAAACGACAATAGCGTTTTAGTAAAACTTATGAACCTATCTGAACCAAATTTTAACATCATCTTCATAGTTCTTGAAAGATTTACAATTAGAAAATTTACTATAATAATAATTTATACTATTATATAAAAGGAAAAGCCATTTTTCGTTTGTGATCACTAACCGCGAATACTACTGAACCAATCTGTACTAAATATTAACTAACTCATCGTCATAATTCCAAGAAGATTTAGCAATATTAAAATCTACTGATTTTTAATTTATTTTTTATTAAAAAAAGATAATCTGTGGACAACAACAGTGAAGTTTGAAAATTGACCAATAGGTGGCGAGTGCCATTCTACACGAGAGCTTACAAAAGAGCTTGAAACCGATGATAAAATTTACTTATTAAACTATCAAGAAAATTATTTAAAAAGATTTAAATATGGTGTGCGATATGTGAATCCCAGTGAAGCTTGAAAATCGACCGATTGTGTATAAGGCGATTCCACAATAGAGTTAACAACAATAAACTGAACCTTTCCGACATCTAAATAAATAATTTTTATAATTCTAGGAAAGTTTTGCAATGGCAAAATTTACAATAACTAAAATTTAAATGTACAATTTTGTGAGGCAGGACCGAGGTTTGCCACACTGTCATATATTTTTATAGTTCGAAATCAAAATCCAACCAGATGAAATCAATAAAGTTATTTCTGCCGATTACAAATTATTACTAAATCAAAATGTCCATCCTTTGCTTTTTTATACTGTGTGTAAAAATATGATCGACGGGCCTTTTGTCGTAAGCACTGATAATGTAGTTTATTTTCCGCAAGAGTTTCTTAATAGTCTTTATCCATCTTGATTACCAATTCATACATTAAAATTAAAAATTTTATGTCTAATGGTACTTTTACGTAATCTTCAACCACCTGATCAGTGCAATTATAACTAGATTAATAATTAGTGCTATGCGTAAAAAAATCATTGAAGAAATAATGCTCAACCACATGCTAAAATACAAGAATCTTATCGATAAACAAATAAAACTTTAATTTTAAGTTGAAATTATCTTTACTTATGAGGGCGGGCGAAGCCGCGACGGGGATGCTAGTAGGTAAGTAAAAACCAGATTATCAAATTTTATTGAAATCGGTTATCTTTCCAAAATACATATATCGTCCCTACAACTGCAAAATTTCGAAAGTGAAAAAACACATTTTTGTATCTATTTATCAATTCCTTTAGGACTGAAACGTTTTAGCAAATTATCAAATCTAAATTCACTTAGTAAAAGGGAGGAATAATCCTATCAAAGGGTCGATTATACATCCTATTTAATTATGCCAAATCAATCTAACGAATCGCTATTTTAACACGATATTAATATGTTAAATTTCTGCACGCCCGCTCCCCAAACAACCGTAACATATCTTCGTACTTGATAGGCTTTTGTGTACCTAAACAATGAACTCGAACTTAGGCTGTTTTATCGGATTTTTTCATGTTCCTTGATTTTTTTTTTTTTTTTTTTTCAGCAGTACGATGATATAAATATGTCAAAATGTAAATTAAATTGTTAAGGGAAGGATGTACTTTTGGAAATATGGCCAATAAAACTAAAAATAATCCATCAAAAGAAAAACTAGAATGTTTTAGTTTCATAACAAAACCACCACAACGTACATATATGACTGAAGTTTGAGCACACGGAACTTTTTTCTTACATTATAGATCATTGCAAGTTTGTTTGTTTATTTCGTTTAACGTCACTTTTATGCTGCTATGGCTAATCGGACGATGCTGCGGTGGGAGTCTTAAATTTTGCCTATCCAGGTATAATTAGGATAGGGGGATCTTTAACGAGTACCTGACATCGCACAGGCTCGGGACCCCCATTTTACGTCCCTTCCGAAGTATGGCATAGCTAAGGATTTTTTACTCCCTTTAAAAAATCCTAAGGTTATCTGCCGGGCTGCGAACCCGCGATCTTGGGTTCAGTAGGTTGCTATGCTAACCACTACATCACAGGTGACCCCCAATCATTGCAAGTTTTCATGGGGATATACCGAACTTGAACAAATGTATTTATATATTATTATATTATTTTGTTTGTAATCTCTTTGTCTTAGAACGCACTAAATTTATAATTATATTATATTATATAATTTATAATATATTTATATATAATTTATAATTATATTATATAATTCGTTTTAATAATGTTACTCATGATTTTTTTTTTTTTTTTATAACTTCAAATTTCTACTCACATCTGTCAATCAAAGTGACTAATTTCGACACCTGTCAATCAGTGAATAATTCATGAATAATAAATTATAAATTTATTCACTATTAGTTATTTTATTTAATAGTCATTACTTTAATTTAACATTCTTTAGTAATGAATTAATTTTAGCAATAATCAAAAATTGATTCAAAAACAATTAAAATGTAAATTTATTCGTAATTAAAAAAAAAAAGGATTAAAAAATGAAAAAAATAAAATAAAACTCGGTAGACTTATATCATATTTATATTAAATTGTATTCTTATAATTAAATTAAATATTTCAAACAATCAGAAAGCTATAAATTTACCTAAATGTAAAATTTCAAGACAAGCTAAAAGCACGAAGCGACATTATTGTTAATTATAATAAAACAATACAAATTGAATGAATAGAGGGAAGGCGATATAGTTCATTTAAAAAAGATTTAATTTTAATACTATTAAAAAAATTAATATTGATTATCAAAAATAAAATACTTTATTTCTTTTTTTTAACAAAAAAAGAAAGGTAAATAGTAGATTTTAATGATATTTGTCTATAGAGTTATTGGCAACACTGGACGGTATTGTTTTCTGAGGGAATGAATGTTTACTTTATGGCTGTCAAATTTATGTGGAGTCTTGGGTACTTTTGGTTATCTAAAAGTAATATTTATGATGAAAAATGCCATTCCGTGAAGGATACTTGAAGCCTAGTTGTCAGTTAAAATTTGATGGACATTGTTTATTTTCTACATTTATTTAGGTTAGAACTGAAGAATTAGTAAATTTCTTTAAATAAATAAAGATTTACTACAGTTATTATCTAGGAAATGATTTATATATTGTGGGTTTATCTAGCACTACTTAATTAGTTTTAGACAATGGTGAGATCCTCTCCATCCCATTTTTACTCACACAAATCGAAGAATTTTCAATCATGACCACTAAAACCGACATAGAAGAATTTATGGACGGACCACTAGTCACTTGGGTATGCATTGAAAAGAAAGATAATAGGTTATGATTTGTTATTTATAAAATCTTTTTTTCTTTTTTTTTTGTTTGTTTCTAAAACAGCATTATAAAAACATTGCTTTTATAAATTGTCTGAACAGTGTACAACTGTCAATTGTTTTAGTTTCGGTCTTGTCTGCATGACCCAGATAGTCTATCAGATTACGATGATTTAGTTGATGGTGTGCTGATATTTGAAGTTTTATTATTAATGTAAGTTTAAAAATATAAAAATGAATCCATTTTCTATAGTTGTTACCCGATATACAGTATTATAAGCGTATATTTTACAGTGATCCTGAGCCAGTGCATCATGGGGTGAGCCCAAGTCTGGGTAATCCTGGAGTAAGAATGAAAAACATAGAATGCATAATTAAAAATATCAAAGCACTGTATGAGGTAATGGTTTTATATTATATTTGTAATCAGTTGTATTTTCTTCATATATATCTAAATTATGTATGGCAGTGTAAATGGTGTATGGCAGTACTGTAAATTAATACTGTTGATTAAAATAAATAATTTTCAATTTTTGTTTATACCTTTAAACTAAATAAATACTTCTTTTTTATAGGGCTAGCTTCAATTATTTATTTGATAATATTCCAGTTTATGGATACATCGAGTATTTTGAAGGTGCCTTTTGTGGGGAACATTTTATCAAGCCCCTACGACAGTAATATAGCCTCTTTAGAGTGTTACCGTTTATTGCTTGGAATTATTGTCTCTAAACATTAAACGCACTTCATTGTTTCCTGGTTTACCTTCCCCAAAAAGGGCCTCCTTTAATTTTATTTTGTTATCTGGGACTACCTAGTGCACTTTGACAGTTATAATTTATCACAAATATTTTATATTATACTTGCTATTGTTGCTAATTGTTATCATATTTATAGCTTTGGATAGACTTATTTTATTTTTATATAGACTTAATGCATGCTTCCTCAAAAGGTAAACTAACCGTGTTTGTTTAAGACACCAAGTAACCATTTATCTTAGTGGCGCATAGGCATTTATTTTTAATTCAACAGAAGAAATATATTAGTTTATTTGATATAGTAAATATTCTATATTATGTGGTTATAAATGTTTTCAGGAAGAGCTTTGTCAATTGGTGTTAGTTCTTCCTGACGTTACTATCATTGGCCGGGAACCAGCAGGTAAACAAGGGCTTGAAGAAATGAAACTACTACTTCTTTTACTCTTAGGTTGTGCTGTTCAATGCCCAAATAAGCAAGGCTTTATAGAAAAAATTAAAGCACTTCCACTTTCAGCACAGCATTCTTTAGTCAACTTTATCTTACAGGTTCACTTTGTTTATATTTATTACTGTTACAGTATTTAGAACATTTTAATTGAAATAAATAAATAATGTTAGTAATTAATAAGTGCAATTTATTGATAGGTTACTGAAAGCCAAGAACTCGTATTAACTCAAGAAGGAAGTGAAAATGTTTCTAACGAAATACTTATTAATCACATCAAAAGATTAGTTAAGCAGAGAGATTTATATATGCAGGTATTATTTTGAAAGTTCTTATAGAAATAATATTTCCTTTTTCTTTTTATTTTCTTAATACCATTCAATTTTTCTATAACTTATCAGTTACAACCAACTCTAGACGATAAAAAAGGTGGAACAAGTGGAAATTCTCTTAGGGGATCCGAATCCCAACATTTAGCAGTTGAGCTTGCAGATTGGAAAGCCAAATTGAGAAAACAACGTCAGGAACTGTAAGTTAAGCTGTTAATTTTTAAATTCAAAGCATGTAGTTAACTTTTAAATGAAAATTGCTTTTATTTGTATATCCATAACATTTTGATTGTTGTTTTACAGTCAATATTTTTTAATAACTAGTTATTTTTTGTAAGCAAATTTTTAATTGAAAATGGATCAATTTAACACCAACCCTATCAATACTTATAAAACTAATACTATCTATCCAATCAATCAATACTGTCTGTTCTTTTTGAGATGATGGAAACTCAAAAAACTTATTTTAGGTTGTGAGTGACTAGAAAAAATAATCAATTTTGCTTCCCAATATATGTGAAATGAAGAACTTCATAGAATTTCTATAAGTTATTTTCATATAATTTAATTTCTTAATTTTAAGAACCAAAACTTATAACATATTTCTGAAACATTAATATTCAGATTTATTTTTCATCATACAATCTTTTCTGTAAATATATAAATATCTTCTACAGCTTTTCCGTGTACTTGTTCTTGTTGTACTTAGTTACAAACATATTTTTGCCTTAAAATTTTTTTTTTTTTTTTTTTTTTTTTTTTTAATATTTTAGTAGAAAAGTTTTTTTAGTATATGAATCTTAAATTGTTGAGGGTTTTACTATATTTTTCTTACCACAGTTCTTGGATGCTTAGTGGTAGGTGTAGCTTACTGGGATCAAAATTCCTGCCTTGAAATGTTTTCACCTGTTTTATTTAAAACAGTTCAGTTCGAGCTATGTTCGAAGTATTGAAAAAACCTTAACCATTGAAATATTGAACCACTTACTAATGTATATCTTTGGGATTCAGTCTGCTGTCTACGCAAAATTTTGTATTTTGACTGTTCATCCGACCTATAGATTATAAATAGCTTTTGATTTAATAATTGTGTATGTTTAGAAGAGTAAATTACTTATTTTCTTAACTGATCAAATTTGGTACTTAAAACAGCTAGTTACATGATAATATTTGCATCAATTATTTAATTATAGATGAATTATAATAGATTTCATTGAAAAATTAAGACAAAAATGAAGTAAATAATTATCAGTATTTTGTATGGCATTATTTAATAGAATTCATGAAGTGATATAATTTCTGACTACTTTTATAAGTGATATGATAAGTATGCTTTCCTTTGAAAATGATCAATTTATTGTGAACCCAGTAACTGTAAACATAAAAGTGCTTTTAATTCTCTATAGTTTATTTAATTTTTTAACTTTTATTTTTTATCTCACTATATTTTTTTTAATTTATTAACTTATGATAAATAAAAATTAATACTGGTAGGTAGAAGTTAGACAATTACCATTGTTTTATTTAATGATATTTACTTATTATTATTAATTGAATTCAGTACTAGTATTTTTGTCTTGATCCGTAGGGAAGAGAAGTCAGAAGCATTGTCTGAAGCAAAGGAAGAACTTGAGTATAATAAATCCCTTGTATCGAAATTGAAAAATGAAGTAAGTAACAATTATTTTATGTTAATTTTTCTTTATTAGGCTTGTTGGTGACTCTATGCTGTGGTTATATAGATTGTTATAGACCTTGTTTTTAGTTGGTAGGTGAAATAGTAATAAATAATTCATTTGAAATTATAATCCAAAAAGACCTTTTTAATTTGTATTAAATTTAATACATTTATTGTCCTGGTTGTACATGATAAAATTCGATAATGTGTCTAGTACTTATAGACATTACTGCATTACAATGAATGGAACAAGAGAGCTTGAACTTAGGTTATCTGGACAACTGTTGCCTACAAAAAAATAGTAAACAAACATTTTAATATAATACATCAATTTGATAAATAAATCAGAAATCATTAGATTATTAAATAAAAAAATATACATGATTAAAAATTAATAAAACATACATTATTAAAAATAATTAATCTCAACACTATACAATGAAATCATTCTCCCTTCTGAGTAGAATAAAGAGCCTAAATCATTATCGACTAGTTGAAGATAGATTAGTACATTGCATATTATATGAAACTAAACAAGTTCACTTACTCATAGGAAATACCCTCAACTTCCTATGTATATTCGTATATTATTGTTATATTTTAAATTAAACAAGGTGAGCCCATTGTACAATATGATTTAAGTTCTCTTTAGGGTCATGTATTATTAGGCTCAAAATATACTGTAACAAGAGGTAAAGAGCCTTTGAACTCTGGAGCTGTAGGTATACTAAAAATCTGATCTAATGGGAATTGGATTTTCTATCAGTCACTCTACAGTTTACCACTCAGAAAAAGGAAAAAAAGAAATAAAAATACTTTTTTTTAGAATTATGGTAACAGATGACCAAAAGATTTATACTATCACAAAGGTGAAAATATTTGCCATGGTTGGCAAATTGGTTGGCAGTTGGTCAGATACTTGAGATTCCCAGTTTCATAAAGGGGCAAATTGCTAACTTTATATTAAGTAGAAATAATCCTCCTCTTAAATTTAATTAATAAATAAATCTAATTTAATTTATGATTAAGGTATTTATAAGTAAAACTAAACTTTATTCTGTGACATAAGCCTTCTTTATAATATTATGACTAGGGACCGGATTTATAAGTGAAATAAAACTTCAAATAGGTACATATATATGGATTTACATTTTCATGAATATATAAGTAAAAATAAGCAATATGTAATTTTAAAAAAAGCTAATCTATTTTATTATAGTAAGGTAATTAACATAATTTTAATCTATATGTAGAAATCGTGATTTTACGTGAACATTGAGACGGAAACAGAAAAAAATTAATGATTTATTCCTCAAAACTATTAGATATTACGACATTTTTAACTGATCAAATGTAAAGTTAAGTCGATCTGAAGGTAGAATATTTTTTTATCTGGTATATACACGTACAACATGGTATATACATGTACGAACGCTCCATTTCTACCGAAGTAATTTCGTTGAGTGTGAGCAAAATTTCTTCCCACAAAGAATATGAGCAATTTTTCTGATTTCTTCAAAACCAGGATTTTTTTCTCATCACATCCTCAAGTTTTTGTCTTATTTTTTCCCATGATTTGTAATGAACACATAGGTAGTAGAAGAAATAAATATTCAATAGTTAATAATAAAACGAGTGTGAAAAAAATAAACAAATTACCTTTTAATAATATTTTCTAATTGCTGAAAGACGTTCACCATTGCAATGTTGTCGCAGAGGGCAACATTCTGGGTTTCCAAAAGTGCGATCTTGTTTAGCAAAAAAGAGAAGTTCGAGAAAATATATCCTAAATTTTGGACTAATGTACATGATTCCATTATTTCTTTGGCCTTTTCTGTAGCTACATTTTCCTCGAGTTTCAAAACATCCTTGATTTTTGTGAAATTTTCACTGTATTATATGGCTGCTTCTAGCCAAGTACCCCATCTTGTAACAATATGTTGTGGTGGTAATGTTAAGGATGGGTAAAGATATTTTTAAAAGTTTTTTTTTTTTTTTTTAATAACAATTTATTGAAATTTACAACTGTACAAAATTTATACATCAAGTAAATGTGCTGTTAACTATTACAATAATGTGACAAAACTTGAAATGAACTACTCATCAGTAGCACTTTAATAAAAATTCTACACGAGAAGGTCTCTGGGCCATCTTCTTTTCAGACTCCTCGGAGGATTATCAGGAATGGTGTGGGAAGCAAGTTGAGAAATTAGGGGATTTGAGTGGTTGTGGAGCTTACTATGAAAGGATAGATATCTGGTTTGGGCTAAATCTGCAACACATGGAACATTAAGATCTTTATGGATAAGTTTATTGGTTACAAAGTAAGGTGCATTGAGGATTTTTTTTAAGGATTTTGGATTGTAAGGATTGGATACGAGATGAATTGGATGGTTTAGTGGAGCCCCAAAGCTCAACTCCGTACGACCAGATAGGTCTAATCACAGTCATGTATATTAGTCTTTTGTAATTAATTGGTAGCTTTGAACGTTTGTCAAGTATTGAAGTAGTCTGTAACAATGGGCAGCTTCTTGTCGTTTTAGTCTTGTATGTGGATTCCAAGTTAGACGTTTGTCCAAGTGGAGTCCTAGATAGCGGATCTGTTCAACAGGGATTAGTGGAATATCATTAAAGGATGTTGTAGGACATGAAGTCGTGGGTTTGCGACGAAGGGTAAAGGTTATTTGGTGAGATTTTTTTGGGTTTATTTTGATTCTCCATTTTTGACACCATTTTTGAAGGGTTAGGTTATGGGATTGGAGTGTTTTGGAGGCAATGAAGGGATCATCGTTTACTGATAACACACATGTGTCATCAGCGTATGTGGTGAGGACAGTGATAGGATGAGTTGGAATGTCAAAACAGTTTTTACATTTGAAATCAGTGAATCTACATCTTGAAACCCACTTTCTACATGCTCAGCAATTCTATGAAAAGCATGAGCCAAGACATTTCACATTAATAAATTTTGAATTTACCATACAATGGAGGGCAAGCTGTGATAATTATGAATAATACTAATAAAACCAATAATATGGATTATTACATGATTAGATCAAAGTAAAATAATTATACTCATATTTAAAATTATCTTCAAATAAATCTTCTAACATAATTTATTATATCTATATGTATAGTTTAATAAAACATTTCAGTGAAATGAGCTATAAGTTGGATTCTGTTTGACCCTTAATATTCTATTGCCTCAGATTTATCTGTAACTGAATAAACATTTTGATTTATTTCTAACAGTTATATAAGATAAGAAATTAATTTCTACTTTATGATTTTCATATATTTTTTTATATTTTATTTTTTTTATAATTTTATTGAAATTTTTTACCTAGGAAATTATAGCGATGTATTCATTATTTTTTTTTTTTTAAATTTATCTATTTATACATTCTATTTCTGTATTATTATTTCAGTACTACTTTTTTTTTGGTTGCATGTTACATTGTTTTGTTTTTTTCTTTTAGATAACAGATTTAAAAAGTGAAGTTAGAGTTTGTAAAGCTTATCGAGATGAAGCTGATGCTTTGAGGGAAAGAGCTGAACGAGCTGATAGGCTAGAAGCTGAAGTGACTCGTTATAAAGAGAGACTTGCAGATCTGGACTATTACAGGTTTATTTATATTTAACAGATATAAATGTGTGTGTATTAAGGTGTTAAGGCTGATCTTTTTGGATTTGGGGTTTTGCTGTCATGGGATTAAGGGGATTTTTGTTGGCAGGTACATTTGGGTTCACTTAAGCTTTTTATTTATTCTTTACAATTATTGTTCTTATGATTATTGTATTCAATGTTAAATTAGTTTCAAGACTTTGAATAAGGACAAATCAATTTCTGAATATTCTTGAATACTTCTTGTTTTTGAGAATTTCTCCTCAATGCAGAAAAGTTTTAAGTAAAATATAATTTTAATTAAAACTAAACAATATGTAACAATTTCCGAGTTATTGTATCATACTGCTAAAAACATTCAATTTTTAACACTTTTCCCCCTCCCCTGCCCAAACCGGATGCTATTTCGAAGAGTGCTATTTTTTACCACATTTAGAGTTAAGGTTGGTGAACAATTTCCAGTGGTGAGATCTTTTTATTTTTGGTTTGATTTCAAGGTTCGAATGCTAGTTACCCTTTACTATAATAAACATTTTAACTTTATCATCAAACATTTTATTTTTAGCAATAACCATTTGATTAATAATAATATACTATTCATTTGTAACAATAAACATTTCAATTTTAACAATGAACATATCATTTTTAAAAATAAAATATTTTTTTTTTTAATTTTCCATATCTCCCTCCCCCCACTATATCTCCTTAAGCATTGATCCCAGCATAAAAATGTATAGAATCTTTTTTGTAAAGAAATTTATGTTAATTAATTTAGTACACTTTCGCTAGAGGCAAGAGTCTTCGAGCTATTAACGAAAACCTGAAAAAAACGACCTTTAGAGCTCCACCCTTCCCCCACTACTTTTAGTATGTTGTTATGGACACCTTCCCCTGTGCCAAAATTGGCTTCTACATGAATTAATTCCTCAAAATTTCCTTTGTTGCCTGGACTAATATAAGGGATACTTTTTATAGAAAGTCGTAAGTCAGATATTTATGTTTTTATTTAAACCACACAAAATGCTTGGTTTTACCTGTTCCAGGGGCAAATTTGAGATGAAAATATATAAAAATACACTTACATAAAGATGTAATGTTCTGTTAATCCATCCACTATTTTTTTTATCAAAAAAATCAGTATCAATTTAAGTTTTATGCTTTATTATTGTTTGTTATAAATGTAAACATTTTTTTCATAGATTTTTTTATAAATCTTTTTTTTTTTTTTTTTTCAAATAAATCATTCGTAATAATAGTTCCAAAATTAACTTTTGTCAGCTGTAGGGTCTGATTTTACAAAAAAAAAAAAAAAAAAAATTATTGTTACTGAAATAATATTGATATTTTTACAGGTCACGAGTGGAAGAACTTAGAGAAGATAATGTGGTTCTTGAAGAAACACGAGAGATGTTGGAAGAACAACTTGGAAGAGCTAGGGCACGAGGAGAAGCTTCTACTGAACTTGAACAAGAGATTCTAAAACTGAAGCAATCTATTAATGATTTATCACTTGTGAGTCTGATTTTTATCTATGTATGAATTTTGTATTATATCTTACTTCATTAAAGATATTTCTATAACTCTATATTTTATGTATTTATATATCTAAGATCATTAAAACGTGATTTATTCAATGAAAGTAAAGAATTAAATTACACGTAAATACAACAGTAAGTTACAGCAAACAGCAATTAAAATAGGTTAATGAAGGTTAAGATAAAGTAATAAACACAGATGATAAATAATTAGCAGATGATTGAAGGTTGCTCAAACTTACACCTCCCCCCTTTAGGTAGCTTCTTGAGGCGGCGGGAAGTAAGGAAAGAGCTTGCTGGAGTGTTACAAGTTGGAGATCTTCTTCCTCTTACTGTCTGACGACTGGGATTGTCCGATTCGAACTGGATCAAGCTTGTTTTGATTCAACTTATTTCCATTTTCGATGTAGACCAAGTCACCAACGTTGAACGTATGCTCTTGTCTATTCTAATCAAACCATTTCTTATTGATGTTAAAGCTCTTCGTTGAATTTTGGAAGGCTATCTTGCGGTCTTTTTCTAAAGAAGATGGAGTGATCCCATCAATTGGAGGTATGGAAGATTTTCGGCCGAGCAATTGATAAGATGGTGCAAAATGGGTGGAACTGTGGATGGTATTATTATATTCCTTTACAAATTCTTCTGCCAAGGTTGACCATGCTCTTCTAGTATCTTCGTTGATTTTAAATCGCAGTCGATTAACTAATGTTTGATTTAATCTGTTGGATGCGGGATTATCAATGCACGTGAAAACGATCTGAGTCCCAACTCTTTTCAAATACTTAAGAAATTCAGTTGAGTTTATGCTTGTATATTGGTCAGTCAGAAGAATTAAAACATTATTTTGTTTAACTATGGGATCTTGTGAAGTGGTAGACGAGAATGTACCGTTTGGAAGAGCGCTATCCTCCGAAACCTCTGGCACTGTCAAACGACACGATCTGGAAAGGTTCTGTGGCTGGACCGAGACGGGATAGGAGGCCGATTGCATGACTCTGACGAACTTTGTTCTCAATACAAATCTTGCAGCTCTTACAGAAACCATGAATTGCTTTATCTAGATCCTTGAAGTAGGGATTTATCTAGTTCCTTGCTTGGATTCAATCTGTTCAGCTGCTTTCAGCTCCGAAAGATTCTAAGCTTGATCTTTTTTAACGGCTGACAAGTCCATTAAATTGATGGTCTGGATAGCATCTTCATTCTTGAAGTATTCGAGGACTGGATTTTATCAGCCGTTTTCTTTTCCTCTTTTCTTTCTGATAAAGGCATTTTCTAATTTTCAAAGTTCAGAGTACAATTTATTGAGAGTACAAATCTCTTCTTTATCGAGTTCTTCCTGAGCTTCATTTGGCAAACCGAAAACAATTTGGTTTGTACGGGAGATCTCGGTACCTTTAGGTTCTATGTCAAGACATTTTCTGACATAAGCGTCAAGACATTAGTTTCTCTTTCGTCAGGGCGTAGTCGACAAGGGATCCGCCTAAATATCTGTAGCCGAAAGCTTTTTTTACAAGAGACCAGCCTTTATCAACAAAAATATTTAGAAAAGAGTCCTTCCATTTGCCCCATGATTCATTCAGGAGAACTTCTTTAAATTAATCTCATACCAATCTTTTGCCGAACCATGAACAAGATAAAAACTTAACGCTTGAATTCTTAAATTATTGGATTTTATCTGAAATCGACTGCATTCTTCTTCGAACCTACGTAGCCATTCTATAGGATCTGATTGTTTTTTATCAAATCGTTCTAAAATTAATGTTTTTTCAATATGATTTAGTTTAATTTCATTTTGTTTTGAATTTAGTTTTAATTGTATCTCTGATTGTTTGATACGATCTTCTAATTCTGACTGAGTCTCTACAGGCCTAGATGGAACTGGTTTTGAAACCCATTCCTCTAATGGTAACTCCCGAAAACAAATATTAGAAGATACATCAAAATATTCTCTTTGAATATCATCATCCATCTTAACAGCTACTGTTCTGTAACCATTAATATTTTTGATAGCATTCATAGTATTTATTATAGGTTTCTTACCTGATAGAGTGGAGTGGAACTTTAAGTCTTTGGATTCTTCAGGTAATAAGTACCAATTTTTTTTGTCAATGGAAATGCACTCAATCACGAAGTCTTTGTCACTTCTTTTTACAATTTGAACAAATAGTTGAGCCACTTTCTTACCTGTTGAGATCTTGTAATTTAATTTCTAAGATCGTTAAAACATGATTTATTCAATGAAAGTAAATAATTAAATTACACGTAAATATAACAGTAAGTTACAGCAAACAACCATTAAATAGGTTAATGAAGGTTAAGATAAAGTAATAAACAGATGATTAAAGGTTGCTCACCCTTAGATATATTATATGTTTATTAGAATATATATTCATTTAAGATATTTATCTGTTTTAAGGAAAGAGAAGCACTTCAGGAAAAACTTCAAACACTTTTAGAAGAGAATGCTAGACTGGCTCTCATCAGCAAATCGTTTAATCAAGACAATTCAATGATTGATTTAGATCTTGAAACTTGTGGTAATTGCATTATTTTAGCTTTTGTTTCAGACCTAGGTTTGTTGAATAATATATTTTCATTTATTTATTGAAAAATATATTTTATATTGCCTTGTGTTTGTTTGTTGGGGCTTAACGTCTTTATGCAGGGTGCCCCGAATTTAAATGGCAAAACTTCAGGAACTTATAGGGAACCGAAAAACTAAGACAAAAAGTACTTCATAGATTTGCCTGTTTTTGCTTAGTTTTAGAGAAAATCGCAAAAAAAGAAACAAAACAAAAATGTTACAGGTAGCGATTATCACCTTTCAAAGTTCGTCTGGCTAGGCAGTGAAATATGTAAACACTTAATGTTATCCTTTACATTCTTTTATTTGTTTACATTTTGGCTTCCTTCTAGGATTATAATTCCTAAATCAGTCTTCAGTCCGTTACTCAGATATTTTTGTATGAATAGCATCAGCCACAATGCAGCATACATATTCTAATGTTGAATGCGCTGATATGATTTTTGTGTATGGTTTCTGTAACGGTAATGCTTTAGAAGTGGTGCGGGAGTATGCACGCCGATTTCCAAATAGAAGAGTGCCTAATCAACGAGTCTTTTCGTTAACTTATAATGGACTATGAGAGATTGGGTCATTCTTAAGACGTAATGAAGGCAACCAATTCCAGGCAGCAATAAGAGCAGATTATCAGAGAAGAAATTGTGTCCAACTCCACTAACAATCCTGAGAATAGCATCCGAAGAGCATCTGCTGCATTAGGAATATCGCGGCAAGCAATATGGCAAACTTTGAAAGGTGATAATCACTACCCATACCATCTTCAAAAAGTTCAGAATTTATTACCTCAAGACTATGTCAAGAGATTAAATTTTAGTAACTGGTTTCTTGACAAAATTCTCGATGATAATTTATTTCCATTAAAAATTATATGGACCGATGAAGCTACCTTTACAAGGGGAAGAATTGTTAATCAAAGAAATTATCATGTATGGGCTCTTGAAAATCCCAGAGCTATTAGAGAGAATAGGTTTCAGCATGAATTCGCTATTAACGTTTGGCTTGGAATTTGGAATGGATTACTGGTGGGACCATATTTTTTATATATTGAATGGTATCACATTTACACATTTTTTGGAGAACGACTTTTCTAATTACTGTCGAAATCGTACATTACGACAGCGGTTATAGCGACAAACCAGTCATAGCAACGACATTTTGAAAGGAAGGTTGGTTTCCTATAAATACCCACACAAAACACATTGCTTATAACAACAACGTTACAACGACCAAATTGGCTAAAACAACAGAAAAATGAACGAAATTTGGGTGTTAGATATAGGTTATAGCGACGGGAAATCTACTTTCTAAGTAACATCGGCATTCCGAGTACTTCAATGAATTAAACCGCCTCTGAGAAAGACAATTTTAAACCTGAAAAAAAGCTGAGGTCATCTAAATCAAAAGAATTGGATGAAGCAATTTTAAAGTGATTCAAATTTCAAAAGGCAAAAACGTCCCGATTAATGGTCCAATTTCAGTTGAAAAAGCTAGAGAATTTGCAAAGTTGTTAAAATTGGATTTCCTCCCTGACGCGTCATGGATTCAACAATTCAAAAAAAGGCATGGTATCGTTTTTTGGGAAAATTAACGGCGAATCAACAGCAACTTCTGCATCTGACAAAGAAGGTTGGTTGAAAACAGTTTGGCCCGAAATTCTGAAAAACTATGCAGATGAAACTGGACTGTACTATAATAAATATTCAAAACAATCAAAAATTTCTGACTTTTTTCACATTAATATATATATCTTTGTAAATTATCAATAATTATGTACATGCTCACTAAATTTAAATTGTAATACTTATAAAACCATTAATAAAATTGAGTTAAATAGAATTTTGAGTTTTCTTTGTATCCATTTACTGAATCATAAAGGGGAGAAAAAATCATTGCTTATTACGACCATCATCTATCGTTATATAGGTCGTTACCTATATTCACTGGTCCATTGAAGGTCATTATAAACGACTTTGACTGTATTTAGATGTTACAGCAGCGGATTGAAATGTGGCTCCAACTCGATGGATGTCCAGCTCATTATAGCAGAGTTGCTCGAGCTTGGCTGGATATAAATTATCCACAACGATGGATTGGACGTGGAGGAGTAGTACCTTGGCCACCCAGATCACCTGATATGACACCCATGGATTTCTTCGTATAGGGAACCTTGAAGCAGGAAGTTTATTCGGTGTCAATCAGCTCAAGAGAGCAATTAAGAGACTGATTCATAGATGCAGTGCACCAAATATCATCAGAACAATGTTTAGCTGCAATTTATCAAGTGAGTGCTAGATGTAATGCTTGCATTGGTGCAAGAGGACAACATTACATTAAAAAGAACATAACATAAATATAAATGTAAATAAATAAGTATTAAAATGAAAACTTGTTTTGTTTCTTTTTTTGCGATTTTCTCTAAAACTAAGCAAAAACAAGCAGATCTCTAAAGGACTTTTTGTCTTAGTTTTTCGGTCCCCTATAAGTTCCTGAAGTTTTGCCATTTAAATTCGGGACACCCTGTATAATCTAACTTGGGCTGGAAGGGAAGGTCCAATGTTGCCTTGAGATTTAGTTCCTTTTTAAGATTTATTTTCTCTACATTCTTTCTAAATATTTTTTTTTTTTTTTTTTACTTTAAAAACGATTGTTTCTGATTAATATTTTTATTAATTGAATGACATTGAGTGATATTTTGATAGTTTAGAATTATTTACCATTGCCAAAATATTTGGGCTCTGAACATTTATCAAATTTTAAATTAAAGTAGTATATTAAGCCGTATCACTAGTAACTTTGATATAACCCCGAGGCTCGGTGTTACATTTATCTTATATGATTGTCGTTATACATAACATTTAATACATTATTAAAACACTTTAACATGATTAAATTATACTTTTAAAAACATGAACAATATTGTAGGTTTAAGTCTTGTTATTAACCCTTTAATGTGCAGCCCGGGAATTTTTGAATTTGTTTCTTCTTTTTTTTTCTTTTGAATGGTTATAGCTACGCTAACCCCCACACATGTATCATGAAATTTAAGGTTGAATAAAGGATATTAGGCGATAATGAGTAGGATAATGCGTCGGATATTACGTCATTTATTGAGCAAAAGGCATTAAATATGTGTATCCTCCAGGATACATTGCCTGTTAAAGGGTTAATATAAGTGGAATTGTATAAAGAAAAATAAAGAAAATTTCCAAATTATTGCAGTGCTATTTAATTATAACGAAATAAAAAATCTTAAGTTTAACTATAAAAACACAGATAAAGTGAACAAAAAATATTTAATTTACAAAATCAACTGTTTAAATTATAATAAACATTACATCAGGGAAAGATAAATCACAAAAAAGATTCATCTAAGATAGGAATGATAGCAAAAATAAAAATCATATAGTAAAAAAACAAATTTGCATTAGCCAGTCATTGTCGTTTTTAGACTTAATTTTGACTTTTCAAATAGGTAAATATTTAATTATGGAAAAAATACTAAAAATAGAAAAATAATGGAAGCTGTATTCATTACATAAACCACAAAAATGTTGTAAATTTTAAAACAAATTCTGATTAGGTTGGATAGATATGCAGTGTTAATTTATAAATGAAAAATACAAAAAATATTTACATCTTAAAAATATTTGTACAAATTATTATAATATAATTAATAATAATTAATAAAAATGTAAAAATTTGTCAAAATATTTTGGTTCTAAATTATTTATAACTTATATATATTTATTTATCATATAGGAAGAAGATTAAGAATAATATCTTGCATCCCATAATGCCTTTACATATTATTTTATTTTTTTAATGTTCCTGGGTCTAGTAAATGTAATAGAAGGCATGTTACATAATTTAAAAATGTTTTTTATTATTATGTCAAGTTCTTATTGTAAAAGGATGAGAAAAAAATTATCTATAATTGTGGAGGTATATTGTTTTTTTGTTAATATATTTTAATCATGTAACTAAATATTATATAATTGTATATTCTAGATCTTATTTATACCTAATGATGGAATGTATAACCTGGAGCATTTAGCAAAATTTTAAACTAAAAATGGAGAATAAAATGTCTAAAATCTAATTGTATTAATCATTAATCTCCTTTTAAAAAAATTACCATGATTACAATTAATGCAAAAGGACATTTTATGATTAGGCAAGTCTTTTTGGCATAACTCCTAGTTTATTCATATTTATGTAACTACATGTTTCTGGACTCTAGCCCCATCTTCAGGCTTCTCTTTAGCTGTTGCTATTTGCACATTGTCTCATCATGTTATATGTTCATACTAACTGCCAATCTCGGTGCCCATAACGTGATGAGACAATGTGCAAATAGCCCACAGCTAAAGAGAAGCCTGAAGATGGGACTACAGCCCTGAAACATGTAGCTACATACTTATGAATAAACTAGAAGTTATGCCAAAAAGAGTTGTAAAAACTATTATCTAATTATAAAAATCTTTCCATTGAAAAAGAATTCTTTACTTTCATAAGTGTAACTAAAACCATTAAATTTAAATTCGATTTGGTAATTTTTCTTAGAGTTTAAAATTCTGTGAAAGTGTCTTATGAAATTTGAGAGCATCATCATTCCAAGGAGTTTGAAATTCCAAGGGAATCAGAATATTTTTTGCAAGCAATTGAAATCATCTCTAATCTTTTTTTTTTTTTTCTAGTAAATGAAGGTGACAACAGTTTATCTGAACAACTGAGCAGTAATGCTCAAGCCCGTGCCCTGAGACTGGAATTAGAAAACAGAAGGCTTGCATCTACTGTTGAATCTCTTCAAGAGGCAGCATTGACTCAAACAAACCAACGAATTTTACAATTGGAAAAGGAGAAAAAGAAACTTTCTCTCCAAGTAATTTAGAATTAATTTCTGTTAAAAAACATAGTTTATATTACCTTAGGTTATAGCATCTCTTAATTTTGTGATTTTTTCCCTCTATAATCGATTGAAGTAAACTTTACAAATTCAGTTTTTTAAATCATTAAATTTTTTATTACAAATCCCTTTTTGACTTTCCTTGATTGAATATAAAAAGTATATATGACCACCTCTTTTTCTTCGTATGGTACATTTTAAGGAGATGCTGAATAGAAGAACAATTTAGGATATGAATTTCAAAGGACATCTTTATCTAGTGAAGGGGCTCACTAGACTTTTGGAATAGAGGGTATGGTAAATTAATTTAGTGAAGTCGTTAATTAACAAGTATTTTAACATAGTTTTGCACCTCTGTGGCTTTTCAGTTGGCACTAATGTTTTAAATAGTAGGTTAGCTGTTTGTTTGAGACTGTCAACAAATTCTATATGCCTCCATGTGATAAATTTTCTCACCTTTGGTAAGTCTAGTGTTGTGTGTAGTTTTTCAGTTTTAGTTCTCTTAGATCTTAACAAATACTCGTAGATCAATAAATTTAAGTTTGTTTTTTTTTTAATTAAAAAATATCACAGGTGAAAATCAAATAATGAAGCTATCTAGTAGTCCAAGCAACGAAGGATTTTCAGAGGACTTAATTCATGTAGAAGCCAATTTTGGCACAGTTGTAGGGGGAGGTGTCCTTAACAACATACTAAAAGTACTGGGGGGGGGGGGTGGAGCTAAGGGTGGGGGGGGGGGGCTCTAAAGGTCGGTTTTTTCAGTTTTTCGTTAATAACTCGAAAATTATTGCCTCTAGCGAAAATGTGTTTATATACTAAATTAATTAACATAAAATTTTTTACAAAAAAAGTTCTATACATTTTGGTTCTAGGATCAATGCTTAAGAAGGTATAGTGGGAGAAATATGGAAAATGTAAAAAAAAACACGTTTTTATTGTTAAAATTTATATATATATTGTTGAAATTGCAATGTTTATTGCTAAAAATCAATAGTTTATTATTATAATTTGAAAGCTTATTGCTAAAAATAAAATTATTGTTGTTAAGCCAAATATGCTTATTATAGTACAGGGAAATTAGCATTCGAACCTTGATATCGAACCAAAAATAAAAAGATCTGACTATTGCATATTGTTCATCAACCTTAGCTGTAAATGTGGTTAAAAGATTTCTTTGAAACATCTTCAGGTTTGGGCAGGGGAGGGGGGAAAGTGTTGAAAATTGTATGTATTTAGCACTTTGATCCAGTAACTCTCAGCAAATTTTGTGTTATATACATTATTAAAGCTAAGCAAATTTGCAATAAATTTGGTTCTATTCGTTTTTTTGTCAAATCGATAGTTTTAGAACTGTGAAGGAATAAAAATTGGCTAACTTGCGGTAAGTCGCACTTTTCCTCAAAAACGCGTTTGTCGGTACTCTTTTGTCTATAACTCCGAAACTGTTTGTCTAATCTCGAATTTCTTTTTTTCATCTTAAAGCTGGTTAAATTTATCATCAGATACTATATATTTCATTTTAATTAAGTTCCATGAAATATCTATTCCACCTCGCTGAATACCGCGTACTGTTGTAAAATCCTTATTTTTTCGGAACATTTCTCGTAATAACTCTAAAAATATTTGTCCGATTCCAAATTTCTTTTTTCCATCTCATAGCTGGTTAAATTTTCTATTAGGTCCTATATATCAAATTTTGATAAAATGCCATGTAATACCCTTGCCAGCACGCTAACAACTGCGAGTTGTTAAACATTTCTAGTTTTTTTTGGCATATTTTCTCTATAACTCCTAAAAAATATGTCCGATTCCAAATTGCTTTATTTCATTTTAAAGCTACTTAAATTAGCAATCAGTTCCTATCTATGACTTTTAATTATATTCCATGTAATACCCATGCTAGCACACTAAATGTGTATGTTTTGGCAAAACCTGACATTTTTGAAATGTTGAGTGGGCTGGCGTGGGTGTTTCACGGACTTAAATCAAAATTTGATATATAGGATCTAATTGCAAATTTAATCAGCTTTAAGATTTAAAAACGAAATTCAGGATCGAATAAATATTTTTAGAGTTATAACGAGAAATGTTCCGAAAAAATAAGGATTTCACAACAGTACACGGAATTTAACGAGGTAGAATGGATATTTCACGGAACTTTGTTAAACTTAAATCTATAGAATCTAATAGGAAATTTAACCAGCTTTGAGATGAAAAAAAGAAATTTGGGATCGGACCAATATTTTTGGAGTTGTAGTGAGAAATGAACCAAAAATAAAAGAATTTCACATTTGTGGGTTCAGAAAGCAAATTTAATCAGCGTTCAGATAAAAAAAAAACAATTCAAATCGAACAAATAATTTTGGAGTTATAGTCAAAAAAGTGCCGACAAACGTGTTTTCGCGGAAAAGTGCAACTTACCACAAGTTAGCCAATTTTTTCGTCCTCCACAGTTCTATAACTATTGATCTTAGCAAAAAAATAAATAGAACCAAATTTGTTGCAAAATTTCTTATCTTTAATAATGTATAGAAAACAAAATGTGCTAAAAGTAACGGTATCCAAGTTATTTAATCAAACAGCTCTGATACTTCCTTGGCTCGATAAGTATCACTTAGTTTAATGTTCTTTATTTTAACTATTTATTATGTATTTAATTAACTAAGGATCTCCAAGGTCTCACGCGCACACGCGCACACGCACACACGCACACACGCACACACGCACACACGCACACACACGCACACACGCACACACACACACACACACACACACACACACACACACACACACACACACACACACACACACACACACATATGTAAGCTGTTTTTGATATTTGGAACCAAGGGCGCTAAAAGATTAATTATATAAACCATAAACATTTCATTTTTAACAATAAAAAAGGTTTTTTCTTTTAATTTTCATTTTTTCTCGCTCCATATCTCCTTAAGCATTGCTGTTAGCAAAAAAGTGTATAGCACCTTTTTTGTAAAGAATTTTATAGTTATTAATTTAGTATATGAACACATTTTCGCTAGGGGCAAGAGTCTTCGAGTTATTAACGAAAAACTGAAAAAAACGACCTTTAGAGCGCCCCCCCTCCGTTAGCTCCACCCCCACCCCCCAGTACTTTTAGTATGTTGTTAAGGACACCTTCCCCTACAACTGTGCCAAAATTGGCTTCTACATGAATTAAGTCCCCCAGTCGGCCTTTTTTGGTCTTCGTTGCTTAGACTATAGGTTCCATTCATATATTTATATTCTTTATTATATTTATCCAAGAAAATAAAATCATGGAACTCAACAAACAAAAATTTAAACCAATAGGCTTTTTACTTTGACATTTTATGATTTTCCCGAGAAGCTGTTAAATTAATTACAAAAAAATATATATACAGTGGGAACTCGTTATTTCGTCACTCGATAATTCGTCATATTCTGTAATTCATCAGGTTTTTATTATTAGGATTGATGATCTTTCTATGATCCTTCTATATCATCATGCGTACCTCAAGTGAGGTTTTTATTCATTTTTTTATTATTTTTTTTTATATTGGCAACTATGAATAACAAAATTAAATACGTATGTAATTCATTTTTTCCACTTGCTACTTATTTAATCTTTAAACCGCCTCATTTGGTTTGTCACTAAAAAATACGCCTATATTTATACATTTTGTAAATCATTTCATCGAAAAAACAAACAGAATCAGCCCGGAGTCGATCCCTCCATTGATTGTATTAACAGATAAAAGTAAGTATTAGTGCAGTTGACGAATTCCTGGAATCAGTTAATACTGGAGAGCTCTTCCTAAAGAAACATTAGCATCTGGCTCAGCAACTTCTGCTACAGGTTATCTCACCTGACGTCCAATGTGCATAATGTTCATCTGTTTGTTTTTACATTCAATAAATTGCAATAAAAAATTACATATATATAGTTTAAAATGCTTTTTTGTTACTTAACCAGCAAAATACTGTAATTCGTCATTTCCGTTATTTCGTCAACCCCTCTCTCCCTCTCATGACGAATTATCGAGTTTCTACTGTATAGTGCTTAGAGACACTCTTCAGTTGATGGTAATATTCTATCAATCCTTTTTTTTAATTTTAGGTAGAAGAATTAGAAGAAAGTAAAAGAAAGTTAATGTCACATTTGTCTGATCTAGAAGCTACTGTTAAAAATGCTCAGAGAGACACAAAGAAAATGCAAGATATAAGGGATTCACTGCAAACTCAACTTCAGGTTTGTTTACTGTTATTTTAAATTTATATCTCTCTTGGATTTGATTATAATTTTATATTATACTACTTTGTTTTTTAAACTTATTTTATACTATTGTAGATTTAGTTCTTTTAATCAATTTCTTATCTGTTTTATTGTTGAAATGAATTTTCCTAAAACATTTTTGAATTGGCTGGGGAAAAAATAATTTAATTTTTTTTTCATGTTTTTTAAAGTGACTATATGATACGTGTACTGGTTTAAACAATGACCTTTTGCCACTTTTCTGGACAAAAAACTGGAAGTGTTTTAAACAAGTTTCTTTTGATGCTAACTTTACACCACTAGAAGAGTTCTGTAAAAACTGAAAAGAAAAATGGTAGTCAGAAGGTACAAGTCTGTTCTATATGGTGGATGCATCCAAACTTCACAGTCAAGCTCAAGAGTTTTGCCAATCGACTAAAGATGTGTGTCGTGATGGAAGACAAAGCCTTTCTTATTGATCACTTTTTGTCATTCTCTTGAACTGCTTCAGTTGCATCAGTTGTTAATGTTAGAGAGGTTTGGCCAGGTTCAAAGATCTCGCTATGAACACTTCCTTTTCAATCCTAACCATACTCAAAATCACCTTCCTTAGTGTCAATCCAGACTTTTGTGTAAAAATGGCTTGATTTTGCTTTCATTCAGCATAAAAATTACTTGAGATAAGCCACCTATTGAGGTATAACAAAATTACTTTTTGCCCAAACCCAATATTAAACAAATAATTATTTTCTTTTAAAATTTCATCAGTATTCTTTAAAAATTTATTTACAAAATATCATATTTCATATTTTGTTGTTTTTTTTATATACAAAATTGCTAAAATCAACTTCATTGTCTGTAATAAAAATGATTCGAGCATAAACAGGCTTTGGTTATTTAATCTTATTTGAGCCTTATTATGGAAATAGCATAATGAAAATAAAGATTATTGTGAATACATAATATAATATATATAGTTGAGTGTGAAACAATTTTTTAGCGGCTTAGAAATTTTAATTGATGTTATTTCATCATCTTAGCTGTTTTCTTTGGTTTTTTGTTTTTTAAATAAATGTTGTCCATTTTTGAAACCAACAGGCAAGAGTGGAAGATGTCGAAAGATTGGAGCGAGAAAAGTGCCGATGTGAACGCAGACTTGCTGAAACTGAAGAATTATTAGCTAAAGTAAAGGAAGAATCCGAAGAAAATCTTACGGAAGCAAGAACGAAAGTAGCTGCTTTGGAACGGGATGTCACTAGGCTTCGGCAATCAATAGCAGTAAGTTTTTTTTTTATCTGCATAAAATGTACTTATGTGATAATGTGATCATTTTTAAACTGTTGTCTTACTTAAAATATATAAACATTTTAGGACTTCAGATTCCTTTCTTCATATGATCTTTTACAATTATTTCCATCCATTAAACCCCAATTTTTATATCTCTTTGATGTAATTCATTTTTATAGTCCATCTGATATAAATTATATTTTATTCAATTTATATAACTTAATGGTGTGTAGGATGTTCTAGTCAACTTCCTTCTAATAGTGCTAGACTACTAAGAATTTGTTAGTAAAATGGAAAGAGCAAGTGATTTTATTTTAATGCATATAAAATAAGGTAATAAATATTTGCAGGTTAAAGGAGATGAACTTGATAAAATGCTGTTCGATATTGAAAATCTCAACAAAGAGAAGCTCCAGATGTCCAAACAAATAGAAGAAAACAATAACCAGATATCCAGGTACTTGTTATTATATCTATACTATTATATAAAAGGATTAGCCATTTTTTGTTTGTGATCACTAACCGCGAAAGCTACTGAATCAATCTATATCAAATTTTGACCACATCATATTTATAGTTCCAGGATGGTTTAGCAACAATAAAATCTTCTGATTTTTTATTAATTAGCTATTAAAAAACCGATAAATCTGTAGTGCGCAGTGAAGTTTGAAATTTGACCAATAGAACATTTCTGAAGGTCAACAAACACCTATAGATGGATGGAGAGGGTTCTCTAGGTCAAATAACCTCTATTGAGACCCTCTGAAGTTTAGCGAGCACCTATTGACCCCCTCTCAAGGTCGACTAACCTCTCTCGAGCCCCTCTAAAGTTCAACAAGCACCATAGATTTTACAGTGGCGAACGTTATTTAAAAGAGGTTACAAAGATGAGGTGTTGTATTGAGCTAGAAATTGATAATAAAATTTGCTTGTATTCAATTAAATTATTAAAAATTGTTTAAATTTGTTGAGCAACATGTGGTTCCCATTGAAGTTTAAAAGTTGACGGATTAGAGTTTTTAAACATTTATTAGAGGAACACGATTCCATAATGGTGTTTTATTATATGATTTTATTATACTAACCCACATTGATTTTATTATATGATCCTGAACCTCAATATGTAGCTGCCACATGAGCTGTGAGAATCTCAGCAGAATAGATGATACAAACTTAGTTCCTTTCTTTTATTTTGGAATCTGTTTTTCGGATCAAGTATTCTCTTTTGACGAAAAATGAGTCCTAACTTAACTATCATATCAGAGGTTGGATAAAAGCACTTGTTCAAAGCACATGTTAAATCCAAAAACTTGGACCATATAAAATTTATGATGATAGTTTGATGAGAATAGTGTTGTTTAATTTTTTTTTATATTTCAATATCCTGAAGAGACAATCATAACAAAAAGTTTTATTTTTATCTACAATTTTAAGTTGACATATTCAGGATATTTCTGATGTCGCTCAGCTGAAAGGAATCAATACTCTTTCATCGTGACTTTATACTTAATTTTGAGATATGAAAACTCAATGAGATGAGAATTGGAGTACAGTAGAACCTCATTAATCCGACCCCTAAAGGACCAAGGGGTTGGGCGGAAAGGCCAATAGGTCAGATTAATGAAACACATTTTTCCTAATCAAAAGGATATTACAATTTATAAATTATAATTAAAAAAAAAATAAAGGAAATAGAGACATACTTTGTATACACTAACAGACTAATATACTTATATAGATATGTTTTAGCCAGCTATTTATATACAGAAGGTTTGGCCTTAGTAACACTATATTGTTTTAAGTTTGTAGCAAAATGACTCACTTTTAAAATCGTTCATTGCGAAGTATGCTCTATAGGTCATTTTCAAAGACATATAAAGCAAATCCCTAAAAAACAAAAAAAAAACAGTATCCACCACTTTTTGTGAGAATTACGGAAATTTCAAAGCTTGTATTTGTTGAGTAACAAAGTCTTCATTTAAGTTACAAAGCTTATTTTCTCTTCAAATTGTTGAAAATTTAGTTTAGTTTAATTTTGAATATAAAAAGCTTTCCTTCTGAACCAACTGTGTTGCAGAAATTTTGTTTAAACGTAGCAATGTTCGAAAGTTTTAATGCTTTGACACTAACAATATATAAATTAATCAAAACTGCCCTGCCCTACCTTTTGGACACCAAAATGTACAGTTTTACTAGGCTTCTATAGGTTTCACGAAAATATTGTTCCTTTCCCCAATCTCTGCAGGAGGTAGCTTAGTGAGGTTCTACTGTACTTCCAACCTCAATATTTACTATATCCTGGATAATTACCATTTTTTGTATGTAACATAGCTCATTAGAGAAGGAACATAATTCCATAATGGTGGTACTGTAAATATCTTCCAGAAACTCACCCACATTGATTTAATATAATTTATGTTATATGTGATTTTTAATTAAAGATGTTTCATAACTATCATTTTATATTTATTTCAAGGCTTCATGAGGTTGAAAGGGAATTTCGAGATTTGGAAAGCCGTTATGAAATTGATAGAGCAACATTAGCCGCATTACAAAAGGAACTGATTTCAGAAAAACTGAGTACTCAAGGTCTTAAAACTAGTTTAGAACAATTAGGTCTAGCACTTGATCAGCTCTCGGATCCTGAAGCTGCGATTGATAGGTAACTTATGTTTTGAATTCATTAGTTCTTTCTTTTTTTGAAATAATAATAATAAATGGTATTATTTATTTATACAATTTTAACAATAAAACATTAAGCTTTATTATATTTATATAATTATTTATCTTTACTCTAGATTAGCATTGCAGTTATGGGAAGAAATTGACTTCTTTTCCTGAAGCCCCTTTTATTGATTGGTCCTACTTTTAAACATTTAATTTTGATTAAAAATTGTAACATCCAAAAAACTCATGTTTTTTTTGTTTGTTTGTTTTTTTCAATTTAAAATATATTTATTTCATTTTGTTAAATATTTCAAATGTCTGTATATTTAATTATATTTCACAATAATGTTTAATTTCTATACAAAGCATTTGTATTATTAAGTTTTTATTATGCTCTCAAACAAAAAAAGAAATAAAAAATTGAAGGTTAGAACTCAAGAAGAATAACTTACCATACTAGAAATAGTCATTTTCCTTTCTTCTTTATATTCCTGTTGAAAATTAAAGCTGTGTTGTGAACAAAACAATGCATAGTGGGACGAATGACCAATCTAGGAGGAAAAAAGTCTGAATCACTTAAACAGACCTGGCAACCTGATATCCATTAACAATAGAGTTTAAATAAGGTAAAATAAAACCACTAAAGTCACAACAGTTAGGAAAATACTATACAGTAGGTCCCCATTATCCGTGGTTCAATGTATATGCATTTTTTTTTTTCAATTAGGTTTAATTTTTCACTGTTTATTTTATATATATCATATTAATTGAATAAAAATAATGAATTAAATCGTTTCTAACGAATATATAATTGTTAGTTATTTATAATTACTATTTTGCAGTAATTATTTTTAATTATCTTAGAAAAGTAATGAATGAAAAAACACGTCAAGCTGGTATCATATAAATGAGATGTTTCCGGTGTACTAATCCAATTCATATTATGGCACGATACTGTTTTCAAATCTTTCTGTATATTTTAATTGACCTATATGCCTACTCAAGAAAACTATTTACTCAGTTATGCTTTAGATTCCATTTGAATAGGAACTATCGAAATGTCACAAAAAAAAATAAAAAAATAATAATAAAAATAAACAAATAAAAAAACATATTAAAAAAAAATTAAAACATGCTTACATACATTAATTCTTATGTATTTTTGAGTATTGAAACTTCATAAATGTATGTAAAACTATTTTTTTCTTATAAAAGTAATTTTCTCAATCTCCTTGATGTTTGGAGTCAATAAAATGTAATATGACAACGGGTTTTTCTAGCTTCTTATTATTTCGTTTTAATTTTCGTAACTACCAATTTTAAATATCTCTTATGTGCAGCTGAAGATGTTGGAATAATATCCTCTAATTTAATTGTTTCAAATATAGTAATATATATTAAATTAATGACCTTACAGTTTTGCCAAGTACAAAATAACTCCCTTCGCGGAATTGAAAATTTGTTTTCAGACAAGAAAGCAGATAAAAGCAGCTAAATGCTTCTTGATTATTTCATATACCTTCTAAGAGACCTCTACCATGAATTTCAGAGAGGTACTTTGGGGTACATTTTAGTAATAGATCATTTTAGTTTAAAAAATGCTTTAGTTTACAGCACTTTTCAAAAAATTATATTATAGGCCAAATTATAAAAAAATTATTTTGAGCATGGCTTACTGGTATAACGATCATCTATATTCACTAATTATAAAAGAAAAATGAAAAAATATCAATAGGATGATACACAAATTTAGATTGAAAGAATCAATATTTTTAACAAAATTTGACCTGTCGAGTTAGGTAGTACTTTGATCGTTCTTTTTACATCGAAATCCACCTCCAAAAAACGAAAGAACCTTCGATAATGTTCCATAAACTACTTAACTATACACCTATCACAATAGTTTCATTAATTTTCATTACTACTTTTTTCCTCCTAGATAGGCCATTCGTCCCACTGTGCAATGGATCAAATCCATAGCTTTTACTTATTTGTTTATTTATTTATTTTATTCATTCTTTTCTGTAGTAACCTTACAGAAGAAGTATGTATTTTAAAATTTGTGCGTACACCATGCAAAAAGCATATTATTTGCATTTCATTGTTTTTATATAACTTTTTTTTAATACAGTTCAAATTTTTGAAATATATTAATTAACTTTACAACATTGTATTATTATATTATATACATAATGTTACAATAGTTTGTGACAATGGATATATTAGTTTTATTCCAATTTATTAATAAACAGCCTTCTTTGGAAAT
Organism: Euschistus heros; assembly: GCA_003667255.2. Taxonomy (NCBI): domain Eukaryota; kingdom Metazoa; phylum Arthropoda; class Insecta; order Hemiptera; family Pentatomidae; genus Euschistus; species Euschistus heros. The sequence goes on from RCWM02000060.1 coordinate 2,419,577, forward strand.
TGTATCATTCAAAATTTAAGGATGGTATCAAAGAATTGTGAACTCCTTGAAACTTTAAATTTAGTTTGAGTTTAAGTATTGCTAAGCTTTTTTCTTTTAACATTTTTTTCTAGCTGCTCCATCATTTTTCATATATTTTGACGAGAGGAAATATATAAAAGTTTATGGTTTTGCTTGGACCATCTGCCTCATTTTAAAAAGCACATTTATATTTCTAATTATGATAGAAATTCTATCCATGATTATGAACATTCATTAAAATTTCATTCCAGAATATTGTCAAGTCCTGAAATCTTAAAGATAGTAAGGGAAAGACTTGGATCACGAGAAGAAACAAGTCCTGAACAGAGCGCTCAGTTAGAAGTGGAAGTAGCGACTTTGCAGTCTCAAATAGCATCACTTCAGTCCCAGCATACAGCTTTACAGTTGGCCAATTCTCAGTTAGCTGCCGAAAAGGAAGAGGTATTAAATATTGATAATGTAATAATTAAGTATTGTTTCATCTTATTTATTTCTGAAATCTTGACAAATCTGAACAATCTGTGAACAGTTTAGTTCCTCAAGCCCAATAACCGTCTTTTCTTTGCTGATACCTCATGATATTTTTCAAGATTTCCAACCATTTATACCTAATATAAGTATTAAGGTATTGAAAATGATTTACCCCATTTTATTTGTACTATTATAAATTACTTGTACTAAATAGGAAATTTCAATCTGATAATGAAGCAAATTAATTGTTAGATCTTTAGTTAATTATTGATTTCAATAAATATCCTATGGGTTTATGAATCTGTTAACCAAGTTCAGAATGCTTTTTGATAGTCTTAACTATTATTAATTTTTGGATATCACATTTTAGATCACCATTCACAATTGAAGGGTTAGTGGTAAAAAAAAAAAAACATAGTCCATTTTTTCCACATTGATATTGTAGTATGAACAGATAGCTAATTACTGACATGTTGTTTATATGATGCCATTTGGGGAGAAAGATAACCTTTCCAAAATTATTAAGTGGAAAATATTCATGGTATAAGGCGATGAAGATCACTCACAGAGTGGCATATCTAATATTTGGCTTGATCATTGTTTTTATTCCATTTTTAGAGAGGTTTTTTTTTTTTTATTATAGCCTCATTATATTTAGACAAGGACAGTTTGAAAATGCAAAAAAAATAAAATAAAATAAAATGTGATATTTAATAATATTTTTGTGAGATATTTTAGTTTTTGGACTTAAGTGTTAGACAGTCACCCGTCTGGAGTACAGCAGATTCAGAGAAACTTACCTAGCCTCGGATTTGGACAGTCTTCACGGAATCGACATGGCGCGCATAAGGATATACGAATGGGAACATAGAACATTAAGACTTCAACTGGAAAAGAAGTTGAGCTGGTGGAGGAAATGAGGAAATACAAAGTAGAAATTCTAGGCATAAGTGAAGTAAGGAAGAAAGGCAGCGGTGAAATGAAATTAGCCAGAAATTACTCCTTAATTTATGCTGGAGTTCCTAAAGGGATTTTTGATCTCCACAATTGATCATAGCAGATTTTAAGATGTCCATTGGTAGTGTTTCCATAGTCCAGGTGTATGCACCAACCGAAGATGCTAGTGTTATGGAAAAAGAGGCATTCTACTCGGATTTACAAAAAATTGTAGATAAAGCTAAGGAAAAAGGAAGATCAGTAATCCTGAGTGGGGATTTTAATGCCAGAACTGGAAATGATGTAAGATCAGGGTATGGCGTTCTGGGGAAGCATGGAGGTGAAAATGCGAAAAATAACAATGGACAGCAGCTAATAAACTTTTGTGTCGATAATGACCTCCTCATAAGGAATTCATTCTATCCGCACAAGAGAATACATAAAATTACTTTTTCGTCCTTGGAGCGAAACAGTATAATTGACTATTTTATATATGATCGGCACATTAGACATTATTTTGCTGATGTCAAGATTCTGAGAGGAGCAGAGATAGGCAGTGTGACCTATGACTACCTTCTGCTAGTGGCCGATACAAAGATAATCATAGACTACAAAAGAAAAGCGAAGGTATTTAAGACCCTGAATGTTAGGGCATTGGACGATCCAGAAAAGAGGTTCAGCCACACGGAGAACCTAGAAGATAAATTAAGAACAATACCTTTCGATGGAGACGTAGAAAATATCTGGAGGACACTAAAGTCTTGTATTCTGGAGGTTGCAAATGTAGTATGTGTGGTGAGAAAAACATCTGGTAAGGGGAGGCGGACTGAGTGGTGAACCGAAGACCTTCAACGGATAGTTACTCGGAAGAAGCTTGCCTGGAAAGCATACCTCCAAGATAGAAATGAGGAAAAACTGCAAAACTACCGGAGAGCCAGGAATGAATGCAAGGTAGCCGTTAGCCAGGCCAAGAAGCACTCTTGGGAGGAATTCGGTAAAAAACTGAGTAAAGACCATCGTGAATCCATAAGAACTTTTTGGCAAAAAATTAAATGTTTAAGAGGAAACAAAAACAAGCCTGTCAGAAACGTTAAAGATATCAATGGATCCCTGCTTACCGACAAGGAAAAGATCCTGAACAGATGGAAACAAAGTTTACAGGAACTATTCTCCGAGAATCCAGAAATTCGTCACTGCCAAGAACGTGAGCCCTCTACTCTGGAAAGCCTAGAGGTAATAGAAGAAGAGGAGATAGAAGACGCTATCCAGACTCTAAAATCAGGAAAGGCACCGGGAAGGGATGGTATCCCTCCAGAATGTTTGAAATACGGTGGACAAGAACTCCTTAAAGCCCTTCAAAAGTTATTTCAGGAAGTATATGATAGGAAAAAAATTCCTAAGGACTGGGAATATAGCATAATCCTTCCAATCTATAAAAAAGGCAATAACACAGATTGCAATAATTATAGACCCATCAGTTTGCTTTCTGTGGTCTAAAAATTATACACCTATATCTTAGAAAAGAGGCTCCGGTGGATTGTGGAGGGGCAGCTAGAAGATGAACAAGTTGGTTTCCGTCCTGGCCGGCAGACCCAGGATCATATCTTTGTTCTCAGGATCATCGCTGAAAAGGCCCGGGACAGAGACAAAAAGCTGTACCTTGCATTTCTTGATCTTAGGGCAGCATTTGACACAGTTCCAAGAAAAAAAATTTGGAATGCTTTGGTTGAAAAGGGTGTGCCAAGAGATGTGATTGAGGCAGTGAAGTCAACCTACGAGGGAGCCACTGGAGTGATAAGGATAAATGGCACAGAATCAGAACCTTTCCCAATTGCAAGAGGAGTAAGACAGGGAGATAGTTTCGTCCCCTCCTGTTTATAAACTTTATGGACAAGATCCATAAAATCTGCAAGCATCGGACTGCCTGGACTAAAATTGGATACTGGAATATGAGAACAGTCCTCGTACAAAGCTTTTTATATGCCGATGACATTGTCCTCATCTCCGATTCAAAGGAGAAACTACAGCAAGCACTGGTAGAATGGGAAGAAGAGCTGCTGAGGAAAGGTATTCGAATAAATGCCTCCAAGAGTAAAGTGCTGGTTATGGCGAGAGAGGAACAGGAAGACGTCCAATTGGTTTGCAGTGGAGAGGTTCTTGAAGTGGTGAAGGATTACACCTACTTAGGTACCGTAATTACTGACTCTGGTAAGATAGATGCGGAGATTTCAAACAGAACATCGAAGGCAAATCAAGCATACTACCAGATCACTAGCAGTATCCTCAGCTGCCGTGAAGTGGATAAAGACAAAGATGCACATCTATAAGTCAGTATACCTGCCTATTCTCACCTATGGCGGAGAAAGCTGGACAATGTTGGACAAACATAACAGTCGCATCACTGCAGGGGAAATGAGGTTCCTATGTAGATCGGTGGGGAAAACTAGGAGAGATCGCGTTAGAAACGAAACTATAAGAGAGCAGCTGGAAGTGTCCGAACTCAAAACCACTTTGGAAAACAAGCAACGTAAGTGGTTTGGACATGTCTGCCGCATGAAGAGGACATGGACCCTATAAAGGTATTAGAGGCTCGACCCACCGAGAAGAGACCACAGGGCGTCCCAGAGTTTCGTATCAGGAGTTTATACAGAGGATTGGAGCTAGAAGAGGCAAATCCTTTAAGCAAATGAAGCGGTTAAGCGGAGACCGGGAAGAGTGGCTGCGCTGGATAGAGGCTCCTCGACACTAGAAATAGCATTGTGAGGAAGACGAAGAAGAAGAAGAAGAAGAAGACTTAAGTGTTCTTCCATGGAAAATCATCAATTTCTATTGCTAAAATAAAAAAAATTGAGTTTTTACTTTTGGGTTGATTAAAAAATAATGCAGGTTTTTATATGTGACAAAAAAAAAATTATTTTAATTTTGTGTGGTTTATAATGTTGAATGACTATCTAATGTTGTCTTCTGCCAAAGCCCTCAGATAGTCTTGATCAACAACAGATTTTGATCTCAAAATCTCCAAGACAAGATTTTTGGAACCATTGCTGCACTGTACATTCACTGATGCTTCCTTCACCCCAAAACAATATTGATGTTAAGCTTGGTTTAGGCCACACTTCGACAAAGTTAGAACTCTTAAAAATAAATTTGACGAAAATTTTGTTTTGACATGGTGAATTTCAGAGGTCCTTATTCTAAGAAAATTTAAACTTATTTTTGAGGGAAAAAAAATCATTAATAACCATTGTTTATAATCAATTAACTAGGCTGGAGGATTATCTTTGTTTACTTGGCAAGCATTTGCCTAAACAAAATAGATTCAAAACTATTTTTGCACCAATCTAATATATCTAATAGAGACAAGAGTAAATAAAAAATGATTGATTTAATAGTACTTATCTGCCTTGTACTGATTAAAAATTCAATGTTTTGATTCTTTTATCATTTTAATGCCTTTTTGTCCTTAGCATCTTCAATAGTCTTTTTCTGTTCCTTTTAAAGAACTTTATATTCAAAAAAATTAATACGGTTGAAAAACAATTAATTTTTCTAAACTGATCAATAGGCTTGTAATAGGTGAAATGTTGAATCTTAAATCCATAGTGTTGCAATTCATGTAATGTTCAAAGATAAATATTTTACTGTAGACTTTTAAGCAATTTGATTACTGGGTAGTTCATCGCTCTAATTTTTTTTACAGCTAGCAAATAGGCTGAATTTAGTTTTGTTTAAAACGCTAAACAGTCATTCATTTGATTCTTATTTGTATTTAATATCTTTTCATTGCAGTTACAAAAAGAAATTGAAGGTGTGCGTTCTGAACAACATCAAATGTTAGTTGACCAGTTAACTCTTCAAAGCCTTCATGAAGGTTTGACAACCGAGTATGAAACTTTGGCCCGTGAGCGAGATAGTCTCAAGGTTGCCCTTAAAGAAGGAAGAACTGAAACTAGATCTATTAGAGAAAAAGCAGAAAGTCTGAAAGGAGAACATTCCAAACTGAAGGTAATACTATTTATGGTGGATCATGGCAATTATCATTAATTTTAATAGCTTCTATTATGTTCTGTGATTGTCTCTGTTAAACTCCTTGGTTATCTAGAAATTTACTTGTGAGCTGGATCGTTTCACTACTTTTAAACAGACTAATCCTAGTCAGCAGGATTAAGCCATTTAATTTGAAAATTTATCTCCTATAGCAAAAAAAAAAAAAAAAGAAAAAAGAAAACATATGAGCATCAACGGTGAAGGGCACAACCCCTAAAACATGTTCCATCTTATTCTTTCTTTAGCTGACAGGCTCAAGGGGGCCTTTTATTTATTTTTTATAATTTTTATTTTTTTAACCCAATTACTGTCGGTTGGGTGTGGTGCGCTAAATCAAGATTTGAGGTAATTTTTTCATGAAAAAAATTTTCCACAGATTAACAGTGGATTTCATTAGAATTTTGTCATCTTTTTCGAGTTTTTGAGCACTTTAAAGCCGGGTCTTGTCTTGAGCATAAAGAAAGTATTTTTATTTCAAATAGCATACAAAACTACAATTAACCGTGAAAGAATCATTTCTCTATTTTTACTGAGAGCTGAAAAAAATAAAACGTGATTTTCATATTTTATTATTTCTCTCGGCTCCTACTGCTCATTGGCGGCTATAACTCTAGTTTTGCACTATTATAGGTCCCTACTATCTACACAAAAATCGGCATTCAAGTCAGTGAGTTACAAGTCAAAATGTTCCCTTGTTAGTATTAAAATATTTGAAAAAGTAAAAGTGCTAGATCTATACAATGTTCGTACGAAATGGAGCAGGGTTCTTCTGAGTGTACTAAGGACTGCTTAGTTTTATTACTCCATTTTGATCTACTCCTAAGATACGTTTCAAGTTTAGCTCATCAGGAAATAGTAAACAAATCTAAATTTAGATATTAAATCTAAATCTAGAGGTATAGAGTACGGAACAGTATAGTATTTTTTTTTATTTATTAGGAGGATTTCAGAAACTTATTCACAGCTAGTGAAAAGCTAAAGAATGAATATAGGACGGCTCAAGAAGAATATAAGAACATGAAGGCTGAAGTTGCCCGGGGAGATGAATTAAGGGAAGAACTTCATGTGATGTCTGAAAGGGTTAGGACACTCGAGATACAAATTTCTAAGTTGCACAGTCAATGTGAGGTAGATATATTGTTATTTGGTTTGTTTAGCTTCTATACACATGTACTCAAGTAATATATTTCTATCTAAATTAAATATATTTATAGATGTTGAAACAAGTTAAAGCAAATCTTGAAGAGGATAGAAGATCTTTAATGGAACATGTTACCCTTCTTCTAAGTCAGTATCACGAACTATTGACTCATTCACTTGAAGATAAAGAACATTACCATATGGAGGAAAAAATATTTACGTGAGTGAAGAAATTATTGTGTTATCTTTTTCTCTATAGGATAGTCCAGAAAATAGTTTAGGTTTTCAAACTTTTATTCATTTAATCTTGCTATTTTTATATTTACATTTTTGTTTGTCAAATTATATTTGTAAAAGAGCCTCCTATTTTTGTTATTTCAATAATTGTGCCGTTTATTTTGAAAGTGGGGCAAGTCCATTTTTTTTTTAAATTGAGATAATGGTAGTTATAGATAAAACTTGTTATGATATTTTTATGTGTAAACAATTTATAGTAAAAAAAAATTCAGATTCTAGTATTTGGGAGATGGGAATTAAAGCTCCTAATAGTAATGGAAATATGTTTATTTTTAAAGTGGTGCTAGTCCATATTATATTGAATATTTTCAATTGAAGTTCTTCATGAATATTTTAAAATGTTGTATCATGAATAAAATTCCTTTGATTATATACGTATAAAGTGAAAATCTATAATTTCATTGAAATTCTTAATAAAACTGAATTTTTGTTACATTTTTTTTAAACTGAATTTTTGTTATATTTTTTTAAAACTAAATTTTTGTTATATTTTTTTAAAACTGAATTTTTGTTATGTATATGTTATATTTTCTACTAGAATATTCTTTGTTTTGTTTCACTTTTTATCAAATGAATAAATATTTATAAAACATTGAACAGTACTTTGTTTTTATTATTAAAAAAAGGCTTATAAAAATTTCTAACTCATATATTCACAATCAAATTTTTAAACAATTAAATTTTATTTTTATAAAATCACTACTAATATGAATAATTCACTGTCAGCTTTTCTTTTTTTTTTTTTTTTTTTTTTTTTTTTTTTTTTTTTTTTTTTTTTTTTTTTTTTTTTTTTTTTTTTTTTTTTTTTTTTTTTTTTTTTTTTTTTTTTTTTTTTTTTTTTTTTCTTTTTTTTCTCCAGGGACAAATTAAACAACCTCTGCCGCCAAAAGGAAAAATTGGAAGAAAAGATAATGGAGCAGTATAGAAAAATGGATAGTTGTCCTTCAAAGAAGTTAGTTAATTTCTCTAAAAATTTTAGAATCAAGGTTTTAATTTAATTTTGATTTTTTAATATAGAATAAATTGACTCAAGGGTAGCAAATTTAAATAAATTATATGAATGATGAAAGCACTCACAATAAACTTTCATATTAAGATTACTGTGCCATATTTTCCATGTTAATTAATATCTTTAAACAGTTCGATTGTTGCTGTCTCATCTAAGTGATGTTAAAAAATAAAGTATGTATCATTCATTTAAAATTAAGACCACACTTATTTCTTATTGTAATGTCTGTAATTTTAAAGTAATATAATTTATGATGGATTGAAATAGTTTCTTTCATTTTTAGGAAAAGTTTTGGGGCTAGTTTAGTTAGAAGAGTGAGAAAAGCTGGTTCTGATCTTATTAGTAAGGTATTGTTTTTTTCTGATTTTTATGCTTCAGTTTTCTTAGCTATTAATTGTATTAAAATGAAATTGTTTGTTTATATTTTAGAGCCGACGGTCTTGGCATGAAGATGGTATAAGGAGAGGTAGTACAGTCGGAGCTGGTACTGATTCAGATACCAGTCTTGAAGAAGGAAGAAATCGGCCAGGTATTTTAAAACTAGTTTTATATCATTCATGCAACACAACTGATATTTGTTATTTATCCTAATTTTTAGAAAGATAATATTATTTATGCTTTCAGTAATTTACAAATTTGTTTTTGTGTTCTATTAATAATATTGAATTGCTTATTAACCAAGTTTGAATAAACTCATATTATTAACTGTACATAATTTGAATAGTTGATATATTTTAATAAATATTAATGGTTTGAGAGTTTTATGTTACATAACTAACAAAAGACTAATATCATTCACATTTAAACTTAATCTCATTTCCCTATTAATTACTTTTCCTTTTGATTAAAAACTGAAAGGATTGTCATATTTTTAATTCATGTAAAGTTCCTTCTTGGTCAGTCAATAGTAATGATCGTTTTATAATTTGACTTAATGCATTAATCACCATATATTTGAAATTTGATAAAATTATTATTTTGGATCGGTGGTTGATGGTTTTTTATGTTAATAATTGCAAAAGTAAATTTTCAAACCAGATAACTATTTTAGCTTAGGTTAGTTTATCACCATGTTTGTTTTCAGAGGTAGATTTGGGTTTGGGAAATCCAGGGAGTAGGAGAACTGTTTATCTATCTGCAGATGAAAACTCAGCATCTGCTAACGTATGTAACTTTATTAATCACTAATACGTTTATATTAAGGAATGAATTTTCTTATTATTTGCTTTTCTAATAATATCTGCTGTACTTTTATTCTTTAATTTATTTATTTATACTTATGTATACATTTATTTTTAATTATACTTATGTGAATTGATTCATAGTTAAAAAATTATAGAAAACTTTTTATTTTTTTTAATATACCATATTATATATTAAATTATTACAAAATATATCAAAAAATTGTTTCCTCTTGTCTTGATTTTTAATTTGAAGTGTCATATCTTGATGCCATATAAATATATTTCATAATTTGAAAGTCATATTTTCTTTATCTGTATTTTTTGCCTTCTATTATCCATTTTTAGCTCTCATGTTAGATATTTATTTTTATTTTTTTTTCAATTCAATAAGCATATTGCTATGTCAGTTGTCGTGCTTCTTGTGCTTAAATCCAAGCTTAGGAACTTGAAGCGCTGCCACTCACTAATTGGTAGCGTCAAAGCACGGATGGTTCCAAAGGTTTTTTTTATCTTTAATTATTTGTTTTTATACAATCTTTATATATTCAAAATCAAACTAAACTAAATTGTCTAGGATTTGAGCAGAAAATAAGCTCTGTAGCTAAAATAGGGAGTAAGTAACAAGCTTTCAAATTTTCGGAATATAATTTTAACTATGAAAAACATGTGCTACATAGAAATATCCAGTTAATCTGACCTTTTGGCTGTTCAGCCCTCTGGTCCTTTATGGGTCAGATTAGTGAGGTTCAACTGTTGTGATTCCAAATTTTGTTCTATTTTTCGTTTAGTTCTCAGTATCATCTCATACTCCTTTAGATTAAAAAAAATAACCCATAAATCCAATGTGTGTTTATATTTCATTTAAGTATTATTATTTCCAGGACCAAGATGAAAACAAAAGTCATATTTCTGAAGTACCAAGATCATCAACTCCCCAAGAACAGTATGTATTCATATGTATACTCTTACATACTTATTCTAATACATACAATGTATTGGGAATTTAACGAATTATTATTTTCTTTTAGCCTCTTCCATCTATATTCCAATAGATAGAAATATTGCATAAATTTAATATCATTATTTGGCATTATCAAAGAAAGAAGAGTTATATACAATAGAGCATCGATTATCTGGACTAATCAATGCCAGGCCTAGTCTGGATACTGAAATGTTTCGGATAATTGATGCAATAATTCATAAAGTAAAATTTGAATTAAAAAAAAAAAAAAAAAAAGGATAAAAATTATATATTTTTTTTCAAATGATTAAACATTGTTATAAAGACATTTGTTAGTAGTTAATTATATTTCAAAAATACAAATAAAAAAAAAAGAATCAGTATATATATTTATGCATTCTTTATTTAAAGCAAACAGCTATCCATTTTACATTGTTTTAGTTTTTTTCAATCTTCTTTGCACAGCCTCATCCCTCAACATCAATAGTAATAGTAATATAGTTCACATTTTTTTCAAATCATATATGGTCAATTTACCTTTTTTATATTTTTCGGCCTATTTTTTTTATTTTTAGCCTATTGATGATTTTTACTTTTTCCTTAAGGGAAAGAACAACGTGGTTCCTTTTTGACAGTTTCAAAACTAGTTTTACAAAACACTGAATCACCAAACCTTTTTTGCTTGATACAGAACAAGATGGTTGGTGGATAAGAATTTAATTAAAATTTATAATTTTGAATCATGTTATATTATACTTTTTTGCATGGTTATTATTTTACTAAAAACAGCTATAATCTCTCTGACAATAGTTCAAAGCTGGACTTGGTGGATTGATATTTATTTCATGGTGGACCCAGAGAATTAATCTCAACCTTCCGACTCTCTCTAATACTGGTGTTAATCTGTAGGATATCTTTCCTGTACTAGTTGGAGTACAACATACGGACATCAAGCCCCAACCAACAGCTATGATTATTTTTTAATTGCAAGAGGGATTGTAAGTAGGGACAGTCTTCAAGTAGGGATTTGGAGTTTAAATATTTTGGAATTCAAACACAAATTATATGCAACTGTAAGTTAGTACTCAAAAGTTTTTATTATTTTAAATATGGTTTTAATATTTTCATATTATAATTTTTATTGCTTTCCTGGAAAACTTTAGAATAAATATTATTTTATATGATTGAATTTCATCAATTCATTTGGCTTCATTATTACGGACCTGATTATTTCTTTAACAATTTTATTTTATTTTTTTTTAACAGATTTCTCCATGCTAAATAAAAGGTAAGAAAATAATATTAAACTTGAAAAAAGAATGAGATTTAGAATTCAGTAGCTAAAAATTAGAATTTGTGTGCTTTATCGAACCAACACTTTAGAAACAGAATACACAGTAGAAAATTATTCATATAATTGTTGACCTTGTTTTTTAAGTGCTTATAATGATCGTGTGATGATCGTGAGGATTTTCATTAAAACTTTGGTACCATGTTCCAAATAGATTTTAACACTACTCTTGGACTGCTCTTCACAATTATGTTTTAGCCCACAATTTGTTTTCATATTCTACTAAGAAAAACAAATACTCATTTCATCGCTTTATGGGTTATTTTTCAATGATTATCAAAATGAAGATATAGTTATACTAATTCCATGGACATAATTCAGTTGAAAATAAAGAGCCAGTAGCTAACCAGTAATGCAGTTTATCTACGACTGATATATGGGATATTTGAATTGTCAATAATGAATCTAATGTGTGCGTGCCTGCATGCCTGCCTGCGTGCCTGCTTTAGTATTATGAAAATCATATTTGCAACTAAAATGGATTTTCAAATAAATTCATGTACAGCAGAATCTCACTAATCCAACTCAGAAGGGACCAAGGGTTAGGGTGGAACAGCCAAAAGGTCAGATTAACCGGAGATTTCTATGAAGCACTTGTTTTTCATAGTTAAAAGTATATTTTAATTATATTACAAAGTATATATTAACATTTAAAAAAAGTAAAGGATATATAAACGTATATTATGTAATAAAATACCACCAATAAAATTGTATTTTTGAGTTGATAACAAACTACCTAACTCAGTTTTAAAATCGTTCCTTATAAAGTATGATCTAATGTCATTGTTAAGGACATATAGAAAAAAAATTGTAAAAAAATAAATAAATAAATTAAAAAAAAAAAAAAAAAATTAACCTAATAAAAATGCCTGCCAATTTTTGAGAGAATTCTGAACTTTTAATATCTTAGTCCCCTTTTAAGCTATATAGCTTATTTTTTGCTCAAATTGTTGAAAATTTAGTTTAGTTTAGTTTTGAGTATAACAAGCTTTTCTTTAGAACCAACCATGCTGCAGATATTTTGGTTAAACGTAGAAAAGGTCAAAATTCTTGACGCTACTAATTAGCGAGCAGCGGTGCGTCAAGGTCCAAAACTTCGATTTAAGTACACAAGCACAACTTAAACAATATATTAATAAATCAAAACTACCTGTACTTTTTCGCACCAAAATGTAGAATCTTGCTGGACTATTCCAAGATTCCGCGAAAATATTTTCCCCTTTTCCCAGATCTTGTGGGAGGATTGGATTACCCTGAGAATCGGATTAGTGAGATCCTACTGTATATGTTTCTTGTTATTATGAAAATCATAATTGCAACTGTAATGGATTTTCATATAAATTCCACAAAGTAGTTTGAAAAATGTTTCATGTTCATATGAAAAAAGCCAATATAAATATATATTTTTAAACAGTTTAATTTTATACTGTAAGGAGCTGGATGGCTCAGTGGCTGAGGAACTGTACCTAAGGCCCAAGTTTGAGTCTGGCTGTAGGAAGGAAATTCATTTTTTATTATTTCTTCCCTGGATCAAGTTCACAGTTGGGAGCAGGACCATCGAGAACCAACCCATGCCCCGCGGCAAATGAAATTGCCCTGGCACTCTAAACTCCCCTCTCCCAACAGTGGTCATCTTAGCCTGGGCCCTGGGTACTTTGCTACCCCTCCCCATGCTCCCCTCTGTCAGAGGCCCTGGTTGAGAGACCCTCCTGGTACATACTCATCCACTTATGTGGAATACCCAAAATTGGGTATCTTTAATATTGGAGATAACGCTGGCAGTTTAGCATGAATGCTGACCATATGACCTACTTGTATAATGTTTGGTCTCTAAATAATAAGTAGTTGAATCCAAAACTGTTCATGAGGTTTTTTTTTTTTTTTTTTTTTTTTTTTTTTTTTTTTTTTTTTTTTTTTTTTTTTTTTTTTTTTTTTTTTTTTTTTTTTTTTTTTTTTCCAATTAATAAGTAATATCACTTTAGAGGTAGATCTTTTTTATTTATTGAAAATTCACTAGAATGACTATAGGCTTATTTAAATTTCCTATTTAAAATTCTGCAATCTTATTTAGCAGCTGCAGTTTCCTTGACTGCAAACTCTAACTAACTATATCTTCAATATTTTTTATATTTATCCAAAGGTTTGTAAAAATGCCATTTTACATTGTCTTTTTTTCTTTTATAATTATTACAGACCACCTGTAATAGTTTATAACAGGTTGAGCGTTGGAGCTCCTGCCAGCCCTGCTTCGACTCCATCTCGACGACAATCTACCCGAGAAAAAACTGATATGTGGTACGAATATGGTTGTGTTTAACCTCTCAAATGAAAGTCTTCATTTACTATAATTATTTTATCTTAGACTTCAGTCATTAACTTTAGAAGTACTTTATGTGTAATGATATATTTTATGAGAGGTAGCTGGTGTATTTATTGTTATAAATATTTTCTATACTTTTATATTTTAAAAATCAATTTTATCTAATACAATCTCACCTATGAATTTTTTTCTACTTTATTTAAAAATTATAAGTTTATTTTTACTTAAAAACTAATATTTATACCATTAGCGCTGGCTGATGGCACCTGGCTGGTGAGAGGAGGGAGAGGAACATTGCCAAAGCTCCTTAACCCTCACACGGGTCCTTTACAGAGAACTTTCTCTTAATTACTTTATGTTTGATTGGTTTTATTTTTTATTTTTAATATGTTTTTTTAGTTTTAACTACAGCTTAGTCATTTTAAGGATCATAGTAAGCATTATTTTATCTTTTGTTTATCTAATTGCTAAATTTAAATATTTTTGTCCTATCTCAAACCAATGTATTTTTTTTTATTTTCAATTAATGTAATTTGTAATTTGTTATTAACAATATAATATGTATACCAAAGGTCTCATAGCCAGAAACAATTTTTATTTTTTCTATTCATAATTGTTATTTTATTATTAAGAGACCTAGTCCCATAATAAAGTTTTTTTTCCGTATTCTATTTTTCCAAGTAAAAAATAAAATAAAAAATGTGTCGTTTTTTAAAAAATAAATTGTGAAAACACTGTCTTAATCTATTTACGGACGCATAAAACCATTTTGCGAGCTTGTGATATGAGCACTTCATGATTTCATGTGCTGCTTTCCCCTGACATTTTATAACACTAGCTTAAAATTTAAACATGCAAAGAAAAAACTCTATTTGACCTGTATGAGAGGCAGAACTGTAATGAACCTTTCAAGGTAGGTGGGAAATGAACTGGCAACCCTGCACCACCCTCATTTGCCCTGATCAGCCATGCCTGCCTCCCTCCACTTTTCTCCAAGTGCCATCAGCCAGCGCTCAGACTATAGTCCATTTATTGTCTATTAATTTTTAAACTGTGATGTATGACTACTGAAATTAACCTAGTTAATAATTCTTACTAATAATTTTCTGTACTCATTTTATGTTACATTTTACTATTCTTTCTAGCTAAAATAATTAATATTTGGTACATTATTAGGGATTTATCTACCTTTTTAATTTTCTTGTGTATTATTTATATTCAGAGGAGCCAATAATATTTTAGACTGAAAATACAAGTGCAATTGAAGATTGAATTTTCTCTTCGATATTTTTTTAAGAAAACAAATTGATTTCTGAATCGTTATTGAATTAAAACTATAACTAGAGTTGATAAATGAAAAATTTAATACTAGTATGAGAAATCTTGTAATGTAATCTTACATAATATATGAGACTGAAGGGAAAATTTATGGTTCCTGTATCCAGTCTCCTATTTCAAATATATTATTCTCAAATAAACAGTTACTCAATCATTCTTTATAATATAAAATTTCCGTCCATATACTGTACTTATTTTTCTAGAATAAGTAATTTAAATAACAGTTACCAACAAAATAATGACATAATTTTATAGCTATTGAGTTTTTATTTGTACTTAATGAAATAGAAGAAAGGAATACTTTTCAATTTTGGTGGATGAAAGGGTTATGTCACATTTTAAAAAAATAAAATCTGGTATGTTGGATGTAGAATTTATGTACAGAAGTATTAGGTAGAAAAATCTGAATATTTCATGACAACTAGAAAAAGAGTTATGAAGAAGATGGAAAGGGCCTCATAACTCCTTTCCTCCTAAAGGAAAATGTTTTAAAAAAACTTTGAGCATAAATTACTCAAAATTGTGTTTTTTCACATAATACCTTCATCCACCAAACCCTTCAATTGATGATGCATGCTTATAATTTATAATTGTGTTGATAAATCTCAAATACATTATATTTACCTTACAATATTTTAATGTGAAAGCTAATCACTTAACATGTATTGTAATTTCTCATTTAAATAACACCATTGTAATAGTTTTTAACTTTTAATAAGATCTGAAGCTCAGATTTAAATTGTAGCTCATCTTAATTTTATATCTCATAAAGGTGTACGTAGTGACATTCTGATATTGCTAACATACTTGTAGTTTTTACATCCCTGATTATAATTATAGAAATAGTTATAATCAAGTAGGATAAAGTTTGTGTTAATCTACAGGATTCATAAGCTTAAACTTATTCAATCAATTTAATTCAATTAGAAATGGTTAATAGTTTTTTGTTTTAATTTTTTTAATGGTTATTATTGATCAACTCACATATGACACAAATTATTGCTTTATTTCACACTCACATTCCGTTCAAAAATTACAGAATAACCCTCCTAATCTAAGTTAGATACAATCCACATTAACAATTTCTTTTAACCCTAATAAAATAGTAAATCTTTATATTCTGGTACTGGTAATTTTGGGGAACAAGTCCAGCTAGCGGAACTATTGGTCCTTTTTGCCAGTCTCAAGTTATCCAATGGAAGTCTATTCTTCCTTAGTTGCAAATATTTTGGATTTCTCGATGTATTTCGAGCAAGCAATCCATTTTTATAAGGTATTAATCAATTCAGCTATCAGAACGTAATTAGATCTTCTTTGGCTTAATTTTTTAGTTGATCTTCTATCTTAGCTTTGTTCTGTTTGTTTAAAATTACCAAAGTATCAATTAGAACCCTATTATGATACTTATTATGATGCATTCTTAATACATATGTTAAAAATCTTATAAATATTAAATAAACTCTCCATTTAGTGTAAAAAGAAATTTTAATAGTTTTTATTTATTAATTTTATTACTTTTTGTTTTAAAATTTGTAATCTGAAAATAAAATAGTGAGATATGGTTTCCTACACTAGTAGGACTCTAATTGAACATTTTTTTTTCTTTCATTCAGATCTAAGGTTGTTCAAAAACATGGGTGCAGGATATTAAGAAATAAATTCATAGTTCTTTTTAAATAAAAGAGAAATTTTCATTCATTTTATACCCAAATACCATCTGAAGGTTATATAATGTAACTGAAGTATGTAAAACTTCAATCTAATGTAAAAGTAATAATATTTTAAAAAATTCCATTAACTTCACCTGGAGCTAGTGGCTTCATAGATTGACCAAATTTTTTCCTCTACTTACTTATACTCAGATGGTAACATTAGCAAGAATCTCATTATTATTTGTAATCTCGCATTTTGTGGTTTATGAACTGAGAAGGGGGACAAGTCCAACCATCTTAGCTTAGGTTCATCCTTTTTGTTAATAATTCAACAGATTGCGGGTGGCATGTCATTTTCTAATTGGTGTTTTTTAATTTAGAAATATTTGACTTGAAGTTTAGTGTCAGTTTTTACTGATTAGCGGTCTTGTAGCATTGAATATGTTAAATTGTCCATGACTTTTTCCCTATTATGCGTTTATCAGATAAAACAAGTGATTTCGGTAGGGCACCTATTCACAAAAATAAAATGAAAATGGTTTTTGTCTGACATACATTTGATTTTTATGAATCAGTTTGTCTTTGTTTCGTGTACTTATATTTTAGTTAATTTCAGTGGTTGTTGTGAAGACGTGGATAATTCAATTCGCTTTGAAAACGAGTTAGCTATTAGCCTTCGAAGCAGGATTTTAATAACTGTGTTGTGAAAAATTGATTGTTGTGATTCTTAATAAGGCCTTAAAGTGTTTATTTTGGCACAAATTGTATTTTTAAAGTAATTACAGAATTCAGGAAAACAATAAAAAAAAAAAATACCTTCCTGAAAAATGTAGTTTTGACTTATCAGCCTCTTTATGACAGCTAGGGATTTATGTTATTTATAAAACTGTTAAAAGAGAAGGTATTTTTAATATACAACCTATAAAATAAAATAAAATATTAAAAAAAAGATACCTTTTTAGGAGAGGGTCCATTAAATCTTTTAAAATCTGTTTTCTATTTATTTTATGTATATGAATGAAGGCTTTTGTTATGTTTTGAATAATTGTTATTTTTAAAAATATTGAAGTTCCTTTAGACTATTTTAGGTGTGTTTGTAAAATGTTGATGAATGGACAACTTGTTCTGTTATTTTTAAGTTTAAATTAGTTGATAAGTATTATTTTTATCATCTTTTAACATATTGTTTGTTTTTAATCACAGGCATTATGAATATACATTAAGTTGAAAATTATTTTAATAAAATTTTTAATTAATCTGAGTTAATATTCTTTCTCTGAAATGTTGGCCTTATTAAAAATTTAAATTACTTCTCACACTTGCTGTTGACCAATGTTAAATGCATTAATGTTCAATATTTTGGGAAGCAGGAAATATACTCTAACTAGTTAGGAAAGTAATGATAAAATAAATTGTAGTCATTAAACTTTTAAATTTATTTTAATCTTAAATTTATTTTAAAACTAGAAGAAGTTCAAATGTGAAGTTATGTTGTGCTGCTTGTCTAGATTTCCTCTGCCAAAATCTTGGTTGATTTTTTTTTTTTTTTTTTTTTTGGTGGAGGGATCAAACAAATTTTTCCTTGATCCATTATTAAAACAATTAACTACCCTTTTTCTTAGATTGCTGCTGATCGCAGGGCCTAGGTCTGCTTCCCCAGTCTATACGCTTTTTTCGTGAGCTCCAAATGGTGTATAAAGCTACTCTATATGGAAATGTATTTTAACAGCCAATAACACTTATCAGTTATTACATGTACTATAATGTTAAGTTTATTCTTGCTATACATCAATGGATTGCATTAATTCACAACCTATTTGAATATAATATTAGTATATCCAATTTGGTTATAATTCAATATCATTGTAACTTCCAGTTTTTATTGTTCAAAGCCATAACAGTGGGCACCAATATATCATATATTCAGAACATTAAGGGATTATTTGATTCTCTATTCCATCTAATCTTGTGAAAATTATTTTTAGGCAAAATCTATGATTGAAAATAGATGAGGTTTCGATAATTTTGGGTGCTGATGATATTTGATATAAGGTTTATGGTATTTGTTTTTTTTTAATTTATGATAGTCTTACTATTCCTATTTAAATAATCAGTATACTTTGATTCTTATCTCTGAAAAAAAATATATATCATTTCATCTTTGGACGAGAGCAATTTTTGTAAACTAGGTCAACACTCAATGCAATATTTTAAAACAACTTTCTTCAAATATCAAATATTCTTACTAGGATCAAAATGTGTAAATTTGTGATTCCAAATGAAATAAATAAAATCCAGAATGTATAAAAAATGTTGATCTTAAATAAGAATTTGTAAAATGATTCACTATTTATACATTACTAGGTCAACACTCAATACAGAATTTAAAACAACTTTCTTCAAAGATCAAATATTCTTGCTATAATTAAAATGTGTAAATTTGTGATTCCAAATGAAATAAATAAAGTTCAGAACATGTAAAAAACGTGGATCTTAAATAAGAATTTGTAAAATGATTCACTATTTGTAAATTACCTGAATTGTATTTAATTATTTGAACAGCATGACAAAGTTCTCCATAAAATTTTAAATTGAATATGAAATAGGTATATTGTTTGTTTTTTTTTCTTATGGAATCACTCTAATGAGTAATGCCATGGAAGAACAATATTTAACCCATGAGGACATTTAGAACCTAAGGTTTTCACTTTAGGAGTTGCTATTAGATCCCATGTGGCACACTGAGGTTCTTTAACACATGGATTGGTTCCTCCCTGGTATATGACCTATTGACTTTTTAAACCTGTTCATGTGAGGTAAACACGGGTTTTTTAATGTTTAAAAAAAAATTAAAATTTACCCGATATTTAAATGAAAAACCAACAAAATTTTTAAAAGAAGAAATAGCCAGACACGATGACATACAGGAATGATTATTGTTTATAAAAGATGAATGAATACACAAGCTGCCTATATAAGAGATTCATTCAATGAATTTGCTAAAGAGCAAGTCATTAATTATACTTAATCATCCTAATTTGAAGTAGAACAGATAGAAAAGGTTCAATAAATTAATTTAAGTTCAGCTTCCAGAAGAGCTTCCTTTCACTCACTAGGGCCCATGTAGGTAAGGCCACAATACAGACAGGAAAACATGTCAGTAGTTCACAAACAAATTATCTTCAAATTTAGGATGTGGATAGAACATTTCTCGAATGCTTTAATGAAAAACTGACATGTTCTCACGTATTTATTATAATCAGGTGACCCTCTGAGAAAAGGGCAACTAGCATCTTTTGAAATTAAATTTGATCCTTCTAATCTTCTCTAATTGTCCATCTAGATATTTGAACACCAGCCTTATGGGCTCTATTTCATCTAATCTTGAGAAATTTATTATTAGACAAAATCTATGATTGAAAATAGATGAGGTTTCGATAAGTTTGGGTTTAAATTTTACATTTTTGATGATAAATGTTGTTTGCAAAGCAACAGTTTCAAATTTATTTCTTGAATTATATTTTTCTTAATTTTTCATTTGTTTTTTTTTACGTAATTGCATTTTAACCCATTAATGGCCAGTGTTGCGAAAACACACCTGTGAAGTTAACAGAAAGAGGGGTGGCCAAGGCAAGCTAGGGCATTATTCTGTAGGTTTCAGAATCTTCTCTAGCCTCCTGGCCACTAATGTAGTCTATCAGTCTGGGATTGTCCCTAATTCATTGCAAAATGACTCTTTCAAATATCCTGAAGTTTTTTCTGGTTTGATGTCTTTCATTTTTAGAATTAAAAATTTGACTACTGCTAGTGTGTATCTTTTGAAGACCTGTAATTTTTTTTATATTATCTTGGAACATCAAAGAATTCTAAAATAGAGGTAATAATTATTTTCAAATGATAAGACTAAGGTTTACAAGGTTCACTGTTGCGAAAACGCAATGCTGGCCACCAATGATTGTGTCAAAAATGTTCTAGCAAAATTGATTTACTTTTTCTAAATTTTGTCATGGTATTTATTCGACTTTTCATTCCTTTTACGTAAAAAATCATTGAATTCCTTTAAAATAAACTAAGATACTTGAAAGATTTTGAGATTTACCAAGGTGAATCCATACAAGATGAGTATAGTTCAAAAAATAAACTGAGGTATTGATAGGTAGATCACTTTCTCCTATAGTTTAGTGAATAGTTTAGTGACATATGCACAGGTGAATTGAATAATGCTGAGGTCAGAAGATAACGAAGATGATTGATGAGGCTATGGTGGCTAAGTAAATCTCTGAGCACCTGGTCCAGGTTAGTATTTATTATACAGTGGAGCTGTGAAATGGATTTTGATACTAGTCAGTACTAGGTGACAAAACTTTAAGTAGTTGTCAAAGCCTAAAAAATTGGACCTTAAGATTCACTTTCTTGGCTATTTCCAACATCTGAAGCAGTATTTTAATAGTGGAATACTAATAGGCCAGGCATATTAGCAAAAACAAGGCTCAGAATAAAGTTTGGCTATAGTTTTGATTTTCTCACCCTTTATGTTTTTTGGGTCACTGAACACGAATTTGAAGTTTGTTTTTTCGACTATATCTCAAAAATTAAGCGTTTGTATGCATAAGTTACTATTTACACAATTAAAATAGAAAATATTTCCTACATTTTTTATAACACCAACCATTTTGCTGCTGGAGCACATCAAAATATGGGTAAAATTGCCGGACAATGGAAATTCCACGATTTTTTACACTGTTGGCCATCAATGATGTTGAACTCATTGAAATAAATTCAGGAATGCAAGAAATACAAAAAACTTCAAATCAAAAATATAGGAAATTGCCAACTTTAATTATGTCTATAATTTATAATTTAGGAAAAAAAAAAAAAGGCTTAGTTTTCAAGATATAGTTTAAAAAAACATAAAAGGAAAAAAGTGAAAAAAAAGGTCCATCCATCTCAAAACTGGTTTAATTTACTATCAAATAGCACATATGAAATTATGATTAAATCCTGTGAAATACCTACACCACTATGCTTAATGTGTATATTTTCGAAAAATATGACGATTTTGATATTTCTGTGGGCTGGCATGGTTATTTTCCAGAATTTATAAAATTTCATATATGTGAACTGATAGTAAATTAAACTAGTTTTGAGATATAAAAAAAGAAATTTTGGATAGTTTCGTTGTTATAGTGAAAAATGTATTAAAAAATTAGATAAAAAAAAACAAAACAAAGTTACAGGCAGTGACCCAAGAAACATAAAGCTGAAAAAATCAAAACTATAACAAAAGTTTCCTTTGAAACTAACATTCCTGGTCGATTATTTTATATATATATATATATATATATATATATATATATATATATATATATATATATAAAACAGTCCTCTCTATGATATAATGTAGTCTAATTCCCGTGGAGTGCAATACAAAAAAAAAGAAAAAAAAAACAACCCTACACACATTAAAAATCAGTGCCATGAAAAACAACAAATGTCTCAAAAACCAACAAGATTGATTTATAAATATTGTAGAAAAATAAAGGGGCAAAATTTGCAGCCTAATTAATTTTTATTTTAGAATTTCAAGTTTGTTTTTAAAAATTTATTGGTTTAGTCAAATAATGGTATTTCATTACATTTCATTTTGGAATAGCAATTTAAGTATAAAAATTAAAGATCTTAGTAGAAGTATCATAATTTGAAACCTATCATATTTACAGATCCTGCAGTTTTACAGCGAATTCATTATTAATGATAATATAATATTAAAAGTCATTCAAAATAAATAAATTCATGTGTCCTTTGCCAAACACCCTACTCCAATGTCGGCACAAACTGAATTAAGTATCTGTATGCTTTTATTGATATTCCAAATAAATCAAGAAAAAGGGCTTTAAAATTAATTTTATAGCATAAAAAACAAAGCAGAATTTATTTCTGGTATATTGAATTAGTACTGATTTAAAATGAACAACCATAACTCCAAATGCTATGATGGAAAAATGAATTGTACATATATTGTTTTACAATGGTAAAGTTACAATAATACATATGATAAAACTAGATTATAATTATAAAAATAAAATTATAAAACATCAGAATCCCTTAAATTTATGTATACTAGTAAATAATCAATACAACACATAAGCATTAGAATTAAATTATAATCATAACAATAATTTGCCTCAGACCATTTTTAAACTTCATAAACATTAAAACAATATATTCTTTTTAAATAAATAGTGACAAAATAACTTGTCATAGATAAATTCTGTACAATAGTTTATTAACTTAATTTTTTAATTAATATAAATTATGTAAATACAACTCATAGTTCATTAAAATTACAATTTGATAAAATAATATATAAAAATCATGATTGTTGAATTCAACTAAAAATCAGATAGATCTGCATCTTCTGATAATGCTCGATTTTCTTTTCCCCTTTTCACCATTGGTGTTTTAATTCTTGACTTCAACTTGTTATATACTTTGGAAGACTTAGGTGTACCTAAGAAGGAATAATTACTTCTGTCCTGTCTTTTCCTTAAAGCACTCCTGGTTATCATCGAAAAATTTGTTGACCTACTGATAAAAAGATCTTATTAGGAATATTAAAGAAAATAATGTCAAACAGTATTACAGAGTAATACATGATTGATAATATAAAGTATATTTTTTTTGTTTTTTAAATGGAAGACCCTGCATACATATTAACTTCCAGCTCTGGATGGTACTTTGAATTAAATCATAATTGTAGTAATTTTATCTCCAAATTATACTTATAATGTAATATATATACTTAAGATAAAAAAATAAAAAGGCTTAACAAAACTGTTCATACTTTCTAGTCATAGGTGTTTGCTGTGTAACATCAGGTAGGTTAGGTCGAAGCTTCTTCACCAATGGGACTAGGTGGCGTGTCTGAAATATAAAATCAGTAACATTATAATTATAATATCTTGTTACTATTCCATGGAATAGCCAAGAAAACATTACTAAGATATATACCAATAACTTAAGTAATACAAAACATTGGATTGAATTTAATGTTTTTTTTGTTAACAGTTTTTTTAACTTTCCATTAATCCCAATAAGATTTCCAACCATGCTGAATCTGTAAAACCCCTATTTCATAAAAATAATTGTCCCCTCTATGCTTTAACTATCTAATTGTATAGATGCTACCATGATACTGTAGTTTGTTCAACATGTTGACTGCTAATGACGACAGTATGTTTAAAATCAATATTTTTTGAAAATATTTTTTAATTTTTGTAAATGTAGTGAAAATAATGAAAATATATTAAAAACCAAATATAGAATAAAGTATTGATTTTCAAAACCAAAATGTTTGGATATTGCAAATAGATTACTGAAAGCAATCATTAATCCCATTTTTCTATTAAAACATGTGACAATGGTGTGTTGGCACTCGCACGAGAGATGGTTTGCTTCACTCAACTCCTTAATAGAAAAACACTAAAATATTGTGAAGTTATTCACGGTAAGTGCAAAACAGTGCCGAAGTTTTGGCAAACCATTTTGTTGATTTGACTTTTTTTTTGTTAGTATTAAAAAATATATGTTTTGTGAAAGTTGCACCCTAAAGTATTAACAAAAACGATACAAGTAAAACTTTCCACATCACAATAATAACACTTTATTAACTCATGCCGACCTAACATAACATACCCTAGATTGCTATGGTTACAAAAGCTTATAGTCTAATACACTGCATACCCCTACCTAGGGAAATGAATGCCACAGGCTGTAAAACACCGCATTAATGGTTTAGTAAACATATAAAAAAGTAAAGAAATTGAACTGCGATGTACATAGGATTCACATTTTCATGACTGATTTTAAAAAAATTAAATTTCTTTAACCTTATTGCACAAATTATAGGTTTCAGAATATATTAAAATCAACTATCATTATTTAACGATTTCTCAACTTTAAACTATAGTTCCAAGATAAAGAGAGCATCACACCATAAATGTAAATCTAAAATAATTTCAATATCAGCTATTTACCTCAGGTTCACAATAAACTGAAGCTTTACGTTTCCTATTTTGAAAACTGTAATTAGTTTCATTTCTATCACCATCTAAAACAAAACAAACATATAAAGAAATTGTAAATGTATCAAATAGATTGATGGTTGAGGGTGCAGTTAAAAAATAATACAAATGAAATATAAATGTTTATGTAAATATTTACAGTTCAAATTCATTGGTATCAATTAGACTGTATTCTAAAAAAAAAAATGATTGAGCTAAATTGAATCAAAAACTCAATTTCTCAATTTCTGCCTGACTGGGAAAAACAAAAGTTCATGGATATGTCAGTCTATAATCTACTGTTTTTCTCAATTTCCATTTTAAAATCAAAAGGTCAAATTACTAAAATTAATAATTTAATTTAATTAACAATTATTATTCTAAATAAACAAAGTTAAGAGAAAATAGGACTTTCAAAAGTGATTTTTTTCATTCAAATCAATATGGCTCCTAAATGGTTGGTCTTAGCGACAAATGCTATAAACCAAAAAATATTCTCCATTACGTTTATGATCAGGAAACTGTCAGCAAATTTTCGATCCGAGCAACACCAACAGAGCTAGAGCATGTCAAAAAAATTTCAACACTTAAAAATGTAAGCAAAAAGTGACAAAAATGTTACACATATGAGTGTGAAAAAACGTTAAAACCTGAATTTTTCCATTCAAATCAAAATAGCTCCTAATGACAAAAAAAAAAAAAAAAATATATATATATATATATATATATATATATATATATATATATATATATATATATATATATATATATATAGTTAGGTATGCCTAAATGGCATTAGAAATATAAATAAACATTTGTATGTTAATCCCTCTTCCTACGCTATATAAAACTGCCCCCACCTAGCCCGGGTAGACATTCTATATGCATCCGTTGTGACGTACAGTTATACTATGCCCGTTAGTCTTGCTCTTAGGTTATAATTTGTATACTTGTAATTGAAGTCAATGTGTGTTATTCAAAATAAAACTTTTTAAAAACTTCATCCCGCAATACCTTTATTTAGCTGGCACCCAAACGGAGGGACTTTTGAAAGTGTTAATGTAAATTCGCAGGAGTTCTATCAGTCTTACAGGTATAGAACAGCAAGACCTCTATATATATATATATATATATATATATATATATATATATATATATATATATATATATAGATATATATTCTTCATTAAATTTCTAACAAGGGATCTGGGTTAAAATTTTCAATCAGAGCAACACCAACAGAGCCAGAGCATGTCAAAAAAGCCCAAACACTTAAAAATGTAGAAAAAAAGTGACTTTCTTCAATAAAACCGATATAGCCAATAGGTGCCATTGTATTGTTGGTGAGTGAATGAGGAATAAATAATTATGAATAAATATAATTTGTGATGAGTTCTTGTTCTTTCTGTTCCACCAAAGAATTAACAATTAACCAATTTTAAATATTTATAATCAGCAATGTCTCAATGTTAGTTACAAATGAATATTTTATTCAATTAATGTATATTGATAAAGAATTTATCTACCAAGGAAAAAATAGGAAAATCAGAAATTAATTCATAAAATTAATTCACTAAAAATATTTCCGATAAAAATTCCAGTACTCTAGTAATATTGTTTTCAAAGCTAAATAAATAAATTATTGTTTTATCTTGTAATGAAACTAAAATTTAATCAAATTACAAATTCATCATTTCACAAATATTAAAAATGTAAAAGCCGATGTTTATTTTCCTTACATCTGATGCTAGTTCCATTTGAAAAATATTGCATGTTTTCCTTTTGTTGTAGGATGATATTCCATTTTCTAACTAATTCCTTCCAATGATTAGGAAACTTATTATTTACAAAGTGCTTCTTGATGTCCTCTGGGATACCTAAAATATAAAACAAAAATAACATAAATATATCAATAATTAAAAATAAATAACTATAAATTTTGCAAAAAGAAATAAGATCACTAAAATCAGATAACTTTTTTTAATTCAAAGATTATTTAAAAAAAAAAAAAAACCCAGTAAAATATTAAAAATCGATTGATGAATTTCATTCAGGAGAATTTCCAACTGCAGTCATGGTCACAAAATCAGGGCATTGTGGAAAATTTAGCAGTTCTCATGCTTGGTCCAGACAATTTCAATACTTATGTGACTTTCATTCAGTGCACTATATTCTCTGTCCAATTATTCTTTAAGTTCCTCTTCACTTCAATGTGTTTTTCCATTTCTATTGATTTTGCTTACTGTTTTATGGACAAACTAATTGAAGGTGAAGAAAGTTTGTTCAAACCCCGACTGCCCCAAGAAGACAGATTCTTGGAATAATGAAAAAAGATTTAGGATGACAATAAGTGTTACTTGTAATGAAGAAACAGTTTCTCAATAATTTATGTTAACTTTCAAAAGGGCCCCTAGAAAAACAGCATAACCCTCTTCAAATGACCAAAAACTTGATGTTCCTCCAGAAAAAATATGGACCAAAACTGTAATAGTGTAGAATGATTTTGATAGAAATGTGGAGAAGCATTTTGGAATTTTAAGCAGAACAACTATAACATTTAATACAAGCATTCAACTTACAATCATAATTATTGTACTAATCGTAACCTTAACTGACTGAACACTGCAGTGAGTTAGACATAGCAATTCTTGAAATTGAATGTTTGGAAGTAATACGATGAATCAGAGAAAATCTCTTATGAAAAGAAAGGATATCATATTCAGATTAAAGTGGAAGTTAGGAGATGCAACCACCTGATTCTATGACCAATTAAAAGAATATTTTTACATTCATAAGTATACATAAATAAACTTACTGTTATTAGGATCAGTAAATTCACCAATTAAGTGATAAACACAGCAGCTTGTTTTAATGATAGTAGCATCAGCAGAAAGTACTCTACTAGAGATATGACCCTCTTCAATTAAAGTCTGGTCTTTCCTGATTGAAAAATTACTCATTAGTAACAAAGAAATAATAAAAAAAAAAACAGTATCAACTAGACTATCATAACAGCTTAATATTAATTCACATCTACCTTTAAACAAATTCATAATCAAAGGAATAATGAAGGAGGCAAATAACTACTATAACTAATTATGGAATAAAATTTCAGTCCATTATTACTCGTCATAAATATAAAAAAAAAAAAAAAAATTCAACATACATTTTTAATGATATCACAGAACTTATCCCTAAGAAAATGTGAATATTAGGGGGGGAATAACATGAAAGGAAAAAAAATGAAGTGAAATAGGAAAAGAAGGGGGAAAAGAGAGGAAAAGATAGTAAAAGGAATAAATAGGGAAAGGGAAATAATAATAATAATAATAAATAAGAAAAAAAAAAATATAAATATATAAAAAAAAAATTAAAAAAAAAAAAAGTTATTAGTTTGTCTATTATTGGTTTTTCTAGAATTAGGTAGTATTAAGTATATATTATATAACTAAATTACAAATTATATTGTTATCTGTAAATGGATAGATGAGTATGCTGTGTGTGTAGCAACCCAATAAAGTTGGGCAGCACTATGTTTATTGTTAATATGTCTCAATAAAGCATATATCTCTCTAAAGTCAATTTTAATATGTAAATTCATCCTTCCGCCATTCATCCAAAGCTTAATCCTTATAACCCTAATCCTCATCAGATTCCTTACATCCCTCCTCCTCTGAATTCCTCTGACCTCACCAATATACTGTCGTCTTTCCTCTCAGAGTTTAAATCAATAGTTACCCCTCTCATAACCCTACTTTCAACTGCATTATCACATTTTGTAATCCCACCACCTAGAAATCCTTAAATGTCCCCATTTAAGTCCCTTAAAATCCTTCTATGGAATGCAAATGGTGTTCGAAATCACACTAACGAACTAACTACCTTATTACAGGACAGACAAATCGACGTAGCCCTTATTACTGAAACAAGACTAACCAACAAACGTCTATTTCACATACCTCAGTACGAAACATATCGAACTGACCACCCAGATGGAACAGCCCATGCTGGATCCGCTGTCATCATACACCAATCCCTCGCCCACTACCTATTCCCATTACCAGTCCATGATTTCCTTCAATCCACTGCTGTAAAAATTCAAACTCCTTTCTTTCCTATAACTATTGTGTCAGCGTATTCCCCTCCTAATAAATCCATTTCCGAATCCCACTACACTTCCTTTTTAAATTCCCTAGGACAACACTTTATTTTAGGAGCAGACCTAAATGCCAAACACCAGCAATGGGGAGCCAGAACAACCAACTCCCGTGGGCGAACATTGTTGTCTGCACTAAATTCTAGTCCTTGCAAAATCCTCTCTCCCGACTCTCCCACATTTTGGCCTACCGATCCTAATCGTAATCCCGATCTCCTAGACTTTTTTATCCTCAAAGGCCTAGGACCTCTTAATCATTCCATAACTCGCCTAGACGACCTATCATCAGACCATAGCCCATTAATATTAAACCTATCCATATCACCAGTTCCTAAATCACCCTTTTCCTCATTTATCAGAGGTCCAGTCAACTGGAAGCTCTTCCAACAAATCCTGACCGATCAAATAGACCTCAGAGTTTCCTTGAAAACCCGTGAAAACCTGGATGATGCTGTTCACTCCTTCACTACCTCAATCCAGCAATCCGCTTGGGCAGCATCTTCACCGAATAATACCCCCAAAAACCCTAAAACAAACCCATTACCACAAGACCTTTTAGACCTCATCCATGCCAAGCGCTATTATAGAGCAGTATGGCAACGCACAAGACATCCATCTGATCGTTGCACGTATAACTACTACACGAAATTAGTCAAGCGCGAATTGGCTTCCTTTAGATCCCGGTCATTCAATACACACCTCTCGTCCCTTTCCGCTCATGATAATTCCCTCTGGAACATAACAAAAAAGATCCTAAAATCCAAGCCCATCTCCCATCCCCTCCGACGAGGTGATGGCTCATGGGCCGCATCTGACATGGAAAAAGCAGAGGAACAAGCCAATCACCTTTCCCAAACATTTACTCCAAACCCTGGACTTTATCCTAATCAATCCAGTACAGTTGAAGATTTCCTATCTTCTCCCATTCCACTTTCCCTACCTCCTAGAGCTGTTACCCCCTCTGAGGTCAAATTCCTACTTCGAAAACTAAACAAAAGAAAATCCCCTGGCTATGACCTCCTTACTCCTCAAATCCTCCGCCAACTTCCACATAAAGCAATAATGTTCCTTACCTATATTTACAACTGCATCCTACGCACAACCCACTTTCCTGTTCTGTGGAAACACTCCGTCATAATAACTTTCCTAAAACCAGGCAAACCTCCTAACAGCACTTCATCATATAGACCAATTAGCCTACTTCCTATTCTATCTAAAATATTCGAAAAAATCCTCCTTAAACGTATCCTATCCAAACTTGACACACAAAGTTTCCCCTCCCACCAATTTGGATTCCGACCAATGCATTCTACAGTCCAACAAGGACTCCGTCTTGTTGACCATGTATCTTCTGCTCTGGAAAGGAAGCAATATTGCTCGGGTGCCTTTCTGGACATTGCTCAGGCTTTTGACCGGGTTTGGCACACCGGATTGCTTTTTAAACTTAAGAGCATACTACCACAAACCCTCTACCTCGTCCTTCATTCCTACCTTACAAATCGCTCCTTCCGAGTTCGATGCGGCTCCGATTTTTCCGACTGCTATCCTACCCAAGCTGGAGTTCCTCAAGGCAGCGTTTTGGGTCCTGTCCTCTACATCCTCTTCACTGCTGACATTCCTACCTCTCCCGACACGTTCCTTGCAACTTTCGCTGATGATACAGCTATACTTTCATCACATCCTGATCCTAAAACAGCCTCTTCCAACCTACAAAATCACCTCTCAATGATAGAACTATGGTGCAACAGATGGAGAATAAAAGTCAATGAATCGAAATGCAGCCACATGACTTTTACTCTACGCCGTAGTTCCTGCCCAACTGTCCTATTCAATAAGATCCCATTACCCAGATCTGATACAGTGCGATATCTTGGTTTCATCTTAGACAAAAGACTCACTTGGAACCCACATACTAGACTTAAAAGACAAGAACTTAACAGAAGATTCAGCCAACTATACCCCATACTATGCAAAACTTCAAAACTTTCAATAGACAACAAGCTTCTGATTTACAAGACAATCCTAAAGCCTATCTGACCTACGGACTAGAAATTTGGGGGGCAGCAAAACACTCGAACATCAAACGTATCCAATCCTTCCAATCCAAATTCCTAAGAACCATAACCAATGCCCCATATTATGTCTCCAACAAAACCTTACATAACGATCTTAATATACCTTTTGTCCTAGAATCCATACCTGTCAAATTTTCAAAATTTCATCAAAAACTTTCTCATCATCCTAATCCACTAGCACAATCCCTATCCAGCTCCACTCACCCCTATAATCCTCCTCGCAGGTTAAAAAGGCAGTGGCCTCGTGACCTATTATAAATTTCGTCATGGAGTCCTGGCAATGGCCAGCTTCTCCGCTCATGCTCTGAGTGACTGTAGTTTAGCGCTCTCACACAGCCTCCACTGGTGTTATATTATACTAGTGACGCAGCTGAGAGAGAAGCGCTGGGATCTCTTGGGGCCTGGCTTGTCCCTCCAAAAGTGGAGGGACAAGTCTGGTTGGGGGATCCCTCAGATTTGAATATAGTGTAAATAAAGTATGAATGTATTTTAAGATTTAATTTAATTTAAATTTTTTATTTTTTATTTTTTTTTTTTTTTTTATTATTTATTTTATTATTATTTTTTTTTTTTTTTTTTTATGTCTTGTTACTTATTTTATAGATTATTTATTTTTTATTTTCTTAGCTTTATGTAATGTATAGTTTAAGATACTTTGTTTATTTTCTTATTATTATTTTATTTTATTTTTTTATCTATTCTTTGCATTTATTTTTTATTGTAAATAGTGTGTGAATGGATCCATTTAGTCATCCATATTACCTATTGCCCACATTGAGGCAGATTGTAATACTTTCTCAATAAAGAAAAAAAAAAAAAAAAAAAAAAAAAAAAATATGTAAATATGAGTTTAAGTATTTAAGTATTCATTAAATATTTAATTATTCAAATAGTTATTTCATACATATCCCTTAAATCTCCACAAATCATCAAATCCATAGATTCATCGCGTTTAATTAAAGTCCAATTTTTAAGGAGAAAAACAGCAATTTGAGAGGAATCTGCTTCTTTAGATTGTTGATGTTGATTTTTTTGATGATTTATCGTGTTCCTGGAAGAAACTGAAATATAGTCTTCAACCTTTTCTCGATTCCATCCTCTATTTCCCATAAATGGTTCATAAGTATCTAAAACAAAAATATATTTAAAAAATAAATAAATAAATAAAATATATGTAAAGTGGGCAGTAAAATTCTTTGCAAGTCTTTACTAATGATTGAATAAATCACAAGTTCTTAATGATATGAACAGTAGGGGGTAAATACTTACCGAAACTACCATACTGCAGTGCCTTGCAGTCACAATTTATACTTTCTATTACACCTATGTAAAACAAAACTATAGAAACAGAAGTGGCCACATATGCTATCATAGTTATGATAGCATAAAAATTATGAATTTTTATCTTCCTGTCTGGAGAAATAAATCCTCTCATGACTGGTTTTTAAAAATGTTATCTTGGTTAAAACTAATCTTTCCTCAGATAGTATTGGATTGGTATGATAGTTGAAGTTTTAATCTTACATTTTGAAACTCTCTCTCTCTCTCTCTCTCTCTCTCTCTATATATATATATATATATATATATATATATATATATATATATATATATATATATATCTTAGATTGAGTTACTATTAGAGGTTTAATAAGGTCTTTGAGGTACAGTTAATAAAATAACAACTTATTTAGGCTACTTTTCGAGACTATATTGTTCTCATAATCATGGCCTACAGTGAACAAAACAGGTTGCAATAAAATAATTTAAGTTACACAGGCATTTAAAGAATAAAGCTAGCAACAATATAAATTTATAAACACTGGTTCCAAACATTTTGGAAAAACCTATGTACCTTCATCCCTCACTTTTTTTTTCCTAAATGTCCCCGGTTGAGTTGTATACTACAATTGTTATAGTTAGGAAGTAAATAACCAATGTCAGTATCCACCAGTAACATTGTAAGTAGTTTTTAATTATTGTTTATATTTTTAATTATATACAGTTATATATCGTCTCCTTAGAGATAAAAGCACTTTTTCCCAATTCGAGAAAAAGTCATTGTGTGTTTATATCATTTCCCATAAGTATAAAAAGTCACCAAGTGAATATAACTGCTATATATGAAGAAGAAGAAGAAGAGAGAAGAAGAAGAGAATGAACTTTATTCTGGGACTACTTGTCCCCTAAGAATAACATATGATTACAGTACATAGGACAATCATCTGGCTTTGATAATTAATTATAATAAATAATAACAATAGATAATAATAAAAATTGATAAAGAATTAAATTATATGTTACAAGATAACTGTGACATCTTGTAAAATGATACATCTTATGTATACTATTATAATGTATATTACATAAATGTTCACGTTTTACATTAGCTCGGAAGATTGAAGATCCAGGAGGTAAAGGAATAAATGATGTTTAAAGGAAGTAAGAGTGGATCTTTTTCGAATTGTGATGGGCAATGAATTCCATAACGAGGAAGCACGGATAATAAAGGATTTCTCGAAGGATGCAGTTCGATGCGCCGGAGTGTATAGGTTGATGGGTTGGGTTCTAGTATTTAAGAGGTGAATGGAGGAGCGCAGAGTAAGGAGGTCATGGATATAGGTGGGTTTTTTGGTTTTCAAGGTTTGAAATATGAGAGCACCCAGGAAGTATTGACGTCGAAAACCGGGGTACAGCCACCCGATTTCAGAATACCTGTGAGATATGTGAGAACGTCTGGAGATCCCGAAAATAAATCTAATACAACAGTTCATTACTCTTTTACATCTCATCTCGAGCTCATCAGACAGTCCTCCATATACTACGCATCCATAGTCAAAGTTAGGAAAAATAAGTGATGATACTAAAAGTTTTCGAGTACTTAATAATGTAATGAATCACGGTAATGTGAAAGTTGCTTAAGAATAAAAATAGATTTTCTCGTGATTTGAGAGATATGGCTATTCCATGCAAGATGTTTATCGAAAGTTATTCCCAGATTTTTAATGGAATTTTGGAAATGAATTGGACGGTTTTTTAAGAAAAGCAGTGAATAGTAGGGAAGAGCTTTTAGGTGAGGTTTTGACCCAATGAGAATAGCCTTTGTTTTTTCTGGATTTAATTTATATTTTTTTGGACTTAATTTATTCTCCACTGCCCAAAGGTTAATGCTATCTATGTCTTTCTGTAGCTTACAAGTCGCCTCTAGCATATTTGAAGGATGAAAGGATAAATATATTTGCAAGTCGTCAGCATAAAGATGATATTGGGAGTAGTGGATGCGATTCGGCAAGTCATTAATATAAATAGAAAATAGGGTAGGTGAAAGAGAAGATCCCTGGGGTACTCCTCGCGAGAGTGGTAGTGAAGATGAGTGAGGTTTTCCAAGTATAACCACTGTTTGGGAACGGTTGGATAAAAAAGAATGAAGCCAGCTTAACGCACTATTAGATATTGAGAGGTTATGGAGTTTGGAGAGGAGGATTGTATGGTCAACAGAATCAAAAGCTTTTGAAAAATCAAAAAGGATCAGGATCGTAATATTCTGTTGGTCTAAGGAGTAGTAAAGGTCTTGAGTAATTTTTACCAAAGCAGACTGCGTGGAGTATCCGGATCGGAATCCTGATTGGAAAGGATTAAGGAGAGTTTTATAGTCAAGAAAGGAGGTGAGTTGGGTATGTGCTAATCTTTCTAATGGTTTAGATAAATTTGATAGGATTGATATAGGTCGAAAGTGGGAAACTGAGGAAGGAGAAGGAACTTTATTTAATGGACGGACAAGGACTTTTTTCCAAGCTGTAGGGAAAATAGAGTTTTGTAAGGAGAAATTATATATGTGGAGCAGGGCAGGTAAGATAACAGGAAGGCAGAGTTTGATTATTTTTAAAGGTATTTGATCCAAACCATGGTCATTGGTACGAGATTTAAAAACTGAATCAATTAGGTCATTAGGGGAAATATTAAGAAAATAAAAGTTATTAGAATTAAAAGGGGTTTGAGGAATAGAATAGGATAAGGTGTTTACAGGGAGTTCATTAGGGTGGGGGTCAGCAAAGTAGGAATTAAGTTCATCTGGAGTGAATGGATAATTGTTATCAGATGTGGAACTGGGTACTGCAAATTTTCTCAAAATTTTCCATTTAGATTTAGGGTCAGGCGCTTGGGATAGGATATTTTGAAAATACTGTGCTTTAGCACGGCGTAAAGAGGTCTGGGTGAGGTTTCTAAGAAGCTTAAACGATGAATAATCATCTGAATGTCTAGTACGCCTAAAACGTCTCCTGGCAGCATCTCTTCGCTTCATCAGATTTCTAATGTCAGGGTTAATCCATGGAGCTGGTAGTCGTCGGATAATTGAGGTTTTGAGAGGGGCAAGATGATTAAGGACAGTATAAAGATTCGATGTTAGACATTCCACCATTTCGTCAATTGAGGGGGAAGAATATATTGATTCCAAGGAATGGGATAGTGCGTCAAGTAAGGATTCTATTCTATCTGGGGTTATATGGTCAAGATTTCTCCAAGATATTTTCTTAGGAATAAGGATAGGAACAGATATGTCATAGGAGATTTGGATGAGATCGTGGCATGAGAGGAAAGGTACTGGATTTTGAGAGAAGGATAATAGGTTTTTCTGAGAATCTACAATCATAAGGTCAATTAACGTATCTGTGAACTGGGTGTGATGGGTGGGTTGGAAAGGTACTGCAAAAAGATGTAGAGAATACACCAAGTCCATAAGATACATTTTATCAGAAGAATCTGAGAGGAGGTTAGTATTAAAGTCACCAGCAATGATGACATTATTATACAGAGGTACATAAGTAAAAAGAGATGATTCGAATGATGGGTCGAATTTGACCTGAGGAGGGCGGTAAACTATAAGGTAAAGGAGGGAAAATGATTCCGAAGAGATTTCAGTGAACATGTATTCAAGGTGTGGAATATCAAGAGAACTGGATTTTAGAAGAATTTTTTGCTCTTAGGTTATTGCGAACATATAAACAAACACCTCCACCAGTTCGGTCCGTCCGATCATGGCGAATAAGGGTGTAATCAGGAATAGATATGGAAGAGGTGGGAATATATGGTTTCAACCAAGTCTCAGAAACTGCAATGATATGATAGGTGTTATGGATAAAGTAGTCATGAAATTCATCGAAGTGCGCTGGGAGGGATTGGGAGTTAACGTGACAGGTCAGTAGTATATTAGACATAGGAAAGAGAGAGGACAAGGTTACTTGGAGAGATAATGGAAATTTTTAATTGGAGCTTATAGGAACAATAATTATCACAGAACCAATAGGGTAGTAAGAACAACGGGAAAACATAAATGCATCTATCATTAGGAAATTTGAAACACAGAGACAAGAAAAAGAAAAATAAGAATATTACATTGTATAGAGATTTAGATATGTAATAATTAACGAAAAAATTATGGTTTGTCAAATCATTACTAAAACGTAGACAAAAATTTACATAAACTGGTAGAAAAAATGATTTTTTTCTGAAAAAAATAGATAAATCGATTGCGATGTAGGAAAAAGTAAAGATGAATCCATGAAATAAAAATACAAATAAGAGTAAGAAAAAGTAAAAATGAAAAAGAAAGATATATGGAAATATGTGGTAAATGTCAAATATAATAAGCTGTAAGACTAATACCAATACAAAAGCCGAAAAAAAAAAAATGAAGATCAGAGAGAATGCTGTATCCGCGAGAAAAACTGGATGGTACTTGCAATCCTGTTAGTCATCCGAAAACATCAAGGTCTTGAGCCTGGTCAATGAAGATCACCGGATGGCAGTCATCTTTCCGGCAGCGCACTCTACCAGCCGCAAACCAAACATATTTCACTTTTCCGGTGGACCTCTTCTGCCGTGCAAGCCAGTATAGGTGCCTGTTCGCTGGTGTCATCTCTTCGGCGAGATATATCCGGTGGGAATCATTTTCCTGCCAACCTATATCTCTGGTCGAGAAGTCTCGCTTAATTTTTCTTTTTTGCACCAGATCATCCCTTACTGACTGCCTCACGAAGCGCGCGATGATGGGCGGTGGTCGCGGGTCATCTTTTCTCGACCTTCGGCGTTCGACCATATCTATGTCCTCAATGTTCAACTTAAGACCAAGGCCAGCTCCCACGCTTGTAACCAGGCCAGCGGGGGTCTCCCCCGAGTGTACCGGTATACCGCGTATCTCGACCGATCTGCATAACAACCCTTGTTCTGCCTTATTCACCCTAATTTCCAGCTCGGTGACTCTTGTTTTTAGTGCTTTGTTTTCCAGCACCACTTCCTCCAGATGCCTGGATTGGCCTTCTAAATGTTTTTCAATTTTTGAGAGCCGATCACTCAGCTCGAAACTTATCTCGGCGTACTTTTCTAATGTGCCTTTCAGATCTTTGGTGGTTTCTTC
This sequence comes from Euschistus heros, assembly GCA_003667255.2. Lineage (NCBI taxonomy): Eukaryota > Metazoa > Arthropoda > Insecta > Hemiptera > Pentatomidae > Euschistus > Euschistus heros. The sequence goes on from RCWM02000060.1 coordinate 2,457,010, forward strand.
AATTTTTTTTATTGCGGACAATAATTGAGATGCCGTCGGTTCGGTTTTTTGATCCGGAATCGATTTTAATGAATTTTGGTTTTTTTCTTCAACTGTTGCTGTTTTTTTTTTTGTTTTGTCACATTTTTCGCACAACCATATTTTTTTTTTTTGTTGTTTATGGCCTCAATTTCTTTTTCTTGAAGATTACTGCATTTTTCATGAATAACATCTTACATTTTTGACAGTTTAATATCTTTTTTTTTCTTCTCGTGCGATCGACTTTTCACAAATTGAACATACAGCCATTTTAAAAATATTCAACTTAGCGCGAGTCAATAAATAGATAAATAAATAGATATGTAACCTTGCTTAGTAGAGCAGCAGGAATCAGCGGTAATACAGTGGGGATTAGGCACTCTTGCTTCACCAACTCGTCAACAGTTATCGTAATTATTATAGAAAAATAAAAACGAAACTTATATTTGTAATTTACTAGTTTAATTAATAATAAAACTTTGAGTAAACAAAATAACGAAAACAATAACAGAATACTAAGAGAATAGAGAGAGAAAATAAAAATGTTAGATTTACAGAAGCAGTTAACGGAGATGTTTATCGGGCAGCGACTCAAGCCAGACTGATATATGCACATTAGAGAATGAGAAAATTCACTATATAACTATCTGTGAAATTTTTAAGGAGCATATGCCGTTTTTTTGCTCTCCTGAAGAAATTCTATTTTTTTTTTTTTTTTATGACTTTTACCTCCAAGCAGACGATATTTTAACACATGTTTTTATATATTTATATTGTTGCTAGCGTTTTTTATTAAATTGCCAGCATAACACATATGATTTTGTTGTAATTTGTTGTTTACTATAGGGTATGATCATGAGAACAATATAGCCTCAAAACTTAGCCAAAATAAATAGTTATTTTATTACTACATGCGCATGCGCACACACACATACACACATCGGACCTCAACGTGAAAACAAACAATTATTTTACAGAGAAAAACACCGAGTAATATTTGGACAGGTTACAGATACGGGAGCATCGCTGAGAGAAGAGTGTAGAGTAACAAGGAGACTATGCTGAAAAATGAATATATACATAAAAAAAATGACTTGTATCTTTGTTAGGTCGGAAACTTTTCAGACCAACCTCACACATATACGGATATATTTTCTTGACTGTTACTATTAGTTGTTTAATAAGGTTCTATTAATTGTTTAATAAGGTTGTTTAATATATATACATATATATAGTTGAATATTTGAGTGTGATTCTCAAGTGGATGTAAAATTTTGCTTTTTGATTCAGCTGTGGGGAGAAAGAGATGATGATATTCACCTACCTCTCGTCTCTTAACTCACTGAATATGCACTATTCACTTAATTAGATGAGCTGGAAGGAAGCTAATACTTTCTGCATGAAATCGTAACAATAATGAACAAAATGAACATCACTAAGACCATATGATTCTTCTATAACAATAATACGACTCGACGTATGGTGAGAACTAAGAGTTGGACTGGTATGTTCACTCCAACACTCATCTAGAAACTAGAGTGACACAACAGTAAGGTAGAAACCACACAATAATACAGTATGGAAGTTTCAGAATGTATTTACACTAATTTATAAAAACAAATGTCAATAAAATAACAGAAAAGGATCGATAACTACAAAACTAGTGAAGATTAAAGATTGTGGATTTAAATTAGATTAAGACAATGAAAATAATTAGATTCGTGACAAAAAAAAAAGTATTGAGAAATATAATTTGAAGAATATTAACCTTATCACATAATAACGCAATTGGTAATCCATTTTCAGCTCCATTTCAAAAACAATTACGAGGATAACGAAGGTTGTACATCTGTGGCACTTGTGAATAGTCAGTTAAGTACAATTTTAATAAGTGTTGGACTGTTTGTGAATTTTGGGTTTTGAATTTTTTTTCTCTTATTTGTGTCTAATGGACTTAGTTTTTTAATCGATAATTTTTTTTCTCTCTCTTTTTAATCCATCACAATGGAAGAGAGTGGCCTGCCTTATTTTCAGCTGGTGTAATAGAGAAAAAAAGAAATGTACAACTACAACCTTTTTGAGGGGGAAGACCCCAGAATCTAAATGCCTATCTCCAAGTCCGTGTGTCGTGGACACTGTCATTAATTTGGTGGTGGCTAACACAGAAGGCTATGCCTGGTAGGCATGTTACGGGCACATATTCGACCCTTCCTCCTGGATGAGCATAAGCCCAATAGTTTGTTCGGGGAGGTAGGGGTATGTCCTTGGGCCACTGACAATTCTAGGCCTCTGGTGCTTTGCCCAAAAATGGAACTAAGGGGGTGAGACCAGGCCAGTCTCAGCATTGGGTGGTGGCCGATATAGCCAGCACACATAGCGGTAATGGTTAGAAAGCTGGGAGAGAAGGAAATCAGATTCTGGCGCCAATTCAACTAGCAGGAAGCTAGATGGATGGTATCTCATTTCCAGGGTGTTGCAGCTACGTCTGCAACACCAACTCTTTAGTGACTTAAGGTCTTTGAGGTGAAAGAGAAGGCCAAATTCTTTTAATCGCATGTGGATCTATCTCTACTTAAATATTTGTTGTACCACTAAAACGCATGAAAGAAGGGTTTTGGGTTCAATATTTAGGTAAGGATGTACTTACTGGGCCAACAGTTGAGAAAGGAGGATATGTGGCAGAAATCACACTCAAGGGTTTCCCCAATTAAGGGTACTTACTTTAAAGAGGACGGGTGTACCCCAGGAGGGTCTCCTGACCTTTAAGTCGATCCATAGCCGAAATAAAAGAAAATATTAAAATATTTTTTTTGCTCCGAAATAACAGAAAATAAATTTTCTGCCTTCGGCCAGACTCAAACTCAGGTCCGGGAGTTTGTTAGTCAAGTGCCTTACCCACTGAGCTACGCCTCCTTGAAAGTGAAAAGTGCTTTGAAATCTAGAGGAAGGGGTGGGTCTGGAGCTAGCATATTTAACTGCGAGAATGAAAGAACCAAGAGGTGGCTCGGGGAGATCGTCCAGGCCCATCGGTGATGCGGAGGGTATATCCCTTCGCATTGTCGATGCAAAGGAGGTCCTGGAGGATGATCAACTGGCGAAGAGAATTCGCAACCAAAACAAGGAAATACCTGGTGTGGACTATTGGACGATTGGGGGAGCGACGAGAGACGATAGAGGTTGCTACGCCGTTCTGACTCTACCCAGGAACAGCACTGCATACCTGAAGGGGCGCAATATGGAGGTCAATTATGGCCTTTATAGGGTGGTCCTGAGGGAAATAAAGAAGTCAGCCCGGAAGGAGGAGAGGGCTGAAACAAATAAACATAAATGCCCAAAGGTAGCAATACCTGAGGAACCCGTAAACACGGGGACTCCTGGGACTGAACCAAAGGGGGCAGCGGGGGGAGCGGCGCTCCGGGACCCTAGAAGGGTTTCTGGGGAGGCGGCTCCCTCGCAGCGGCCCTTGGAGGAGAGGTCCAAAGGAGTCCCTGACAAATAAAAATACATTTAATGATAAAGCTGCTGCAAATTAACCTTCACCACTGCATAGCAGCGTGTGGAGTATTGCAGCAATACATGAAAGGTAAGAACATTGATATTGCTCTAATACAAGAACCTTACCTTGTAAATTGCGTGCCGGGGGGTATCAGGATGGGGGGCTATGGTGTGGTCTCCTCATCCGACAACCCCCGGGCATGCATCTTGTACAAAAGAAGTTTAAAACTGCAGCCACTGTGGCATTTTTGTTCCAGGGACTTTGCAGCAGCTAAAATAAGCCTCACTACGAGGACTCAGAGGATGGAGATCAGTCTAGCAGCCGTCTACCTTCCTTATGAGAAGGCACCTACGGTGAACACGGACTTCGTGGTAGAAGCTAGAGGCAACACCATCATGGCCCTGGACGCAAACACCCATCACGAGACGTGGGGGAGCTCTAACTCCAATCAAAGAGGTGAGCAACTACTTGACCTTATTATAGGTAATAATCTTGATATACTTAATAAGGGAAATAAACACCTTTGTCAATAAGAACAGGCAAGAGGTCATTAATATAACCTTGGCGACCACAGAGATCAGCCATAAGGTGGGTAACTGGCATGTCTCGAATGAAGAAACATGTTCGGACCATAAATACATTAGATTCGATCTAATAACTAACCCCATACAGGCATCGAGCTATAGGAATCCCAGAAGAACAAACTGGGAGGGATATAGCACGATGCTAGAAGGGGAAATTAAAAACTGTCCAAGCAGGATTCTCAACAAATGGCAATTAGAGGTGCTAAAAACCACACTAACATCGTCCATAACCAAGTGTTATGAGACTAATGTTGTTAGATGTGAGATTGAGAACACCAGAAACACAAAATGGTGGAATAAAGATCTTAGCAAAAAAAGGAAAGCTCTGAGAAAGAAATTTAACATTGCTAAGAGAACTGGCAGGTGGGAAGGGTACAGAGCTCAATTAACAACTTACCACAAATCTGACAGGAAAACAAAAAGGCAAGCTTGGGAAAAGTTCTGTCAAGAAGTTGAATCCACAGCGGAAGCTAGTAGGATCAACAAAATACTATCCCAACAGACGCAAAAGGATAAGTTGGGCTCTATGTGGGACGGAGAGAGGTACACCATGAATAGCATGGAGACACTCGAGGTCTTAGCGAGATTAAGCTTTTCCCCGGAAGCATTATTAAGCTAAATCAAAGCTCATTCCCAAGGAATAACGTACACCCAGATAGGGTGAAATGGGATAGAGCGAAAGAAATAATAACCGGCATTGCATGGGCAATAAACAGCTTCTTACCATATAAAGCAGCTGGAGTAGACGGTATCTTCCCTGCACTATTGCAGAAAGGATTACCAATACTCAAACCACACCTCTTAGAATTACTAAGAGGAAGTCTGGCACTTGGACACATACCAAACAAATGGAAAGTGGCCAAGGTCATATATATATACCAAAACCTGGGAAAGAGAATTACATCAATCCCAAAGCTTTTAGGGCCAAATGTCTGACATCCTTCCTAATGAAAACCATGGAGAAGGTATTGGATAGACACATTAGGAATAATACGCTACTACTAAGACCATTACACCACTGCAGTATGCTTATCAGGCAGGTAAATCCTGTGAGGTGGCTCTTCAACACCTAACGTCCAGGATTGAAAAATCATTCTTTATTGATATAGAAGAAGCCTTTGATAGAACTCCCTACTTGACAATTGAGAGGGCCCTGGAGGAAAAACAGATTGATCTAACCATCCGCCAGTGGATATGCTCAATGTTAAAGGGGAGAATAATATACTCTGAATTAGGAGATAGTAAACTATGGGCGGAACACGTTGGTGGTTGCCCACAGGGTGGGGTCTCAGGCCTATGGGCCTGTAAAAGGGCAGTAGGAAAATCCTGGGGCGAGTCCAAAGGTGGTCCATTGGATCTACACTATGGTAATCAGAACCACGAAATTATATGCCACTGTGGTGTGGTGGCACAAAGCGGAACTGGAGAAATCCAAAGTCCAACTAAATAAAGTACACAGATTGGCGTGCCTCCTAATCACAGGGGCCATGAGAACCACTCCTACTGTGGCAATGGAAGTCATACTAAATCTCAAGACATTGCAGTTGGAGGTAGAAGCGAAAGCTATGCTTTACATGTACAAACTTGCTAAACAAGGGTTGCTCTTTGAACCATCTAGAAGAGATGGGCATAAGAAGCTACTAAATAAAATGGAGGGAATAGAGTTGCTTAAAATGAACTCAGACCTCTAGATAAAGAAACACATTGAAATTGCCTTCAACGTGGAGACAGACATCGGTAAGCAACATCAAAAATGCAATGGAATCAACTGCTATACCAATGGCTCCTTAACCAAGAAAGGTTCAAGAGCAGGAATATGGAGATTGAGCGATAAGAAAAGCACATCTCTCCCCCTGGGGAAATATACCTCAGTATTTCAGGCTCAGGTAATGGCAATCTGTTACTGTGCACAACAGCTAATAGAGGACAAAAAACAGAACAGAACCATTAAGATTTACTCTGATAGCCAAGCTGCCCTAGGGGCTCTGAGAAATGTTACAACCAGATCTAAACTTGCTCAACAAGCTAGCTGCTAACAACAGAATCTGGGTAGAATGGGTGAAAGGTCACTCGAATATTACAGGAAATGAGAAGGCTGATGAACTGGCCAGACAAGGGTCGGACAGCAATCCCACTGCTCCCGAACCCATCTGTAATATACCCATCTGTAGGACCTTGCTAAAAGTGAAATTGCAAGGCTCTATAACAGCATCGCCCTTCAGTAATGGCATATGGAACAACTGAGACAGTCAAAACTGTTTCTGGGAGGGCACTGCAAGAAAAGAAGTACACAACTTCTTAATCTTGACAGAGCCAAGCTCAAATACCTGACAGGAATGTATACAGGGCATTGCAAACATCTCTGCATAATGAAAATCAAGACCTCACCGAACTGCAGATTCTGCAACAGGGAGGATGAAACGCCTTACCACATTATATGCAAATGCGATATACTGTCAAGGAGGAGGTTTCTTCATTTTGGGGAAGAACACCGCAAATGCAGGTCTTTTAAAAAAGGACTAGATTAGTTTGCTTACGTCTTGAAAAGAATTAAAACAGTCTTAATTATCTCTCTTCCTAAAAATTGATTTTAGGAATCTATCTAGTACACAAGAATCATTAATAACCCAAGCCAATAACATGTGCTCACACATATTATAGTTGATTCTACAAACAATAGCATCAAACAACAAAACATTAACAGCAAACTGTAATAAGCCATATACTTACTGGAATGCAGCCAATCAATGATTCGTAAACATTTGTCCCTATCCAGATCAGAGCATCCCTAAAAATACAAATATTAGTAGTATAAAATATAACAATCTCTAAGAATAAACAGGATAAGGTAGGATTCAATATCAAACCTTAAAGCTTAAAAGATGAGCTTGATTCTCATTTGTGTCTGTTATTTAGTATGGATACCAAATGATCAAATTTAAATATACCACTTGAATTAGAAATGGTCATTTATCTATAGATGGATGATTGTAAGTAATTTCGGCCACAATTTAAAGTATAAAATAAAATGAGGACCAACATTTCAACGTAAATAAAAATGTTAATCAGGCAACCTTTTAATAAGGCATAATTGTACCTCTAAATTTAAAAATTCAAACAAAACTAAAGCTGACAAATACAGTCAAAACTCAATAAGTCGAAGTTAAAGAGTGAACAAATTTACTTTGACTTATAGATTTTTCGAGATAACAAATTTTCAAGTGCACAAAAAAATATTTTTTGAGTTATCGAATTTTTCCTATACATACCTATATATCCTGATACATGTATAAGGGTAATTAATTTTAAACAAATTAATGCTTTAAATAATTTATAGTAAGAAAAATGAACAGAAACAGATATACTAATGCAAAAAAAAAACAAAAAACAATAAAACATCTGTAATAAATCACATAATGAAAAATAGTCTGTAACTTTCTTCTGCATATATGTATGGGTGCGACGATCTACCACACGCTGAACTGTGTGCAAAGCTACAAAGACATCAGCTTCTACCCCTGGTAGCCACAGCTATTAAAAAAAAAGAAACGCCTGTCTTGTCTCCGAAATAAAATATTACTGAGGATAAGCGAGGATAGGGTTGAGATAGACTGGTTTGTACCTGTTCATGGTTCTTGGAAACTTACAACTTATAGAGCCTCCTGTCTCAGGAAATTTGACTTATAGAGTCTTGGGAGTTGTGTAGACAAAAATTTTACTTTGAGTTAATGATTGTTGGTTCAAGTAAACGAATATAATACATCATATAAGTGTAATCGGGAAATGTATGGGGTTCTCTTCGACTTGTCGAGTTTTGACTATCTAAATATTACAACGTTGACCAACACAAGGCCACTGAAAGAGCACAAGCATAGAAACCGCACAAGCATAGAGCCACAAAAAAAAAAAAAAAATTATTGGAGTTTAATAGTGAGTGATTCACCAAATATGTAGCCTACCAATTACTATTTTTTTAAGGACCTGGACAATTTTTTAAACAATAAAAAAATTATTAATCTAAAGTCAATAGTAACCAGAAATGGTTAATAATAAGAATTCTTTTTTTTTTTTTTATATCTATTTATTGAAATTTACAGCTGTACATAAAAACATACATCCAGTAAATGTGATAATGACAAAAATAATAAAATGACAATGCTTGTGAAGCAACTACCCATTGGTAGCACTTCAATAAAAGTTCTATTTGAGAAGGTCCCGGGGCCATCTTCTTTTCAGACGCCTCGGAGGGTTGTCAGGAATAGAATGGGAAGCAAGTTGAGAGACTAGTGGATTTGAATGGTTACGGAGTTTACTATGAAAGGATAGGTATCTGGTTTAATAAGAATTCAAAATTCTATTTAGAGGAACCAACACATTGGCAAAAATGTATTGAGAGGAAGGAAGAATATTTTGATTAATAAAAATGTTATCAAATCATTCAATTTTAAAAACGTAAACCCCCATTAACATTGGACAAGCTGATAATAAACATTATTAATGTTTTCGTGTAAAAAAAAAAAATTGTTTTTATTACTTTACAATATATGTTTAAAATATAACTTACATTCAACATATCATGTGCCTTTTTTCTTTTCTCATGGACAAGCCAATCCTCATACTTTTTCAGAAAATAAAATGCTTCCACCTAAAATGATACCTTGATTTTTAAAATAAATAAAACAATAATATCGATCCCAATGATAATTAAAATATCTAACATAATTTTGGTAGATTAAAACTCAACTGCTTATTTTTATGAGAATAAAACAGAAATTAACTGCATGTTTCTACTTATAAAATTTTTTTATAAGACACTGCTAGGCATTTCAAGACCAATATCGCATTCCGAAGCACCTACCAATTAAAGAACTAAATAGTTATAAGTACATGATTTGTAAAGCAATAACTTCATCCCATTGTGTAGAACTACTTTAAGGTGATAACAGTAAGAAGAAATGTTGCATTTGATTCCAGCATTAAAAATCTAAATGTAATGAACCTAATACAATCTTCAATTTGGAAAATAAAACTGAATTTTAAGTGAGAATGGCATTACTGAAGGGAATGCCATATTTACAATATTATTTAGATAATCTCATAAATAGAATTTATACATAAAATTTACGACAGTTAAATAAAATAAATAGTATGAATTATTAACGATAATGCTGAAGTAATCCAAAACTTGATTAATCCCTCGAGCAAAGTTGTAAAAAAGGAAAAAATAAGACAAAGGAATAGCCGTTTAAACAGTTAGAAGTTGATTGTGCCCTTCTGATTCCAGATATACAGCTGCTCTATCAAACTTAGATTTTTCTAAAGGTAGGAAAAATTTCATTGCACCCTTGGTAAACTAAGAATATTCTCTGTCTGAAGCTTTAACGGTTTAACTGAAGCTTTCTCAGTCTGAATTAATGAACTGTATATATTTATTAATTTATTTTATAAATGTATGGATAAAAATATTCATATTTTATAATTAACTACCAGGTCTTCCAAATAGTCCTCTTGTTTTTTAATACAATATTTTATATTTTTGTTTTAACACCATGTAAATTCCTTTCTGCCAAATCCCATTTTTCTTATGTAAACAATAATGTTTACTCTTCACAATAACAGTGGCAACCTTTAATTCAGTCTCTCTGTGTATTTTAAAAAGTGCGGTCAAAATGGTGAGCACTGAAATTAAAATTAGATCTGCTTTGCTGTACGAATTCAAATGCCCCTCGTAATATTTGTCACGTCTTTGGCAAAGATAGTCTTAGTGAGCGGAAGGCACAATTTTGGTTTTCAAAATTTTGGGAGGGCGATGAATTGCTTAAAGACGGATATCAGTCAGGAAGAACAAAAGTGGTTGAACAAGCACAAGTGCAGGATAATCGCAGCAGATCAACACCAAACATGTTCAGAAATTGCTGGACAGCTCAACATTTCCGAACCTACAGCTTGGAACTACCTACAAGAAATGGGAAAAGTAAAAAAGTTGGATACCTCCAAATGGGTACCTCACCAACTATCGGATGCCAATAAACTGGTTCGGGTAACAAAGACTTCTTCTTTATTGTCTCCATTAAAAATTGATCCATTTTTCGATCGAATTATTACTTGTGACGAAAAGTGGGTATTGTACAACAATATGAGACGATCATATCAATGGCTGGCTGAGTGCAGATGAAAAGCCAAAAACATTTCCAAAACCAAACCTCCACCCAAAAAAGATCCTGTTGGTGGTTTTTTTGGACTGGAATGGGGTTAGTTCACTATGAGCTCTTGAATCAAGGACAAACGATAACTGCCAATGTGTACTGTGAAATATTGGATCGCTGTCGTGTCAAACTTAAAACTTTTGATCCCGGACTGGTGAACAGGAAAGGGCCACTGCAGCTTCAAGACAACGCTTGACCTCATACAGCCAAAGTGACCAGAGACAAATTGATGGAGCTAGGGTGGGAAACTTTGCCTCATCCACCTTATTCTCCTGATCTTTCGCCAACTGATTACCATCTTTTCCGGGCTTTAGATAATAGTCTAAGAAAAAAATGTTTTAAAAATCGTCAGAGCTTAGAAATGGAGTTGGACAACTTTTTCCATAATATAACAAATGATTTTTTGTAAAAAAGGAATTTGTGACCTGTCATCGTGTTGGGAGAAAAGAACTGAATGTAATGGTGCATATTTCGACGAATACAATGTTTGCATACTTCACAGCTGACTTTTTATAGCCCACTTGAAAAAAACGACAGGACTTTTTGGAACACCTGTTTGATACACTGACAGACGAAAAATTCCACCCAATCGATTTTTCATTTTCTCAGCCAAAAGTTTCTATTTCTTTTAGGAGTTTGCATTTACTTTAAACAGAGCATATCAAACTTATTGGGATTATTTAAAAAATAATTAAATAAAAACAAGCAGTAATCTTAAAAAACTTCCAAGCAATTTAATTTTTTTTTTTTTTTTTTAAATACATGAATGAAACAGCTATCTCTTTAAACTGGGGATTTCCCAGTCTCAAAAAAGAGGAGTCTAATGTACTAAAAATATTTATACAAATAAAGCATCCAAACCATAAAGAAAGATAGTAAGAAATAGTCATGTATTCCTTTTAATACCTACAGCGGGCAGCCTATCAATTAATGCACTCAATTTAGCTACAGTCAATTTTTCTCCTTCTTCATTGTATTCGGCAACCTGTGGTCTTGGACGATGAATAGCTGTAGAAGTTGGTATGACGAACCCATCATTATCTCTTTCCATCCTACTAACATTAGATGTTAACTTCATACTTGGAATTTGGGCGTGCCTGGAGTGATCAATTCTGAAATATATTGAATATTAAAAACAATGTTATACTGAATGAAAAAAAAAAAAAATATCCTGTAACAAATGTCTCTTTAAAAAAATTTAAAATACAAATATAAACTGGAAAAAGGAAGGGATTTAGAACGATTACTAGAAATAGCAATAAACAGGGAACAAATGGTACAACTGAAACCATCAAAAGCAATTTGATAATTACTGGGAACGGAGCTTTGGAAGAAAAATATCATGATCGACTATATCAAAGACTTTGGAAAAGCCTAAGAGGATTAGGATAGTTAATTGTAGGAAATCAATGGCACAATAAAGGTATTTTGTTATTTCAAGGTTCACTGACAATGAAAAAACAAGAACAAAATCCAGGATGAAAAGGGATAAGATATTTTCGCTCCAGGTAATTGGTGCTGAACAAAAAGTTATAGAAGCTTTGAAAAGTTTGATAGGATAGAAATCAGATGGTGATTATTAGGAGTGAAAGGATTAGAGGTCATATTGATGTGATGCACAAGGGTTTTCTGCCAGGATGAGGGAAAAATTGAATTTTTAAGAGAAAAATTGTGCAAATATGTAATATTCCCTAATGTTCCCTTAAAGCTATTTAATTAGTCTTAAGGGAATATTTTCAGGACCTTAGCAATTTCTGCTGATCAGTGAACAGAGTTGAGGAATTCTTTGCACTGAGTCTTTTATAGGTAACTGAGAATTTTTAAGAAAATGGAAAGAATGGAAATGTCATAAGTAACTAGGATTACGATGGCAGATAGGAATGTAACGGGATGAGAAAATTAAAAATTTTGTTTAAGGAATCAGCTATAACGATATCCAGCCATGCATCGGAATATTAGAGATAGGAAGGACTGAATGGTACTATGGTAAGATTAAAGGAGAAGAATTTATTTAAACAGGCATTACTAGCAGACTACTGGACTTGGGAGGAAAAGGAGTAAGTGTCGATTGAAGGTGGCTGAACAACCTATACTTAGTAGATGATATTGCGCTCTTCACAACAAGTAGAGAGTAAATGGTAACTATGCTAAATGAACTAGTACAAGAAGTAGTACAATGTAAAAAAGTAAGTCTAATCCCAAACTATGATAAGACCAAATTAATGACAATTAATGAAGAAATAGAAATAAGAATTGGTAATGATAATACAGAATACACTAATGAGCTCATCTATCTGGGGCAACTTGTATCCATCACTGATAGAAACCAATAAAGAGATCCAAAGAAGAATTTCACAGTTGGAAAAAATACTGAAATGTGTATCTTTCCAGTTCCATCCTATGGAAACCAAACATGGTCTCTCACAAAATATCTAGAAAATAAAGTAAGAGTCTGACATAATGCAGTAGAGAGAAGCATGATAAACATTAAAAGAAATGATAGGATCAAGAGCATTGATATTCAGAAGAAAACAGGGCTCAGAGACAGAATAGGTAGGTTTCTAAATGATAGTTAAAAGGGATTAAAAAAAGAAGGTTGATATACTACTATGAAGAAGAGGGGAATAGATGGGGTGGTAATTTTAGCACTGAGGGACTCAATATGATTGGATGAAGGAAATTCATACATGATTTAGGTTGTCAGGCTGTCAAGTACAAATAGGCCATCACCTGTTCAGCCTATCCTGTAATAATGTAGGAATATTAAGTTAGAAAAGGATATGTCTGAGTAGGTATGGGTATCGTAAGAAAATTATCAATATTCCACACCGAAGATATATATCAGTGACCAAAAACATTGATAAATCTTGAATTTAATTTTAATAAAATGTCATTTTAAATATTTCTATCAAACCATGATATTCCTGTTTATTTTAGCTTTTTAGTTAATTAAGATAAAAACATTACTAATTAAGATAAGAACTGCTCCACCAAATTAATCAAACCCGCATCCATCACTCTTGCATATCGATTACAAGGCTTTACTTTTATTAATAGCTCTTTCCTATAAGTTCACCTGTAAACTTCTAAAGATTTAAGTTTGATTGTACTTTTTAGTGTATTATATTCATATTTTCTTATTTCTTCTTCTCAAATGTTAAAAAATGTTACAAAAGTTGACATCAGTTTCAACATAGATTTAGTGTTTTATAAATAGATATTTTGTTTCTTCCACTTCCCTAATGTGAGAAAGTTTATCAGAAGTTGACAACATTAGTTTCAAGATTGGTTTAGTATTTTTTATTGTGGTATATAAAGGTATTTTAGTTGGGAGCATAGTTGGAGCAGTGGTTCGATATTACCTTAATTTATTTCACACCGTAAATAGGAACAAAATTATTGGGTTGTTTCACATGAAATGTCCAATTTTATAATATTTGAAATACATAGAGGATTTTGCGAGTCTCTGTTGTTTACTTCCAAAGTTCACATATCATAATCAAGCAGTTACTAATCCTCTACTTTTCTTTTATAAACATTAGCTTCCCAATCAATTACACACTGTTTAGTATACCTTCAAATATGAACATGGAAACACGCGATTTTCGTGTAATATTTTTTTATGAGTTTAAACTAGGTCGTTCGGCAGCTGAGGCTGCTAGAAACATCTGTAAGGCGTTTGGGGAAGGGAGTGTAAATGAACGAACCATTCGCCGTTGGTTTGCTAAGTTTTCGACTGGGGATACCAACTTGGAAAACCAGCCCCGAGAAAGGCCTCCAACTGTAATTAGAGAGGTGAGACCATTACCTCTACAACCTACTGCAATGAAATTGGCCAAATGCACGAAAAATGATAGAAAAAACAACCTGGATTGGTAAATCGGAAGGGCCCTATACTCCTACACGACAACGCTAGACCCCACGTTTCAAAACTTACCATGCATAAATTGAAAGAGCTGGGGTACGAAGTTCTTCCGCACCCACCATATTCTCCCGACTTGTCTCCAACAGATTATCACCTTTTCAGGAATTTAGACAACTTCTGCAGAGGAAAAATTTTTGCAAATGATGCTGAAATCAAAAGTGCGTTTTCAGATTTTGTTTCACTTCAAAGCTCAGAGTTTTTCAAATCCGGGATAAAAAAGTTGTTGTCACGTTGGGAAAAATGTGTAGAAAAAGAAGGTAAATACTTCGAATAAAATTATATTGTTTTCATATTGTATTTTTACTAAAATCCCTTTACCTTGAAAACGGACATTTCATGTGAAACAACCCAATATTTCAAATGTTTAAAATTTAAAAGTACTTATTATGAAATAAATAGTAGGCAGTAGGTACATTGATTTAGTTCGACATCAATATTATGAGAATATTGACATCTATGGAATGCAGGAAAAGTAACTTCCCTTAATTTGTTCCTAGCAGGTTAGATGGTCACCACCCTGCTTGGATAATAATGCTCTGTTGGCACTGAAGTGGCAAGAGTAGCAACATATTTACTAGTTAACCTACATAAAAATGGAAAGGTTACATTAAAAACTTTCCCTTATTTATTTAAACTAATTTTATACGGTTTTGTTACTTTTTAAAATATATATTGTTGTATTTTCAAAATATAAAGAAAACAATACATCGTAACGCATGTATTGATACGACAAATATTTGAAAGAAAGAATATTGATATCAAAATACCAGACCATCAAAAGAAAAATACTAATATTAGAATACTGACAGGACAAAATAAATTATGGCATTTTGAAACAGAAAATCAAAAATAATCTGCTTTGAAACTTAATGTAATCATATCTTAATACAAATCCAACACCAAACAAAAAATTTCTGAATTTAAAAAATAGTCACATAAGAAACAAGATGATTAAACAATTATAAAATCTCTTAAAACTTATACAGGAAATACTTGCCTATTTGTGCCATTTAAAGTTGGAAATTTATCAGCTTTGAAAGATGTTGACTCGTTTTTTTTTAGAGACCTGAAACAAAGATTTTATATTATAATTGAAACAATAATTCCTCAATTTTAAATTAAAAATACTTCATAACAACCAATAAAACAAATAATAAAAATATTTTATGGTCAGGCCAGTTAGATATGAAATAAACATGCAATTAACATAACTTTTTAGACTTATTAATTATATTATATCTACGGTAATTAGTTAAGTAAAAAACATAAACTTTGCAACGGAGCAATTTTAAATTTTGACGTTTTGGTCCAATTCCAAATTTTAAGGAAAATTCTTATCTTAAGACACCAGGTATCCTTTCCTTAAAAATGGTCTAATTTTTAAAGAGACTGTTTGAAATGTAGATTTCCTGAGCCTTTCTTGTACTGGAGCAACTTTATAGGTTTCCAAAGAAACTTATCATTTTGATTATCCTGCTTTATTGTCACTAAGGGTATACCTTTAATGCCCAATGATTTAAGATCTGCAAAAATTTCCTTTTCCATTGTCTTATATGTTCTGACCAAATAAAACCGATCATTTAAATGGTTTATTTTCATCCCTGTTATTCTTTAAGTTTTCTTATTTATTGAATGATCTGAGTAACATTCCATATGGGTGACCACTAATTAAAATTTATGATTTATGACCAATCAAGTTAAATTGCATAACATAACGGAGATTTAAAGTAAATTTACCATTAATCGGTTTAAAAATTTTGTTCCGCTGAAGAGGGTAAGAAAACGATATTTTTTTGTTTTTACCGAATAAACGTTTTTCAATGTTTTTGAGGGTGCTGAATTAAAATCTGACATCTTTTTTGTGTAAAAAAAAAAATCTCAAAAGGTAATTTTCTTGAAGATCTTATCACTTTTATTAGGATTTAATTAACCTAAACCAAAATATATGAAACAACTGTATATTTCTTTAAATCGGCACTCAGAAATAAAAATTTTGGTACAAGAATCAAGACAATATCATGTTTCAACTCTAAATATAAAATAAATTATTTTAATGCTATTTAATTATTTTTTTTTCTGCCTTTTAGGGCCCATTAGTCAGAATGGTAAAATAAGTGACTAATGCTTTTTTACCAGGACCTTCCAAAAAAATTGCCAACGAGATCCATGAGAGGCTGTGTGTGCCTTACTCTTGTCAATAAGATCAGAAGATATTTATTTCATGGTGGTCTCTCTAAATGATCTCAGTTTTCCCACTATAATAGGCAGGTAATCAGTAGAGAAGGTTGTCAGTCCTGACCTAGTTGGCGTACATAAGGATGTTAAACACCAACAAATCAATAGCTACGATTTATGTAAATGGAAAACTTTATGAAGCTATCTGGTCTGGATTCACTCCACCCAAAAATAGTGAGGTGTAGAAATTTTAATGCATAGTGTTATAGGATAGACTCATCTCTTAGTTACTAAAGTAAAGAAACTGAAAATAAGTTTGGTAAGAGCACATTATTCCTATTGATGCTATATCTCTACTCACAAATATGCAGCTGATTCATGGCTAGTTGAAGGGACATTCTGTTCTCTTACACCAAGATCACTAAAACAAAAAAATAAAATAAAATAAATAGATTACTTAATTAATCAAAAAGAAAAAAAAAAACACAAAAATGTATACAGTAAATTAAGAATTTATATAAAAAATTCAATCACACATTTTTTTCAACATTTCAGCTGATTACAGTTATTCTGGCAAGGAGGAGGGGGGTGGCCAATCAATTGTCTGAACAATTAATACCACTCTATCATAGCTTGCATCAAACTCGCAACCTCCTGTTTATCCAGATGCTATGGCAAACTGAAAGAGCATCTATCTCAGGGATCCATTGGCTGGGCAATGGGCTTATTGAGAAAACATATCATTACTCTCATCACCTCATATCTCATATCTTACATCACCTCATCACCTCTTACAGATACCCCAAAAAGAATTAGGATTGATGATTTAATTGCCTCTTCTATTGGAATTATTTTATTAGAATACTAGTTCCGAATGCTAAACATTTATCTTCAGTCCTAAAACATACAAAATTTTCAACATATCAACATAGTGTTACATTATCCATGAAACATAGTGCTGATGTGATGTTGTATGTTTTAGAACTGAAGATAAATGTTTAGCAGTCGAAACTAGTATTCTAATGAAATAATCCCAATAGAAGTGGCAAATAATTCATCAATCCTAATTGTATTGATCATTCTATCATCATGCGTACCTCAAGTGACCTCCAAAAGAATGACATGTTAGGAACTGAATTTATAGTGAGGACAAATGAGACTATTATCAATCTGGACAAAGAATACCTCTTAAATGGAAATGTGAGATATGCCCAGTACACAAAAAACAAGAACATAGAATGTACCAACAATCGAGTTGAAAGTACTAAAACTACTTACAGTGTAGTTAAAAACTACATAATAGACCTATTTGCCAAAAGTGATTTTGGAAAATATAAATCTTATTTTCGAAAGGGCAGATCAACTATTGATCAAATTTTCACCTACTGTACAATGTTGGAAAGAAGCCATGAATATAAAAATTTCCAATCATCACTTTTTCATTGATTTCAAGAGCGCCTACAATACCTTTGGGAGACACAAGCTGAATGAAGTAATGAAAGAATTAAATATCTCCACCAAAATTATTCATCTGGTAAAGAAGACATGCAGTGTTCCTCACAACTTTCCATTAACAGGGGGTTGAGAAAAGGTAACACTTTGGAAAGATCATTGTTTAATTTGGTATAAGAGAAGGTGGTGAGGGAATCTGGCATTCAGACAAGGAACAACACTGTAAGATATTTACAAGTCAGTTATAGCATTATATTAAAAACAAATCCAACTATTAGGCAGCACAGACGACAAATATTTTTGCATGGTCCTTACAGTTCTCATCAAGTCATTTAACTAATGTACTACAGATGTGCTGCTGAGAGTGCACCAAGATGCAGAAGGGAGGGCGGCAGAGAAGTATGTCATGTTAATGTTATTTTATATTTCCTGTGCCTTCGAAAGCGTATGGTGGCCTTGCCTGCTCCAGCAGTGGCAGAGGTTCGACACCCCCAGCAACTTAGACTCCCTCATAAGTAGATACCTAAGTACAAGAAGTGGAAAGAAAAGAGGTAGCTACTACGAGGTGGAGACAGCAATAGAGAGAGGTTGTCCACAGGGTTCAGTCCTTGGGCCTGCCCTGTGGAAGCTAGTATTTGATCAGTTGTTGGGGGAGCTAGAGGAAAGAGGGTTCATTGCCAAGAGCCAGACTCAAGACCAAAGAGGAGAGGTGCACCAGTTTCGTAGAATGGTGAGCGAGGAGCGTATCGGTGAGACCCCTAATCAATGGAAAAAGATGCTTCAGGATTCCATAGAGGAGTGGAATGGACAGTAGGTGGCATGCCAGAAGGGCGCCACGCTGAGAAAATTCTTCCCCACCGTCCAGACAAGATTAGAAGCGAGGTGGGTCCTCCCTGACTACTGGGTATTGCAGATACTTACAGGACATGGAGGGTTCCGGGGAAAGCTCAGCGAACATGGAAAGGAAATCGACCCCCGGTGCCCGACTTGTGGAGTCCCAGAAACAGCAGATCATGTGGTGTTGTCCTGCACTGAGATGGAAGGACACTGTGCCAGGTTGTCAAGAAAAACCGGGATCTTCGCTCTTGTTGAAGCGGACTTCCCCCAACTCACGGAAGAAGATAATTATCCCCACTATAGGGAATTTATCTACGGGTGGAAGGAAGTGGTAGACCCAAAGCACTTCACCTAAGGAAGGCCCATTCCCACGGTCGGCGAGCCACCACCAGAGGAAGAAGACCAGGGACCCTAAGGACTGCAGTAGGACCGGACGGATGCTGTGGACCAGGAGGGCTGGACCAGGCAGACCAGACAGATGCAGTCTCCAGGAGAGCTGGCTAGAGTGGACCGGAAGGATGCAGCAGACAAGAAGGGCTGGACCGGGCTTACCATCCGGAAGGATAAAGGTGCGGTCGGCTAAAGTGTGCTATGCATGCCCAGGCCACACCATAGGATTGTGCCCCATAAATAAATGATGCCTCATTTATAATGTTAAATAAAAAAATCTGTAAATAGTTTTATTGGCAGCAGCAACATACATAAAACCCATATGTTGAACCTGCTGCTGTCAAAAGGCGAGGAAGGGAGGAGAAAAAAAAAAAAAAAGGGTCAACAACAACAACAAAGATGGAACTTCAAGTAACTGATGTCAAAACGAAATATATGTATGTGGTGCACAAAGGGAATACCTAAATCCAAACCATAAATACCAATCTGTTCTTACACATTTGAGAGCATCAAGCAGTGTTCATTATCTGGGATCTTTGGAAGAATAGAGAAGTTTATGACTTAAAAAGTGTTTACACCAAAATAATGATACATTACAGATAGAACTCATTATTATACATTTTTCTAATAACATTGGGTTACTTCTTAAAACGAATTACGGTGCAACTAATATCAGTTTATTCCTCATTATTATATCATAAACTGCTTGGATATGAAAAGATAATATTGATGGACTGGTCTGGTGAAACATATTGCACATCCAGAATGGAAGAGGTACAACTAAAACCATCATTCTGTTTTTTTTTTGTTTTTTTTTTAATTTGGATCTTTTCGACTAATGCACAATTCTCTCAAATATTAGGCTAAAATAATTCTGTGTTGTTTAGGTAAATAAGATCATTTTACAAGGTTTAGTAAAGTAATGTCATTAAGTTAAGCACCTTACTAAAATTATGTGTTAAATTAATACTTTAAACTTATGATGTAAAGACGTGGTTGCTGAGGGTGTAATTTAAGTATAATTAATGCATATTCCTTAAATTTTCCTCTTTCATTTCATCCTCTTTAAATGTTGCACCGTAATCTAACGCATAGAAATTCTACATGAATCCTAACATTTTTAAGTGTCTGAATTTATCAATATGGTGGTGATTGAAATTAGAGTGATAAATTGAAGACTAATAAATAATTACTAAATCAGTAATTATCCAAAAATCAAAAGGTAAAATGGTCACATATCCCTATGTCTGAGTGGTAGAACAAATGCATAAAACTGTAGGTGCTTATCTACAAACAATACACTGATAGTGGTTATAAGTAGAAAATAAACAACAATTAATGGCAATGAAAGTATGGAACATGCAAGTATGCAAGGCATAATTGTTGCTCCTACGAATATAATCTAATATAAAATATGTACTTACAGTAAACACAGAAAGTAAAGCTGATACGAAATACATAGTCAATTTCTTCTAAATTACTTAAATAATCATTAATCTACTCACATAAATGCACTTGATTCATTGTCAGTTGTAGGATGATTCTCTCCTCTTCCGCCAATTTCACTGAGACATACGAAAAACAATTAATTCAATATAAGACCAATTTATTTGACAAAAAAAAAACCAATAATAATTTGTATATACCTGTTTGCACAAGTACGATAAAATTTAGAGTAAATACTTTGTTTCCTAGAATTATTTTTGCTTGAAACACTCCTCAAACCATAAGTCATTTGTGTGTTGTTCCCATTGTTTGGATTTGAACAGAAACTTTTCTTCAAGTCTCTAAATTTAGAAGACTTGAGAAAGTTATCCATTATTCGATAACACTGTAACACAGTAATCACAAATAACACATAGGAACAATGATTAAAACCTAAACATCATTGAATAATAAGCTTCAAAACTGTTTAGAAAATGAATAACCTACTCGATCTTGGCGCGCTTAAAACAATACTGCCAACCAAAAAATAAAGTTTTGTAGAAATTAATGCCTATTCTCAGTCAGAACAATGACAAATAATAAAATTTTAAATTAAACTCAAGACTAGAAATTAATCTTAATATTCCATTCCATGTCATTGTGACCTAAACTTGTTATTACTAAAGAGCGTAGCTCCAACAAATTATGGTTGGAGAATAAGGGAAGACCATAAATTTCCTAACATTTTAGATCGGACTTTCCAGTTTATTGGAAAGTCAATTGAACACTCTAAATATTATTCACAACCTATTTTAAATGAAGTATTCTGTAAAAAAATGTTAATAAGATTTTGAACAAAACTTTTCTGACTAACCTACATTATTTAATACAAAAAGAGAATTATAAACCACTAGACCGTGTAATTGATAAAAGTCAAACTATGTGTTTTAAATTAAAAAATAAAATAAAATACGGCTGTGAGTTATATATTTCCAGATAGTATAATAATATTATATAACAGAAAGTTTTATCATGTCTTTCTCTTGTTTGTTGGAGCTTTGTATCTTTACTCTCAGGGGTACTATGACTAAATTTCTTGGAGGAGATCCAGGATCGCTTCAATAAATTTGCCAAAGGCTTTTGGACATTTAGCAAGTCCTTCTATTTCTTTTATTTTCCTATTGTAGAGTCCATAGATCTTGGCATTGTCGTTTCAGTAGGAACTTCGACAGTTTTGCTTGCATACCCTCATATTTTCCTGACATTGAACTGGCATAATCATTTGTCTGAAAGACCATCTTTGTTGAATCTATTCCCACTCCTTTAGAGGGTTTAAAAATTATTTTCACCATATCTTTTCCAGTTTTGTAACATCATGCCATAGATTTCACTAACCTTTCTCTTAAAACACCGTCATCATTGACATTTCATGCCGAAATCTGTGTTTACATAGAAAATTTCTGAAACTATCGAACATCTTAGTTCAGAAGCAAGTCTAATTGTTCGTTTTGGGAAGTAAGACTTGATAAAGATACCACATATGGTTTTTGGTTTATGTGATCTAGCCAACCTCTCAGGATTGGGTTGTGGCAAGAGATGAGCTTGACAATCTTGATCAGAATCAGATTCTCTAAAAGAAAATCCTTGGTTACCCATAGTCATACAAATGTCTAAGATTTTCCATCAGTAAATTGTTTTAGATGTATAGCTCCTACCCATTAAGTAATGATTATATCCAGAATTCACTAGAAGGTGACGCCTGCAATCCAAATCTTACGGGAACGCCCTCTTCTTCACTTTCCAGGAAATATCGCCTGGAAAGCTTTTTTGGCCATTCTAGTGTCTAAGAAAATTAATTTTAATTTAACTAATTAACATCAATAGAGCTTTAGTAAAAGCAATCAACATAAAATAAGACTGAGAGTAGTTGACAGACAGTAAGAGCTTACATCTGCAAGGAATCAGTCATTGGCTGCTCTTTTCGTTATGAACTTTCCACTGGTATGTTGCGAATGTTGGCACTATATAACACTATTTTTTTTTTTCTATTCAAACACATTTTTTCGATACAATCTTGATTTCTTATGTTAAATTGTAATGGTATCAGAAGTTTCCCAGTTTGAAACAGATACATAAATATTTCATGATTGAGGACAGTCGTTTAGTGTGTGATTGCATATTTTTATCGTCTACGAGCCAGCGAAACTTGCATTATTTTAAGTGAAGGGGAAAGTTTGAAGTAATTCTTATTCCATCCATGTTCAGTAAGGTATTGTAATGTATATACTTTTAGGTTTGGCGCGGTTTGTTTATTTAAGTATGCTATAATTTTATCTAAAGATCGCACTTTTGTTGATGGAAGCTAATTTCTGTTCCAATTATTATGTAGGTTTTAATACAAATTTAAGTTGTGATTCATTGATATCAAAGAATATTGTTATGGTAATGAACTAGTTTTTTATTCCTATGAAGATTGAGACATGCCTGTTTTACCATACTAATAACGTTTGAGTATTATTTTATCAAAAAATCCTTCAAAAAATATATGGTCCAACCAAGTATGGACTGAATCTCATGCGAATGAGAACAAATGAGGAACTGAAAACTCTATATGCTGCTCCAGATATTGTAGCCAACATAAAAAGTGGCAGAATTAGATGGCTAGGGCATTTGCAAAGAATGGAGGCAAGTAGGCTCCCTAAAATGATGTTGGAGGGGCAACCGGGTGGAATGAAAAGGAGAGGAAGGCTTCGACTTCGTTGGCTTGAAGATGTAGAGGGCGATCTTTGGACTCTGGGTGTGAGAGGATGGAGAAGGGTTGCTGAAGAAAGGTTTGAATGGCAGAGAATTGTTGAGGAAGCCAGGGTTGTACAAGGACCATAAGCGCCATAAGATGATGATTATTTTATTTGTTGTCAATTTTTTATTTTATTTGTTCATTCAGAAGTGTTGATTTAAAAAAAAAATTACTAGTATTGATAAGAACAACTTATGTACCAAAAATCATAGTAATCGGGGAGATCAAGGTCTAAACCATTGGTTGATTTGACAGGGAATAACCCTTACTTCCTTTTTGGAGACCTGAATTAATAACATTTCAAGAGCAGCCGAATTCGTAAAATAGGTTTGCCCATAGTTGTCTCAAAGATTCGCTTTAGTCTGGTTAGTCTACAGTTGAACGTTTAAAAGCTTATTACCAATGCAGTTTCATAAGATCTTTTTAATACTTATCCTGGCAATGGGAACTACAGTTCCCATCAACTTTGGTCAATATTTATAAAGTAACTAGCAGGATGGGGGTCTCGCAAACAGTGTTGTCCTTTTAAGCAAACCCTTCTCTTGGTGGGCGGTACGCGATGAGCTTAGCTATTCGACGATATTTGTGACAAAGTCCAGTTTTGATGATAAACATCGTTGGCTTGGCTAGTCAAGTATTTTTACAACCAGTTTTCATTATTCTTTGTTTCTCAGAACTGTGATCTGTTGATTCTTATAGATTGAGTTGTTTTACGGAAACAGTTAAAAAATAGTCGAAATTTCCATTCACACTTTTATAATCGAAGGAATTATGCCAGGATACCAGTAAACTTTAATGGGAACCTCAGTTCCTCTTGCCAGGTTATCAGTATATCTACTAGGGGAACTGAGGTTCCCAGGTTACCAGTATACCTACTAGGGGAACCTCAGTTCCCCTTGCTTGGATACCAATATTCCAAAAAACTTAACATTTTGACTAAATAAAAAAATTATATATTATATTTAACTAAAATTATACTTTTAATTAATTATTCATTAATTACTTAAACAAATTAGCAAATATTGTACTATTATTTTATTATTATACCGTTAAATAATGTATTATTTCATATTACAGTTTAAATGTCCGCAATTTATCAAAGAATATAATGCTCACATAGGAGGAGTAGACATATGGTATAGGACATGCTCATTGCACTTTATCGTACTCCTTTCAGATCCCACCAGTGGTACTTACCAATATTTGCTCAAATGCTAGACATTTGCACCAACAACGCTTGGTTATTGTACAGGAGGGACATGAAAAACCTGCGAGAAATAAAAGGAATGGAAGTGAAAAGAATGAGAAGCAAAGAATCAAAGAAAGGCGATTGAGGACGGGTCAAAAATTTGAAAACAGAGCAAAGTCGCCAATGGAAGATGAAGATGTCGCCTGTGTCAAATCAATAAAACGGTTTTCTTCTGCTCAAAATATGATAACAGATTATGTCTCGTTCCTAAAAGAAATTGTTACCTACATTACCACACCACCCTCAGTACCACTAGTGCCAAGTAAACAATAGCCCTCTTTTTTCTTTTATTTACATAAGAGGAGTGGTCCTTCAAGTATTGTTTGGTTTCATATCAAGTTTAATTTTTAATTCAAGACTTTTAGTTTCTTATTCTTAAAAATGTTTTGTTTAAGTTAATGTGGCATTCGAGTTGATGTCATAGTGATAACAACTCTCCCACCGGATATATCTCAGTGAAGAAATGACCCCGACCAACAGGCATTTGTATTGGCTCGCCCGTCAGAAGAGATCTGCCGGCAAATTAAAATATGTGTGGTTCGCGGGTGGACGAGTCCGCTGCCGTAAAGATGATGGCCAGCCTGTGATTTTCATTGATCAGAGCCAGGAACTGGAGATTTTCGGCTGACTTTTTAGATTGCATTACCTTCTTGCGCCCTCTCTGTCTTTCAAACTTTATGCTATTGAACACTGTAATTGGTCTTATTGTTCATCTACCATTTCTACCCTAGAAGATAATTTTTATTTTTGGATACAAGGTTATTATTTCTGTGTTTTTTTTTTTATTTATTTACGTTTTACTGCATCACGTTATCAGAGTCTATTTATTATAGCTTATTTATTACGGTTGATGATTTTATATCTCTTTATTATTTATATTTTGTATTTATATTTCTTTATAACCATTGCTCATTATCGTTTTTTGCATGCTTATTACAACTAGAAAGTTTCTTTATATGTTTGTATTTCACTGCATCTTGTTATCTCGGTTTATTTACTGGTGTTTATGCACTTCGATTCATGCTCTCATTTCTCATTAATACATGCGCTTATATATTTATATATATATGTAACCACTCCACATTATCTTTTTTAGCTTGCTTAATACAACTAGAATGTTCTTTTAGTTATTTAAGTTTTATTGCATCTAATTATCTCTGTTTATGTACTGTCGGTTATTCATTGCGTTTTACTTCGTTATACCTTACTATTATATGCAATTGTGCATTCATATACGTGCATAACCACTTCACATTATCGTTTTTTCGCTGGCTAATCGCAACTAATGTGTGTTTTACTTATTTAGGTCACACTGCATCTTACTATCTTCGGTTATTCACTGTCGTTCATATATCACTATTTAGGATGTTTTGTTTCATTATTATATATATTCATGTATTTATATATCTATGTAACCACCTCACATTATCGTTTCTCGTTTTTTTATCTCAACTAAAAAGTTTATTTTTTTTCTATTCTTGGCATCCACTATTTCATTTCAGACATAGCATCAACCTTCCATGTAAAGAAAAAAGAAACATTGTTTCTATTCATTTAGCAAAATTTCTTAAGTTGGTACTAAATATATATTTATTTATTTACTCTAATTACAACGTCTGTTTCCTAAATCCTATAGCATCTTCCTTTACCTCTCTACAGTATGTCTAGTATCCTAACAGCCTGTCACGTTAACTCCCAATCCTTACCAGCTCACTTTGACGAATTCCAACAATACTTTAGTCAAAATTTTTTCCACATCATATCCATTTCCGAAACCTGGCTTAAACCCTACATTCCGTCCTCTTCCGTATTCCTTCAAAACTATTCCCTTACCCACCATGACCGGGCCGACCGGACTGGCGGTGGAGTAGGAGTCTATGTGCATGACAGCCTAAAGACAAGAATTCTTGATTTCTCTCCCTCATCCGTACAACCTCACATAGAGTACTTATTCATTGAAATTTCTGCTGGTACCCAGCATCTACTTTATGGAGTTGTATACCGCCCTCCTCTTGTACCTTTCGATCTGTCCTTTGAATCCTCCTTATTTAACCTAGTTCCTCTCTATCCCAAAATCATTATTACGGGTGATTTCAACACAAATCTTCTTTCCGACTCCAACAACAAACGTTACCTGGATAACTTGATTTATTCCCTTCACCTTTTTATCGTTCCTTTTTCTCCTACTCATCATTCCCGCTGGTCTGACTCATGGTTAGACCTTTCTATTATCGATTCACAACAAAATCTCCTGTCCTCCTCCCAAAGTCCTGTGTCTTTTCTATCCTGCCATGACCTAATCCAAATATCCTATGACTTCCGAACCCCTCCGGTCCTTTCTAGAACCATTACCTTCCGCAACCTTGATGCCCTCAACCGTGATAATATATTACCATTCCTTGAAGCCTTAGACTGGAGTGAGATCTACACCACCTCTTCCATAGACTCCATGGTTGAAATCCTCACAACTAATCTCCTCAAAATCCTCGATACATTTGCTCCACTTAAAACCCTTACCTTTCGTCGCCGGCCTGCACCTTGGTTGTCTCAAGAAATCAAAGATCTCCAGCGAAAGCGTGAGGCAGCAAGAAGAAGATTCAGAAGGACGAGACTTGCGGAAGATTATCTAACGTTCAAAGTGCTCCGCAACCTGGTACAAACAAAAATCCGACGTGCAAAATCTTCCTACTTCCATGAAGCCTTTCGGTCTGCTCCCGATCCTAAAACAAAATGGCAGCTCCTTCGCAAACTTTCCCTCCATAATCCCTCCGGATCTTCAACCTCGACCAATTTCCCAGTTTCACCGAACGACCTAAACACCTATTTTGTATCGCCATCTCTAACCACTCCCCCCTTCCACTCAGCCAGTATCTTACCCAATACACCATTCAATGCAAATAATTTTTATTTTTCCTACATTACCCCTTCTGATATAATTTCCTCTGTCATGAAATCCCACACCAACTCCCTTGGTCCTGATGGTATCCCAAATAAACTTATAAAATTATGCCTCCCAGAACTTACGCCGATCCTTCTATTCATCTATAATTTCTCCCTTCAAAACTCCGTATTTCCTACCTCCTGGAAAAAAGCCTTGTTGTTCATCCTATCAATAAAATTTCCAACCCTACCTGTCCTGCAGACTTTCGTCCGATCTCTATCCTTTCAAACCTCTCAAAACCATTAGAACGTTTGGTGCAATCCCAATTATCCAGCTTCCTGGAAGATTTCCTTCTACTCGATCCCCTTCAATCTGGTTTTCGTCCTGGTTATTCTACCCAATCCGCACTAATCAAAATCACCAGTGATATCCATGCCGCAATAGACGAAAAAAAAACTAACCGTCCTTATACTCCTCGATTTTTCCAAGGCTTTTGATTCCATTGATCATTCTATCCTATTTTCAAAACTTAAATCTTTAAACTTTTCTAACAGCTCTATCCAGTGGTTCCATTCTTTCCTCTCCAACCGTACCCAAGCAGTATCAATCCCTAACCAACCCTTGTCAGACTTCCTACCTCTTTCCTCTGGTGTAGCCCAGGGCTCCAGCATATCACCTCTCCTCTTTAATTCCTACATTAACGATCTGCATCAGTCAATTCTACACTGCTCCCACCACCTTTATGCAGATGACTGTCAAATATATTTATCCTTTTCCCCTGCCGAAATCCTTGATGCTTTCTCCAAGATTCAGGATGACCTTGACAGTATCTGTACCTGGGCCAATTTGAATAACTTAAAGTTAAGCGCAAATAAAACCCAGGCAATAGTTATCGGCTCAAGTCACCTTCTCAGATCAAACTCCTATTATCCCTCTCTAAACCTAAGTAATCAGCCTATTACCTTTTGCTCCTCCGTCAAAAATTTAGGAATCATCTTCGACCAAAACCTTTCCTGGAAGCCTCAAATTGCCCAAATATCCAGAAATTCAATTGGAACCCTGAAGCTATTCAATCGTGCCCGTCATTTCCTCCCCCAAGCCACTCGCAAACTCCTAGTTTCCTCGCTCATCTTTCCTCTCTTTGACTATGGCTGCGTGGTGTTTGGGGGCCTCTCTGTGGGTCTCCGAGAGAGGTTAAAACAAATTATGAATTGCTTCGTTCGATTTGTTCTTGGAACCCCGAGGCGTTCCCATGTCTCACATCTGTACTTGGACTTGAAGTGGCTCTACCCATCCACCCGCAAATCATACTTCCTAGGTTCATTCCTTTATCAAGCCATTTATTACCATCGCCCATCCTACATTTATGATCTGTTAAAATTTAAGTCTTCCTTCTATTCCCGATTCACAACAAGATCTCGTTCCTCTTACCTATACTTGCCTTTCCATAGAACAACATTATACCAGCATTCCTTCCTAGCCCGATCCACTACCCTCTGGAACACTCTCCCACCTGAAATAAGACATGCCCCTTCCTTAAGCTCATTTAAAACACTCCTTTTCCAATATCTCCTCTTATCCCAGTCAGATGCCAGTCAATATGAACAGTAATTACTATCAAATAGGGTTAAATCGAATAAATTTGATATCGGTGAATTGACTCATAAATTGTCTTTCATATAATAACAATCTTTTATTAGTTCCATATTGGTAAATAATCATTCTATCTATTTTTTTATAAAAATTCTTTCTTATTTTTTAACTTTAAATGTTTTTCCTAAACACAGAAATTTCATCTATCGACAATTCATATGTGTATAGGTATATAGGTGAATGAGTGCAGTGTATTTAAGTATATATCGTAATCTCTGTAAATATTTTCTTCATCTAATGGACATATAGACATAGTTCATTCTCTGTATATATCTTTTCTCATTTTCTCAGGGTTATTTATTAATTTATTTTTTTTTTTATTATTTCATTTATCCTTCTTATGTTATCTTATTTACTAAAGCTATTTATACAATTATTTACTTAACTGTATTTGCATGTCTCTTGTTCCTCATTTATAAATACCTTTGTATGAAATTATATATGCCAGACAATTGTACTACTTTATGATACAATTTTGTTATTCTTAGGGGACAATACGTCCCAGAATAAAGATTATTTTTTCATTTCATTTCATTTCAACTAATGTGATTTTGAAAGACTGAACTTTTTTTTTCCTTTAAAAATGTGCTGTGATTTCCTAGAAGTAGGGTGACAAAATCTCAGAAATCAAGAGATATTTATTTTTAATATAATATATAATTTTATTACACATTTATTGATTTTTGATTGTTTAACCTTCCTAATTTTCCTATAGCACCCTAGTTCCCCTTTCGTTACAAGAGCTATATTACGGTAACCAGGCAAGGGAAAACCTACTCACAACTTAAATTTGTAGTAAAACCTTTTTACTAGTCTTGGTAGGTACTAGGGATGGTCTAAACCAATATTTTTGTCCAAAAAAATATCTGTTACAAATACCTGTTACTTGTCTCATGGTCAGCGTCTCCCCACACTCGTGCTCCTTTATCCTGTTATACTGATATTCTAGCATACCTACTATTCGCCTATCTGTTACCTATTCATTATCTGTTCTAATCAAAAGTTTACATTTTCAACTACCTTTTTAGTATATATATATATATATATGTAAATATATAGCCAATAATTTAACGATGTATTTGGGGCAGTCACCAAACCTGTTTTTATTTTATTTTTTTTGCTGAAAAACAAATTACACAAGTACTTGAAGATAATCTTAGAAATAAAATAGCTGTAAAGATAAGATTTGTGAAAACAAATTGGTAATTTTTTTTTTTTGTATAGTTCATTGATACTTTGAGTGGGGGGCTGTATCACATCATTCAATGTTGTGATCAACCCTAAAACTAAAGGTTTTCTTGGTATCTTTTATTAAAAGGGTAATTGAAGTTTTTATATGCACTTCATTAACCAGTAGATAAATTAAAGCTATATGGATAAGCTATCTCGTATCATCAATATGACTAAGCTATTAGATTTATTAAAGATTTACGAATATTAAACTACTTTAGCAGTATTGGTTTAACACTTCTAGAATGGATTAAAAGATCTGATAGGATGATACTATGCATATATTGTTTGTATGTATGTTATATTTTAAATTTGTCCCATCCTTTAAAAATAATAATGATGTGAAGCAAAAATAAAAAAAAATAATTTGATTTTCAGACATGAAAAATAACAGTATAGCTAATTAATATTCCTTATACATTTAAATCTCCTTAGGTTATATAAAATATATAATATAATAAATAACTCTTGTCCATAATAATAATTATTCAAACAGTTCACTATATAAACATACAAGTGATGAAGGCCTGAAGTTGTATCATGACAAAAAATGTGCAATTAATGAATTACCATATAATATAATTGTTAATAAATATGCATCTTTTATTTTTAAGATAATCAATTGTTATTGCAAAATTTATTATTTAAAGAATTTTTTACAACATAATATTTGCCCTAAACATCTTGTGAAATCAGCAATAGGTGTGGATAATCTTTTTAATAATAGTTTCCTTTGTGCTACTTATAATAATGCTTTCATAAATAATATGTATAAACACATTATTAGAAATAAAACAGACTTTTTGGATAATATTTAAAACTAAAAACTACATCGTTTTGTACATGATATATACAACAATAATAAAGACATAAACTTCAATGAATTAAAGAATAGTTTAAATCTGAAAATAACTAAATACAAACACATTTATGAAAAATTTAAATTAAACTTACTCAATAAAAAAACGGAATAGACATATAATTAAAATTAATAAACTGAAAATTCCAACTCCTTCATCGAATAATGATAATCATAACAATAATTATACCTCATTAACAGCAGTTAACATATACATAAAAAATACTGACAATAAAGTTGATTTAAAACGTATAATAAACGATTTAAAAAATTAAACATAAAAAACACGATTTAAAACATATAATAACACATGGAGAGAATTTATAAGTAGATATGAATTATTATACATGAGCAATAGAGTTATTAATAAGACTAAAGTAAATATTCCAAATAATATATTAAACGTTTTATCATTAGGGGATACTTTTTGATTAAATATTAATTTCAACATATACAAACTTAACAAAGAAATCATTAGACTAATTGCAGATTTAGAAACCATCATAGACAATGATAATACCACAGATAACCACAAAAACTGTTTAAGGAATAACATTAATATATCACTCAACTGTTATATAGATAAATATAAAAATAGTAATTATTTTTCGGCATTTGATTTCATTATTAATAAAGACATTAATCATTTAAAGCTATTTATGAAAGAGAATCCAAACATTATATTCGTAAGATCTGATAAAACTAAATAATTAGCCATAATAGAAAAAGAAGAATATGATAACAAAATTATTAACTTACTCAATGATAAAAATATTTATAGAACAATAAGAACAGATACGGGAAATAATTTAGCCAAAAATATCATTAAATACCTAAATAATTCAGAAAAATCTGGATTCATGACGAAAAAAGAAAAGAATAATATAGCACCTAACACTTTCACCACACTGGTATCTCATGGACTAATAAAATTACACAAAGCTAACCATAATTTAAGATTGGTAATAAATGGAAAATATGGCCCTATAGAAAAACTTTCTATTTTAATAAAACATTATCACATCTCAACAATAATAACAACTATGATGTAAAAAATTCAATAGATTTAAAGAACCATTTATCTATATTAAAACCGAATGATTCAATCAATCACACACTTAGCCTTGATGTAAAAAATTTATTCACCAGTATACTGATAGATACTTGTTTAAAAGTAATCAATGAAAAATGGAATGATATTGAACCATATATCACAATAAAAAACAAAAAACTATACATGGAAGGACTAAAATTATGTTTACATCATAATTATTTCATGTAAAATAAACAATTTTACAGGCAATTAGATGGAGTACCAATGGGCTCTAACCTTAGTGTAAATTTCAGTGGAAAATGGTTGAACTATCTAATCGATGAATGTTTAAAGAAACTAAATAATAAACCACTAGAATTACATAATTACATAGATGATTTATTCATTATAATTAAAAAGGATCAAATCGATAATCTATTACATATATATAATGAATTCAATAATAAAATAGAATTTACCCTAGAAAAATCTATTAAGAACAATAAACTTTTTAGATATAACTATTATTTTGGATAATAACCAAATCAAAACAAAATGGTTCAAAAAGACAACAAAAACCAATAGATAACTAACTTACTACAGCAAACACCCTAAATACCACAAATACTGTAATATTCAAAGCAATAGCCATAACAGACATAGAATATATCAAAGAAATAAAAAAATATACATATACAAAATACTGGAAGACAATTTCATACCAAAACATATAATTAACAAATATTGGTATTAGAACTTAAATACAAAAAATAAAAAAGAGGATAAAATAGATATAAACCATTTAGCCACACCATCCAGAAATAATTTACAAGACAAACAAAAGGTAGAAACACTCAAAAGAAAATAACCGATTTCTAAATCAATAAAAATAACAAAAATACAATAGAACATTTAAGGAATAATATAGATTCAATAGACAATACAAATAATACACCAACATTAAATAATAATAGAAATCATCCGAATTTTTTCAATATTATATTCTTTGACCAAATCAAAATGATTGTAGATGATATAGAATGAGAATATATATATATATATATATATATATATATATATATATATATATATATATATATATATATATATATATATATATATATTGTATATATACAATATACTAAATTAAACGAGATTTATTATTATTATTAACAAGAGAAATTAAAAGAGAATATATATATATATATATATTGTATATTGGATAGATAGCAGGTTAAATATTGTCATAACTAATTTTCATATTTATTATCCATATATGTTTTCATGTTTTTAGGGCTTGAAAATGTGACATAGGCCATGAAACATCACCCAAATAAAAGGAATTATGTAACATAGTTATTTAAATATAATTGTGATGGGAGATAATATTGCTAATTAATATTCCTTATACACTTAAGTCTCCTTAGGTTAAGGATTGGTTCCTTAAGAAATTGGGATGAATAACCAAAGTTTCGGTCTTTATTGATTCTTTAATTTTTAAATACCAATAAAAATAAAACAGTATTGGCTATGTATACATTGACAAAAATTCTAAGAAACTGTTTTCCTAGCTTAGCATTAGTGATTTTTTTACTCACAATAAATGAAGTAATTTATGTTGAAAGACTGTAAGATATTTCCTCCACCTGGGTAAGTAGAGAACTTTAGCTAACTGGGTTCTTCTTGCTAGTGTAAATCAAACAGAGAACAGTACTGCTTCATCTACTTCTTTTTCGTCTATCTAATCGGCACTTCATGTTTTTCACTAATATTCATAATAAAATATAATATTCTTATTATAAAATAAATTTTAAATTATTATTATTATTTTTAATAGCTACAAGGTGCAATGAGGTAAATTTAAACTGTAGGAATTACAGTTAAAGATTATTATGTACAAAATTAAAATATAGGGAGAAAAGGAGCAAAGAAAAAAAACTTATATTTCAAAAATTGTTTTACTTTCTTATAATATATTAATTAAGCCTTTAAACATTTTCATGTTATTGAACAGAAAACAAAATATTTATTACATAAAGTATTTTATAGTTTTAAAAGTATATAGTAAATTTTATAACAAATTAAAACAAAGCTGTTTCAGGCCCAAAAAGATTAACCACAGACCAAATATTCTCAAAGATGCCAGAAAATTACAAAAAGTCAAATCTAAAACACTCAATTATTCATAAATTATAAACAATATTGATAAAAGAAAATTAAATGAACACCTAGTAAAGTCATGGGTTTCTTGACAAAGATAGACTTGTAAAAATGACACCTAACCTTAACAATGAACTTATACAAGTTCTAAGAAAAATGTTTCACAGTTTCAATTCTTTTACAATTCATAACAAAATAGACTAGGCAAACCACTTCAGCCTGTATTGTTTAATACAATAGATGAAGTAGTTTACAAGGCATGGATCCACTTTGCTCTAATGTATTAATCCAGGATGTTTCTTAAACTCACATACCTAGCTTTCTCAAATAATATAATAGTAGAAAATAAATACTCAGGGCCTTTGACTTGAAGTAATCAAGTAGAGCAACTGAGGAGAGGAACAGATGAAGGAAGATTGAGAAAAAGGTCAAAGCTCTTATCTTGATTGCAGAAATTGTGCAGATTAGTTAGAATCTGATTATAAATCTCAACACTCTCTTACAATTCATTAAGCATAACTAGGGATTGAACATCACATTTCAAGTAGCAATTACTGTACTTTCTCCTGCAGACAATAGTGTAATGCAGTTTCACACGGGAGTTCCTTCAATGATTACAGTAGTCCCTGGCTTTGCACCGAGGGGTAATCTGCTTATGTGACTCTGTAATATTAATAATTTTTTAATATTTAATAATAAAGTAAAACTAATATAATAGATCTTGCAAGACTAACTTTTGGTAATCGTTGTTCAACAGACATGAAACCAATTGCCATTGAAGGTGTGGTATGCCCCCAGGTAAATTCACCTCCAGTATACTCTGAATCAATAGCAATAATTCCACAAAGTCTTTCTGAATACTTTCCCAAGTAAGGAGAATCTACAATTGAAAACATTTTTTAGCAGACAATCACGATTCATATTAACAGATAAAATATTGAATATCTGAAATGTCATTAGTAGGGACTAGATTTATGTATAAAATAAAACTTGTATTTATGTAAGACAACTGTATGCCGAAACGAAATAACAGTTGTATGCCGGTAAAATGTTTAGGAACACCCTGCACCAAAATCAGTAAATTCAAAAGTTAGATGTTCTATATAATGAACATCCCCACATTGAATTCCTGTTTGCCGAAATAACCATCCATTCTCAAACTATCCTAGTTGTAGTAGTTTACTGCCCTCCCAATGTTCCTTTTGACTCCCACTTCGAAACCACTCTTTTCAACATTGTTCTTCTCTTCTCACATGTTATTATTGCTGGAGATTTCGATACCAATCTCCTCTCCGATTCCTCTGACAAGTCTTATCTTGAAAACCTTTTTTTTTCCCTCAACCTACATGTGGTACCATTCTCTCCTACCCACCACACATTTACATCTAATACATGGCTTGATCTCCTAATAGTTGATTCTCCTAAAAGCCTTATTTCCTCTTCCCAGTTACCAATCACGTTTCTTTCTAATCACGATTAAATATCCCTGACATACAATATCTAAACTCCAACATTCATCCCAAAAACCTTTTCCTATCGCAATCTTGATTCCTTAACATTTTCCTCAATCCAAAATGATTTTGACACTGGGACTCTATATATTCCTACCAAACTATCGGCAACATGGTTGACATCCTCGCATCCAACATCCACATGCCCCCCTAAAAACCATCCTAATCCGACGTCCACTAGCACCCTGGATCACAAAAGAAATCAAAAACCTACAAAAGAGACGAGAGGCCGCCCGAAGACGTTTTCGACGGACTAGACTTCAGGACGACTACGCTCTGTTTAAATCCCTTCGGAACCAGACACAAACTGCCATTCGAAAAGCTAAATCACAATATTTTCATGAAGCCCTCTCCAATGCCTGTGATCCAAAATCAAAATGGAAAATTCTATCAAAACTTTCCTTCAGTAAATCCTTAAATGTTCCGCTTTCATACTCTTTTACTCCTAACGAAATGAATTCCTTTTTCGCTACCTCATCATCAAACTCTTCATCTCTTTCCGCCAGCTACGCTCCAAACGGTCCTTCTTTTAACTCCTCCAATTTTTATTTTTCCTATATCACACCCTCAGACCTCATTGATGCCATTTTTCACTGTAAAACACAAGCTATTGGACATGATGGTACGCCACTAAAATTAATCAAATTATGCCTTCCTACTATCCTTCCAGTCCTCCTACATATATATAATTATTCTTTGCAAAATTCCATCTTTCCTTCATCCTGGAAAAAAGCTAAAATATCAATACTTTCCAATCTGTCCAAACCCCTTGAAAGACTAGTTCAATCACAAATCTCCAATTTCCTAGAAAACTTTCATCTCCTTAATCCATTCCAATCTGGGTTTCGACCTGGTTATTCAACTCAGACAGCCTTAACAAAAATTACTAATGACATACATACTGCTCTTGACGAATGAAAAGTAACTGTCCTTATCCTTCTAGACTTTACTAAAGCCTTTGACACCCTAGACCATTCTATTCTCCTCATGAAACTAAAAGCCCTATCTTTTTCCTCAAGCTCTCTCCCCTGGTTTCATTCCTTCCTCTATAGTAGAACTCAAATAGTATCTATACCAAACCAGCCACTTTCCTCTTCCCTTTCATTGACATCAGGGGTAGCCCAAGATTCCAGCGTCTATCCTACCCTTTTTTGTGCCTACATAAACGATTTACCAAATTCCATTCACCATTGTTCCTACCATCTATATGCGGATGATTTCCAGATATATCTATCCTTCCATCCCTCTGATTTAATAAAATCATTCTCCCTTATCCAAGACGACCTTAATAGCATTTGCAAGTGAGCCTATGATAAAAAGTTAAAATTAAATGTAGAAAAAACGCAGGCTATTATTATAGGTTCTAATACCCATTTCAGATCCCTTCCCCACCTCCCGATCCTGCCTATGAACTCCCATCCTATTCAATTCCACTCCACAGTTAAAAACCTTGGTATTGCCTTCGACCAAACCCTTTCATGGAAACCTCATATCTCCCAAATTTCTCGACAGGTTATATCCATCCTTAAACTATTCCATTCTTCCCAGGACTCTCTTCCGAAACCTACTCGTCAACTTTTGGTTTCTTCCCTTATCCTACCCCATTTTGACTACAGCTGTGTGGCATATGGTGGGTTGACGGCGGAACACTCTTCTTTACAGTGGGGACCAAGTTCTTCCTTCTTATACAGAAGGAAAACCATTAGCAGTGAAGTATGAATCTATCAATGTAACCCAAAAATGTTCATGGGCTGTAGTCATGTAGATTTAAAACTTATCATCCATTTAAATATTAAATACTTGTTTTGTTACTAAAGTATATTAAAGTTGATAATTGAGTTGGGAAAAAGCGCCAAACCATACATTAGCAGGATTTTAATAAAAATATAAATGTAAGTACATTTAATTATTTAAAAAAATCTTTAAACAAAATACAATAAGACCATTAAACGGTTCATTAATTTAAAACATTGACGGTTAAATGGAAGGATTAGTTGAAACATGAATAAGCAATACAAGGCTTTAAAAGAGCATATTAGTAATGATCATAATAAAAGACGAAAAGTACCAAGAAAAGATCTGATAGTGTTATTTATGGCAACTGTGGCATGAGCAGAATTCATTAGTGCATTAGCTGCCTCTCTTGCAAGGCTTGTCTTAATTAGATCTTCTCCACATCCCGTAACAGAAGTGGCTACAGCACGACCAGAAGTACAGTTCTGTGCCCAACATCCACAACCATAGGTTCCTGCCTATAAATAAATTAAAGTTTATTATGATATTTCTCATTTCAAACAAATATTCAACGAATGGTAAAATAAAGATTTGTAAAATTATGTCTTGATATTCCATTGATAAAAAATTATTATTGGAACATGCCCTTATTAGCACTTACTTTGTCTGTTCAGTGAGTTATTTTTTATGGTTTTAGGTTTTTTTTTCTCCAGCAGAAACCCTAAAGGTTTCAATTTTTAATTATCATTATTATTATCACTTTTTTTTAAAACTCATCTTTTGATCTCTGCACCAGAATAGAAATATCTCTCCTATCTGGAATATCTCGATAAGCATCTTTTCTTTTAAAAATATTAAAAATAGAACTCAATCTTGAGATTCCACAGGATCATGTCAGTAGTAATCCAAATGACAAAATAAATTAAAGGAGAAAAAATTAATGAGAGTAGGGAAGAGGGTTGGCTTATATTTTCTACATCTGAAGTTACAAGCTATATTTCATAAATCTGATGTTTCAGAGGTGGTACTTACTTTAATGCGCTAAGAACTCTTCAAAAGAGCTGAGCGATGCAATATATTTCATTCACCCTTAACGATAAGGCAACTTATAGTCCATCAACATGGTGGCCAACCTTTTCATCAGTTATCGGACATAACAAAACGAGGAGTTATCTTTCAAAACTGAACATGTTCACTTTGAGCCTTAGTTTTTATTTAATTTTTTTTTTCTGATGAAGCCTTGCGAGCAGCACATACTGCTGAACTTTGTTTTCATTAGTAGACATCTATCAAGGATTCATTATATTTGTTATTTATTATATTTGATATTATAATTGTTTTAGGTTTAACAGCAGGGGGAGGACTGGTGTGTGTTTTTTTGCTCTTTTTTAAACATTTTTTTAAGAGGATATGTTCAGCATTGAAAGATAACACTTCGAATATTGACCACAAAATAGTAAACATCATTTTAGAAGATGTGTCAGGTCAAAAATTCCATGGGTGAATTCAACTTCCTGGTATTGCAGAAAAGTTATTCAAAATACTATATGCTTGTCATATATACCTATTCAGCGCTGTTCATCTTTTTATCAATTCCTTTCAGTAAAAAGTTCTAATATTTGTAGTATTTTCTTAACACTTGCAACACTAGCAAATAATTTTTTTTTTTTTCCATTAAAAGTTCAGTTCAGGATTTGATATTTTGTTCTGATCTTAGAACATATCTGACATGATTTTTCACAAATTAGGCCATTCCAGAAAACTATTATATTCAACTTTTAAGATCAGGAATAAGGATCATATTAAGTCAGTGAACAATAATTTAGTAAATAAAACTGACAAGGAAACAACTCGCAAGCTCAAACATTGCTTATACAATCAACTTCAAAACATACCAAATTTACTGTCATTAGTATGCAAGCTTTCCTCATCAAATGTCAAACTGATTTGTTCTCAACATCAAATATAAACCGCCAATTTTACAACAGACAGATATGTTCAACAAGGAATAGCATGTTGACATGGTAGAAAACAAAGTACATCATCAGGGGTGTTGCTAGAACTTAAAAATTTAAAAATAATTTTAGTAGATTTCACAATTTATAGTGGAATCATTCATTAAATTAAAAGGAATTAATATTTTTATAAATTACAGCTACTCTTTCAGTAAAATGTTTCACCATCATTTTAAATTAAAGTAAATTATCAAATTATAGGAGGGAAGGGGAATAATAGTTTGGAGTCTGAATTACTTTAAGAATTAATTGAAATCAATGTTGGTCTTTATTTTTCAATATTATTAATACAAATAAGAAATTATCATAATTTTGTTCATTTCAAAAAATCTTAGCCTTAAATTCTGAAACTTTAATTTTCCACAAGTTACAGTATTAGAAAAGGAGTAGATATATAATTATAATATTATATTGTATATGATGATTGATAGGGACCAATTAGATATTTGATGATTAATTGTATATATTTATGATGAAATTAAAAGAAATTTCTAAAAAATGCAATTAATAACTGATTAATTTTGCTATTAACCTGTCCTACTCTTCCAGGATGCTTCAAAACTATACCTCCACTGGAACAAGAAGCAGCAACTTTACCTTCTGAATCCACAACAACCACACCCACTGTGTCTAGTAATTTACTTGTAACACCTCCCTAAAAATATAAAAATAGATGATAGAACAACTAAAACATGAGTATAAAACTCTAACAGAAATGAAAAAAATAATTTATCTTTCATGTCAAAGTAATAGATAAATACAAAAACAAATAAATTTATACAGTGTTATATATTGAAATTGAAAACAAGATATAGAACAAGTAGGAAGCTAAGGTATAAGGAGATTGAACACTATAAGAATTGTTAAATTTACTGCCAATGACCTCAATCCAGAATTTTAATGTTAAAAATAAAGTACATGGCAGCTATAACAATCAGAAAGGGAGGGAAAAAAACGACCTAAAAGTAGATCAGACAGTAAATTTCAAGTTTAACACATCTTCAAAAATATAACAATACAGAACAGGCAACCAATTTCCTATAATGATAATACCCAACCTAATAATAAAACAACTCAAGGTGCCTGATGAAATTTAGAAGGGAAAACCACTGGATGGTGCAGAATAAGATACATCAGAGCTCAAAAAAAAAAAAAAAAAAAAAAAAAAAAAAAAATAAAAAAAAATAAATAAATAAATAAATAAATAAAAAAAAAAAAAAAAGCTTACAGTTGAATGAAGTTGGTATTATTAAAGAATCTTAGCGCTATTTAATACGACAGCTGGTTCAAATTCTGGCTAACACAGTCATATTCGTAAATTTTTATTACTAAAATGGAAAAAAAAAAAAAATGTAAATATAATATAAACAAGGTAAAATCGCTTCACAAGGATATCACAAATAAGGTTTTTACTCACGTGATCCCCTTTCCTGTCTATGCAGTAAAAGTAGCTATTAATAAGTTTTAATCCAATACCGTTCATCAGAGTATATTTTAAGGAATTTTGACTGGGCGACATACTCGACTGCAAAAGTACCGGGGGTAGGGCGGGGGGTCCCGGAAAAAATTTCAAAATTAAGTGTTAAATGACGCATTTTTAGGCCCTTTCAACTCTTAATTAACATGGTCTGTGAGGTTTTGAATACCGGGAACTCCCTACTTCAATTAATGATCCCAGGCCCATTGACAATTAATTTGGTCCACTCTACGACGTATGAACCCATTCTTAAATTGACACAAGGACCTATTTCATGAAGATAGAAGTACAACTCTACAATTCCAAAAAAAAACTTTGACATTTGAGCTCCCATTGGTCGGTTTCAAGGTTATTTTTAATTGTAGCTGTGGAGTTGAACTTTTTAATATTTTTTTATTATTTTGAAAAACTGTATTTAAATTGAAATTTTTGCTCCCGTAAAAAATTGGCGGCACCGGCTACGTTCACTGGGCGACAAAGTCATGGAACTGGGCGACACTTGTGTTTATATGTTATTTTATGCTATGCCGTTCATCTATTGGTTGTTTGTCTCACCAAGAATATTCTTAGCTAGGTAACTTTCCAGGAAAATCGATTATCAAATCTAATTACATAAATAAATAAAATTTAATAAGCATTCTCCGAGTGAAGTTTAAAAAATTCTAATTACGTTAAAATAAGAAGAATTTAACTGGCTAATATATAAGGCCAGAAGTCAAATTCCTCTATTAGGGTGGATCACGGTTTGGAAAGAAAGTTTAATTTTTCCTTTGCTGTTTTGAACGAATATTCTGAAAGGTTTGGTTGTTGCTTGTTGAAGATTAACGTCCGCATGTGCTTCAACTAGGGCAGAAAAGGCTTATTCTTCAGGTTGGTAACCTATTCTAACCAGAAAGGGGGAGTCCAGATTTATTTCCTAAGCTTGCCGCGAAATAAAAGCCCACCTGTTCAGACTAGATTTGAACCAGCGAATCTTCTGAGCGGGCGGAAGTCGAGATAAGTAGTCTTGTCATTGATTTTAAAAAGAGGCCATCTCCTGTGAAATATTCAAAATGACTGATTAAATTAGTGCGGTGCATATAATACATAAGCACTAAACATCATAATTGCTGTAGTGGGCGTGGCTCACCTGTAGAGTTTATTTGGTGTGCTCCCCCCTCTCCTCCTACACCCCGTTACTTATTAAATTGGCCATTTGGTTAGAAAAAGTTGGACATGCAAGTCGATGGTTAAACATTGATTCAGGATTCGAATTAAATAAACTAAAACAGAGACCAATTTTTTTTTTTAAAGATAGAGAAATATTTTGTAATTCAGAAACATACCTAATCTTTATTGATACTTGATACATTTAAATAACATTTTTTCTTGTAAAGATAGAGACGATCATACACAATCAAATGTTTAAATTACCCCTAATAACTTTTCTCCCTCTAACTGTTTTCCCTCCCAGCACCTCCTTTTATGACTATAATTTCAATCATACTTGCCCCTTTTCAAAGGCTGAAATTATCCAGAAGATCAACATATGATGCAACACAAAATAACCAATATAAGTAAAATTGGAGTATCTCAGTTATCAAGACATAGATTTTTTTTTCTGAATTGCGCCAATTTCTTTACATTAAGGTCTTGGTAAAAATATCTGTAGAATGTATATCGCTGTGCACCTAATGTAGTTGTCATTCATTTACTCTTCCAAATAATAATGGTAATGGTGACTTTTATACAAATATGATTGTCTTCATAAACTTTTGCCTATGTCACATCAAAATTCATTTCGCTAAACAATTGTTTGATCCAATCTTGAGGCTTCGTATAAAACTATATAGGTAAACTACACAGTTATTGGCACCCTTAAGGAAATGTTCATAATAAAGTTATAGAAAAAATAGTTCAATAAAGTTTAAATTTACAGTGATTTTTCCTTAATTAATATACTTTGAGCTAAGCAAGAAAGTTTACACCAAATATTATTCTTGGAATGTATTTTACAAGATAGTGACAATGAATAATGTAAACTCAGTTATTGACACCCTATGGATATCTTTTAAAATATAGACAGAATTGAAATTAATTGAACACAGTTGAGTTGTAGGATTTAAAAAGAATTTTAAGATTTCTTTTTGTTGGCTAAATATTTGTTTTCTAATTTTTAAGATAGGGTGTCAAACTGCCAGTTTTACCTTATCTTGTATAACTCAAACATAGTATGGTTTCTTGGCTTTTTTTCAACTTCCTTAGAAATAACTATATCCTTAATCCTTTTCCAAAGGTGTTCTTATACTGTTACTTATACTGTATTCAAGATAAAAATTTCTATTCATTGTTATCAACTAACAAGGGGACGTTTGCAGTTGTAACTCACAGATTTGAATGCCTTATTTTGTGTGGGTAGTAGGGACCTATAATATTGCAAAACTAGAGTTATAGCCGCTAATGAGCATTAGGAGCCGAGAAAAAAAATAAAATATGAAAATCACGTTTTATTTTTTGTTCAATACGTTTTTATAATTTTTTTTTATTTTAAGCTTTATTGATTCACACCTGTCTTCAAGGTTAAGGCAATCGGGGTAATAGATAGAAGAATAATAAATAAAACATGCAAAACATGAGGGAGAAATTTAAGATAAGTCGTATATTTTGCAATGTATAACATCTATTCATCAAAAAGAAGTGGATTTGATATTCTAAAGAATTAAATTAGTGTTGCAGCTACATTTACTTTTTCTTCTTTTTCTACTGTCATATTTGAAACATTCAGTTTTGCTGCTTTTCTATTTTAGAATTACACAGTCCTTTATGAAGAGTCCATTTTTCTTACATTAATTATATACTTTAATAGTACTAATAAATTCATCGATCTGTCCTTCACTATTCTTTACCAGAACAAACCAATGTTTGTTCTTAAAATCTCTAAGGTCATTTCCTCACTTGAACATTCAGATGCAGTCACAAAAGACACTTTATACTTTTGCAAATCATTAAGTATTTCAAC
Organism: Euschistus heros; assembly: GCA_003667255.2. Taxonomy (NCBI): domain Eukaryota; kingdom Metazoa; phylum Arthropoda; class Insecta; order Hemiptera; family Pentatomidae; genus Euschistus; species Euschistus heros. The sequence goes on from RCWM02000060.1 coordinate 2,501,115, forward strand.
AAATATAATTTTTTTGACAAAATTTGCCTAATTTTTTGTCAAGCTATGGATTTTTTAAGTTGGAAGTCCACTTGGAGGAAAAAATATAAAAGTGTTTTTATATTTATAAAAGCCACTGAAGGATTCATCCTTGCCCACTCTCCTTCCTGACAAATTAGTTTTCGTCCTATAAAAATTTATTTAATTTTTAAAAGGACAGTTAAGGATACTATTTTAAGATATGCCAGGATATAACGAATTTAAGTTGGCGAAAGGATATATAGATTTTAAGGAACTTGTTAATTTGACTTATCTACTTCTTGACTACAACTCCTGATATAACCAGATAAAATAATTGTATACCTGATTCTGATTATGACATCTATAAGTTATATAGGGCGAAGAATCCACAGGGTCTAGCCTGTTAAGCATATGAAAACTGCACCATGTCTGATGAAGGGATCTTACCTGTGTTTTGCTCTTCATACCCCTAATCCCTTTTTCAGTTAATATTCAAGACATCATTATGAAATTTGAACTGACTATCTATAAGCTAATTACTATATTTTTCATAACTGAAACTGTAAACAATGAGAAGTATATTTTTGGGGGTAGTTTTTTAATGACTTAAAATGACATCACCTACCATATATATATATATATATATATATATATATGTATGTATATAATATTTGTTCATTAGATAGGGGCTACATGTTAAAATTTCAGAATGGTTAAATTGGTGGAACATAGCCTTAAAAAAATGAAAACTAATAATTTATAAATAGGTACATAAGTATGAATATTTTACCAAAAACTATAATTACACCAGTGAACTATTTATATATCTATCCTCATAAATAGGTTATTGCAACTTATAAATGTCAACCAATATACACACCTAGAAATAAGTAAGGTATAACTATAAACAATAAATATTTTATAACTTATCAGTAGGGCTGTGATATATATGCATTTACATATTTCTCCTAGCCAACTAAAACACCTAATACCATCAAAATGTATATGTTTTGAGGCATTTGGAGTCAATTGCCCCAAAACATTTTGATATTAGGTGTTTTAGTTGGCTAGAAGAAATATGCAATAAACTGCTCACAAATTGAAGTGGACCACTCATCAAAAGTTAGGCAACACTCTTTTTTAACCATACTTCTGGTTATTTTTTGTTTCTCAGTCTGTATTATACCTGACTTATGCATTGATAATGGTATTAGTTTAACAAAAAATAAAAATAAACCATACAAAATTTGAGAAAAATTTATTTTTAAAACATTTTAAGAGATATGGTTTATTTTTCAATATAACCTTCTTCAGTAGGGTGTTTATTATTATTATTTTTTTTTTTTTTTTGGCTTAATGTCCTTATGTACTAAAACTAGGGGAGGAAGGTCAAGATTTATTCGTGGGTTCACCACAAAATAAATTTTAACGGGTTCAGGTGGGATTCGAACCCCCTCAGTAGGGTGTTGGACCCCCTCTACTTTGAATTAATACTTCACATTGGTGGTTCATACTCACTAAGCTCACTATGTAATGTTGAGGTGAAGAAGTCTATACCTCAATTAAAGCATCAGCAAGTTCATCCAAATTATCTGGACTAGACAAACACATGTGTAATTAGCGTTGGAATTGGTCCCAAACATGTTAAATTGGATTTATATTATTAATCAAGTAAACAAAATTATAAAATATCTTAAATTCCTTAAGTGGTCCACTTCAATTTGTGAGCAGCATTATTTCACAGCCCTACTTATCAGTTATGATGACTACTCTCTCTATACTAGAGGGCATTCGACAGCACAAATTTTCAACTCATGATGTAGACTCAGTGCAATGTTATAATGAACTCAAATTTCATGCAAATGTTGTCAAATTATAAGAAGTTGACAAGTGAGACAAAACAGTTGACAGACCAGTATAGGTAGAAGCAGGTATAAAGTTAAATAGTTTTGTTTAGCATTTTACAGGAGTTTAAAATAAAGATTGCATATTAGGTGCAATTATGTTTTTCGTAGTAACATTTGAAATGAGAAATAATGGAATGTTAATTGTAAAATAAATGTCAGAAAACCAGTGAAATATTAAAATGTATCAAATATTAAAAATAATCTATATCATTTAATATAGTAATGAACAAATAAAAAAAGGAATTTTTTTTATAATTCAGATTACTCTAGATAAATTTCAAGAAACACATCAATGTGGAGTATTGCCATTCCGTTTGAAAATAGTTACGAGATTACACGAGGTTGTCAGATAAAATAACTTCAAAAACATGTGTCCGATCAAAAAAAAAAAAAAAAATTCCATTTGAAACCTGGTTAAATTTACTATGAGACCTCATATATGAAATTTTGATCAAGTCCCATGATATACTCCATCACGCTGAGAACCCCATACTCTTGTGAAATCTACTTTTTTTCAGTATATTTCTCGCTATAACTCCGAAACTATTTACGAGAACTATGCTGAAAAAAAGTGGTTTTCACAAAGGTATGGGATTCTAAGCGTGATGGAGTGGGTATTACATGGGATTCAAAACACATTTCATTTAAGCGGTCTCATTGCAAATTTAACCAGCTTTCAGATGAAATAAAGAAATTTCGGATCGGACAAATAATTTTGGAGTTCAAAAGAGTACCGACAAACTTGTTTTCGCGATGTGTTACTTATCGCAACTTGGCCAATCTTTAGGCATTGGTGGTGGCCAAACCACTGAACCGATTTGAAGTTTAATGAATGGATAGAACCAAATTTGATTTGCTTTAATGTGTCGATGAGAAACTTTGAATGATTATTATCCTTTATTAAATAATTAACTTTTTTAAATTATAATTACCTAGTATACGTAGAATAGAATAGAAAATAAACGTAAGTATTTTCGTTAGATTTGTAAAAAAATGTACTACAAATAACGGATTCCGAGTTATTTGATCAAACAGCTGTGAACTTACGATTTTCAACCCTTTCCCCTCTCCCCCATGCGACAACCTGAGATATACGATATACACATAGATACATACATATATATATATATATATGATGTTTGTTCAAGCATTTTAGTATGTAGGTATATAAAACAATGTTCGATGATAAAGTATTTCCCGAATATGCTTTTTTTTTTCCTTTTCATCAATAAATTATTTAACAATAACAAAAGTAATTAAATTTTGATTATTTGATAAATAAACCATAAAAAGACGGAAAAGTGTTTTTCCCCAGAACCCACTTTTGACTGTTTTTTGTTATCTGCCGTATTTGAGATAACCACAGGGCCCACAGATACCATTCTGGTCTCAAATGACGTATTTTAGGAGATTGTCACAAAATGGCCTCTATTCGAATATGATATCCCTGCATCTTGGGAGCCAATGGATATATATATATATAGAGCTCACCCTGATCTCAAATTGTAGCAAATTTAGTTTACTTTAAAAGTATGTAGAGTGACTATACCAATCAGACGCTTCCTTAACTGACATATTGAGCAGAACTTCATGAGTTTGAACTCCTACCTCATCCACCATATAGTCCAGACCTCGCACCTTCGGATTACTACTAGTATCCATGGCCCATTTTCTTTAAGGGAAAAAATTTGATAATTTTGCGGAAGTTAAAAATGCTGTCCAAGAGTTCTTTGACAGCCATCCCAAGGAATAGTATCAGGTCTGGCATCAAGCAATTGACTATACTTTGAGTATTAATTTATTTTATATCAAAGAAATAATAATACAAATATTTCTTTAAAAAACTCATTTTTTTTGTCATAGATATTTTTAAAAAAAGTTGATGTTAAGTGTTATTATGCACATTATTCCCTTACAATAGGGGTTAGAGACAAGAGATTAAGTTTATGGCTATTTTAAATGAAGAACAAAACAAAACAAAAAAAAGGTAAGACCCCTTTATCAGACACAGCAGCTTTCAAATGCTTGAGCAGCTAGACCACAAAACATAGAATAGTGTAGAAGTGGCAAACCAAAGGGGATGCTTGGCTCTCACACCAACTCATCCCCTCTCTAACACAATTCAACTCCTGGTTCTCAGTTGATTTTTGCTAAATAATCAGTGATTCTTGAGTTTAGTTACAATTCCACTGAGTTCACCTAAAATGCTTTACTGCGCAGCATTTGGATGTAGCACCAAAAAAAAAAATTACAAAACCGTTTCTCTTTCCATTACATCTCACAAGGAAATTAATTTATAGATTCATTTAGAAATTAACTCTGTTGCTTTAAAACCATTATCACATTTCAAACATGTACAAGTTCAAACATTGAGTCATCCAAGAAATAGTTTCAACAAAAGATTTTTTTTTTCTGGGCAAAAACAAGCAATTTTTTTTTTTTAATTCTCCATGATTAAAAGTTGATGATGCTCTCATCTGTACTAATTTTATTGAGATAGTAATCTTTATTGTAAATAAAAATTTTCATTTTAAATTTCATTTCATCTGTTTCCATACATCCATGCACATGGAGGTATTTATTTTGTAGGGGAAGGTCCTGGACCTGTGGACAATTTTCACTTATAAATTTTTCTAATTTTTGGCGCTTTTTTTATCTGAGTGGTTATTGTACCATTAGATAAGATATTTAAGGGGTTGTCAAACACTAGTGTATTTATTTTGAAAAGTAATTTTATTAGTAGAGAAAATGTTTTGTAACACACTGATTAATGTCCATAGGTACACCTTCCCCCTTTGTACCTGTGGACACTAGTGGTTGTACCAATGGACATTCATTTCTTCATAGTTTTATAGAGATAATTAAAATATTATTCAGAGAAACACATCAGCAATAATTTTTTATAAAATATATTAAACAAAATAGAATATTCAAACAAGTAGACTAGATTATGGAACTAAAAGGCCGACTAGAAAATTGATAACTATAAATTTTGCTTATGGAAGTAAATAGAAACTTATCTTGTTTTTAAACCTTTTAACAAAAATGATCATTTTATATAACTATAATTATTAATGAGGGTCACAGACTTCTTTATTGAAAAAAATCAAATCATTGGAGATCGACCCAGTTTTTCTGTTTTCCAATGTTCTAGACAAAATATATCAAATTTTGAGAGGAAAATTGGAAGGCTAAACGCCGAACTTCTAGAGTGGTGAGACCGTAATTTAGGGATGTGCTTTTTAGAATGTAATCTAACAATTGCTTTTCCTGCTCTGCACTGAAGACCAGATGGACATCGTATTTTGGTTTGTAAGTAAAAATTTCTGCACCTGATGATTTGTGCTGTTTTAGTCTTATTAACAGGGCAGATTTCGAATTCCCATACATATCTGCTGCAGCACGGATGGATCTTTCATTGCAAAGCACATCTTCCACAGCATTCTTAAATGCAGGGGCATTGGGATGCGGCCTCTTCTTTTGATCTCTCAATTGTGGCATGTTTTTTATCAATAAGTAAAAAAAAAAAAAGGCTATACGAATAGTAGGTATCCAAATTTAGGCATTTTATATCACACAGAATGCCTACAAACATTTCTGCAATATTTATAATTGAAATAATGAATTGATAAAGTTAAAAATCTGTTTTACCTGTGGACAATTTAACCATTGTCCACAGGTTCAGGAGGCTATGGTGTCCTCAGGTACAACTGAACGCCATGTTGTGCGGAAAGCTCTGTTTCACAAAACCAGTAAGCGATAACTGATATGAAAACATATAAAGTTATGATATATTTATTGGACAACCAAATGAAATAATACTGCTTAGAAAATTTCTAAGTGTAGGTATTAAAAAAATTAAAATCACTGGTTGGATTGGACAGGATTTGGAAGAGAAAAAATTAAAAATAATAATTTCTACCAACTTGTTGATCTGACAGACTTGAAAACACTGGTGCAACTGCAGGGAGATGCTTGCAGCACTACTAACGTAACAATTCCAATTTCCCTCCTCCCACTCTCTCTTAATTAAAAATGTCCACAGGTACAACTGTACTTTAGGTACAGCACCTTATCCTACTAATTTTTTTCATGTAATGCTTTTTATTTTATTTTATTTTTTTTTTTAGCCAAAAACAATAACCCAAGCAGCAAAGAACTCATGCATAATTTTTAGAGCGATTCTTGTTCATAAACAATTACATTAATCTTTGGCATTAAGCGTCAATGCAAAATACACATGCGATAAAATTGATATTTTGGGAGTTGTATCGAAGTCTTTATGACCAATGAAATACATTTGATTCCTACTAGACATAGAATGTTAGATAAAATCTGAAGGAATCTGGTAAACTTTTATTTGAACTCATTCACATCAATTTTCTAGAGGTATATATAGTTTAAGTGATGTCCCTATTTATTTTGAGCAACCGGATGATTATGATATTTCTGATTTCTTTCCAAATAAGGCAGGAGAAAACATAAATGAACTAAGTGATTACATTGGTATAGAAGATACTACTAACTCATTGTGCCATGAGACATAATGGAATATATATCAGCTAAACAAAATAATAATAACCACAATGGTACAAAAATAAAATTGGGAAATGAATTAAAAGAAAATTGATTAATTTTTAAGGTAGGAATTTTTGCAAAACAAATTAAACGTGCAACTAAACAGTGAAAGATGTGTGGAAGCAAATGAAAAAAATGTGGAAGGGAGCCAATAAGCACTTGTTGTAATTTAAGATCGAGGATGATTCATTTTACCAGATGGGGACTTGGTAGCAATCATGAAAATTTATGAAAAAATTGCAGATATGACGACAAAATTTTTTTATCAGAATCACAAAATTCTGTAACGTGTTGTAAAGAAGGAAAAAACTTTTTTAACAGTACAAATCACTTTGTAGAAGAAGAAAATCATTATGTATTACTTTTAAGATCAATCAGCCAACTTTATTTTAAAATCCGAATGAATCACCACTTACAAAATGCTAATAACAATTTAACCAAAGATAAAATCAGATATAGAAAAAAATTAACTTCTTTTAGAAAAAAGAAAGACCAGCAGTAGTAAAACTAATCTTGAAAATGTGTAAACTGTAAATAAATAAATTGGTTATGTTCTCATTTTTTCCAAAACGCAAGCAGAACCATAGCATGTTGCGTAATGTGGAGTCAAGAGCTGGAGTGTGTTTGAGTGGGGAAAATGCATTGCGGGCTGAACCACTTAATGTAGAAACCCTACCTGATGTCTACTTATGTTCTGTTGACTAGACCCTTTTAACTTTGCCCAATTGAAAACATAAGCCATGAATTTCATATAATTGACAATTCTTCAGTCTTTTGTTCCCAAATATAAAAAATCACATTAAAAAAAAAATCTTTTTATCTTATAAATTATTATTTATATTGTGAAATATTAAATATTTTGTGAAATGAACTATTAAGGGGCTAGAGTGGACTGAAGTGATAGTGCTGTAACTTGGTAGTCGTAAGAGGGAAAAAACACATAACGTTTGTTTTCAATTGATTTTATTTTAGAGGGTAAAATCCTGATTTTACCATTGCCATCTCAAAATTGAATGTGCTTGGAAAATTATGCAAAAATATGCTGTTTCATTTTTTTTTTTGACCCTTCCAAAAATACAAAAATAACCTCATGAAAAAATAAACTAAATTAGATTTCCAATAAGCTACTTCTAATCATTATGTCAAACAACTGTTGATACACTTTCTATTTTCATGATTTTAGGGATACTGAATCTGAATTCCCACTTATCAGCCTCTCAAAAGCGAAGCATTCTTAAAAAAATACATTTTTATTTATTTATTTAACTTTGATATGAAAAAATTGTGCTTAAAAAAATATATGAAATATCTAACAAGTTGTAAATAGGTGTTATTAGTCAAACTATTACAGCACTAGCCTTTTTAAAATGTCATACCTTCAGTACAATAGTGGGACACCTCAAAATTTCACGGTCTGTCTCACACTAAGATGTCCCACTCATGCACAAGGAAGGGGTCCCCCACTTAACTAAAATAATATACACAAACATTCCTTAAACGATCTTTATCGCAACTGGAGCTATCCTATTACTACAGGAACGTAGAGGACCATTCCTACTACATTTTTGCAAGATAAATAAACATGAAATTTTCGAGATGTCACTATTGCATTGAGAGTGCAATGTGGAATTGGATGTAGAGGCCAGTGAACCCAAATATTTGTTCATTTTGAGATCTTCTACACCCCCTAGTGCCTAAATACTTGTTTTAAGAAAAAAAGATGAGCAATAACTTATAAAAAATTTAATGTAGTTTATTTTTGTATGAGGTTGTTTTACTAATCAAAATGCAACTTTTTACATTTCGAAGAAAATAAGTTGGAAAATTAGCATATTTTCATATTTTTTTTCACTATACTACCACAATTCTAGAGGTAAAAAACTGAATTTCAGATTCAAAACTTCCAAAGAAAGTCTATAGAAAAAAATGTGTATTTTTTCTTTGGATTGTTCCTCATTAGATTACAAAGTTATTGCACTACAATTTTAACATGATATAGCACCTAAATAGATGATATGATTAACAGCTTTGAAAATATCATTTGCAGCTTATTTTTCTATGATTTTTTTATAGCTTCTATTTTTTTCTCAACATACTGGAATGTATCAAATCTAAGAGGACAGAATTTACTTGGATTTTTAAAAATTAATAATAGAGAGATCATTACCAACAAAGGCTATAACTTGATCAGCATATCCTTTGATGTATGTATGTTCAGCGCTTAGTTATGGTAATCTATAGATAAATATGAGAAAGAAAAACAGCTTGTAATTTAGAAACACACTTAATTTTTAATAACATTATTATTACATATACACAATAAGTCTGTATAATTCTTAAGAAAACATCACACACAAGCATGTCTATTGTTCCTTGTAACCTACCTTTTGCTGGTTTCTCTCCAGCACCTTTCTTTCCCTTCATCATTTCAACCATTGCCTCTCCTGATTTATGTATGGTCATACTGGTCACATGTGTGGATTGCTAGTCTCTGACATTGTTATTAACTGGCATACATCTTGTCTTCACTCCCAAAAAAGATCGTTGATACCCTAATTTAATTGGGTATTGTTGTATTTAAAAAATCAGTATATAGAGTTAACAAAAGTGTTGACTGGTATTATTGTAACCACTAATCTCCACACTATTTTTCTTCTTTTATTTTACAGGAATTAAAGTTTTTATTTCCACTAACCCTTATGATACATTTATCCAAAATACTAAGCTAGACAGATGGCGACCTAAGAAGGGGACACAGTCTTGGGCAATTTACATATTCTGATCCATTGTAAAATATAACCATAACAGTAGCTGATACCATTGAGAACCAGAATATGAGAGACAGGAGAGTACCTGTAGTATATTCATTTGCAGTGACCAGGTTTGCGAAGAATATAGCAACAGCAACGAGTAGGATGAGTGGAAAAGCTTTATACTTGAATTCTCTTTTGACACCAATGGGGCTTTTGATCACAATCCCTTCTTCAGAAGAAACCCGATAATGACCAAGCCAAAGATCTAATGCATCCTTACGAAAACCATGCTGAAAATTATTTATGTAATATCGTACAAGCGAGTTTATCCCATCTTGAACAATTCCAGCTGTGGTTCTTTTTCCTGTTCTTGTATAATCTGTTTTTAATGCCCCAGTTCCAGAATACTGGGTTGATATTAGATCTGCATGGTCACTCCAGAGTAGTTTAAACACTTTCTCAAGTTGAACTTGATCTTCTACTGTTTCTCCTTTCTTCAATATTGAAAGCTTTTGTAAAACATAAGAGAGATTGACCCTAGCCAACATTGACTGGACAACATTAGTCCTGTCCAAGCAGTCAATACAATTTGTCCTAAATACACCTTCCTGCTGAGATACAACAGTCCCATTTCCAACAATCATTGTCACTGACATCTGTTCTAAATCATAGGCCAGGCGGTCAATGAGAATTTTTAACCTATCATAACGTAGTTTAGAACATTCCCTATGGAAATCGAAAGCTTCGTACTTTAGATCTGCAATATTTGCTTCATTTACTAACTTTCTATATAACTCTTCTAGCTTTCCCTCAGATCCAGAATGGTCAACCAAATTCACTATAACTTGCCTTCCATAATCCATTATCTGGGTATTGAAGTGCTTAGTGAAGGCAGCAGTATGATTTTCCTCTTGTATAACAGGCCGTGGTTTCAGTTTTAGATTAGGGTATTGTTGCCAGAAGAATGGCATAGAGCCTCGTGTCTGGACAAAACTAGCACGCTCAAATTTTGTCTCGACAATCTGTTCTGTCTCAACAAAGTTTGCAACATTTCCATCTGAGTCAATACCCCTAGTAAACAATCTGGTTCCAGCTCTTTCCTTAGATCTTCTGGAGACTAAGATCAGACTGAAGGTTTTACCATTTAAAATGCAAGAAGTAATTGAAAGATAACCATGAATAACTGGAAGACAAAATCTAGAGTCTGCACAGTTTTTGGACAATTCAGATAAAAGATATTCATTCCATACAAACTTCTGTTCTGCCCTCTGATACATGGGCATTTTCAAGAAATCAGGTGAAATATTATGCAGCCTCTGGACAGTATGAGAAAGGTCATAGGAATATGAAAAATAAAAATTGGGTGTAGAAAGAATGGATTCCAGCATCGATACATATTCCTTTTCAATCTTTTTTTGCATATCATTCAAATGAGTAATACTTCTTGAAATACATATCACTTCAGCTGAGCCCATCTGGAAAATTTCTTTCCTCCATATATTACCAATTTTTGTTCTGCCAGTTACCACAACCAGGTATTGGCCAGCTAGTAGCCTAATGATACCAATTATTCCATAAATAGGTTTTTTTTCTCCGATTATTGGTGCATCTCCACTGTTTCTTGAAACATTTGATGTTATATTTCCAGTCAACCTGTCCAGGACAAGATTGTTATCAACATCTTCAATAGGCTCGATGTAAAACTTCTCCGATGTAACGGTGAGGATCATTTCATCATAAATATTGTTTTCAGCCATAATTAACTTTTTTTTTTTGCTTCACTGCCAGTAATTAAAACTAAATCACAAACAATTAATCCACGAAAAGACAACTTTAAAATTAAGAAGTCATCATGACGAGTTGGAGGACGGTATCTAAATTATGTTATCATAACTTATTTTATCAAGATTTTTTTTTTGTTGTTTTTTTAACAATACGTCTTTGTTAAAAAAAGGTTATTATTGATAGCTAAACTTCACGATATCTGAATATATATACTTTAAATACAGGCAATTACACTCTTTAGATAACTTCAAACATTTGCAGATTAAGAAATCAATAAATAGGGATAACCTGCAACCTTATAACCTGAGGAGGTAAACAGTAGTTGGTGACAACATAGCCCTCAGTGTTCCGATTCTGTGTTATCAATTTTATTAAGTGCACTAAAGTTTATTTATCATAATCACCAACAAATGTTTGTTTGAATTTTGATTTATCTATAAAATGAATCATCGATTTAACTGATCATTAAGGAATTTAGTAGAACTGGAAACAGTCTGATAACATTTAGGTAAAAATTTATTTCAAAATAAAAGTTGATATACAGTGGCTCATTTATTTTTACAGTTTTTAGTATTATAGGCATAGAGAGTGCTATTATTCCTAAAACAACTTCTCCAGATGCTTATATATACATATATACTGTAATTCTCAAGTAAAAAAACAAATATGAGAGAATAAGAAGAAAAACTCAGATTCACATAGTTCTTCATTCAGCAGTTGAAACATGGCTATGGGAAAATCATTTAGAGTGTTTGAGAGAGATAACAATACTAGTCCTTACAGCATTTTGTTGGAACAAAGAAATAAAGATGCATCATTACTATTGGAATCAGAGGTTATTGTACAGCTATCCTTACAAGAAAGAGAAACAATTAAAAGACAGTATTCAAAAGTCCTTGATGCTTATGGTTCATTGGGGATATTACAAACAAATATCGGTAACGAAATTCTTCATTATTTAATAATGATAACTGGTTGTATTTCCCTAGGAAAAATATCTGACACAGAAGTTTTTCGTATTACACAGACATCATTTTTGTCTTTGAGAAAACAACCACAAGATGAAGAACACATTTCTGAAGTGAAAAAGCTGTTAAATTCTGGAACCTTCTATTTTTCCTGGTCGGCTAGTGGTGAAACTGTAGATATAACTTTATGTTCACAGAGAAGAATGAAAACCAAAGTTACTGACAACAGATTTTTTTGGAACAGAACATTGCACCTTCCTTTCATAAGATTTGGAGTAGATTCTGGTAGTTGGTTACAAAAGGTCATGTGTGGAAGTGTTGAAATAAGAACAGTGTATGTTGGTGCTCGACAAGGAAAAGCTGTGATAATATCTCGTTTAAGTTCAGAAAGAACTGGCACTAGATTTCATGTACGTGGAGTTAATGATGAAGGACATGTTGCAAATTTTGTAGAAACCGAACAAGCTATTTACATGGAAGATTCAGTAGCCTCATATATTCAGATTAGAGGTTCAGTTCCTCTTTTCTGGGAACAAACAGGTGTACAAGTAGGCCAACATAAAGTAAAAATGTCACGCGGAGCAGCAGCATCTGAAGCAGCTTTCAACAGACATATTTATCTTTTAAAAGAGAGGTATGGTAATCAGACAATCGTTAATTTGCTTGGAACTAGTCAAGTAGGTAGTAAGGAATCTGAAGGAATGCTTTCTAATCTATTTGTGCAACAACTAAAAATGTCTGGCCATAATGATATAGAGCACATAATTTTTGATTACCATCAAGAAATCAAGGCTAATCCCCAAAACATAAATAAACTGAAAGATAAATTGGAATCATACTTTAAATCTTATGGGATATTTTACATGAAGGCAAATGAAGTATGGAGTGAACAAAATGGCACTATAAGAACAAATTGTTTAGATTGCTTGGATCGTACAAATTGTGTACAAACCTTAATAGGACTGCAAGTGCTTGGAAAGCAATTAGAAATGTTAGACTTAAATGAAAAACAACAGTCAGTAACACGTTTTGAAGAAGTATTTAAACAAATGTGGGTGGATAATGGAAATGAAGTCAGTAAAATATATGCTGGGACTGGAGCCATTCAAGGAGGATCAAAATTTATGGATGGGGCTAGATCTGCAGCAAGAACAATACAAAACAATCTTTTGGACACTAGTAAGCAAGAGGCAATTGATGTACTACTTCTTGGTAAAGGATTAAACAGCAATTTAGCTGATAGAGGAAGAACTCTTTTAAGTGCAAATATGCAACACCTATCAAACAATATTATTTCAGAACTTTGTGATCGTTTCTTTGATTTTGCTAAAAAAATTCCAATCCGAGTGGGAATCGGTACATATAATGTAAATGGGGGTAAACATTTTAGAAGTGTGGTCTACAAAGATGTTTCATTATCAGATTGGTTACTTGATGCACATTTGGATAGCTGTGATTCAGACATTCCTGTCGACCTATATGCAATTGGATTTGAAGAAATTGTTGATCTCAATGCTAGTAACATAATGGCTGTTAGTTCTGAAAATGCTAAAGCATGGGCAGAAGAACTTCAGAAGGTTATTTCCCGAGATAGACGATATGTATTAGTTACTTATATACAACTTGTCGGTGTTTGTCTTTTTGTTTTTATTAGGTATGAACTGTCACCTTACCTACGGGACATTGCTGTAGATTCAGTAAAAACTGGCTTTGGTGGAGCAACAGGTAACAAAGGTGGAGTTGCAATAAGATGTACTTTATATAATACTTCATTAACATTCATATGTGCACATTTTGCAGCTGGACAGTCACAAGTTAATGAAAGAAACTCTGATTATAATGAAATTAGTAAAAAAATTACTTTTCCTCTTGGATCTAACTTAAAATCACAGGATTACATAATATGGTGTGGTGACTTTAATTATCGTGTAGATATGGATAAAGACGAACTAAAAGAACTTTTAAAAGAAAACAAATTGGATTATATTTTACAATATGATCAATTAAGAATACAAAAAGATGCAGGAAATACTTTCCATAATTATAATGAAGGAGAAATAACTTTTCATCCAACTTATAAATATGATTTGTTTTCTGATGACTATGATACTAGTGAAAAATGTAGAGCACCAGCTTGGACAGATAGGGTTTTATGGAAGAGAAGGTGTCATAATGAAGATTTGCCTGATGACTGGAATGCTGGAAATCTTGTCTTTTATGGGAGAGCAGAGCTGAAACAGAGTGACCATAGACCTGTAATTGCAGTGATAGATCTAGATATACATAAAGTAGATGAAGCAAAGCGCATGGAAGTTTTCAAAGAAGTTATTAAAAGCTCTGGTCCACCTGACTGTACTGTTGTTGTCCATTCAATTAATAAGAGTTTATATGCAGATGAAGGTTTTAAAACATGTCTTTTAGATAATTTATCTCAGTATGGAGAAGTTGTAATAGTTCGACAAGTAGAAGATTTAATTTATGTTGTATTTAAAGATGGTTATGCTGCAATGTTAGCAGGACAAAGTGGACAGACATTAGTGGAGGGAACTCTTTATAAAGTCAGTTATAGAACAACAGACTGGATCGGTAGAATAATGGAAGAAATGAAGCTTTGTGAAAATAATACTATACCTCTTTGTCAATATAGTGGCAATTCAAATGAGGATAAAAAATTAACTAGTCCACAGGAAAAGCAACCACCTACTAGGCCACCAGCACCAAGTGTAAAGCCAAAATCGGCTGTAAATAGTGTACCCATCTCACCCAAAAGACAGTCTAAACCATTACGGGAATTATCTAGTGATTCAAGTGGAGACGAGTATAGAGGTTCTGCACCCCCCTCAGCACCACCTCCACCATTGCCAGGAACAGGACCTCCACCTCCGATCCCTCCAAGAACTAATGTACCACCTCCAGTTCCGACAAGGCCTAAGTAAAATATTAGTAATTGTAATAGATCATTTTAAGTTTGCTTGTAATAATTATTAGTGGTGTTGTATATGTAAATTGTATAATCAAATATTATCAACTAATATTTATAAATACAAAGTGTATCAGAGGGAAGTTATATATGAAGTTAAATATTATTTGATATATTTTTTATGTTTTGTGTACCATTAAGGTTACATTTTTTAGGATTTGACAGAATTAAAGATAAGAAAAAATTGGACCAAATTGTTATGTCCTCAAGTTGAATCAGTTCTCTTGCTGGTACCAAATGTCGGCTACTAAACTGAAAACTGTTAAGTCGTGATTTCATTAGACTGAATTTTCATAGAATTGGTAGTTAATATTAAATATTTTTCTTTATTTGCCTCAAGGCAAAAAATAAACACAATTTATCTGATATGTATGAGATTCTATTTAATTATAAAATTACTTTTTTAATACATATTTAAAGCTGAATCTTCTGTTGTCAAAAAAAAAAAAAAAAGATTCTTACTGTTGAAAAAATATTTTTAGTAAAAAAACAAAAACAAATCAAACAAAGTTATATAAGGTGTTATAACCAAAAAGAGGGCCTACGGTTTTTTTTTTTAATTATGTGCCACTTCTATGGGTATTCTGTTGGTATCTATACCAGAAGAAATGGCACATAAAAAATCAATTCTTCATAGTATTTATCCTTCAGTACGATCATACCCATTATGGTATCTTAACTGATGAATTAATTAGTTAACTAATGTTTTTACATTAATAAAAAGTAATGGAATCGAAAAGTGGAACTAACAGCCAACTTGATTTGGCAAAATTCTATTTTTAAGTTGTTTAAAATATTGTTACTTTGTTTAGCTTCCTTTTACTTTATGATTATAAAATTAACTAAGGAACTCCTACAAATGAGCAAATAGTTTAATGGTTGATTAAGATTATATTCCTTATTATTATTTGTTTGAATTTTAAAATAATAAAATAGAATTCATCTTATTCCATAATAATACTGTTAACTGTCATCAACACTTCTGAACAATAGGTGGTGACATTACAAATTAGTAGTATGCATGATTAGTGTAATTATTGCTCGACATATATGTGCTTTCATAGAATGTTTGACGGTGAGTCTCGAATTTGGGTCAATGTTTGCTTGTAGTCATTATACAAATTTCAGTTTAAAATGATCTGTTGAATTATAAAATAATAAAAAAGTATTTAATTGTTGAAATGATTCAAAAAACAACTATTTGATGGTTGAATGTTATTTGTTACCATATTAATACAGGTATATTAGTTATGTTGTTATTTTGTCATAATTTATTTATTGTTGAATTATTAATAAGTTGTAATTGTGATATATCTCAATCGCATTTATTTGTCTATAATATTTGATGCACAGTGTAATGCCAAATACACTATAATTGCTCTAGAGGATACACTGTAATTTTTTTTTTTTAAACCAAAGAAAATAAAATTACTTTAGATTAATATTAGACTTATAATGAAATTGAAATCAGTTGTTTTATTTTTCATCCTTAAATATATATTATCATAAGAAATTAATAGTACTTAAATCATTACTGCTTCAAAATTTAAATATTCAAATAATCATTTGAATATTCCAGGAACATGCACACAAATTTAAAATAGCAGGTTTTATGTCAGTAACGAAAGTTTCTGAAGCTTTGTATAAATTGGCCTTGTTATACAAATAATAAAAGCCAAAGGAATTGCATTTATTTATAACTTTTTCAGAGACAAATTTCCTATGAAACATCACGGCTAAGTAACATGCTAAGGTGGTAGAAATGATCTTGGTCGTAAAGCTGGTATTATATCTATTTTATTTTTCTTATCTTTTAATATTATTTTTAATAAGAATTTTAATTTTGGATTTGAATTGGAGGAAGACCTCAAAAATAATTAAAAAAAGTAAATAAATAAATTAATTAAAAAAAATTATTATAATTAATAATACCTGTATTTATTATAATTTAATTATAATTATTATAATAAAAAGTAAAAAAGTCATGGAAGTAACAAAAATCCCTAATAATATAATAATGTTGCTAGCTAAATGAAGTCCCTCTTTTTCAAGGTTATGTTTTTGAGTGCTGCAATTTTTTTTTTAATTTCATAAACTTATAAAGGTATCAGATGCAAATTTAGTTCAAATAGCAATATTATCATGAAAGCATTCTATTAATAATTTTCTAATACTTTTCTCATCTAGGATATGCTCTCTTGTGCAACATTTTTCAACTCTTCCATGGTAAATTAGCACTCATCATTTTATTCTATGCACTAGTATATTTACACCATCACTGCATTTATCAAAATTCTTGGACTAATTTTATTCTCAAAATTACTCATGTGAATAGAATTTTAAAGGCAGTTATGATAGTATGGACGATGTTTTACTTAAAATGTCTGTAAATCTGTTATCTGTGAAATCCATTAATGAATTTTTCAATATTCAGTACAATAAAACAGTGCTACTTTGGAGCTTCATTTTCAAAGGATAGGATAAAGATGACTTTGTTTATTTTTATACCTTTCAATATATCTTTTACTAACATATTTTCCTGACAACAAACATGAATGAATTCAGTTGGTAAGTGAGGAAGCAATCCATCCAGTTTTTCACTTAAAGCAGCTCTCGAAGTGGTTAATCATTTTTATAATTTCTCCAAAATCCGAATTTGCTTCAGAAATAGAACTCCATTATTCACCTATTATGCAGCTGCAGCTTCCACCCACCCCGACACATTTTGACAACCTAAGTGAAGAAATATGTATATACACCTTGTATGTACTAAGGGTCCCTACAACCCCTGATATACACAATTAACTTCAGATGTTGTTCTATGACTATTTAGTTGAAATCAAATATATATATATATATATATATATATATATATATATATATATATATATATATATATATATATATATTTAAAATGATATTTTTCCTAAAATTTCAATTTTTTTATAGTTATTGTTTTTTCAAAGTACAAAAAAATTATAAGAATAAAAATAAAATCCTACACAGAACAGATAAACTTCAGTGTAAATATTTTCTGAGATCGAAGTCGTGAGACCCTCCTATAGAATGTCTTACACAAATTAATGTTCTGGATGTTGATTGGAACTTAAAAGCCAATTACTGAGAACTGATAATCTGCTATTTTGCGGCACTATTTTTGATGATTTCAAAACAAAACAATTCCTTCACGAATCACAACACTTAAATTCACTTGTGTTCAGCATGACAAGTAACTTAATACTGAAAATAATATATTACTAGTTTAGAAATCTGTTAAATGGAAAACTTAAATGACAATCAAGAATTAATGATAGGAAGTAAACAAAATCATAGAAAATACTTTTTTTCAAAACAAAATAATTAACTCACAGTAATATTTATTTAGGCCTACTTATAATATAAATCTGTCTTTAAGGAATGTTATATCACTAAACATAGATTTCGAATTTTTATTTAGAAATTTTATATTAAAATTTTTCTAATGTTGATAAAAATTTTATTAAAATAAGAGCAAAAATTGTAAAAATCTTAGCATGTAAATACTTTTTACCAACACTATATATTTGAACTCAATAGTTAACTACTTGGCATTTATCTTAATTTTTTTAAATAAAAGCCTCCGAAATTTTATATATTGCTTGCGGTATTAAATCCAACTAGGACAATTTCATTATTTCAGTAAAAAAATATATGAATTTGTATACATACAAAAAATTAATGAACAAAGTAAATATTACCTACTTTCTTTCAGGATGTGATTTTTAACTATTGTTTCAGTTACTTTATTAAGCTATGGAATCAGAATATGTTATTGTTGTTATTTACTGTAATACATCATCACTTAATGAATGAATGATTGTGGTCTTGCTCAATACTGATGGTAATTAAATTGGCAAAACATTTATCTGTTGGTGGTTGAAGCACTTGAGAAAACAGCTTTTGAGTTGTAATATTCCAATGATACAGAATAAATAATGGAATTCAGTCAGGGAACTTCATATTTGTATATATGTTCTATATATACATAGACACTAGTGTAGAAAGTGTTCAAAATGGAAAAACTAAATGTCATCTCAAATGCAGCTCTCTTTTTTGAATTTGGTAAGTACTCACAAATAGAAATTTCCTTTCTTGCTAAGTTATTTTACTTTTTGTTAAATATAATGTGGGAACCAGAAAACTTAATATGTCACTGAAACATATGTATATTTTTGTGAAATATTAATAACACTGATTACCAAAATAATGATGTATTGTAATGAATCTCATCAAAAGAGGTTATTGATATCCTTTAACAATCACAGAAAGCATCTAGATGCCTTCCTAACATTGTTCTCTAAGACTAATATGTAGTGAGAACTCTCATTTATTCACCATGTGTCATCTTGACATTTGTTCACAGGTGTTACTGAACACACTGGCAATATAATTTCTTGATGATAAAAATAGACCATATGCCATTTGACTAAATGAATTCCTGATATGAAAACCTAATAAGGAAACTGTACATGTGTGACAAAACTTATTCCCTCACTCTAATTGAAAATAAATAAATGAATAGATGTTTAACTAATTTAGTACTAATCTTAACAATATGATGGATAGATGTATAAGTACTACCTTAGATTCTCCTTTATTTCTCTCAGAAGACAACTCGGCTCTCTTCTTATACTTTTTGAATATTTTATAAGACTTTTCTGGAAAAAAAAATAACATGGTTTTTATGATAAAAAGAAGAATTTATTATAATAAATTATATGAATTATAACAACCTTTCTTTTAAATGAGGTAAATACTCTGACCTATCCACATTGGTATCCTATACATATTATAAAAGTAGGCAAGTTGTAATGTCAATGATATCTTTTAAAAAGCATGGGGCATTTTTAGACATATATATGCTTTCCATAATAAAATATAGAGAATTTGTAGAATATTAAAAAAATAATAATAATAAAATAATTTATTAAAATTATTGAAGATCAAATTTAAAACTCAATTTACTCTGAAAACAGAAAACTTTAAAGCACTGCCCTGAAAAGCTGTGATTTTGGACTAGCCAAGTTTTTCCTAAATGGTACAGATTAATCATTCGTACACAGAGTGTCTAATTAAAAATACTAATAAAGATAACCTAGCTCCACAAACTGTAATAAATACAAGGTTTGTTCAGCGGATTTTTTTGGAATGTTGTTGGTATACATGTTTCAAATACCCATTTTTCATATTTAGTCAGTTATTGACAGATATAAAGGTAGATGTGTTTTGGTGTGCCACCACACAAATTTTGTGATCCACCGCACTTTAAATGTTGACTGCAGTATTTGGTGAGTCTCCGTGCAAAAAAAAATGTATATAAATGGTATGTCTTTACAGAAGGCTGAGATTTTTATGACGATACTCACCCTGGACACCTGGTATACACTAGATGGTACATTCAATAAGGAATATTACCTTGAAGCTATACATCATTTATAATATTGATCATAAAACTTAAGTTTCTAAAATGTTAATATGACATGAACATCTAATGCAATTTACCAGTTATGAGAGACTTAGGTTCAACAATTTCTAATCCTTTCTCAAGTGCCCATTTTTCAGCTCCAGTACTAACCAGCAGACTAAAAAAAATAAAATAAATTCCATATATGTATATATTTATTTATTTTTTAGTCAAAAGAAAAATAGGGATATAAATTAAATGGAATATTTTATTCTCTAAAATAAAACAAGTTCAATTTAAGGCTCTTGTGCATCCAATCAAACCCATGACATCTACCTCTAAATTACTGATTTAAAGAGTGACTATTATTTTCTAAAGAACAAATATTGTCACTGCTAAAGTGATAACACAAATCTCCTTGTCTATATAAGGATGGTGTCCTCTTGCTGATATATTTAATACTTTATTATTTAACTCAGGTTTTTAATTAGTAATGGCCATTCTGAGTCCTCAATTATTCTTGATGGATTTTTTCAATTAACATTATTAACTTATTTTGGCTGAAGTAAAAATATGGCTGAGAGATATATTTAAATTTGGTTAGCAGCAAATTACTGATTTTTTCAGATGTTTTCTCTTTTTCAAAATGTTTTAAAAAATAAAAAAAAACCAAATAGAGAGCTAAGTCTCTCTATGACTAATTTTAGACACTTTTCAGTTTATCAACAGCATATGTTTTCCATCTTTTCTACTAATACATGGTAGAAGAACAAAGAACAGAAGCAATGACCTTTATATACACCAATTCATTATTATGTCAAAAACTTCTTACCATAAAATGATAATGATTCAATCCAGCACTAATGTCAACTAAGAACAGTAATGAAAATTCTAACTTCAGAGCCTAGAACATTAAATTACTTACTCCAAACAAAAGATAATCACACATTAAATTTGAAGTTGAATAAATGAAGAACAGAAATCTCGAATCAAAGATAAACATTGGTCTTTCGTCAAAGATTATGCCACACTTCATGATTAAAAAGGACTTCATAAATAAGGGCACTGAACCTTAACTAATGATCAAACCTAACACCTTTTATCGTAAACAATGGGAGAATCTGATGTTGCTGAAATTGGATATCTCTTAATGGATAGTCTTCAATTCATAGAACACATTACCTAAACCTCTTCTAAGCCAATTTAATCAGTCAGCTATCAGTTATGTCTATCATGCTTTTCATTCGTAATTTGTATTTAATCTATTTAAATCCTGACGTAAACTTAGATTTAGTTTTTTTTGTCCACTGCCATTTAAAACTAAATGATCAAATATAATGAATAATCAGTAATGACGTCTTACTCTCATATTAGGATACAATTATAAGAGGAGTTGATATCTTAATAAAAATAAAACATTACTTCCAATAATCAAAACCTGATGGCTAAAAATAACAATTTTAAATGAAAACTATACTCACCAAGGAGGAACTCTATTCAACGATAACTTATTGTATTGTTCAATACAAAGGCGGTGTGCAGCAAGTATAGGATTTTTTATTCTAGAAACTGCTCCTACTGCCCCAAAACCAAGTTTATCACCATCCATAAGAGATGCATCACATTCAACTCCACCATCCCAGGTAAGACTGGAGCCTAGGCCAGCATTTGTATATTGTGAGTCTTCTAGAACTACAGTTGCAATAGCAGCTGCATCAATGGCTGATTTCCCACTTCTTATAGCCTCTATACCCTGCAAAGAAATGAAGTATTCGCTCAAGCCCAAACTAAGAATTTCCTGTCAAATCATGACATACTTACTTTTTTACAAGCTAATCTACATATTCTTTCATAACGACTTTGAAGTTTTTCAGAATGGCATCCGGCTCCTAAAATTTAATTTATTAGTTAAAGCATGACAAAGTTTGTAATTCTGATTGAAATGCTATTTTTACCTATATGAACTCCAATAAAACCTGTCATTTAATTTTATAATTCAAATGAAACTTTCCCACCAAGAATGGAAGAATCCTGGAGGTTATCTTATCAGAAGGTTATATATAATATTATTTATACTAAATGGGTTATTTACTGTAATTATATAATTAAAATACTAAAGAAAAATATTAGATTTATGTTTCTTTATTATTTTTAATATTTCAGAACGTAGTTTAGAAATAATTTGATTGATATAGCATAGTCAATTTTTTTCATGTTCGGTGATTTGAACCAGGAGAAAATACGTTACAACCTTACCTTACCTTTCCAGTTGAAAAGATTGTTTTGTTTATTGTTATAAAAAATGTTTACAAAAGAGGATTTATCATCAATGAAGTATAAGGAATTAGTTGTAATAGCAAAACAGTATGGTGTGTATAAAGCCAGGTGTAAAAAGGTATTTCATTAAACTGTTAAAACTTTTTCTGCTGTCATCAACTTGAAATTTTATCATGTCATATTTTCAATGTGCATTTATTTCCCAGGTTAATTTGTTGAATAAGCTGCTGTCCATACCTTTAGACCAGGTATTTAATCAATATTATATTTTGTAATCTACTTATGATTTATGTCTAAAAAGTTATATAATGTTGTTTAGATGGTGATGAACCAGCATACTTCATTAATTGGTAGGTAGTTCCCTTTCATATTTTTGTTTTTAAGTTTATTAAATAATATTAATTTTTAATATACAGAAATCATTTGTTGGATTTTCATTAAAAAATTCAATCTGTATTAGAATCATTTTATATCTTATGTTTATTTTGAATAAGTTAATTTTTTAATGTGTGCAATTGATTAAAAGAAAAGTATTTTTTTTTAATTTTTAGATAAAAGTGATGCTTCCTTAGTTGACAGTACACAAAAAGATGATTGTTTTGTGAACAGTAAGTTTTCTAGTGTCAATTAAAATTAATAATATAATTTACTGAAATATACCAAAAATTAGGAATCATAATGTATAGTTGACTGTGATATATAGATGTAGATAATTAGGGTAGGCAGTCATAGATACTCAGCAGATCAAAATAAAATGTTTATTTTATTCTAATTCTTAAAGCCAACGTTTCGACTTAATGCAATGCAAGTCGAAACGTTGGCTCTAAGAATTAGAGTAAAATAAACATTTTATTTTGATCTGCTGAGTATCTATGACTGCCTACCCTAATTATCTACATCTCCAAAAATTAAGAATATTGTATGATTGTTTTTAGTGATGAGTGCTAGTCCTGCACCCTTAAGAAGAGAGACCTTTGAGGTAGTTCCATGTAAGTTTACTTCTATAATGTTATAACAGTTGTTGAGAAATTTCTAGAATTATAAAGCATAATTTGAAAATGCCTAAGTTTAGTTAAATTACTTTGTGTTGAGATTAATTAGTGGTTTCTGTGTTAAAAAAAAAAATTCTCTTCTTAGGTACAGAATTTATCAAAGCAGCTGATCACAATTTCAGTAATAGTGAAGGGGGTGAGTTAAATGTTTATTGTATATTTCAATAATGTTATACTGTGGAATCTCACTGATCCGAACACTCCAGTAATCTGATCTAGCGAGTAAGCAAAAGTTTTTCTTTTTTTACATATTTATATATGCA
Source organism: Euschistus heros (assembly GCA_003667255.2). Lineage (NCBI taxonomy): Eukaryota > Metazoa > Arthropoda > Insecta > Hemiptera > Pentatomidae > Euschistus > Euschistus heros. Next base: position 2,525,121 of record RCWM02000060.1, read on the forward strand.
TTTTTAAAAAATCTGTTATTGGCTGTTTTCAAATAAATAAAAAAAAAAATTATAAAAATTTTGTTGTTTGTCTTCTAATTAATTATGCTCTCAAATTCATTTCATACATGTATACATCATATTACATACATTAAAAACAATGTTTATTCTGATTGTTTTGTTTATTTTTCTCTAACCTCTTTAATCCGAATTTTTCGCAACTCCAAACACCTTGCCACAATTATTTCAGACTAGTGAGATTCCACAGCACTTAAAGCCAAAGTGTTGAAAGCATTTTAAGTATGATGTTTAGATATCATAAAATTAATTTAATTATTCAGTTGTGAAACAACCACTTTTACTTAACAGATTAAAATTTTCTTGTTAGTATCGTATAATTTTAAATATTTACATTCGCAACAGCTACTTTATTTTTGTTATCTATAACTTTAACCCTTATCCTGGTAAGGGGAACTACAGTTCCCATCAACTTTGGTCAAAGTATATGTCACTACCTGAATGGAGACGTCGCAAACGGCATTGTTCTGTTTAGAAGACCCTTCTTAACAAGTAGGCAGCCCTGCAGGGCAGGAGAAACGCGCTGAGCTTGGCTTTTCAACGGTATTTACAATGGTAAAGTCCGGTTGGGATATTGACTATGGTTGGCCCTGCGAGTTAGGCATGTTCACAACAGGTTTTTATTAGTTATTCATTGTTTCTCAGGCCAGTGATCTGTTGATCTGTATAATTGAGTTGTTTACTAAAGAAAACAGCAAAAAAAAGATTATAAACTTACATTCAGAGTTTTACTTGAGGTACGCATGATAATATAAAAGGATCAATACAATTAGGATTAATGAATTAAGTGCCACTTCTATTGAGATTATTTTATTTGAAAACTAGTTTCGAATGCTGAATGTTTAGCATTCGAAACTAGTTTTCAAATAAAATAATCTCAATAGAAGTGGCACTTAATTCATCAATCCTAATTCAGAGTTTTATAATCGAAGAAATTAAAAAGGGAACCTCAGTTCCCCTTGCCAGGTTACCAGTACACCTACTAGGGGAACCTCAGTTACCCTTGCCTGGATACCAGTATTGAAAAAAAGGCGATTGATTTTACTTCTTGCCTGAATAAAAATCTTGAAAATGAAAATTAAGATTAAACATCAAGAAAATGAAAATTGAGAAAGAAAGAAAAATGTAGATAAAACGCCTAGCGGAAAGAAGAGAGCATCAAATTTGCTTGAATTTTCTCTAAAAGAATCCAGGGCTGATGTCGCCTAACAGCTCATCCTTGCTGGAGTTGGATCTGTATCCAGGAATGGAGCCTGGTCGCGCTTCATTTGCAAGCCACAATCGAATAACTCGTGGAGTGCCTGCCACAATTTCAATGAGTTTTCAGGTGGTGAACATTTCCAGACCTTCATAGGAAAAGGTAAATGTCCTCTATGACACATCAACAAAACAATTTTTCTCTGATAAAAATTTACAGTTCTTACCAGAAACTGTCCTTTCAGTACCACATCATTTAAAGTATCTCAGTCGTGCTGTGTAAGCAATAGCCATTTCTTTTTTTTTTTTAATTTACCTAGGGGAGTCCAACTTGTCTTTCTAAAATTTTTCTTTTCGCACCTCTTTCAAGATCCATTTCTATTTCTTCATTTTAAAGTCATATTTTCTTGATTTTGGTTTATTATTCTTAGAAATGATTTCTTTTAGTTAATGTGGAATTCAAATATATTCTAAGTTGATACCAATGAGATGCTGAAAGACTGAATTTCTACCTTTCTAAAATCTCAGAAAGCAGCTGATATTTATTTTCGATATAATTTACAATTTTCTGACACGTTTAATGAGATTTATATTTTTATCTTCCCTAATTTTCCTAGACGGTAACCAGACAAGGGGAACCACAGTTCCCCTTTTGTTGCAAGAGCAATGTTACGGTAACCTGGCCCGTATGACCATAAAAATAATTAAAACCAATTTTGGCGGGAGTAGATCATCGTTTCTTGATTTTTGAAGGCTAAACTTCAAAAGAATTCTAAAAAATTCCCAATACTTCTGTTTTTGCCAGGAAAAGGGTTAATGAAGAAACAACTAGAGAAGAAAGGCTATTAGAGGAGGCCCAGATCTTGCGATGAGTTTTGCCTAATAATAATAATGATAACTATAAAAAGGCTTACTTTTGTCAAAAGTCAAAACAAACATGATATTAAACTTCTGTTTTAATTTTTTTTATTTTTCGTAGTAGATTTTAGTTCAGTTTCCTGAGTGTATTCATTATTTTATGATGTGATATGTTTTTCTAATTTTAATTTGTGCTTGTTATTAGAAATATTGGACAATGATGTTCCTTCAAATAGAAGAGAAACATTTAACATTAATGAAGGTAATTCATATTTAATTATATTGTCTTCATGGCTATTATATCTTTGCACTTTGATTATTTTGCCATAATAAAACTATTAATAATATGCTAGATTAGTAGAACTGAGGGACTATCATTTTATATCTTTAGCCAAGTAGCAATTTTATTGTATTGCTCGGACTTCTTGCTGTGACTAAGAACTTTGATAAACAGATTTGAACTGGAGATCTTGATTAGAAGTTCTACAAACATTACCTAAATTATCTATAGGTCCCAAGTACAGAAAATATGCACATCTGCACTGTGATTCACTGAAACTAACCATAGTGTTTTTTCCTTAACTAGTACCTTAGAAAGCACATAACTACCAATGATCTATTCCAGTAAGTTTATGAATATTCATGCTATCAATAATTACTCTCCAGTATGTAGGAATATATTTGAAAATTCATTGTTTCAATTTGGGAGGAAAGTTTAATGGAGTTGATTTTTTTCTAATAATTTTAAATTTGGTTGCTCTACTGTACAGTAATTAAATAGCTCTGTAAACCATTATTTTCCAACATTTGCAGTAATTATTAATTTTATATTTGTAGCAGCTTACTTTACAAGATTATTCTATCTGCTTTACTTGGCAAATTTATCTATTTTTCTGTTTCTGAGAGTGGCCAGGTATTATTATGAATTATGTTCTCTTGAATTATTACAATGCTATTATTGGATTATTTCACTTCCTATCCTCAGATTCATTATATGTCAAGTTTAGTCGGTAATTTTCTGTTATGTTCCCAAGTAATTTAAATGTTATTGTTTTAGGTATTTTATTTTCTTTATATGAAACTTGTTTTATATTGAAATCAAATTTAATTATAAAAGAATGAATTATAAATATTGTAAAATTCTCCCAGTGTTGTTCTTTTGGTGCATAGATATAGTTTCATTTATTTCTATGCACAAACTTGCCCACTCTTTTAATTTTCCTCTCATATACCTCCCTTAAATAGTTATAAAATCTATGGAACCATTGTGCGACATCCCTAGTTCTATTTGTCAAAACTTTATATAAGTTAACTTCTTTGACCATCAATATTTAAAATGAAACACCTCCAAACTTAATTTAGTTCCTTTAAGCCTGTTTTCAATTCTTGTACCATGTTCTTTTTTTTTTTTTAATTGCAGTAACACCTCCATCTTATTTTGCCTATGAATGTTTATTTAATTTCATGACTAGCTTTTCTCTTTCTTTCTTCTAATAAAAAAAAAACTGTTCACTACAACCCATGAAGGGAAATGAGTTTAGTTCTTAGTTAAGGATGTACTATTACTGGTCTGACAGTTGTGAAAGAAATGTTCAACCGCCTAGGTTTTTTCCCCAATCAATGGCATCTACTTAATTCGAAGCTGGTTTTGCCCCTGATAGGCCAGTCAAATAAGACGTGAACATCGGAAAAAATGAAGAAGTTCTGATTTTTTGATATGTTGTTAGGATACATGAGAGTAGTGTAAAACCAAGTTTGCAACTTCCAAAGACCTGTGCTAGCTCCATGGTGGCTAAAAAACCTCGATTTTTTTCCACTTTTTTCAGAATTTCATAAATATCTCGAGAGCCATGCATCGTACGAAAAATATCCTTTGCTTTTTTTTTTAAAGTACATAAAAGTACCTACAATTTGAACCCAAGATCTGCTCTGTAGCTCTAATAAGTTTGGAGATTCATCTCATCAAAGGTCTGGTAATTTTTCCAAAAAATTTCCAAGTCCACTTTTAGTCACCTGTTCATTATAATAATGGCTTCTATACTCATCCCTGCGCATTTTTTCTATTATAACTCTGTTGTAGAGCAGTTATCACCATTAATTTATGCACTTATCTGAGAGGCCAAAATTCAAAAACCGAAAATGGCAAATTCTGAAATTTTGCAACTTAAGAGTCTGATAATTAGACTCATATTATTTCTATAGAAAGAAAGAAAAAAATGCAAAAGATTTCTAATGTAACTTTATCATTAATTTCGGAAAAAATAACCATAATAATATCATATCATATGGAAAGAAAAAAATAATGAATGTGAAAATTGTGTATCATGATGATTGAAGCTAATTGTGAAATAATATCTAATACAAAAAATATTAACATTGAAAAAAAAATTACATACGTATATATATTGTTTAGACGCAGGGCCTGTGTTCTAGTCCTCATCTTCGGATTCTTCGGTATCTACTGTAGGAATATTGAAACACGTCTTTCCCATACAAAAGCTGCACAAAGCAGTCCAACACTTCAGTCCTGCTTTCTTGCAGCTTCATCCTCCTTCAGAGCATTGCTTACGACACTTACAGGACATAAATTTCAACAAACTTTGTGAAACAGGCTCTTTTGTTGCTGTGACGGGTAGCAGGCCCTGCAGGCTTCTGGTCCATCCCCACAAGGTTGGATCCTTATCCACTCTTAGCCACTTTTGAATTTGGCTTGACAATTTGACAACCGCTAAATGCGTGGAGGAACAGGACGAAGGAGGGGGGAAAGAACAGATCTCCATGTTTGAACGAGTTGGATGAAAATTGCAGGCAACCTGATCTGCTACTTTTTGGAAGAAGACGTTTTCCTTATCTGACCCTAATCTATTCAGTAGAACCACCAAGTCGACATCCTCTCCGTTTATTAATAAATTTTCAAAGAAAGAACTCTTAACAATTGCAGTTCTTACGATGGTGGAGTCTGCATCCTCTTCTGCCAGTCTTGTTTCTATGCCCACTTTTTCTAAACCAGACCGGAGGAAGCTGATTAGGCATTGCACTCTTATAATCTACCAATATGAGGAAGCTATGTGCCATCCTTCTTGGTAGACGATTTTTTAATAATACGAAAGAGCTACTGGGCTCTCCGCTTTGTGCATAAATTAAAGGTAATAATTTCTCTACAACAGAGTTACAATAGAAAAAATATCCTGGAATGAGTATAGAAGCCGAAATTCTATTGAACAGATTACTTAAAGTGGACTTGGAAAATTTTTGGGAAAAATACCTCATCTTTGAAAAGATCTCCGAACTTATTAAAGCTAAAGAGCAGATCTTGGGCTCAAATTGTAGGTACTTTTATCTACTATAAAAAATAAGTAAAGAATATTTTTCGTACCATGCATGACTCTCGATATATTTATGAAATTCTGAAAAAAGTGGAAAAAAATCGTGGTTTTTTGACCACCACGGAGCTAGCACAGGTCTTTGGAAGTTCCAAAACTTGGTTTTACACTACTCTCATGTATCCTTACATAGTACAGGAAACACGGCATAGGCACAATGAGCCTTAAGGCTGAGGTGCCACTAAAGCCGGCCTCGGGGAAAAAAAAAAACATGAAATTGTTGTTCACTTAATTTATCATTCTTCTTCTTTCTAGTCCGGCCATCTGTGGACCATGTTTAACAATTCATTTGTCACTCCTTCTTTCTTTCCAATATTTCTTCATTACCTCTGCCTGATATTTTCTTTGTCAGTCTTCTCTTATCCATTCTCGTTAAATGTCAATCTACGTTTCCTCATCGCATCATTTAATTTAATTTATCATTAGTATTGAATGTTTACCAGTGTTTCTGTTAATTTTGTTATCTGAAAATTTTGTAAAATGAAAAATCTTATCAAAAGTTAAGTATCTCTTCAAAACTGTTTTTCTCAAAATTGAATGTTGTCTTAATATTATTATTAATAATATGTATTAATATTAGTAAAATATCTACTGATATTTTCTTAATAAATAGTAGAAGTTACTATTTGAATTTAATTTCAAAATCAGAAACTCAGAGTTGCTACATATGTCCCTCAATGCTACATTAATGGATATTTTCGTGTCTTTCAATTGCACTTGTTTTAAGCTCATAATTATTGCATTATAATCTTTAGATAAACATTAAGATGTTATGATATTTTTTTTAATGAAAAAGTTATTTTACTCTTAAATATCACTGATGATTAATAGTTATATTTTTGTAATTAATTGGTGATTTACCTCAGTTTCAGGTCCTAACATGTCTGTAATTGAAAATGATCTTCAATTAACAAATGACAGTAAGTCTCTTTATATACTTCTTAAGAATGTTTACTTAACTCTTGTAGTAGGAAAATGAAATTTTTATTGGTTAATTTTTGTAGTATGTTTACAATTTTGATTGATATTATTGTGGTAATTTTTTCTTTTTTATTGTTATCCAAGGTAAAAATATATTTTATCATGAACACTTTTTTATGTAGTTTTAAATCTCTTTATGTAGTTTTGCATTTAATTAAATTGCAATGTTTTTCTTTCCTAGTACTTATAGTAAGTTTTTTTTTTTTTTTTTTTTTTTTTTTTTTTTTTTTTTTTTTTTTTCTGTGCTGTTGCATTATGTTCAATGTTTTTATTTTTTTCCCCTTAAAACATTAGTTATGATCCACCCTATGTAAATGATCTTAAGAGGAATATGGAAACTTCTTTAGCTTATTTATTTTTACTTTGTTTTGATGGAGAAAGCTTCTACATTGAATGAACTTTGGTCTCATTAAGCAGTATGTTCTAAAATGGACAACATTCAATATGTGGTTGTTCTCTTGGTGCTTTTGGCTTTTAAATTATAGTGGTAATGTATCTATAGCCTACAAAAATGTTCTTATAAGAGATTCAATATTTTACTTGTGAAATAAAAAACTAAAAATATAAACATATCTGTAATAATTTGTGTACAGTTGTTATTAAAGAATTACGATTAAACAAATAAATAAATAAGCTAATGTTTTTCTATTGAATAGTAAAATCTCAATGTTTCCAAAACTATGAACTTGTGTATAATAAATATTATTAACTTTCTATTTAGGATTTAAAAGTAAAATTAACTATTGAAAATGGTTGCACATAACTAAATCATACTTATGTTATTTTATAATATACTTATCAATGTCCCAATGGGCTTCATCACCTTTTATTTTAATTTCCAGAAGAAAATATTTCTTCTGCCAAACCTGAAATATCTGTTTTAAGACAGAACACCTTTAGTATAGATCAACCAAGTAAGTTTAATTATATTTCAATAAGTTCATTCTAATATTAACTTTTCATTTTTTTTATTCTACATTAAATAATACTCATTAGTCCTTTTTTAACAGTCATTTTTATCCAGCAATTCCTCTTCTCAGTAATTTTTCATACCCCTTTAACGTTTTGAATCTATGTTATCCTCTAACCTTTCCTTTTCTTCTTGTACTCTGTCTTGTATAAGATGTCTTGCATACCATTAAAATAACATATATTACTATGCTAATAAATTTTATTGAAGTTTCTAAAATCATATGCTGATTTAATTATTATCTAAACTCTAAAATTGTATTATGAATCATCATAATAAAATCATTTAATAATTATTTATTTCACATTCACTGGTTGTCCATTGTGTACAGTTGTGAATAAAGTTATTATGTTAAAAAAAAAATTTAATAATTATTTGTTGAGGCTGTGGTGGTTGATTGTGTTATGGTGTAAAGCAACTTAGCATTCTTGAATTACAGAAGTGGGTGCTATGAATATTCAATAAATAAAAATACATATATAACAGATATCCCCATATGTTTATAACCCATGAATTTATTAACTTATCAAATCCGACATTTTGTTGAGCTGCTCTTGTGCTGTACTATAGTACTTTTGATGTCAGAAAAAAACAATGTTTAATGTAATTATTGAACTAACTAATTCTTTCCCTAGTGTTTCATCATGTCTAAAATCATTCCTCTGTATTTCTTGGGAGGATATTTTTGTACAGTAGCTGGTGAGATCGGTGTAGAAAATATTTTGTTCCATTGTTAATTTAATTCTCTTGTTTTTTGTTTTGCTTTTTTAAGAAGCTTAGTGTTGACTTTTTAAAATAAAATATACAATATTATTTCCAATATTTCACTGTTAGGAAATTTCACTGTCATCAAGTTAGGAGGCTTATATTGACGTTATATTTTTCAGACGAAAAATTATTAACACCTCAAAAAATCGCAACACCTACTGTATTAAGACAAGTCACCTTTAGTATAGATAAGCCAAGTAAGTTAAATATTTTCAAGTTGTTTGTTGCTTAAAACGTTTTCATTTAAGTTTTTAAATCTTTACCTATACCTGTGCAAGATAGTCGAGCAAATTAAAAAAAAATTAGTATAATATTAATTAAAATCAAATTAGTTTAATTGCATATAATTTATTAGAAATTTGCTTTTAGATTGTAATTATATCTATCCTTGAGATGTACAGAACTTTAGTTTCCAGGAATCAGGTCAAACTGATTCACTCATTGCAGATGAAACTAGCTGTTTACATGATTCCCTGATCTAGTGATCCTTTCAACTATGATTGCTAGAGATTTAATAGAACCATTATCACATTTTAGTTGTTTCATGTGTGCATTACCCTTATTCCTTTTTGGTATTAGGTAAATGCAGTGCTATTAACATTTCCACAATAATATTAAAGAGTTTATATCTCTTGAAAAATCTTTGATGATTTTCTATTCAAATTAGAATATTGTTGTCCAACTTAATAAGTTAAATTATTGTTTTTGCCATGAGAGTTATTTTGCAAATAATGTTTAACACGTTAACTGTGATACATGTCTCGAGGGACATGTAAGCAGTTTCTTCTTCAGTTGCTTCTATGGAGTACCACCCTCCAATGCAGCAAAAAAAATTTTTTTTGAAAACTCTGAAATGTTTTTGAAATAATTTTAGTATGCATAGTTGTTGACTGTTTTGGTTCCTAAAATCGTAAAATATGATTTGTCAAATACATGTCCCCGGAGACATGTAGCACATAGTGGTCTCTAGGGACATCAAAGTCCAGTGAAAAAAACCATAAAATGGTATCGTAAAGTCATATTTGAATTCTATTTCGATACCACTGTTGTGAATTTTTGGCTGAAATACAACCAACTCACTAGTAACAAGTTTGTAATAATTGATTTTAGGAAATCTTTGATTAAAAGTATTGTTTCCTTCAGTATCACCGAAAATATTCCTCCCACAATCACTGAAAACACGCGGAAAAGGAAACACAATCTAATGAAGCCCTTTGGTTCGGGAAGAAAGAAAAATTACGTATGTCGTGGCTGTTACACGCAACTGAGGAAGATAATGTCAAGTAGAGAGGCAGATAAACGTCACCAGTTATTGTAGTGGATGTCTTGGTGAGCCAGGTTGTTGCCTTGAATGTTTCAATGAAATGCACCATTTGAGTAAAATTATTTCACTTAATTTAACATTCATGTTTTAGAAATTTGAATTTTTTTTTTTTTTTTAATATTATTATTTACCTCTTTTGTTATTTGCAATTTTATGAATTAGTGAATATTAAATTTAACTTTTGTCTTTGTTAACTTTAAAAAAACAATAATAATAGGTTGTTATATTTTAGAATTCTTTCAAGGGGTAATTGCTGCATGCAGTTACTTGGGGAGTAATGTCCCTACGGGTCACCACAGTTCAATACACCATGCACACTCACCAGAAGAGTAGATTAATCACTTACACTCTCTACATAAGGTCAACTTCAGTACACAACCTAGGGGCACCTCCCATAGATGATTCTTTCTGAGAGGAAGGGAATGTTTGGTTACTCTCAGGGAAAGCCCCCCTACCGAACTAGGATTGGACAGGCCGATACCCTGCCCTTCTGAAATTAAAAAATCATGTGTAATGGAAGAAATACAGCCGGACAGCTCCTTTGGCATTTGACATGGCGCGGAAAAAGGTTCTTACGAATGGCAACTTGGAACATAAGTTGGATTAAGGGGGAAGAAATTTGAGTTGTTAGATGAGAAAAGAAAGGCGAAGGTGGACTTCCTAGCAGTGACCGAGATTAAGAAAAGAGGGAAGGGAGAGGAAAGAATCGGCAACAACATTATGCTATATTCGGGTACCACAGAAGACAGAATAGTCATAGGTTTTATGTTTAAAGAAGATGATCAAGGAATGGAAATTTGTAAGTGACCGACTAATGGTAGTTCAGATGAAGGAAGGAGATACTCTAAAAACTATCACCGTAGTTTACAGACCGAACAATAATGCTATCACTACAGAAAAGGAAGAGTTCTTTGACTGTATTCAGAGAGAAATAGACGATGCACAAGGAGAACCAATTGTTGTTGGAAATTGAAATGGTAGAGTCAGAAGTGATTCCCACTAGTGGCAGGATGTTTTGCAAGTCTATGGAGAAGATGATGAGAATGATAACGGAGAAAGAATACTCCAACTCTGTGCAAATAATGACAGTCATTGCTAATAGCAAATGCCCTCATAAAAATGCTCACAAATTTACGAGAGAAGAACCTAGTAGAAATGAAAAGTCTATAATAGACTATTTCCTAGTAAAGAAAACGTCTCTTAAAGATGTAATAGATGTGCTAGTTAAAAGAGGTTTTGAGATAGGAAGTGACCAATACCTGTTAAAGATGGATTTGGTTTAGAAGAGCGAAAGAATAATCAGGAAAAACTCAAGAATGGTCAGAAAAGAAGGTATAAAGGCTTATAGGTTAACAGAAAAAGAAGATATTGCTACCTAGATATTGCCAAGAAGAAATCGAAAGAATGAGCAGAGACCCAAATTACCCATGGGATTCTAAAAACTTGGAAGCCAGCTGGTTTTCGCCCAAGAGAATGAAAAGCAAAGAGAGGAAGTGCCCTGGGAAGAGGATGATTATATTGATGAGGATGAACTGCAGGAAGCACTGGAGAGTGTGAAGCTTGGGAAATCAGCAGGTAGTGACGAAATAACTCCTGAGATGCTGAAATGCATGGGATCCAAAGGAAAAGAGATTATGCTGCACCTTCTCAACCTCGTATGGAAGCAAAAGATTGGGAACTAGCCATTATAGTCCCAATATGTAAAAGAGGAGATAAGAGAGATTGTAACAACCACAGAGGTATTTCTCTCTTAAGTGTTCCTAGTAAGATTTATTCTTAGATTCTAGAAAAGAGGATCAGAAGAATCGAAGGCCAGCTCAAAGAGGAACAATACGGTTTCCGTGAAAACAGGAGCACCCAAGACCTTATCTTTGCAATGAGACAGGTCTTTGGAAAAGTTTTAGAAAAAGAAAAGGAAATGTTGATATGCTTTGTAGACCTTACAAAAGCCTTTGATCAAGTTAGGAAGACCGACATCTTGGAAGCCTTAAGAGAGAAAAGGATTGATCAAGGCCATATCCTGGTGGTTGAAACTTTCTACAAGAAAACAAGAAACATGGTCAGATTTGCCAACATTACTTCCCAAAAAATTGAAACAAAGATAGGGATCCGACAGGGTTGTAGTCTTAGTCCACTCTTGTTTATTTTAGTTATGGAATCAGCTATCCAGAAGACGAAAGAGAAAATGAGGAAGTTCCACCTTGGGTATGCTAACCTTAGACCATTGAGCCTTTCGATACTTGCATTCGCTGATGACATTGTTATTTTTTCAGACAATGGCAGGAATCTGCAATACAATGTTAACAGATTGAAAGATGAACTCATCAAGATCAATATGGTTATAAACCCCACGAAAACCAAGGTAATGAGGGTTGGGAAGAAACCAAGGAGGATAACACATGCAATCAGAGCTGAAGATAGAGTCCTGGAACTGGTGAAGAACTTCAAATACCTGGGTGCACACCTCAATGAAAACGGTTACATTGACCTCAGAGGTTAATGAACGAATCACAGCAGCGAGCAGGATGTTTGAAGCGGTTAAGAGAGGCTTCTTTAATAGGCGAGAGGTGGAGAGGAAAAGAAAATTGGCTGTATTCAGATCTACATTTCTCCCCTTTCTAACGTACTCTTCGGAATCATGGACACTAACAAAAAAGCATCAATCCAGAATTTAAGCGACTGAAATGAGATTTCTCCTAAAGATAGAGGGGAAAAGAAGAAGGGATCGAATATGTAACACCACCATCAGATCAAACCTCAGTGTTAAACCTGCTAACGAATTAGTAGAGGAAAACCGGTTGAGATGGCTTGGACACCTCCTACAAAAGGATCAGAACAGAGCTGCCAATGAGGTCTATAGGGCAAAAGTAGAAGGAAAGCGAATAAGAGGCTGTCCTAGATCTAAGTGGGAGGACGAAGTTAAAAAGGACTTCCGAAAAAGAATACTTGAATGGAACTGCAGAAAACAGCTAGTAAACAACCGACTGAGCTGGAGAAGGCTCTTTAGACTTCCTCTTCACACTGCTTAAGCGGTTCAATGATGAATGACTATGATGATGATTTTTTTTAGAAAAGATTAGTGTTCCAGTAACTTACTATTCTTAAAAAATAAGAATGTAATAAATATCTAAATCCTGATATGTAATTTTTCGTTAATAAAGTGTAATTTATAATTCCAATTGTTCTAACTCCATCTTTAGTCATTAGATTTCCCTCCTACTATGACATAAGTTTCATTTATGATTCTTAAAATAATCTAGAAAAATAAACAATAGTGGACCATTCCTGATAGCAGGGTGAATTTTTTTTTGTTATGTAATATTTTGTTTTAAATACATGTCCCCAGGGACATGTAACGCACTAGGAGGGGTGACACTTACATGTCTTCGGGGACATGTACCGTGCAGATTGGGAGGTTACTTGAAATCCATTCCTCAGTTAACGTCTTAATACTTGTTATTTAATTTTTTCAAATGTGTTTTAGGGAAAAGTAACATATTTGAAGAAATGCCTGGAATAGTTTGCAAAGAATTTAAAAACTGTCCCATAAAACCTTATATTGTTAAAGGAGCAGGTATTTTAATTTGTTTAATCATATATTTGTTATTTTGATAGCAATCTCATTATAGTTTTGTTATTCTGTATTTGTCTTTATTGCAGCGACTTGTTCACCTGTCAGAACCAGAAATTCTATTCATCGTTCAGTTGGCTCAGTTAGATCTATTGGTCAGAGAATAGAAAATCAAAGTGAGTATGCAATATTAGGTTATGGTTTAAAGTATTGGGTAAATATTATTCGGTCCTCCATTAATTGCTCAGAGAAACTTCTTTGAAAATATATTTATTAAAACTGAGGAAAATGTGAATATAGTACAGAGTGGCCACTAGCCTGGAATTCCTTGAAAACCTAGACATATGTTTGAATTTTGTACCAATAGAAAAATCAGGGAATTATGCTTGAATTTTGCGTATTCACCTGAAATTTTGTGAGATCATAAGATAATAAAAAATGGGATTTATTTACTCATTTTCAATTTAAATGACAATGGAAATAATATATTAAAACAATAAAAGCACCATACGTTTACTGAATTTAATTTAATTTAAAATTCACAATTTCTTAAAACAAATGACGAACTATCAGAGTGACATATTACAGTTTTAAAATTGAGCAGAGAGATATATGCTTTATTGAGACAATTAACAATAAACATAGTGCTGCCCAACTTTATTGGGTTGCTATAAACACAGCTTACTCATCTATCCAATTAAAGACAACACTGTAATTTATAATTTAGTTATAATTATATAATATAATACTTAATACTACCTAATACTAGACAAACTAATAACATTTTTTTTTTCTTTTTCCCCCTTTTTTTTTTTTTTTTCCTTTTTCGCTTCTTTTCCTCTTTCACTTTATTCTTTCATTTTATGTTATTCCCCCCCCTAATATTCACATATCTACCACACATTCATATACATAAATGCACATTTAATAACTGTACATTGCAATGGGCCATCCTATGCACCATGTATGTGGTGGTGAATAATTCCCAGTGAGTCCAATATTATATTTTCGGCCATTATCGTTATATCCCTCACCTCCACGTCAAGGTCCTCCAAAAAGCTCCTTTCCGGGATGACTCCGCGAGACCCAAACCATAATCCTTTCACGGAGAAATCTCTATTTCCGAATGTCTCGCGGAATTTCTCTTTGAGGAAAGGGATACATTTTTCATAAATATCCATTTTCTCCCTTTCTACTTCACCTGATTGATTGAGGTTATTATTTTCATACCTTACAGTAGGATCCACTATGAGCGCTGTCCGTCCGTTCTTCGGAAACGCGACAATATCCGCATACCTCGTGGACCCGTTAGTATCGATGCAGTATACCTCGTCAAAGCAGGTAAAGCCTTTATTCTTGAGGAGCCTTATCAATTCATTCTTGACCCTGTAGAGACGGCGTGTGATCAGGAGTGAGTTGTTGGGACATTTTCCCAGCACAACATGGGCTAGTGTTTCGGACTCTTTGCCACACTTGCGACAAAGGGACCCAACCTCTCCTATCTGTCCGCTGGCACCTGGGACTCCACGCAGGGGTGCATAATTGATGTTGAGTTTTAGGGCGTTGGTCCATTCAGACCCCAAAAGTATTTGTTTTTCACAAATATATCGATTACCTCTCGGCGCCTCCTTAAAATGAGGTACACCAACGCCCTGCCACCTGCAATTGGCCCATTCCTCTTTCAGCGACCGTTGTAGAGCTCTCACGCTTCGGTGGCTCTGATCTACACCCAGTCTCTTAGCATATTCAGTAATCTCTTTTTCACAATGGAATGTGGACTGGAACAGAGCGTACGGAACATTAGACAGTCGCTGAGCAATGGACCAGTGCTGCAGAGGAGCCTCCCATTGACAGCGGACCAGTCCTAACCCACGGTACCTCCGCGGAGCGTAGAGCATCGCAGTTGAGTTGTTCGAAGGGAGTCTGACAATGGCCTTAATGCTCCTGCGGATCATCACATCTATACCATCCAACAACGCAGGGCTGAGCTTTGTAAGGGGTGCAGTCTGGAGGGGATGTGTCAATCCGGGAAACACATATTGATTGACAACATTCAGCATTTGTTCCGGTTTAAGTAGGCAAGAGGTTACTAATTTATCTAAATTTTTATTTAGTTTCTCTATTGATTCTTCACTGAACCTTAGCTCTCCCGAGAATGTGCATCCCAAGTATTTAATAGAGTCATCTTCCTTTGCCGTATGGATGACATCTCCATTCTCAAGAGAGAGTGTCGTTGCTTGCATCTCATCCCTATCCAACACAATGCCCATACTTTTCTGTGGATTTACAGCCAGACCAATCTCCGCCAGTATCCTTTGGGTGCTATCTATAATTCTCTCTGCCGCATACTTATTACGTGCAGAGACCGCCTGATCATCTGCAAATCCTGTGAGGACCACACAGTCTTGGTCCTCTGTCAGCTTTTACCCGTAGTGTATTGAGAAATCATGATCACAAAGGTCTTGGTACAGATGATCAATAGCTAAGTTAAACAGCGAGGGAGAGGGCCGCCTTGGGGAACTCCTCGCAGTACATTGATCTGGCTAGTAGAATGAGCTCCAACAGTTACTTTAATTTTGTTTGTGGATAGGAGTGCAGCGATAACGTTTCTCAGGTCCAGTGAAACACCTCTTGCTTCTAACAATGTGATCGTGCCCAATGTTGTCAAAAGCGCCAACATCGTCAAGAAAGACCACCGCAGAGTCATTTTTCTTATTTTTTGCGTCTTTTATGACTGCGTCAATGATTCTTGTACTTACGTGTGCTCCCGGAAGGCCCCTAATAAAACCTCTCTGATTCCTATGGAAGGTGACCTGCTTTCTCAGTTCCTGGTCCAGAACCTTTTCTATGATTCGGCGCACGATAGAGTATATAGTAATGGGTCTCCATGATGAAATATTTTTAAGCATCGCCCTTACCCTTGTATATGAAGATTGTGCGCCCTTGACGTAAAGGTTCTGGTATATAGGCTACCTTAAGCATGATATCCAATATTGTCTTAATAATGTCGGATACATCATAGAATTTTATCGTGCAGATTAAGACCCCCTCAGGCCCCGGTGATGTGTCCAGTGATGTAGATTTAATGGCTTTTCGTATTGCCTGGACATCAAGATTTATGACATTTGGCATCGGGGTACATTTTTCATAATCCGCACGTCTGCAGGAGTTCACTTGCTCAAAGAGGTTTCTAAAATGGGCATCGATTTCGGTGACCTTTAAGGGACATTGCTTAGGGGTATCGGCATTCATTATTGTCTGGACGACCTTCTTTCTTCTGTTATAATAATTGTACTGGGCCATCTCATATTGATATTGTTCTTGCCACCGCCCTCGGTCTGCTTTATTTGCTCTCTGCGGATTCGAAGTTTTACTAGCACCCTTGTCTTCTGTATTGTTTTTCCTTTTTTTTCTTAATTTATAAAATTTAATTGCCAGGTGCTGTGGGCCTGGAAGTTTTGCATTAATATTATTTAAGAACTTGAGAAATTCAACGACCGCTGCATCGAATTCCGCAGTTTCCATATTATTTTGGTTACAAAGATTTTTGAACGTGGCAGACCATTTAGCAATGCCCTCCTTAATTTCAGGTATCTCATCCTCTCCATTTTTAGGGCCCACCACCTTTTTAATTAGTCCTCTTAACGTATAAATAAAATAAAATACTAAGTAAACAAAAGAGAAAAAAATCGACAAAGAACAAAAATATATGATGATAGGCTACAAATAATTAAATAAAATAATGAAAGAAACAAACAGTATTGACCTATAATCTACAACAGTAACCCACATCATACATGGAAAACATAGACGAAAACCCTATTTGTTTCAAATGTTATCTTAATTTGTGAAATTTATAATTATTTTTAAAAAAATCAATGACAGAGAAAAAATTTCCCATCAAAAAGTATTGAAATAATTAAAACAATAAAGGTATCAAAATTTTGTATCACAGAAAATATTTTACTAATACTTCTATCAAATTAATGAAAATCAGAGCACCTGTTTTGTATTAAATTTCACCTGGAATTATATGAAAATTAACCTGGAAAACCTGGAATTATGTTTAAATTTTCTTTTCCTGATTTGGTGGCCAATCTGTTGTAGAACTCCCAGTATCTGGGGCTCTGTTAACCTGGGGTTCCAAGGGGCCAATTTGTTTGTTTTTAATCCTTTTCTTATTGTTTATTTAAAAAAATCGGTACATGAATTATTTCTGATGATTACATAATTGTTAATCATGGATTATTCTTAAAAATAACGCAGGTCTGCAAATTTTCTGATTTCCATCTTTAGTTTCCCGCTTAAGCATCCAACAGTAGTCTGCAAGCATAGTGACATCCTGATGAAAGTGTGCTCCCCCTGTTCTTCACTGTAAGCTCCCAGGTTTTCAGGAAAATAGTCTATGTGGTAGTGTAAAAAATGGACCTTCAAGCTCATCTTGAAGCCTTGAGCTTCGTATGCTGCTAGCATCTGTTGAACAATAGTTATGTAGTCTGGATCCTTAGTATTTCCTAAGGAACTTTCGCACTACATCCTGGAACAATAACTAAGCTTCTTTTTCCTTCTCATTCATACTTTCCACAAAGAGGGTGTCGGTTAAAAGTTTTCTTATGTCGGTGCCAGTGAAAACTCCCTCTTTCAACTTTGCCTCTTATACCTTCGGGAATTTGGTACATAGATATTTAAAACAGTCCCCATCCTCTTTCAATGATTTTACAAATTGTTTCATCAACCTCAATTTGATAAGGAGAGGGGGCAACAGAAACTTTTCTGGTGTTACCAAAGTAGTATTGATAACATTTTTCTCACCAGGCTTTAAAGTTTCTTGGGGTGGCCAATCACTTTTAGTCCAGTGCTGTTCTCTGGCTCTACTATCCCACAAGCTTAAGAAGCATGAGTATTTAGTATAGCCTACCCACTGACCCAAAAGCATCGTGAGTATTTTGAAGTCCCCACAAACCATCCATTGATGGTCCTGATATTTGATTTTCTCCAGGATAATGGCCAAATCCTTATCATATTCTTCCATATGCACAGAATGCCCAATCAGAAGTGATGCATTTATTTCCATTATGCAATAATACTATTTTAAGACTAGTTTTGGATATCAGATGAGTCGTAAACATAATACTAATAAATAAAAATAATACTAATAATAATAAACATAATACTGCAAAAACACATAAAACCTGTGTGATAGAATTTTTTGAATATTTTTCCTATTTTTGGGAGGTCAAAATCAATTAGAAAATCTTAAAAAATCCTATGCAGTTTTTTAGTCACAGACCTGTGTAATGAATGGAAAAAAAAAAAAAAATGGTAAGTTGTTATCGTATGAATGAGATATTTCTGGTAACTATGTACTAATCCAATTCATATTCTAGGAACGGTGATGTTTTCAAGTCTTTCTATAAAACTTCTTCTGGCCTGTTTGCCTGCAAAAACAAAATTATTTACTCAGTTGCATGAACAGAAATATAACCATTATGAATTAGGAATTAGCCAGTAAACTGTTTGTGTTGAATGGTTGATTAAGGGGAAACCGCCTTGGCTTGTTATATGATTTATTTTCAAGAGATGGCAGCACTTATGGGGAGATTTTAATTTTGAAAAATGGTTTTATCATAATACGCAATAATCTAGGTAGCTCATGAAGCACTTTTTCAAAAAAAAAAATTTGATATGGATATTTGGATCTATACTTGGCTGGGGCTCTATACTTCTTTGGTGTAACGATTTTTTCACACTTAAACACGTGTAACATTTTGAAATGCTTTTGCTCTATGTTTTTGCTCAGATCGAAAATTTGACAATATTTTCGTAATTAGAATTTTAATGGAAGATATTTTTTGTTATATAACATTTGTCGCTGTGAACCACTGTTCATTTGGTATATTGGTTTGAATGAAAAGAGTCATGAAAGTAAACATATCTATATACCCTAGGGTTTTATGCCTATAAACCACAACAAATAAACCAACAAAATAAAGATAAACAATATTTGACGTTTATTTTAAAACAACTAATATTTGAAGTGCGAGCATGTGTGGGAAATATTATTCAAAATGGCGGCACTATATGTTCTTTTATAAATAGTAAAAAGAAAAACAAACTCTTTTTATTGCTGTGAAATATACTGATCTTTATCACCTTCCCTGTTCATAGGATCTGCCAAGAGTGAAAGAAGGCCATCCAGTAGAGGTTCGAAGATACAAAAGAACTTTTCTATCAATGCGGTAATTATTAAATATTTTGTAATTGTATATATTCTTGTTTTAATTGATGATCTCAAATTATTTTAATTTATTAAGATAATCTTTTCTCCTGGTTTATATGTTAATTTAAAACAAACATTTGCTGTGTTTATTTGTATGAACTAATTAGATTCAATGTGATCAGTGGAATCGATTTTATTAATATATCAAAATAATATTTTGAGATTTTTATTTTGATTGTTTTTTATTTTTATTAATGTTCATTTCAGGCATCAGTTACTCCAATAAGGATACATAAAACGTCTATGAAAGGTAATTATATTTGTTTATATCAATTATTTACAAAAACCTATGAAAGCTAATCATGAAATTTTTTTTATTGCAATTTTATATATTTGTTAATCTAAATTTATTGAATTACAAAAAAGAAAGAAAATTTTAATGATTTTTAGTATTTATTTAGATTAGTCACATAAACCTTATCCATTTAACAAATAAAATAAAAAATGTATTTATAGTACATAAATATAGTTATAAATATATTTATAATACATAAATATAGTTATAAATGTATTTATAACTATCTGTTTGTGGGGCTAATAAAAAGCCTCATTGGAATTAGGAGTTAAAGTCTATACCTTCTTTTGAGACTTCTATTGGCCACTTGGGGTTTAAAAATTAACTTCATATTACCTCTTTTAGCCCCGGTTTATATTGTTTAAATTACCATATTTGCCTAAGTATAAGTCAATACGGTTATAAAATTTGAGTTCGACCAAAATCTTGAAATTTAAGTAACTTTATAGTTGATATTTTTGTTTGTGACTTAATACAGTCTTTATTAATAAGTGTTAACTCGTTCACTTGTTATTTTTTTTTTTATTTTTTTGGTTGGCTCTACAGACCTTGTAGATCTTTGGCCACCCTTAACCACCTCTGCTTATCGTGGGCTATCGCTGCCACTTTGTTGCATGTCACTCTCTTTTGGTATCCTAGTCATACATACCCAGGGGATCATTAACAACAGATTTGCCGAGGCTTTGTAATGCCCAACCCCCAACCTGGAGGACCAGGAGCTATGTCAGTCACAGGGGTCACTCACCTCCCTGTGACTCTCAGGGTGAGGACAGTGTAGTTGTACTGCCTCCATGTGGGAATGAAACCCAAGTGTATGAACTCAGTGGTCTTCTCTGGAGGGCAGTCACCCATCCAAGTGCTGACCACACTAGACAGTGCTTAACTTTCAATATCCAATGCACATGTCTTAATCCACTCAGCTACTCCGGTCCCTTCACTTATTATTAACCAATAAATACTCAGCATGAAATTTTTGGTGTATTAAACCCTATTTTTTCTTCAGGTAACTTGGGTTTCAAAATGTAGTGAAGAAGTAAAAGAAATGAAATTCTTTTAACTTTCTCAAAATTAGCTGAAAACTGGCAATTTTAATAGAGAAATACCTAGAAGAGAGAAAATATCACATTTAAATACTGGGGTCGTCCTATCAATCCTAATGAATTCTCATGGATTATAAGGACCTAGTTATAAATTTGATATTTTTATAAAGTAATCCAGTGCTAATTAAGTGCTATGTTTACCATCAGAACATAGCACTTAATTTGT
The DNA here is from genome assembly GCA_003667255.2 of Euschistus heros. Lineage (NCBI taxonomy): Eukaryota > Metazoa > Arthropoda > Insecta > Hemiptera > Pentatomidae > Euschistus > Euschistus heros. Next base: position 2,546,071 of record RCWM02000060.1, read on the forward strand.
AACTATAGAATAAGTATTCTAACTTTTAAAGAAAATAACTGATTTAATTAATTAATGGAATTAACTTATTTTTTTCAGTCTATGAGAAAATTTTTTTTAAATGGTGGAATGGTTTAAATTGAAAGGAAAATTCATTACTAATTCGCTTAGTACTTTGTTTTCTATCATCCTTGATTCTGTTCTGAACAATCCCCCCCCCCCCCCCCCTCCTCTTCATTTATTTCCTAGAAAACATTTTCAAAATGGGAATTTTACCTGTATTTGTGCCAATACCTTCTCTCACTAACAAATTTCTTAACCCATTTATGACAAACGTTGCAAAAATGCAACACTACAAGAATTTTTTTTTTTTTTACTGTATATTGATTATTATCTTATTTTCTCAATAATTACAATATACAACCATTTATTATGTTTAGCTAGTTTTGAACCCAAGGACAAAATATTAGTAAGTTTTCATTTAATGAAAAACTTTTTATAACTAATAAAAATTTGAATCTCAAAAGTAATACATCGTTACCTGTTCATTTCTATTTATTCAATTTATTTTATGTGATTAAATTCAAAATTTGTTAATTAAGTTTACTTATGTATTTTTAGGAGGCAGAATAGAAAAGAAAATAACACCAAGTAAATTACCAAATTTTAAAGCAATTCACATGCGTGAATTCTCCAAAATGGAATCCATTGTAGAGCACACTAAAAGGAAGGCAGAAAGAACAAAGACCCTTCTGACACCTATTAAACCAAATTCCATTCCTGAAAACAAATCTAAAGGGGCATCATTAGTTACTAGTCGTATACCTGTAAAGTTTGATTTGCCGACAACCGTTGTAGAACCAAAACCAACATCATTTACAGCCAGCAGTGGAAAGCACAGTGTGATTACTAACAAACTAAACAATGGAAGTTTAAGAAAGAGCTGTGTGTCAAACATTAAAGACAAACTGCAATTCATAGATTCACCAATGACAAAAGTTAAAAGAAAGGCCCAATCTGCTGTAGCTAAGGATATTACCAATAAAATTGCTTCTAATCCTAAAAAGAGAGTTGAAAATGTTAAGGAAATCGTAACCAGTAAAATGCATCCCTTTTCTGTGTAAGTATTTTTGTCTTTAATGGTGTAGATATAGATGGCAAAACGATTTGAGGTTTAAGTAGTATTTAGAGATTTGACAACAATAAAGTGATCTTTGTATTAGCTGATCCAATAAGGGAGTCAATGATTTGAGAAAACGATAATCATTGCATTTCCTTTAAATGGTGAATCAGTATACCAATCAATAGAAAATATAGATAAATTCTAGTACTTTCATATTGAGAGATTATCTTTAAAAAAAATTATATTTCCTTTAGTGGTGGTAGTTTAGTTTATTATTTCCGGAAACATAACTTTATTATACTTATTATAATAAAGTTGTACTTTATAATTTACTTCATATATTTCTTCACTGTTTTTTTCCCCTTTACTTTAATATCTTATAATTGTTTCTATTAATACAGGGAAAGAAATCGGGCCAAAGGAAGAGATTTCTTGCAGTCTGTAAGGATGAATAGAAGATTCCAGCTTCAGATGGAAGTGATGAGAAAAGCCAAAGTGTAATAATTTTTTGATGAAGTTGTTTTGTTTTTAATTAAGATTGACATTGTTACAATTTTTTTTTTTTTTTTATATAAATTTAAGAAAAATTATAGAATCCATATATTTATCCTATTACATTTTATATTATATGTACTAATCTATAATACATTATAGTTTTAATGTTGTATTATAATTTCTAAATCTTTCTTTCTTAAAAAAAAATAATAATAATAATAATAATTGTTTTTCAATGCTTAAATGATCCCAAGAAAATATTTTTTTCATATATTTTTTATTATTATTGGATTTGGCATGGTTGTCACCTAATGGGTGAAATAGGTACTACAAAGACCATAATGCTACGTTTAAAATTAAAAGCTTTATTGAAGAAAGAATATCATAATTACAAAATGTTAATGAACATTGATGTACAAGTGTTGTATCAAAAGTAGACATTAATATTTTTATGGAAGTTATACAGAGAGGAGGTTTGCACTTTTTGTATGTAACAAAGGAACTCTGCAGTACCTCACCTGCTGGTGTACTAGTCTTGGGATCTGTGGTGTATTTTATTACATGTTTTGTATCTTTTGGTTTATATCTTCGGGTATTAGAAATTATTACTCTTTGAGTAGCTGTTTCTAACCAAGGTATTCTTGTTCTATCCTACAATGGAAATCACAGTGTGTCAATTTCACTGTTGACATTTGTTTTCTGAGTAGCTATACCTTTTAACATGATGCATCTAATCCAAAAAGACATAAGTGGACCTACCACTTTTCCTTTCTGAGAAATTCCCAATGACAGCATATTCAAGTTGAATCTGTTAAGGTAAAATAGTTAAAAATTAACAATAATCTATTAAAATTTTGAAGAGCAGTGTTGAAGTTGGTTGAGAGTGATCAGTCAAGTAAATTTGGTCATTGTTTGATATTAACAAACTAAACTTTAATATATTGCCAATGTTTCAGAAATATAACTGATGGCCGTCATCAGGGCTAAAAAAACAAGAAATAGTGGAGTACAGAATCAGAAGAGAAAAGGAAAAGAAAAAAAAATTAAATAAATAACTGGAATTAAAATTAAATATAAGGGTTAGTAAACGATTTGAAATGAAATGAGTAGATAAATTATCCAATGATACATTTTAAAAATACATTAAATATCTATTCCATTTTATTAAAAATCATCTATCTATATTTCTTTATAGTTGTATAATTTATCTACATTTTTTTTATTTAAGATCATTTCAAATTGTTTATTGACCCTTTATATTTCATTTTAATTCCAGTTATTTATTTTATTTTTTTATTTTCCTTTTCTCCACTATTTCTCGTTTTTTAGCCCTGATGACGGCCATCAGTTATATGTCCGAAATGTTAGCAATATATTAAAATTTGGTTTGTTAATACCAAACAATGACCAAATTTACTTGACTGATCTGATCCCTCTGAACACCCTACTCTATATACTGAAAATGTTCTTTTCTAGTCATTAACTGATTCGTCCATTTTTTCAATGGTGATGCCAGGTTAATCTTTAAAACAGTAGTGACTATGCTATTATTGTTCCAACAAACCACCCATGTTGAGTAGCAAGCAGGTCTTGGAGCTGAAAGAACATCTTGGCATTTTTTCATTTGGATTAGAAACAAAAAGGTTAATAATATTTTACCTGGGCCATCCGAAAAAGAAAAAAACAATAGTTTACCAAGTAGCAATACGTTCAATTAAAATGCATTATAATCTTAGTGTTTTTTTTTTTTAAATTTCATATATTTAATTGAGGTCCTAAATCTTACTAGCTAATCTAACAACTTGTGTTTAGTTTAATTAAAGCAATTCACAAACTATGGGCAATAAATGAAGTGTATATATTTTGTCAAACTCACAACTCTTTCATAGGGGTGTTATAAAAAGAAAAATGAGTAAAAAATAAATAAAATAAAAAGATAGGTTTATTTAATATTAAAAAAAAAAAAATATCAGCAGTCATTGAGATTGACATTGTGACTGACTTTTTCATAACTAGTAGGGAAGTATGATGATCTTCCTCTTTGTTTACTAATGATCATCAAGCTTCTTGAAGATTCATATTTTAATTTTATGATATCAATATATCATTACTTAGTCTTTCTTATATATGGGAAAAAACAATGTTTCCACTTGACAAGTATAAATCATTCAATGGAACATCGAGCTAAAAATAATTGTTTTACTACTTCAAAATCAATAAGTGAAAAAACTTATTCTCAATATATTTAATGAAGGTCTTAAATAAATAAGTTAATTGTACTGAGAAGAATATTTACATTAAATGTTCCTCACGTTAATAAAATGTGATTTATTCAATTTGTATCTTTACAATAACAATCTCTTTTAAAAAGAATGACAATAAAAAAAATAAAATATCTACAAAGTATATAATTAATCATGTTTTACATTCTGAATACATAAATTTGACAGGTTCTAAAGCATGAATAATAAATACATAAATTCATTATCTGTAAATATAAACTCAAATTTAAAATGAAATAAATAAAATAAATATTATTTTTTTTCTACTTCTTTCAAAACTACAGAATTGATAATATTTATAATCTATTTAATTCATCGATCATAGGTGGGTATCATTATCGTATAAAAGTTGAGTTCATTACACCTATGCTTAATACATACACACAAATTACATCATAGCTATAATTAAACCAGTTATCAGTCACAAATTAATTTCAGCATTTTCTAATAGTTAAAAAGAAATTAAGACAAACCAAAAACTACTATTAGATTATGGCACAAATAAAAAAAAAAAAAAAAAAAAAAATAAAAAAATATATATATATATATATATATATATATATATATATATATAATATATATATATATATATATATATATAAGAGGGATACAAATTTATTATTTAATAAAAAAGACATCACTCTCAGTTTATTTGTGAAAATTTTGTCCATTTCTGAGCAGAAGTTTTGTCACTATCAGTTTGTTGTTAATTCCCAAAGCAATTCGATGAGCAAAGTAGAAATTGAAAATTGGAGTTAAATTTATTTTATTGGAAAACAAAAATTATGACCATCAAAAATAAATTTTATGAGTTTAATCATACTACTTTGTTAGAAACCATAAAATCCTATCAACAAATGAAAAAAAAAAAAGAAAATTATTTTAGTTTATCAAAGTTACAGTATAATTATAATCAGCAATGATCCAACCTTCTTGTAGGCCAGTATTTTCAGCTGAAAAGCTAGCAAACACTAATGGAAGATAATATTAGACAGTGAAATAGTAAGTTTTCACTAATCCCAGTAATATAACGATTTTTTATCCATATATCAAGTGGGTGTTTCCACTAACGTGTCCCTATCTCATTCATTTCATGACTACCTGTGAAGCTTGTTTTCCTCATTTGTTTATATATTTTTATTTATTGGAATAAAAATATTTGTTTGACTGCATCCCTGATTATCTTCATCTTAACAGTCAACTAAACTTTTATTATTTTATTGAGTCTTTATTTACTTCTCATAAATGGCAGGCAACCCCGTTTTGTTATTTCACTTTTTTTTTCTTTTTTTTTTTTTTTTTTTTTTTTTCCAAAACAAAATTATAATAATGTAACTGACAAATCTTAACCGAATTTTCGAACTTTAATGAAAATGTTGATACCATAAAATATCCTCTTCTTTCAGTCTACTCCATACTTTGCTTTTATTTTATTTTTTACTGATTGTCAGTAATTATGTTCCATGTTCATTTTAACATTATCGTTTTTTTTAGATACTGTTTGTGATATTTTTCTTAGTTTTATATTTTTAATTTAAATTTATATTTGATATAATTATATATTATTTTTTTCGATTTAAAGAATACAAAGTTTACAGCTTTTTGTTTTAGTTACTTTCAGAATAAATTAGCTTATTCAATCTAAAAAGTAACCATATTACTTTTAATAAGCATAGGAAGGCTGATTTCTTAATTATGAAGATCAAAATTGGACCCCATAAAAGGTACCAGACAATAATTCACTTTCATAATAATTTTTTATTTATGAAAAAATGATAAAATATCTTAGCAAGCATAATGTTGTATTAACATTATAATTATATGTGTGTATGTATTCATAAATGCTTTAAAATAAAAACAAAAATAAAATAATAAACAATATATATATATATATATGTAATTTTATAAAGTTAACACAAAACAGTCTAATCACAAGGTGAATTAATAAATAAATAAACCTATAAACTAATACAGCCTATGACTCAGAAATAAAATAAATACTTACACTAGATAACATGGTCCTATACTAACCATTTTCTTTAAAACTATACAGTCTGCTGTGTGTATTCATCAACTAAGATAATTCATCTAACACTGACTATATATACTTATATAAGTAGAAATTGAAACTTTCAAGAATCTATACTGACAGAAGTACATTTTAAGTAAATCTGTTATTATAATTAGAGTGATCATTTCTCAATTCTATATCACAAGTGGCTTACATAGAATGCACAAATGGTGTGAAAAGTAAAAAAAAAAAGCAATTACCTATATCAAAACTCGAAAGAGAATAGGAAAAACTTAATTAATGGCAATTTCAAACCCATACACCATGGGGGTTCTTACTCGTCGGAACTGCATTTTCAAGTTGTCTAGGAGATCCAATCATTCTTCTTACACTGCCTGGTTTATGAGGACCTACAACACATTTCCACTTAGTCTAATATATTTAAAAAAATATATAATTTAAATTATATTTTAATGAATAGAGTTGATTTTAAATTTAGGGGATGTTATAATGTTTTAATCAACAATTTATAAAAAAGTACTAAAAGATAATTGCCTAATCTTGCAGTCCCAGTGATTTTCAAGTCCTAACACCAGATTTTGTTGCCCACCTCACTTTACTATTAAGTGAGAACATGATTGAAGACCTAATCTATAAGATGATCTATAAACATAATTTTGATTGTTTCCCCTATAGTCAGAGTGGCTTGAAAGTAATTGAAGGGCCAAGGGGTTAAAACAAGTCAATTTTGAGGTAAATGAAATTTGAAGTTTAACACGCTGTGATCCATTTTCAAAAAGTAAATTATTATTTCCTCAAAAAATATTCTCTCTACCCAAGTAATCATTTACCTCTACACAAAATTAAAAAACCAAAAAATAATTGTTGATGCCACAGAAATAATGATGCACCATCTAACCACTTATTGTTTGCAGGTAAAAACACTGTAATCCAGGGCTTATCTGTTTTTGACCAGTAGATCGAAGGCTGATGGGGAATAGAAATGGTAGTCGAACCTAGCCAGTAAGCAGGAATAAAGATAGTATCCTTCAGTGGCTTTGGACATGATGCAGGGGCCATCTATTAACCCCCACCGCCACAGTTCTATATTGTACCAATTTAGTAAAAACTTTCAAGGGGTAGGGGAAGATAGGGTCAAGAGACTGTCTCCAATCTCCCGACAAATATGTTGACACTGATTGTAGCATCCAAAATCCAAAAAGAAAAAAGAATGTCCTTTTAAGAAACAAAAATATTTAATCAAGTCTCAAGGTCAACAATTGCGGAATATCCTTCAGCCATCAAAAAGAGTCAAGATTCTGGCAGATCTCAAAAAGACTTGTAACATTTAAGGATACTTAAACGTTACCAGTCTTCATAAATTTTGTTTCTTGAATTTCATTTAAAAATTAACTTCTATGTATTTATACTTAATCCCTGTTATATCTAAATAATAAAAATGATCACCATTTTTCCTACTAAACATATGTTTTGTTTTTATCAATATTAATTAAATATAGAATAAACAATTAGAAATAAAATTTACAGTTATGACAAAACATTATAAATTAAAATCCATTGAAAATAAAAATCTGGTTACCCACATTAATGATTCAACCTAATGACAGGGAGGGAAATCATGTAATTCAAGATCTCAAAGCCAAATTTAACATCTAAGCAATAAGAAGTGATGAAACAATAAAAGAAAATCAATTTTATAAAGGGCACTTAGAAAATCATGCATGTTTCAGATGGAACAATATAAAAAATGGGCCCTGAAATTTGATCAATTTTAGTTAATTGGAAACCAAAATAAATAATTAAGAGTGATGATTTTTTTTTACTTCTGTCACATTGTACCTGGATATAAAGTTTTATTTATATTCAGAGAACACTTCTAAAGCAATAAACAAATATTTCATTAAAATATTTAATATCATAAAGTTATATTTAAATTGTGAATAGAATGAATTCAAAATTGTCTTTTTCACTTTCAACCAAATCATTTTCAGCTTATCATCAACTGGGAGGTAGTTGACTTGATTTAACCAGCCAAGCTTCATTTCATATAATTATATAAATTCAACCAAATGTGGAAAAGAGAGTGGTTAACAGAAAGTTAGGTAAGAGGATTAAGAGCTAAAATGTAGAAAGATAAAAAAATGAAGACAAGATTTTGTTTATGACAGTTCATAGAGATTGAGAATAAGTATAAAGCAGAAGTAACAATGGAAGATTATATAATAGCTTACCCAAACAAAATGTTGCTCCTTGTAGGATAGATAATAAAAAGAAAAAAAGAGAGATGACTAAAATAATGCAAAACATTTAAACATCATTAAATACACAGTAATTATTTTTTTAACATACAATAAGTACAGCAACAAAATTGTATAACAATAGATGCTTACATAAAATTTCAAAATAGAACCCCCAATTCTCCTAAGATGGACCTATGCATATTTACCGTCAAGAAGAACTGATGATCTCGGATGGCTATAGTTGAGTGGTCTTGCAGAAAAGTTCTGGGAAAATCATGGGGACAGCAACCAAAGATGGAGAACTGAACGCCTCAGCTATCAAAACGATTATACTACATGCTGCCATGATATGGTGGTATAAGGCAGCAGTAGGAAGATCCAAATAAAACTTGGGGAAACTACAGGCTAACCTGCCTTATGATCATGGGTGTAATGAGCACTATTCCAACTGCTGCAGAGGTGGAATTAGCTCGACTTATATTATGAGGAGGATTATAATAATTTATGGCAGGAAAGTCTTGCCATAACTGAAAAAACAAGAAAAAAGTACAGTGACAGGATCAACCTATAGTCTGAGCGCTGGCTGATGGCACTTGGGAAGAAGTGAAGGAGGGAGGTGTAGCTGGTCAGGGCCAATGTCAGTGCTGCAGGGTTGCCGGTTCTCTCCCCACCTACCTCAAGAGGTTTATCACATTTCTGCCTCTAATACAGGTCACATTGAGTTTTTGTTTTTTATGTTTAAATTTTAAGTTAGTGCTAGAAGATGGTCTCGGGATCTTCTTCTTTTGTATTTCATTTGATATTTCATCAGAGTACTACCGATGGGTAGTTCCTCTACAAGTTTTAAACATATCACTATTTTCATTGTATACCACTTATTTAAAAGATGTATTTGTAATACAGTTGCAAATTTTTGTTAATTAAAGAATAAAAAAAAAGAAAAGAAAAGTTTTATAAAGTGTCAGGGGAAAGCAGCACATCAAATCATAAGGTGTTCACATCACAAGATCGCAAAATGGTTTCATGTGTCCAAAAATAAATTAAGAATTTCCAAAATTTATTTTAAAAAAAACCAAAACTGACATTTTTTATTTTATTTTTTACTTGGGATGGAATAGCAAAAAAACTTTATTATGAGACTAGGTCCCTTAAGAATAACAATTATGAATAGAAAAAACATAAATTATCTCTGGCTACGAGAACTTTTGTCAACATATTATATTGCTAATAAATAAATTGAAAAAAAAAAAAAAAATACATCGGTTTGAGATAGGACAAAAATATTTAAAATTTATTTATTAGATGAACAAAAGATAAAATAATGCTAACTACGATCCTTAAAATGGCTAAGCTGTAGTTAAAATTATAAAAACATATTTAAAAAAATAAATCCAAAAAACATTTAATAATTAGGAGAAAGATCTCAGCAAAGACCAGGTGGACCCATGTGAAGGTAAGGAGCTTTGGCAAGGTGCCATCAGCCAGCGCTCAGACTATAAGAACTCTGGCAGGACTATACATTAGAGATTGCAGACTGAACAAACTTTTACTTCAGACGAAGATTTAAGAATATTCACTTGGCATGTTCTGCATGAAAAGGGGTGAAACTAACCATGTTTTGAGCAGGTGTGATGTGCTATCACAGAGAATATTCATTCACTTTGATGAAGAGTGTCTAAATAGTCTCAGCTTATAGACCCAAAGGTAATCTTAAGATATACAATGGAAATGAGCTGCCTTAGGTTGATTATTACACCAGGTAAAAACCAAAATAGATGGAAAGACAACTAGTACTCCAGACTGTTGCGGTCCTTTGCCATCTCAATGAGCCTTTGCCAGGTAGCTCTATCCTCAGCAGTCACTTGCCAGTTGCAGGTGTTAAGTAATTCCCGAGTGTCCCAAATAACGGCATCCTCCTATCTAAGATGGGGTCTTAATATACTGTACCACATCACATCCGCCTTCCCATACAGATTATGTATCTCCTCGTATGTTCTCCTTCACCAAATCTCTCTGACCTTGACAGATCCGAAAATGCAACGCAGAATTTTCCTTTTGAAGATCAGTAAACCTTTTTCTTTAATGCCACTTATGGTCCAAAAAAAAATGTTCATTTTTTTATTCCCTAAAAGAAAGGGAATAAAAAAAAGATTTTGAAAATAATTGTACCGAATTATTTTTTATGAATAAAAAGTTAATATTAACTACTAAACCATAATCTGGGCATGATTTAAAGAAGATAACTGTGACAAACTATTCAAATGAATTCTTGAAAATAAAATTCAAGATTTAAAAAATTATGAGTCATTACAGATATAATGAAAACATGTAGGCAAAGATGTTCATTTTAATATTTCACATAGATACCTGCTGTCAAATTATTCCCATAAGAACAACTTTAAAAGTAAGCCAAGTACTTACCTTCAAGCAGAAGTTTGAGTTCTTCAGGTGGAGCAGCTGCCAAAGACTGTAAATTAGCTTCTTTCATTTCTGATACAAGGCGCTCAACTTGTCTTTTTTTCTCAGATATGGCAGTTTCTATTGTCATTACCTAAAGATTTAACAAAATTTCAGGAGACATTTAAAAGTCAATTGCTTGATTTTAAAATGATTAAATGAAATAAAAGCAAATAACAGAAAAGATAAGCAATATAGGGAGGAATTCCAAATCAAATTAATTAAACCTTAATGAATGTTTATTTAAAAAAAGAGAATAAGAAGAATCTATGATTTGATGGACAGCATTCTTCCAATTAGTACTGCATCTATAATATAAGAAGGCAGTACTGGAGAATTTTAGTATCCAGATTGGGAAAGAAGAATTACATATTCTGAGGATTGGAAACATTAGCCTGCACAGTGAAACAATGGTAATGGAGAACTAATGATAAACACCAAACTTACCTCATAAGGTATGGAACCTTAAACCTAAGTTCCGATTGCATGGGTTTGATATGTCGGCCTTATAAGGCACTCTTCTCCCACCCTCCCTCAACAAAGCAGATGATGAATTTTTATTTACAACCTTTCTCAACTTCATAACTACGAAACCTGTTTAGATTTAGTTTTTTAGGTAACAATCACACATTTACTCATTAAGAAAATTTTAAACATAGCTTGTGCTACCGAATGGAGTTTAAATAGACTGATAATGTTTTGGTGTCAAGAGAATATAAACTCTGACTATTTCCTAGTAGCAACTTCTGCCTACATAGTGAAATACAAAACAGGCATAAAGAGCAGGCAAAGAAGTAGAAGGTGGAAAAGTTCAAACAGTTTTTTTTAATTATTTTTTTTAAAAAGATAGTCCCTCATTTGTTACCTGATAATAGTCGTATGCTATCCAGAGTAAGAAAATATTGCAAAATACTGAAAATCACAATATAACAGGGATAATATCTAGGCAAATTTTTCTCTAAATAGTGGGTTATTTGTTGATTTTATAATAATTTAGACAGAATGTTAAAAATTTGTTTAATGTAATAAGTTAAGCTAAACCACACTGCATAAAAAAATAAGAAAATGGAAGCTTACTTGAGAGCGTAATGATTCAGATGAATGAGAATTCATCTCAGTTCTAGCTTTAGCCTGCTCAATTTCCCTCTGAAACATATATTATTATCATAATTCATGAGTTGTGAAATGGGAATAGACAATTAAAAAGCAAACAAACTTTTTTAACATAAAGTTCATCACACTCACCTGTAACCTATCAACTTCTGCAAGAAGAGCAACTTCCCCTCTAGCTTCTTCTTCAAGTTGTTCACTTAACTCCCTGAAAAAAATTATTTTAGAAGTAGTTTATAAGATAAATATAAATATAAATATAAAAGATAACCACCTAATTTTCTTTTTGCACTGGAGAAGTTCAGTTTCACAATTAGCAAGCTTTGATCTAATGAGAGTAATCTCAGATCTTAGAGTTCTTTCTTCTTGCTGAACTAACTCTCTTTCTTCTTCTAAGCATCCCAAAGCACGCAACTGAAAACAAATTATATTATATAACTGGGTCCTCTACATCATTCTTGAACAAAACAAATTAGTCTATATAGTAATTAACACGTTGAGCCACAGAGCAGTTCATAGTCCTGCAACTGAACCTTCCTTACAGCCCATAGCCCTCGGACCACATGACCAAGTTTATTCAACCAAGTTAATTACGAAACCTTCTGCACTGCCCAAGGGGCTGCACTAGGGCCATTAGTTTTTTTTTTTTGTTTTTTTTTCGTGACCTACTTCATTGTTTAAAATATTAAAACTTACTTTTAATATTTTTTATCAATTTCTTTGATATAATTCAAATAATCTTGGATTATAATTTGTGCAATGTTCATATTACCTGTACCTCTTTTCAGAATTTTTTTTTTATGGGCATTAAAAAAAAAGGATTATATAAGTAAGATTTTAAAAAGAATGGAACCTCAAATATTATAATTACATATTATCTAAATGCATATTTGGATCCAAAAAAAGAGATAAGTTCTACTTTGTATAATTACTCAATGTATGTAAAAAAATGAATTACCATCTGATCATTGGTGTTCGCAACAGCTTCAAATCTTGCAGCTTCTTGGGACATATATTCAATCTGGCCTTGCTGTTCCCTTGTTTTAGTCTCCCAATAATTTATTTCTGCATCAAACTATAAAATCAAATGTATATCAAAATAAATCCAGGCTGTCATGAAGATGTCAATAAGTCAAAACTGAACACTTTTCAGTAGGGAATTTTTTAATTGTTTTTAAAAATCCTGTAGTTGCTCTAAAAGATTATTTGTGCCAAAATAGATACTTTATGGCCTTATTAAGAAGAACACCTTAACCGAAATTTCACAATCCAGATATTTAATATTCTGCTTTGAAGTTTAATAGTTTTTTAAGGTAAATGGACTTATCGACTTCTTTATGAAAACCACCAAAATATTTTTAGATTTTATAAGTTATATTACAATTATTATAACTTACTGAAATTTATTATTTGAAAGCTCAAACGGTCAGGTCAGTTATATGTTTTCTTGACAGATAACAAATGATGAGTAGTTAATGGCTGGAATGGCACGAGGAGTCGAAGAGTATTCACAATGTTTCATGAAAAGGGCTAGACAATGGCGATAGCACACCACAGAGCCCTTAAACACCTTCTAAAGTACATCAGATAAGGGGGTATGAGCTAATCAGCCAATTATTTTTTTTTGTTGCTATTATTACCTGCTCAGGGCCACTGACGGGGGGGGGGGGGGGGGGGGGGGGCATTTTTCCCAGGGCCCGGGCTCTTGGAGGATCCGTGCTAAATTGACCTCTCATGAGTGTTACTTTACATAAACGATTCTATGGTGATTTACTGCATTGGGGAATTAATCCAACATTTTAGTTAATTAGTAAAACAGGACATTGTATTTTTGTCATATTCTTGGGAGGGGAGAGGGGAGCGGTTAGGAGGACTGGGTAAATATATTTGCCCCAGGGCGAGGGTCGGCTCTGTATCTGCTAGTAAGAAGAGTATAATATTTGAATTTCTTTACAAGAGAAAGGTTTAGGATAAAGTGGGTCAGAATGTCAGAAACTGACCTTGATTTAACTGTGTTGTGCTCAATCCAACCCAAATAAAGGAGGGACTACATGAACAACCTTGCTACATTGTAGCCTTAGGGTAGTGCAGGCAATCTCCAACATTTTCAATCATTTATTATTATGCATAATATCAACAGTTTTAAAATGAAAAAAAAAAAAATCTTTTCCATAAAATAGCTGAAGTTTGATAAAATTTTAATAAGCATGATTTGCATACAATATTCCTACATTATTTGATATACTGATTCCAACTTTCAAACCACTTTTTAAAAGAGAAATATAGAAATTCCAGAAAGGTGACAATAAACCAGTTGTATTATAAAAGGTACCCAACAGAAATTATAATAGTTCCAACTCATTAAAATCTAAGGATTGAGTCAAGATTGATAATGTAGAGAGATGAGTTCATGACCTGTGAATACTGTATTTTTATGAGTTGTTGTTTAGACTTCGGCTAGAACGGTCGCAGAGAATTATCCACTCCAGCAGTTAAGACTTATTTTCTTTCTTTTATAAACTTTTCTTCATTTCTTTATTTTTTATGGTTATATTATTCTTAAAGAGATTTTATTATTTACTTTCTTATGTTCTTTTTTTTTTTTTTTTTTTTTTTTTTTTTTTTTTTTTTTTTTTTTTTTTTTTTTTTTTTTTTTTTTTTTTTTTTTTTTATATTATAGAAGTGAAAAAATTTATTTTTGAATAAGGTATATTAATTTTATTTAGGTACTTTTTGTTAATAAAACAATTAATTTATTTTATTCAATTTTTTATTGGCTATTGAGGAGCATTGAAGTTAAATTATGGGAGAGCCTCCTGATCCTCCCGATTTATCCAGTCCAAAGAAAAAAAAAAAGAAAGTGGGCTCGGGGCCGAATTAAATTTCCACCCGACAAAATCTTTCCCCAAAATGTAGAAAAATACTTTCCTACATATTTAGTGGCAAAAAGAATAGATGAAGAAGATTTTAGAAAAACATCACCCTTCTTTATTCAGAAAGTAATTTCCAATCTGGTAGGAGATGTTAAAAATGTAAAAAAATTGAGAGATGGATCTCTTTTAATTGAAACATTAAATAATAACCAATCAAACAAGCTCTTATCTTGTAAAGACTTCGGGGGTCAATATCCGGTAGAGATAACGCCACACAATACATTAAATTATAGTAAAGGCGTGGTACGGTGTTATGATTTTCAATACTTGGAAATTGAGGAAATTAAAAAAGAACTAACCCCGATTATTAAAGATATAGTTAGGATTAAAACAAAAAGTAAGGGAAATGAAATATTAACCCACAGTTACATCATTACCTTCCCTACCTCTAAACCACCCGAAACTTTAAACATTGGATATGAAACGGTTCGAGTTCAGCCCTACATTCCGAATCCCTTAAGATGCTTCAACTGCCTAGGTTTTTCTCATCCAACAATTCACTGCAAAAAAGAATCCGTTTGCGTACAATGTGCTCAGCCACGACATGGTGAAAATATAAAATGTAACCAGCCAGCCAAATGTATAAACTGTAATGGCCCCCACAATGCGCTTAACCGTTCCTGCCCTGTTTTCGTCTAACAAAAGAAAATCAAGGCTATTCAAGTGAATAACAAAGTTTCACTAAACGATGCCAAAAGAATTTATAAAGAAAAAAATTCAGTTCACTTCAATGCAACATTTGCAGAAATTACAAAAAATAGAGAAAAAAAAGTAGAAAAAAAAAAGACGTTGCCATTCAGGCCAATATAATATATTATTTTTCAAATAATAACCAAACAATCGAGATTAATAAACCTAGCGAGGCTACAGAAAATAATGAATCAAAAAAAGAAATTAAAAAATTAAATTGTACTCAAAGTACATCGATGCTTTTGGACCAAGCTCATTGTAAGTCCACTCCCCCTATCCCCTCCCTCCCCCCTCCCATCCCTATTCCTGCCCCCACCCCACCTTCTACTAATCCAGTCAGAGTGACGAGAAGTAGTAGAAATATCATAGGGCCTTCCTCTCAGCCGGAGCCCAGTACCTCTTCCATTTCAACCTCTACTGAACCTAGAGACGAAACAGCCTCAGTTCATGTAGATGACACGCCTATGTCTATTGATGACACGGGCCAGATATCCGAAGAACAAGAGTTCACTAGAGTGACCCATAAAAAAATATTAAAAAAGAAAAAACTAAAAGATAGCACTTAAACCGTACTCTTTAAGAATGATAAAAAAAACCCAATAAAATTGTATTAATCAATAGTTATTACATTATTTACTCACTTAATAAATATATATATAACAAAAATATTTCTCTTAAAATTAAAAATAATAGCTGCTTTATAACATTTCAAATGTATAATATCCCAAACGTCATTGCTATTGAAGTTAATAACAATAACAATAACAATAATAAGATCTCTGCTTGCGGATATCTTAACATCTGTTTACTATTGCCATTTATCACCATAAACATTAACGAAACATTAACACTAGCCTTTTTAAACTCTATTCACTTACCATTATTTTCGTCCTACGAATATATCTTCTACCATATAATATATACTCAATACATTTATAATATTAATATTATAGTATGTATGCTTGACTTCTCTTTTTTTCTCACTAAATATATTTTATATGTTTATAACGTACCGCAGCCCCCGTTTTACAATCAGGGTAACAGTATAAGTTATAATAATATAACTTATACTGTACGCACTTATGAAATATTATCGTCATTATCCCATATATATACCCCTTTTTACCTATCCCTTCTTCTCGCTATATATATTTTATCTATTTATTCTCCTCTAAATTGCATCGTATATTCATACTTATTTATTTATATTTTCTCAATTGTTTATATATACTTAACATTGGCTCCGAATCAAGAACAAGCTCTGTATTACTTTTCTCTCTATCTTGTATTATATATTTTATGTACTTATATTCCTCTAAATTTTATAATATTTATAATATTGTACTTACTTATTTATATTTACTCATCGTTTTCCGTATATTTATCCTCGCCATCACCTCATGATCAACAAGCTCTTAAATACTTTCTCTCTCATCTAATAATTTATATTTTATGCTTTTCTATTCCTCTAATTTGTATCATATATTCTTATTGTTTTATTTACACTCATTCACTTCTTTATCTATTTTTATTTGTTTATGTATTCATTTTCATTACTTTATTTGATTATTCCTGTCTACTATATCTTTACATATTACATTATAACAATTCTGTATTACCTACCACATTATTGTGGTTATTGGTGTATTATATACATATTCTGCTACAATGGGTTATACAAAGCTATTTTATTTTATATTTATTTGTCTATATATTTCTAACCCATTACAAATAATTCTTTATGACCCTAGTTCAATGGAATTGTAACGGCTTAAAGACTCATTTCAATGACCTGAAGGTACTTATCCAGGATAAAGACCCGTTTTGCCTAGCCCTCCAAGAGACTCATCTCTCAGCAAATGACAAATTCAGTTTAAAAAATTTTAAAATCTACAGAAATGATACTTCAAACTCAAACAATAATCATCATGGGGTTTTAATAGCGGTAAACAAATCTGTATACTCCAAACAATTACCATTAAACTCCCACCTCCAGACTGTAGCAGTCTCCATTCACCTTCGCTTCAACTTGACCATTTGCAACCTCTATTTATCACAGGACCGTACAATAGATACAAAAAGTCTACTAGACATATACAAACAATTGCCACAACCTGTTCTCTTTGTTGGAGATTTTAATGGCCACAATCCCTTATGGGGTTCACAGGATACTAACGTTCGAGGTAAAGTAATAGAAAGCTTTTTAGACCACTCAAATCTTCTCCTACTTAACACCGGCGAACCTACGTTCCTTAGCTCCAGCTATAGAACATTCTCCTCAATTGACCTTTCCCTTTGCAGCCCTAGCCTTTACAATATAATAAACTGGACAGTTTCACCAGACCTATGTGGTAGCGACCACTTCCCTTTACTTATGAAATTCATAAATATTAACCCCACTCACACCAAACCGAGATGGGTCCTAGACAGAGCAGATTGGAATCTTTTTAACTCCTTGACCACACCACCTCAAAACCATCCATCCGAAATGAGCATCTACATAGGGTGCGAAATTATCACTAATAAAATTATACAAGCAGCTACAGTGTCTATACCTATGACCTCAGGCTCTCCAAAAAGACCACTCGTTCCCTGGTTCAATGATGCTTGCAAAAAGGCAATTAAAGAACGTCGTAAGGCCCTTAAAAAATTTCAAAAATCAATGACGTCCGAAAACATGACGGAGTACAAAAAACAGCGAGCTTTTTGCAGAAAATTGTTCAATTCATGTAAATCAGATTCATGGAAGAAATTTACAAGCTCTATAAATTCCTCTGCTACATCAGCTGATATATGGAATAAAGTCCGTAAACTCACCAAAAATCAATCTTCCACACAATACACCATATTAACAAAAGGCCAATTATCTGACGATCCCCAAATTGTATCAAACGTATTCGCCGATTTCTATGAAGAAATTTACAAAACTGAAGACAATAGCAACAGTACCGATGAAATAGAAACAGACTTCATAGAAAATTTTGAAACAGAATATTATAACATCCCCTTCTCAATGTGGGAATTCAAAAATATCCTAAATACTGTTAAAGGAACAACGCCTGGTCCGGACCAAATCCATTATGATATGGTCAAAAACCTGCCTGCAGATACTCAAAAATGGTTACTGGAATTCTATAATCATGTTTGGCGAACGGGACACTTACCAAAATCCTGGCGCAATTCAATAATAGTTCCTATTCTAAAAACTGGAAAAGATAAAAGGATCCCAAACAGCTATCGACCTATATTTCTTACAAGTTGCCTCAGTAAGATTATGGAGCGCATGGTGAATAAAAGATTAATGTGGGTCATAGAAAATAACAATTTACTTCAACCATTTCAGTCCGATTTCCGTAAGGGAAGATCCACTGTAGATCACCTGGTCACATTGGAAGCCGAAGCCCAATATTCATTTATCAATTCTCAGCATATGATTGCTATATTCTTTGATTTAAAAAAGGCCTTTGATAACATCAATCACAAAGTTATTCTAAATAAAATATCATCTATTGGAATCAGAGGACATTTTTTCAAATATATACAACAATTTCTATCAAATCGCCACTTTAGAGTCAGGATAGGATGCGAACTTTCAGATATACATAAACAAGGCAACGGTGTTCCTCAAGGTTGTGTCCTTAGCCCAACTTTGTTTTGCCTAGCAATAAACGACCTGGGACTAAATTTACCGAGAGGTGTCAAACCCCTATTGTTCGCTGATGACCTGGCTATAATTTGTCGCTCAGAAAACATCTACAATATACAAACAAAATTACAGGAAGCCATAAATAGGCTGCACTGCTGGTCTTTATCCGTTGGCCTACAATTCTCCTCCGAAAAATCTAATTGCTTGCACTTTACTCGTAAAAGAAACACTCCTCCCTCTCCTGAACTCCGATTAGGAAACTCCATAATTCCCTACACAAACAATCACAGATTTTTGGGCATGATATTCGACCGCAGACTAACTTGGGAGTCACACATTTCCACTCTAAAATCAGCATCCACAAAAAGACTGAAAATATTAAAATATCTTAGTGGCACCTCCTGGGGTTCCGACAGGCACTCATTAATACAAATCTATCGAGCTATAATATGCTCCAAATTGGACTATGGTTGTTTTACTTATGGTTCTGCCCGACTCCAATTACTAAATAAAATTGATTCCATCCACCATGCTGGAATTCGTTTATCGACGGGAGCGTTTCGAACTAGTCCCATTCTTAGTTTATGCTGTGAATCAGGGATACCCCCACTATTGTTCAGAAGAAAAAAGTTAGCAGTTAATTATATCTCCAAAATCCTACCTTATTCCGAACACCCAGCACATAAATACATTTTTAAATCAAAATTCGCTAAATTATTTTTAAAAAAGCCAAACACAACACTTCCTTTTTCGGAAAGAGTAAAGTCAGCTATCAAATTCCTACAAGAAATACCAATATATAAACAAGAAGTTTATAACCCTCCATGGACAAACAAACTTCCTAAAACATTGCTTCAATTAACCAGACTTCCTAAAAATAATACCCCTCCTTCTGTATATAAATCTGAATTTCTCTGTCTCCTTCAAAACATACCAAAACCTTTCGAAATTTATACTGACGGATCTAAATCCGACTGCTCAACCGCATCATCTTTTGTTACCCATAACTCCACTCATAAAATAAAACTACACAAACTATGCAATATATTTACGGCCGAGCTCCATGCAATATCATCAGTACTCCACTTCTCCATGTCAATAGATCAAAGCATCATCGCCATAGTTACGGATTCGTTGAGCTCATTAAAAGGCATCAACAACATTTACCCCAAACATCCGATTATTCTAAAAATCCATTACTACCTCAATATATTAGAAAACATGGGAAAGTCGGTCTACTTCATCTGGATTCCGAGTCACACAGGGATTATTGGCAATGAACTAGCTGACATAGCAGCGAAACAAGCACTTATCCTCCCTGGCCGTGGCGTGGCTATTTTAACACCACAAGAAATGAGCCATCCCCTCAAAAATGAAATTCTACAAAATTGGCAAAATATGTGGAATGAAAGTCCACCAAACAAGTTAAAGGAAATTAAAAAATCAGTAAAGCCATGGATCACATCGAGTCATCAGAATCGTAGGGAGGAGGTAGCTATGACTAGATTAAGGATCGGCCATAGGAGGCTGACCCACTTACATCTGATAACGAAGCAGCCACCGCCAAGGTGCCAACATTGCAATGGCTCCCTAACTGTGAAACATATATTTCAAGAATGCGCTTTCTATCTCGCGAAATTAGCTAGAATAGGATTTTCAACTTACATTTCGGACACCCTCGGAAATGATATATCTAAAGCCAAAACAGTTCTTAATTTTTTAAAAGAAAATGATCTGCTTAACAATATCTAATTAATCTTCCAACAAAATAATACTTATATAACAAATTTTATCTTAATTCATTTAATATATTATAAAAATTAACATATTATAAAATATACAATATTTATTCTCTTAATCAATTTTCTCAGGGGTCCTGTGGGGCTGTGGCTGGGGGCGGGGGCTACCTGGGGTTGGGGCGGATCGGTCCCGCTTGGCGGGGAATGCGACACGGCTGCTTGGGCTAGTTTTGCTCCAAACCTCGTGGGGATGTGGACTTTTCCATATAGAATAAATGTAAATGGTTTTTATCTACATTCCACAAATGAGCTTTGTATATTAAAAAAAAAAAAAAAAAAAAAAAAAAAAAAAAAAAAAAAAAAAAATGTATATATATACAGATAAGCAAGCCGTGGCGTTTTTCCTTCTCGGCGGGTGCGACTTGTCTCTCCTCGGGCCGCGCCTCTATCCGCAGCACCCATTCCGGGCCAAATTATAATTAAAATTAATAAAAATTACGCAGGCATTGATGACCTTAGGGTTTTATGCCTATAAACCCAAACAAACTGTATTTTTATATACTTGCTGTTGTTTTGTTTTTTGGAGTTTAAAATTCTTATCTACTCCAACTAGGTCAGGAAGGACGGGTTATCCTACAGGTTACTAACCTATTCTAGCCAGGGTGAGGAGGTCAAGATTCATTCGTGGGTTCTCCATGAAATAAATTTTGACCCGCCCAGGTGTGATTTGAACCCATGACCTTCACTACCGAGCGAGCTGAAACCTTCGCCCCAATTCACTCCGTCATCAAGCCCCCTTTTACATACTTAGTTTAGCACTTCAAAATTCAAGTAACAGCACAATTCAATTACACAAAATATTTATATAACAATAATAATAATAAATAAATGAAATTATAAAACAAATAATTATAACAATTATTTAACAATGATAAAACATTTTTTAATATAAATTTAAGTAATGTATGTTTTCAAATAAAAATCAAATTAAGTTACTTTGGTAATTTCAGCTTGTTGTGCAGAAAGTTTCTCACGTTGGAAGTTAACCAGCCTTACAAGGTCACGATACTGTGCATTGTATACAACAGTTTCTTCCTTATTTCCATTGAAACTCTAAAAATTGTTATTAAAATAAATAATTCACAAATATATGGATAGATATTATGAGTAAATTTAATTGTTAATTACCCTGACAGATGAGTTGTTTTTGATATCAAGGGACATTTTTGGGTTTGTTGAATCAACTGGACTTGAATCTCTTCTATCTTTCTTCATCATCTAGAAAGATTTCATGTAAATAAATTAATATTAACCGATAAGACTTTTATCAAGAAAAAAAAAAGTAGATATTTAGAAAAAAAAACCCTCAATTTCTCCCTGACTGGGAAAAACAATAGATCATAGATAAGTCTATCTATAATCTGCTGCTTCTGATGAGGAAACTGTAATCAATTTTTTTTTTTTTTTTTTTTTCTCTTTATTTGTTCAATCCACACCTGTCACTTATCATGTGACAACAAGCAGATGTGATAAATTGTTGTAGACAAGATAATTTGCATGTCAGGCATGAGGGAGGGCAGCACCCAGCGATACTTACTCCTAACATGAACATGATATTTAATCAGTTTTAACGGAGTAGATCCCTCAACCAACTCCTTGTAGTCTCCTTTGGGTATTATCTGGCAAGCTTACGGAGGCCATTCGTATTAAATTATTGATATGTCCGTGAAGTTTGTCGTGAAGTCTTTTATATAAAGTCTGGATGTGATCTTGTACCATGGGTACAAGTTTTGTTATTGACATACTAGGGTGATTGTGTAATGAGTCTTAAAGTTTTTGACTGGAAAGTCTGTATTTTTTGGATGTGTTTTTTTAGCAGTTCCGTAAATTTGTGAGGCGAACGTCCATAGAGGTTTTAATAAGTAAGTATATGTATTTAGTCTTTGCGTCATTTTCAATTTAGATCGCTTATGTAGAATTCGATATAATAGTCAGTCTTTTGTTAAGGCTTAGATGTTTCTGTTTCACATGTGGGCCCCATGTCATCCTTCTGTCGAACATTAGTCCTAGGTATTGAACAGTGTCAGTCTGTTTAATTGGAACATTGTTAATGTAAACATTGAGGCAGGTATTATGTCGAAGTGCAAAAGTTATGTGCTGTGATTGTCATTATTTAGTTTAATTTTCCATTTGTTGAACCAGTCTTGTAACTGTTGTAAATAGCGTTGGAGAGTCAGTGAAGCCTGATTGATGTCTGAGTGTCTAGTCAGAATTGCAGTATCATCTGTATATGTTGCTATTATAGTGTTAGGGTAAGTGGGTATGTCGTGTGTGTAAACAATGTATAGCAGAGATGCAAGAATCGATCCCTGCAGTACTCCAGCCCTAATTGGTCGAACAGAAGAGGTATACGAACCTTGTCGAACAGAGAAAAATCTGTCGGAAAGGAAAGAGAGAAGGATAAGATAGTAAGTGGAAGGAAGGAATGATTTAAGTTTAAATAGTAGTCCATTGTGCCAAACTCTGTCGAATGCTTGAGCTACATCCAGGAATACCCCAGTAGCATATAATTTTTTCTCCAATGCAACTGAAATGTAGTCTGTGACTCTGTGAAGCTGGTGTATGGTTGAGTGTTGTGAACGAAATCCAAACTGGAGTTCAGGTAGTATGTCATTGTTTGTTAGTATGTCTAGAATTCGTCTAGACAGTAATTTTTCAAAAATTTCTGAGCAAATTGGAAGTAAACTGATGGGTCTGTACGAAGAAGGAGAGTTGGGGTCTTTATTTGGTTTTTGTATCATTAATACGTGTGAATAATAATCAAATTTTAAATCCGAGAAACACAACCAGAGCTAGAGTGTCAAAAAAAAAAAAAAAAAAAAAAAAAAAAAAAAAAAAAAAAAAAAAAAAAAAAAAAAAAAAAAAAAAAAAAAAAAAAAAAAAAAAAAAAAAGTTAAAAAATTATAGCAAAATGTTACTATTTTTCCTCCAAACCAATACAGTCCCTGAACAGTAGGTCCTAATGACAAATGTTATATAACAAACATATTTTCCATTGAATTACTGATAAGGAAACTCATCAAATTTTCAATCCGATCTACACCAACACAGCTAGAGAATGTACAAAAAAAACCCATCAATAAAAATATGTAGGCAAAGTTTAACTTCATTCAAACCAGTATAGATCCTAAACAGTAGGTACGTTGTTACATAACTTTTAATCTTACATATCATGAGGTATCACAAATTAGCCCATGACATTCTGAATTCATTTTTACTATCTATTTAGTACTATGATATAGAAACTAATTCTGATTTCCAAACTAATTTTAAACTAATAATTTTACTGATTTTAAACTAATAATCTGATTTCCTTTCCAATATCTTTTCCCTTTTAATCAACCTCTTATGTAGTTCCACCACATTTATTTATTTATTAGAACAATGTTACTATAATTAATTTATGATATTCTTATAGCCCTGAAGAAGATCAATACAATAAGCCATAATGTTAGAATAGATTTAAACAATATTTAATTTACTTTTTCATTTTTGACTGAATTCTTGATCACCATTGCCTAGATAATTGAATCAGTTATTTACATACACGTCTAATGATAGAGGAGTGAGAGGTATCTTGAATACTTTAAAATGACTCGGCAATTGTACAGCTTGGTTCACACGTTTCATATATTTTACAAGGCCTGTCCAATAATTACACATGTTTCTAGAGAAGCTTGGGAGGGAGTCTGCACAAGTGCACTTGCTCCTCTATTGGAGGGGGACCAGTGGAGAGTCGGTAAGCCTTAGAACGTCGAAGCCAAAAGCAGGCATCCTTAAAGTCAATGAATGGATGGTGAATTTTATTGCTGAGTTCCCATATCTTATCGAGGTTTAGCATTATAGAGTGTAGGTGATCTATTGTTGACAAGCTCTTTCTGAATCCACACTAATTAAGTCCCAGTTTCCTCTCAACATACGGTCATATTCTTTTGTATAGGACATCAGAGAATACCTGGTAGGTTTCTTCATGCTTAAATATCTTTTTTCCAGTTTAAGGATTATTGAAAATTTTCAGTCCATCTGTCGAGGATATCTACTTGTTAACATATGATATATTCTATGTTACAGTACTTCTACAATAAACAAAATTTAAAAGCATGAGTTAATAAATCACCTGCTGACTAGATTGATTTTGTTGGTGTTTCACCTGAAGTCTTTTAGCTGGACTAACTGATTTCTGTTGGGAAGGGGAAGGGCTTTCTGGTGGCGATGTTCCCCAGCCTCCTGACCTCTGAAGTATAAGCTGAACTTCACTACTATATTCGCCCCACTTTGACACAACCTAAAAATAAAAAAATCAGTTTATCAAGACCATAAAGTGATGATGAGATTAAATGTATTTGAACTTAATTCATTCAAATGCTATAGGAAAAGACAACTGTAAAAGTGATCTAAATATTATCACATCAATATGGAAATGGAAAAAACTTTTATTTCCAGCAAAGAGAAAAAAATAAAACAAATGGCTGTCTTAGATTGTAATGGCTTTTGGAAGGTTAAGAATACGCTGTTTTCACAAATAGAAACCAACAGCATAATTTGCATATTATAGTATATTAAAATTAATTGTTCTATCAATCAGTGATCAAAACTTACTTTTAATGGATGCTCCTGTGGCGCCAATAGCCTTTCATTATTTCTCCATCTTTCAATTAAAGTAAATCGTCCAGTTTTTCCTGTTGCATGGGCCAAAGCATAAACAACATCCTAATTATAGAAATTAAATAATGGATATTAATTCACATTGAACATTTGAGAAAATTATTTTAAAGATTTACATTGCATAAAAAATAAAACTGGTAAGCTAATTAAAGTAAAATTGGACAAAACATAACAGATATTTGGCCATGTCGCTTGAACGGATAAAACGGAGCTTGCTAAAAAGCAGCTAGAATGAAAGTTGGCATGTCCCAGAGGAAGACGAAATTGAGAATACAAGGGGCATTTTAATGGCACAAAATCCTAGAAATTTGAATGTCAGAGATTAGATGGTAACCACAGAGGATAGAGCCACCTGGGAAAGGCTTCTTCAGGAGGCTAGAACCTATGAAGGGTTGTAATGCTACATTAATATTACATAAGCTACTTAGATGTACTATTATAAATTACTTGTTAGTAAACAAATATCAATATTAGTGTGTCAATGTTTCTATGTGCATAGCAGTTTTTCTTTAGGGCTAAAATACATTAGTTGCTTTTATTTCAATTATCTTCCAATACCTCTTCATATTGCACCCCAGTGCAGTAATAATCAGATTTTAGATTATTATATGCCAATATTGACTTTTCTCCATTATTTAACAAAATTCATATTTATTACTATCAAAAATGTTCTGTAATAGTTTATACAATTTTTTTATGCCACTATTTCTTATTACACTCTAATAATTATTAATTTTATCAGGCATATCTGTCATGATAACTGTCATATTCTCATACTTCTGATATCCATTGGTAATTTAATTTAGTTCATTTTTGTTATTTATTATTTTTGTAGAAAATTCACTTGGAGGAACTCTAAATTGTTTTTATAATTGAAGTGGTTGCCCATAACTAGACCACCCTTTAAACAATTCAAACCAAATATAAATTATGAGTAATGGGTCCTAAAATAAAAACAGTTTGTTTTTATAATAATATAAACATAAGGCTGTTTTTAGGGATATTGAATAGAATTATGGCATCATTTGTTGGCATGAAAATCTGTAAGGCTGGTTTACTTTACTTAATGATTTAAACATTTTTTAAATACATTTTTGACAAAAAAAAATTATTAATGTTTACATTTATCACTCATTCTCCTATAAGACAGAAGTTTCTTTTGTGAAAGAACCATGAGGGTATCATTTTCTAACGAAAGACAAAAAATCATAGTTTCACGGTTTTTTTTTGGTTTACGGATACTACGGCTCATTGGACAAAATAAAAAATAAGTACTCATTTTTTTTGGAATAAAAAAAAAAAAATTGGCTATGACAGATAGCCCAGACGGTCATCTAGTAAAATATAATAGTCATATGTAATTATTAAGCACTAAGATGAATCATGATATTGAACTAACTGAAAAATGTTTAAGTTAAACCTATATATCTAGACAAGCATGTAATTGAAAATGAATAAGAATGGGAAAATTTAATTTGCAATAAAAAAGACTAATGCAGTTACTAGCAATCCTGTAATATAATCTTTAAGGATTTATTGCTGTATAAAAGCACTATTCATACAGTTGTTTAAATAAATCTTGCAGATTTCCTAAGTCTCTAATGAATGTAGAAATAAAAATAATTTTAGTATTACAAACTCACCTGACAAGTTGTATTCTCAGTAACACCACAAACTATACGCTGTATTCCTTCAACCCAAACTTTTAACTCCATTTCTCAGCTTATATTCAGCAATTGACAATGCCTTTTTTCAAAGGTCATTGCCGAACTTTAGTAGTATTATACAATAATATTGATTTCTGTTTCATCTAGAAGAAAATTCAATTATATAGTTTAAAGATATTAAAAGGGAACATCTTTTCGGAATGGATAATATGAGTTTCATGTTTATAAATACCATTCTTGGGCAAAATATAAAATAATGAATAAAAGACTGTTCTTGATCACTATATCAAAAATGTAGGTTATCTGTTATAAAATAGTAAATAAACATAATTTCAGAACTGATAATAAAGAACTTGACACCTCACTAACATTAAACAGCTACTGACAAATTACAAGTCCATATAAAAATCTATTTGTTTTGGAAAACCAATACGTTACTATGATAACAGCTGACTTCACTATAATTATACCTCTTAATACAGTTAACCTTAACTTCTTTGTAACATTCATTTGGACTATGCATAGCTTCCATTGCCAAAGAGTTTATAATTAATTCAAATGACAGAACCCAAATTTACAAAGATCAAGCGGTTTTTGTCTTGGACCTGTGCAAGAGAAGTGTACCTGCTCGATCAATAATTTCAACATTTCACGAATTCTTCATTTCAAGTTAATTAAAGTCTAATACTATCTCCTTAGACATTTGTTAAGTTATGACAAGTGGTTCAGCGGCGTGATCATAAGAACACACCGTAGACCAAGGAGAACCCTCACTATATTGGAAATAAAATATATCATATTTATCCCTCAAAGATATAGTTCTATTTGCTGCTGGTTAAAAAAAAAAAAAAAAAAAAAAAAAAAATTGGTACGAAGATGCTAAATGTTTGTTAATTTAATATAGTGCTTTTGGGTTATTGTACAAAAAATGGCAGAATTTCAAGTAGGATCAAGTGGAGGGAAATGTAACAAAATTTATTTTTATTTTGGAAAAAAAATTTTATTATATTGTCTTTTAATTATTTATCATAAAATCAACAGTTTTTAACTTTCTCATTAGGCTTGAAGTAATATTAAAATTATACTTATAAACTACTTATTTGTTTAATTGAAGAGCTAAGTTGAGTGACTGAGTGAATATATTTAAAGAGATGATGAGTGATCGGTGGGATCAGTCAAATAAAAACAATTTTAGGCAATGTTATTTTATTTTATTTGCCGACATTTCGACCAAATCTTTGAAGGCCATCATCAAGGTAGATAGAAAATTGGAAAACAAAAAAAATAAATAACATAAATTAACATGACATTCTGTCGTGAAATAAAGAGTTACATTCCTCGGTTTGAGTTATCTTTAGTTATGGTGTTTGAAAGCAGTCCCGGGTGCCAGACAAGGTCAAAAGCTTATCAACGTTGAGAAAGGCTCCCGTGCAGTACATTTCACGCTCCTATGCTGATTAGAAATTTATAATACAAAGTTTATATTTATCACAGTATCTTTTCTCGGAATGAGTACCAATCAGCTGAACGTTTTGTTTGTTTTTTCATCTTAGATAATGGAAATATTAGCTCAATATCATCTAGACCAACAGAAAGATTCCGTTCTTAAGGAAAATGAAAGACATTGACGATTGTTTAGGTAGAGAATTGAAGTCATATTCACCCTTCTTTAAATATTTTACAATAAAATGCTTTGTCTATTTTCCTGAAAACTCATAATCAAAGTCATATTTTTTTGGACGCTTCCTCCGCTGACATGCCCTTTAACGATACTAAACACCGTAATTCATGTTCTGAAATCAAAAACCTACAAAAGAGACGAGAGGCCGCCCGAAGACGTTTTCGACGGACTAGACTTCAGGACGACTACACTCTGTTTAAATCCCTTCGGAATCAGACACAAACTGCCATTCGAAAAGCTAAATCACAATATTTTCATGAAGCCCTCTCCAGTGCCTGTGATCCAAAATCAAAATGGAAAATTTTATCAAAACTTTCCTTTAGTAAATCCTCAAATGCTCCGCTTTCATACTCTTTTACTCCTAATGAAATGAATTCCTTTTTTGCTACCTCATCATCAAACTCCTCATCTCTTTCTGCCAGCTACGCTCCAAGCGGTCCTCCTTTTAACTTCTCCAATTTTTATTTTTCCTATATCACACCCTCAGACCTCATTGATGCCATTTTCCAATGTAAAACGCAAGCTATTGGACATGATGGTATTCCACTAAAATTAATCAAACTCTGCCTTCCTACTATCCTTCCAGTCCTCCTACATATATATAATTATTCTTTGCAAAATTCCACCTTTCCTTCATCCTGGAAGAAAGCTAAAATACAACCCTTACAAAAGAAATCAAACCCATCTTCACTTAATGATTTCCGTCCCATATCAATACTTTCCAATCTGTCCAAACCCCTTGAAAGACTAGTTCAATCACAAATCTCCAATTTCCTAGAAAACTCTCATCTCCTTAATCCGTTCCAATCTGGGTTCCGACCTGGTTATTCAACTCAGACAGCCTTAACAAAAATTACTAATGACATACATACTGCCCTTGACGAACGAAAAGTAACTGTCCTTATCCTTCTAGATTTTACCAAAGCCTTTGACACCCTAGACCATTCTATTCTCCTCACGAAACTAAAAGCCCTATCTTTTTCCTCAAGCTCTCTCCTCTGGTTTCATTCCTTCCTCTATAGTAGAACTCAAATAGTATCCATACCAAACCAGCCACTTTCCTCTTCCCTTTCATTGACATCAGGGGTAGCCCAATGTTCCTGTGTCTCTCCTACTCTTTTTTGTGCCTACATAAATGATCTACCAAATTCTATTCACCATTGTTCCTACCATCTATACGCGGATGATTTCCAGATATACCTATCCTTCCATCCCTCTGATTTAATTAAATCATTCTCCCTTATCCAAGAAGACCTTAATAGCATTTGCAAGTGGGCCTCTGATAACAAATTAAAATTAAATGTAGAAAAAACGCAGGCTATTATCATAGGTTCTAATACCCATCTGAGATCCCTTCCCCACCTCCCGATACTGTCTATGAACTCCCAACCTATTCAATTCCACCCCACAGTCAAAAACCTTGGTATTACCTTTGACCAAACCCTTTCATGGAAACCTCATATCTCCCAAATTTCTAGACGGGTTATATCCATCCTTAAGCTATTCCATTCTTCCCAGGACTCCCTTCCGAAACCTACTCGTCAACTCTTGGTTTCTTTCCTTATCCTACCCCATTTTGACTACAGCTGTGTTGCATATGGTGGCTGGACGGCGGAACTCGAGAGTAAACTAAGGAGACTAATGAACTGTTTCATTAGGTTTATCTTTAGGGTTCCAAAAGCCTCCCACACATCACATCTATATACAGAGTTAAAATGGCTTTATCCTTCATCCCGCATAAATTAGTTCCTAGCCTCCTTCCTCTACCAAACCATCAATTCTCGGAATCCCTCCTACATCTATAACATCTTCCAGTTCAGATCCTCGGTCTCCTCCCGCACTACAAGATCTCGCTCCTCTGACCTGTATACTTCTTCCCATAAGAGTACATCATTTGACCACTCCTTCATTTCCCGTGCTACTTCCTTGTGGAATTCACTACCCTGTAATATCCGTAATGCTCCATCTCTGTCCACATTTAAATCCCTTCTCTTTCAATACCTCCTTTCCCTCCAGAATGATACTGACTAGCAAAACTTCACTAAAAAAAAAAAAAAAAAAGAAGTGCATTCAGTAGATATAAATAGGTTTTTATTTTTTCTCCTGCAATTATTGGATTTTTGTAATTTTTTTTTCTATTTTTGTTCTTTATTTGTAAAATTGTAAATAGTTAACCAGATTGTTAATTTATTTTATTTCATCTTATGAAAGCTAGACTCATTGTATTTATTTATGTACATTATATTATTCTTAGGGGACATCGTCCCAGAATAAAGTTTATTTTCTATTCTATTCTATTCTATTCTATTCTATTCTATTCTTTCTCTCAACTGCTTTCCTCAAAAGTAGTTCCTTTTGGACCAGCCGCCCTCGTGCTTCTTTCGTCATTAGCATTGAGTTAACCAATTATAATCTTCCTTTACCAATTCTAAACCCTTTTCGATTTAACACACCTAGAAAAATAAATAATCAGAGGAGGCACAGTACACCACGCTACACTGTCCAAAACAAAAATTCTTCTAAATTGTAATGATTAGAAATTTCTATGAACTTTGTTTACTATTTAAACACCAGCTTATAAATTATTAGTTTTCAAACAAGAACAAAACTTTACCAGCTAAATTGTTTTCAATATTTTTACAAAAATATACATTTTAGCATTTATTCGTTCACACTGCAGTTTGATGTCCTATGACAACTGTATGTATCTGTATTTTAGACGTTTGATTGATTTTATTATTTTGAAAACATTAAAATATTTTTGATAATTTCATAAATAAACGCAGAAAAGAGTCTACTGGAATGGAGCTGATATGTAATGCTTAGAGAGAAAAAAAAAATACGAAGTTCAAAATTATTTCATTTTTAAATATAATATTCCAGAAGGAACAGAATAACCGACTGGCCATTGGGAAAAGCTGAGGGATTGTCTATTTACCTGACTACCACACCCTCCTCTTTCTTCCTATCACATCCCGTGGTAAATAATTCATCAATCCTAACTGAAATATGGCTACTTATGTAAGACTGCATAGAGAAACTGATCTTTCAATCGCTCATCGGTTAAGTTCAAAATATGTGAATAACATATATAATTAGCGGATATATATTATTCCAGATATAGTAATAATGAGTTGGAATGAAAACGCTGAGTCCTATAGAAATAGAGATCTATCTATCTATCAAATTCGGCACTACAACCCGCTAAGGAGTCATGGCCTCCGCCAACAGCAACCGCCATGCGTTTCTGTCTTGTGCTGCCGCCATCCAGTTTCTCACGCCCAGTCCCCTGGCATCCCTGTCCACACAGTCTCTCCATCTTAACTTGGGTCTTCCAAAGGGTCGGCTTCCATGCAGGATCTCTGTAAGAACTTTTCTCGGGATCTTATCCTCTGTCATCCTTGCAACATGACCCGCCCATCTAAGTCGCCCTACTTTAATGAATCAAACGACATCCGGCTCATTATACCTGTCGTAAACTTCTTTATTCTTTCGGCGCCGCCATTCCCCATCAACAAGAACTGAGCCATAATTTTGTCTGAGTATTTTTCTTTCGAATATAAGGAGAGCCAGCTCCTTTAGTTTTGTGGTTGTCCAGGTCTAAAACCCGTATGTCAGAACAGGTCGGATAAGCGTTTTATACAGAATTATTTTGCTACGCTGGGTCACTAAGTGGCTTCTCATGTGACATCTTAGCCCAAAGTAGCACTGGTTAGCAACCAATATTCTCTTTTTGATTTCTGTGCCCATTTGGTTATTACTTGTGACCAACGATCCCAGGTATGTGACCAACTGGGATACCTATTCGAACTTGTAACCACCGAATCGAATCATGACGCCTTCTTATACTGGGGTCTCCTGGGTTATCATGTATTTGGTTTTTTCCTCGTTAACAACCAAACCCATTTTCTTGGCTGCAGCTTCCAGTTCTAAAAAGTATTGGGCTACCACCTGCTGAGAGCGTCCAATTATGTCGATATCATCTGCGAATGCGAGGATCTGCACTATTTTATTCCATATTGTTCCTGTTGTTTGGATGCTGGTGTCTCGGACAGCTTTTTCCAGTGCAAGAAGAAACAGTTGGCATGCCAGAGCATCACCTTGTCTCACGCCTCTTTCTGATGTAAACTCTTCTGAGGTGCTGCCACGGATTTTCACGACACAGTTCACCTTTTCCATGGTTAGCTTTATGAGTCTTATAAGCTTTATCGGGATTCTGAACTGCATTAATGCTTCATGCAGCTTTTCATGGTTAATAGTGTACTAGGTAGTGGCCTAGTTCTCGCTCTGCAAACAAAAGAAGTCTCTGGAACAGTATGTTTGATAGAATTTTATAGGCACAAGGGAGTAAGAAATAGAGATTATTAAAAAAAAAAATGATATGTGTCACCTTATATATGGTATACTTTTATACTGAATCAAGCCTAAGCTGCATAAATCTTTCATCAACACTTTTTTTTTCTATCTTGGAGGCACTTAAATGGTAACTCCTGTTCTCTTTGAGTTTAATAATTCATCTATAGTTTAGAGAAGTTCGGTATTAACATAGTTTATTATTGATTATTTGTTTATTTGGGCTTAACGTCCTTATGTACTCCAACTAGGGCAGGAAGGACGGGTTATCCAACAGGTTACCAACATATTCTAGCCATGGTGAGAAAGTCAAGATTCATTTCATGGGTTCGCCACGAAATAAATTTTAACCCGCCCAGGTAGGATTCGAACCCACGACTTTTGATACCGAGCGAGCTGAGACCTTCGCCCCAACTCGCTTGGCCTTCGAGTCCCTAACACAGTTTATTATACATTTACTTTAAACGACAGAATTAGAAAATTGTTTTTAGAATCCTTGTATTACAACCAAACTATGTCTCCTTTGGTAAATTTGGTTTTAGAAACAGCTAACTAGTGTATGAAAATTGTTCTTATTTTAATAACAATTTTCTAAAATTAATCACCGAATTTATTTGTTCTGAGTTTTAATTTTATTGGACATGGAAGGATTCTATGACACATATCTTAAAGATTCCTTGAACTGAAAAAAATAAGGCCTCCATCGATTCTTAACATTTTATATTTCTTTAACAGATTTAATAAATACAAATTATAAATTTATATATTTTGCCGTAAATAATTCTATGATAGTGGCTAACATGAAAATATCTATTTACCTAAACGTGATACATCATAGGAAAGTTAACGTTGCAATTACCACCTTGCTTTGAAGAAAGTGGACACGTCGGTTTATAGTCAGGTTATGTAGCCGTGTTTACGTCTGTTGTTTATTAGGACTGTAAATTATTCTTTAATATGGTTTCTTTAATTAGCACCATAGATACTGGTCATGAAGATATTATTCATGATGCGGAAATAGATTACTACGGACTGCAGCTTGCTACTTGTTCATCTGATAATTCTGTCAAAATTTTTAGTGTTAAGAATGGCACACAGGCTTTAGTGGCAGAACTTAAAGGCCACTATGGACCAGTATGGCAAGTGTCCTGGGCACATCCGAAATTTGGTAATATTTTGGCTTCTTGTTCCTATGACAGGAAAGTTATAGTTTGGAAAGAAGGTGGTAAGGAGTGGTCTAAAGTTCATGAGTACAATAACCATGATGCGTCAGTGAATTCTGTTAGATTTGGTCCTCATGAATATGGACTTATTTTTGCATGTGGTAGTTCTGATGGTGCAATATCTATTGTGACATTGAACCCAAGCACTGGCCTTTGGGATCATCAAAAAATTCCAAATGCTCATGCTATAGGCTGTAATACAGTTAGTTGGGCACCTGCTGGATCTCTGCAATCTCAAGGAAAATGGGGCCAAAAGAAGCGAATTGTCTCTGGTGGTTGTGATACATTAATCAAAATATGGCAAGAAGAAGGAAATCATTGGGTAGAACAAATGAAATTAGATCTACATTCAGATTGGGTTAGAGATGTGGCCTGGGCACCCTCTATATGCTTACCCCGTAGCACTATTGCAAGCTGTTCACAGGACCGTAAAGTAATTATTTGGACGAGCACAAATAATACTCAGTGGGTACCAAAAATAATGAATACTTTCAATGATGTTATTTGGAATGTCAGCTGGTCTTTGACAGGTAACATTCTAGCTGTGTCTGGAGGTGATAACAAAGTTAGTTTGTGGAAAGAAAATACTGAAGGTAATTGGGTTTGTATTAGTGATGTGAACAAGATGCCAAACCAAACAAGTAATGAACAAAGAGCTTTATGAATTATTTGTTGATTTTATATAGTGATGGGATGGTTTGTTTAATGTATATTCCTTAAACTGCAATTAAAAATAGAGAATTAATTTTAATATTGATGTTTATTCTTTATTTGTATGTTGTTATATTATTATCTAATAAGAAATGTTTACATTTAAGTGTTGAAAAAATGTATTCTATTATCTGTACCTATATTATTCTGAATTTATTCAATCATTCTTTTTGTTTTGACATATTTTGTTCATGGTTGTTTATAACTAAAAAAAAAATCAATTAAAGTTAATTCTTACCAGTATGTATTTAAATTATTATAAATAAAGCGGATAAACATTTTTTTTTCTATATGGTACTGAGTTCTTCTTTATTTATTCCCGAATTAACATTGGGTACTTATTTCAGAATTAAATAGTTCAAGATAACATCTGCTGTAACCATAATTTACTACCTAGCATTGGCTGTTTATTCTCAATCAGTTGATAATAATGTCAGCTCAGAAAGCTAACACTGCAGTCTAGGTTACCTATAGGTGCTTGATAAGTTCGATCATGCATTTAATGGCATCATTTATCAATACTTTATTTAACAATCCTTTTAATTGGTTGATTCTGATACTTGTATAGAATATAAGCCAATAACACTAATTTGGTTCATTAATGCTTTTTAGTTCTGCCAGACTTAAACATCAGATTTTCAGGTATTTCCATTATTTGTAGGTTTACTTTCAATTTGAGAACATGAATTGTTGCATTCGGAACAATCATTTAAGGAAGTCAATCGTATAGCATAGCACCTCTATTTCTTACTCACATTGTTGGCATCCATTATTTTAAACATTGATATCTAAAATTTATTTTTACATATCTGTTGTAATATAAAAACTTATTTTAAAAGTCACAAAAATTGCACTTGTTAATAAATTGTATTATAATTTGTGCAATGTGAAGTTTTTTATCAAAAGATCAATGTTACTTAGCATATTCAGTAAAGGTAAATACAACTTGCAAAATATTATTATTAAATTAAAAATTAATTAGTTTTAAATAACCCCAAATTTAAATTTTAAAACAAACAAACTAGTATACATTATAAAAAAAAGATCACTTTACATACACAAAGTATGGAAGGATCAATACAATTAGAATTGCTGAATTATTTGCCACACGATTGTTAAACATTCATTATCTGTTCCTTAACTATATAAGAAATTCGAAACAACATTACTTTGATACACAGATAATATATATTAATTTTAAGCTGATTATTTAATTGACTAACCCACACCTGTTTCTACTACATCCCAGTATACTCTAGGACCTAATAGCTTTAGGAAGCCCTTCCGCTTTGCCTCCTATGTTTGATTTCTTGTCTTAACATTTTTAAAATTAATATATATATTTAATCTGTATATCATGCTGCAGATGTTTTGGCTTTGTTGTATGTTTATAGATCTGATGATGAATGTTTAACATTCGAAACTAGCCTTTGAACAGAAATATTCCAATTGAAGTGGCAAATAATTCATAATAATAATAATAATAATAAAAAGAAGTAAATATTTTAGTTTTCGGAGCTTGCCACGGTAGGGCCAATCCCAAAAAACCTCGAGAGAGCTGAAGCCATTACCTGATTTAGACTAAACCCTGAACACAACTACTTGCAAGCCCACTTGCACCGCATTGGTCTTACTGACAATGACACTTGCCCGCTATACCTCCTCGGATGCATGGACGGAGATCACCTATTCTTAAGAGGACATCATAAATCGTTATTGGGAGGCTCGTCGTCAGATGGCTGAACTATCACAGACAGGCGTTGGATAAGTAAATATAGTTTTCAGAAGCAAGTTTTAAATTTAGAAATGCTTTTCACTACTGTTAATACTAAGAATTTGAATGGTTTGTGTATTTTATTACTTTATTCACGTCTTTAATCAAAACCTAATGACTAGTTTGGTGTACATTATAATTTTAAAAAAAACGAACAAATTCAAGCTGTGAGGAAGACAAAGAAAACATATCTGATTCAATACTTAAAAATATATATTTGTGGTAACATATATAATATCATGAGTAATACTGATTTTATTATAACTTTTGAATTTATACTGTATTATGTCGGCTCGTGCTTTAAAAACCATACATTCAATTGTTTTGAAAAAATAAATAACAGCTACAGTTCATTATATCAGCATACAAATAATTACATACATATATGTAATATAGCCAAAACAATTTCAATGAATAAGAACAATGACAGAGGATATCATTGGGTTTATGCTGAACTTGTGAATTGGTAAAAACATAACTAATAAGGAGAATCGAAAAACAGTTTCTTATCTTTTGTAAATTAGAGTGGTGTGTTTTTAAGATTGGATAATTTAAAAAGAAAAAAAGAATGATAAATACATTTTAGATGGATAGTACGGCATCTCAAATCTGTGGCATTTCAGTTTTTGTATATTCACTACTTAAGCATAAATCCAAGGATATCACATCAATTTTTAGCTGAATAACAATACCTTCTAGAAACGTTTACAAAAGGAACCATTAGATTTAAATAATTTTGATCAAATTGTAATTAATGATTTAATTACAATTTGATCAATACAGTAATAAACAAGAATCTTAAGCATTGCTATAACTTTGATGGGAATTAGTAATCCATTTGTACAATAAATGCTTGTATTAGAATTAATTGTATCTACTAGTTATAGTCATATCTAACATCCAAAGGGACTCGATGGCCGATGGGATCTCAGCGCATTAAGCCCCATAAGAAAAATCTAACATCCAAATTGAAAGAAGGATCACTCACAATTGTCATCAGAAGTTATGTTAGTTAGACTACTGTTGTCCAAATAAATCTCAAGTATTAAACTAAAACTTTTAACATTTTGTAACATTAAATTGTAGATGTATCTAATCAAGTTGAATACCGGTTTTAAATCTACTACTTACACTTACTGTGTTGAATAGCTTTAATTATAGATGTGTGATATAGGTTCAATTAATCTCAATAATATATTTTATAAGTCTCAGCAACTTCAGATTAATAATTATGAGTTAATATTCATTTTTAAGATCTCTGTAATAGATCTTACTGAGCAAAGAATACTTTTATTAAACCAATCAAGTGAAGCCTCATTTTACAAAGAAAACATTCACATTCTCCTTTCATTTGATAATTGAATTATCAGATGTATGTTGCATATTTATTCAGTAAAAATAATAAAATAACTGAAATGTATAACTGTTAAGGAAAGAGGAAACATGGCTAGACACCTGTTAGACAAGAGCCAATGAGTCAATGGGGACTAAATAAACTTGTAGAACTTGTACAATAGGTCGCTATTCTGTATTGCGTTAAAAACCTAATTTAATTTAATTTTTCACTAGTAATGCGATCACTAATTAGAAGAAAGTATAATTATTTTATAAATTCATACAAAATTAATTAATTATAAAAATTAATGAAAAATAAATCACAGAAAGATAAAAACACAGCTAATTATTTTCAATTTCTATCACACAATTTTCATCTCCATTATTTGAATTCTCTTCTCGTAAAATGAAAAGATCATTTAACTTTCTAAGTGTAACATTTTCTTTAGCCCATTCTTCTTGACCACCAGTTTCTAATGAACTTAACATCCTTTCTTCAATGGTATTGTGGACAACAAATCGATGTACAAATGTAGGTCTGGAAAATAAAATAAATTATTTTAGTAAAATAAATCAAAGAGGTTTTTGTGACCTGTAAATAAAACTTTATTATTAAAAAAAAACCAAGATAATATCTGACATTTTAATAAATTATTGCAGTTCTGATTGTATCTTGAAATCAATATTTATCTTGGTCGGAAGCATTAGTTGAGATAGTGCATTGTAAAGAAATAATAAAACTTCCTAAAAATAAAATTCAACTATATCTAGTTTAGTAAACCTATAAAAACAGACGAGATTATGACTATGAAGTCATTCACAAAACATTTCAATCAAATCTAAAACCCTTCAAATACTAGAATGTATTTATTTATTTTTTAAAAATATCAATTTATTGAAATTTACAACTGTACAAATATATACATCAAGTAAATGAGCTGATAACGATTAAAATTACATGTCAAAACTTGAAAAGAACTACTCATCAGTAGCACTTCAATAAAAATTCTACACTAGAAGATTTCTAGACCATCTTCGTTTCAGATGCCTTGGAGGATTATCGGGAATGGAGTGGGAAACAAGTTGAGAAACTAATGGATTTGAGTGGCTATGGAGCTTACTATGAAAGGATAAGTATTTGGTTTTAGAATGTATTTAAAAATAAAAGATAAATAAGAATAATCAGCTACTTCATATTTATCAAATACTATTTTAATCATATGTACATATTTATTACTAACTTAGTTTGTCCAATCCTATGTATTCTTCCTACTGCTTGCAGTTCCTCAGCAGGATTCAGCACAGGCTCCACAAAGAAAAGATGAGTAGCTTCTGTCAAATTTAAACCTTTAGACCCAAGTTTCAAGGGTAAAAGAAGGACTGTTATTGAACCTGCCTGAAACATTAAGATTTTTTATTTTAGAAAACTGTTCCTAATAAAAAATATAATATGCTATATTCAATGAACAGGGATGATAATGTACCTAATCATACTAACAAACAAAAGTAAATAAATAAAACAAAGTAAAGAATTTAGAATAAAATAAATATCATTGCTGGTGATCCACTTTCTTGTTAGGCAACAATATAAGATCATTGTTGCCAACATGTCAATAACTGAGCATTAATTTGAAGTGACTATTTTTATTAGATTTGTATTCATAATGATCACAATTTTTGTAAATGGGAGGTATTAACTCTTAGGAAGCCTGGACTAGACAAGACCAAGAAATTAATAACACAAACCTTTACAACACAAAATAAAAAGAAAATAAATTATTAGGAAAAGGATTTGGTTGTAATTAACATCTACATCAGAGTTGGGCAAAATTTAATCATAGCTAAAACTTTGTCAAATTATCATTATATTTACCAACCACCTTTTGATCAGGTATAACAAAACTGCATTTCCCAAAAAATATAATAAGAAACAAAAAATAAAATGAGACTAATGTTTCAAAATCTTTAATGTATAATTCATTAAATGAATAAGGGCATCTTAATCCTAAAATGTTTTACATACCTTAAACTGTGAAAGAGAATTTTGAAATTTTTCTCCAGTTCCAAGGCGACGAAAAGATATATCATTTTGTATTAATGCATCTCGGATAACATCCAACACTTTCTCCCACTAGAATAAATACATAATTTATTTAGATATGGGTTCAACCAGGAATGATGGAGGAGGTGTAAATATTAAATGTAACACACAATATAAAAATTATTGTTGATGGGGTATTTGTTGACTGAGAAGTATTAAGTAAAGATGTAGGTAGTTGGGGTATGCAGTCATAGATACACAGCTATTAAAAATAAATTTTAATTTATAATGTCAACCTTTCGACTTGCATTGCAAGCCTTCATCAGGGTTTCAGCGAGAGTGACAATTGGAATCTGGTTCCAAATTTTAATATTTGGATGAAATTTTGTATTTAAGAGTTCTTTTGAATGCTGAATTAGAGTCTGATGTCATTTTTTTAAGTGAAAAAAATCTATAAAGGTAATTTGCTTGAAGATCTAACAATTTTTTTAGAAATAAATTAAGCTTAACCAAAATCTATGAAGCGACTGTATTTGTTGTTTAATTTGCACTAAAAAATAAAAATTTTAGTGCAAGAATCATATAATCTTATAATAAGAATGGATATAATTTTTTAAACTTGAGATGTATAAATTAGTTTAATGCTATTTCATTTCTTTTAGGCCCTTAGCTTTTAAGACCTATTAGTCAGAACGACAAAATACATGTCTAATATTTTTTGACCAGGAACCTCAAAAAAATTTGCTAACAAGATCTATGAGAAATTGAGTGTATCCTCCCTTCGTAAGTGAAGCCATCACAACATCTAAAATAAGCTCTCCATCCGTCCATCTGGTGTTTAAAGAGGGGAGTGACTTATCTGAGGCATGTTACTCCATTTCTTTTCTGTCTACACGAGGTATTTCTGAACAAACAAACTCCAAGATGTTCGTTAGTCAATAATAAGTCATGATTATAATATCTGAGAATTTAAATTCATTTTAGCAAGTTGTATACTTACAGTTTGGGCACTAATAGTCACTCCCTGAGCTATTGAACTCTCTCAGTGGTTGTTGAAAACTGATTTCAAGGCTATGTATCTTTGGTTTCTTAGTAGAGACTTATACTTATGGCATAATAATAGAAGAGGTTATAACACAAACTTAGTAGGAAAAGGCTCGATGGCCGAACTAGTTGGGAAGAAAGTCTCAGCATGCTCGATATAGGTCCGAATCTCGAGTTCGAATCCCACCTGGGTGAGATAAAATTTATTCTGTGGTGGACCCAC
This sequence comes from Euschistus heros, assembly GCA_003667255.2. Classification (NCBI taxonomy): domain Eukaryota; kingdom Metazoa; phylum Arthropoda; class Insecta; order Hemiptera; family Pentatomidae; genus Euschistus; species Euschistus heros. Next base: position 2,587,574 of record RCWM02000060.1, read on the forward strand.
AAAAAGAATCTTGATCTTCCCACTCTGATTAGAATAGGCTGGTAACCTGTAGGATAACCTGTCCTTCCTGCCCTAGTTGGAGTACATAAGGATGTTAAACCCCAATAAACAAACAAACAACTCTATAAAAACAATGCCTTGAACACGACGCAATTCTAGCTAAAGGAGGATCATGCAGTACTTAAAATTGTTTATTACAGTTGGAAATTTCTGTATAATTATCAAAAAATTAATTATTTAGTTGAGTCAAGGGTTTGTAAATATACTTTATAAAAACAGTTGAGGCTGTGATTTGACCGGAGGAGGACCTTGCAGTACTGAATTTTTTTTTTTTATTTATTTATTTATTTTTTTTTATTTATTTATTTTTTTTTTTAATTATTATTATTATTATTATGTAATAAGAAATTTCTGTATAATTTAAAATCAAATTAATTGTTCCGATGAATCTAGGGTGTATGCCTCATATTTCTAGTCCATTATAACTGAAAACATTAATTTTTTTTACAAACGAATTCTATTAAATAGCAGTGTATTTTTTGAGAATATACAAAATATTTGTAACGTTTAGTCTAGCACATAGGTATTTTTCTTCCATAAAATTTAATTAATTAAAAATATATATATTTAAAAAAAAAAACACTAATTTATCTTGAATTTATAAAAATATATTAAAAGCAAAATCATTCTAAAGGTATTCATTAAATTATCATATATTTAATATTGATACATTTTTCAACTTACAGTGGAAAAAATTAGAACTTTGACTGAGCTGTCTTCCTTTATAAGAGATAAGAGTTCAGATACAACAGCCGTAACTTTTGATGAATGCGAACCTTTCACCTCAACAGGTGATTCTTCATTATTCAAAGGTCTGGCCACAACATAAGACACATTCTCCTTTGGCGTTTTGATACGACATAAAGGACAATCAATCTCATTTCCTCCCATTTTCAGTAAAGTTGGAATGCATTCAAAGCAGTAGCAGTGACCACAGTGCAAAACTGACCACTACAAAAAAAAAAAAGCATGTACATAAAAAACTTTAATTCTAGTTTAAAACTAAAAATTAAATATTTAAGATGGCAGTTACAAAAAATTAATAGCTATAAGTGAAATAACCTAGGAAATCAATTAATTCAAGTTAAAAAAAAAGAATGAAGATATTACTTAATTTAGGTAATATTGAGCTGGTTCATAAAATTTAAAAAATGTACATCACATATTAATGCGTAAATAGATGGAAATGTAAGGCTTAATTTTCTCAATACTATTATATAAAAGGACAAGCCACTTTTCGTTTGTGTTACTAAACACGTAACTGCTGAGCCTATCTGTATCAATTTTTAACTACAACATCTTCATGGTTCAAGGAAGGTTTAGCAATAATATAATGTACACATTTTCAATTAAATTGTTGTTAAAAAGCAATAAATAAGTTTTGCACAGTGAAGTTTGAAAATTGACCGATAGGTGGCGAGTGGCATTCTGCAAGTGAGGTTACAATAACAGTGTTATATAGAGCTTAAAATTGATAAAACTTCCTTATTTCAATTAAATTGTTATTAGAAAAGCTTTTAATATTTGGTGCGAAATCAGGAACATAGAAGAGTTTAAAAATCGACCGATATAAAGCTAATAATATAGAAAATATTCTCTGTCCATCTGGATTATCAACTTAATCATTAAAATTAAAAATTAGATTTCCAATTATGTTTTATGTACTCTTCAACCACCCAATCAGTACAATGGTGCCAGATAAAAAATTTCAACTACACGCAGAAATATCATTGAGGCTATAATTCTTTCTGGAACAGCGACTTAAGAACTGGAATTTATTCCTAGAATCCTAAAAAAACCTACTAATCTACCATTTCAATTCAAATTATTAAAATCTCCAATTAAAGCTTATTTCGCTATTAACAAATTGCAAGACTAGACAAAAACGTTTTGGTGGATCTTCAAACTCCCTGTTAATAATCTGTATGGCTTTCTGGAACTGAACCCCTAACAATCAAATCTTTCTTATAACATTGGGAGAAAAAAAGTCGAAATATAGTTTATTCGGATGCTTTATGAATTCATTTTTTCCTTTTTGCATGCTTTCTACATTACGAGATTTTTATTGATAAATAAATAAACATCAATTATTAGTTAAAATAATCTAAGTTTTATACTTATGAGAGCGTGCGAAGCCGTGACGGGGATACTAGTTTCTTTATGTTAGGAAAAATTACAATTAATCATTTAAGGTTAATAATTAATAATGCTAATTTATCATATTCTTACATCATGTAAAAAATAAATAAAAACATTGGGAAAAAAATTCTTATACACGACAATACAAGGATACCTTTAGTTTGGGGACCATTGAATCTACTAATATACCAGGTATGCAAGTTTAAAATGTCGTTTATTTCTTAAAATATATACACAGTAATTTAAAAAAAAAGTATAATATATTTTATTCAAAGTACTGACCCTCGCTTTCTACACATTTTGTCCATCTCTCGGGCAATATATGGATACCATTCCAAAAGAATGCTTCATCTTTATTTGAAATCCATTCATCGAGCCATTTTCGTACGTTTTCGAAATTGTTGAAGTGTTGCTCCGCCAATGAGTGTCCCATCGATGAGAAGAGGTGATAATCAGAAGGCGCCAGGTCAGGTGAATACGGCGGGTGGGGTAGGAGTTCCCAACCAAGCGAAGAAGAAATCGTTTCCTTAGTCAATCTGGCTGAATGTGCAGGAGCGTTATCATGCTGAAGAATGACTTTGGCGTGCCTGTGAGCCCATTCTGGGCGTTTTTTGTTTTTCGATCAATGCGTGACTCAAATTGATCATTTGTTGTCGGTAGCGCCCGGTATTGACTGTTTCGCCGGGTTTGAGAAGCTCGTAGTAGACTACTCCCTTCTGATCCCACCACACACACAGCATTGTCTTCTTCCCAAAACGATCCGGTCTTGCACTCGATGTGGATGGTTGTCCTGGCGTTACCCATGATTTTTTTCTTTTGGGATTCTGAAAATAAATCCATTTTTCATCGCCAGTTACAACTCGATGCAAAAAAACCCTTTCTTTCGTGGCGTAAAAAGCAGCATTTCGCACACAGTTTTTCGTTTTTCCATCTGTCGTTCGTCCAATTCATGTGAAACCCATTTTCCAACCTTTTGAATCTTTCCCATAGCTCTTAGGCGATCGGAAATGGCTTGCCTAGTGACATTCAACTGTTCTGCCATCATTTGTTGGGTTTGGGTATTGTCTTCGTCTAATAAAGATTGCAATTCGAAGTCCTCAAACTTTTTTGGTCGATTTTCTCGTTTTTGATCAGTAACATCAAAATCACCACGTTTGAAACTTTGAAACCAACGTTCACATGTCCTGACGGTTGGAGCAACATCGCCATAAGTCTCAACAAGAATTCGATGACATTCAGATGCCTTTTTCTTTTGATTAAATAAGAAAATCATGACATGCCGCAAATGCTCTTTATTTGGCTTAAAATTAGACATTTTTAACACCAAAGAAAGGTATGATACGTCCACGTAAACGACTTAAAAACAACTGACTTTTGTAAACAAATGACTAACAAACAAAATAGCGTTTAGAGATAAGCAAATCCTTCAATAGGCTAAGAGCGCATTCTATTGGAATTAAAACGACATTTTAAACTTGCATACCTGGTAGTCATAGATGCTCAAGAAATCAGCGTACAACATAATGAACATGGTATATGCCTTATATTCTTATAACGTAAGCATAACAGATATAAATGGTAGATATAACCTAACAATTGAAACCAATCATAAATTTTCTTTCTGAAATATAATCCATTAGTTTTGTTAACTCATTTTTCGCCAGATTTAACTTTTTACGATATGCCTAGTTGTAGAAGGATGGAAATATATCTATTTGATGAGTATAATAAATAAAACATTTAAAAGTTACCTTTTCTTTAAGAGATTCTTTGCAAACTGGGCATGGATCCAATTCTGTTCCACCTGATTTCTGTAAATTCTGTAGATAAAACAGAGTACCACTTGTACGTTTCAAAGCTGCTTCAGCTTCAATACTCTCTTGTTGCAATTTCACAAGCATCAAGGGAAGCTGTAATTTATAAATTATTTAAAGTTAAAATTGATAAATATACACACTAATAAAGATAAAAAGTATTTTGGATGTGTCTAAAATGAAAAAAAAATTATAAAAGTAAAATATTTTTATGGAAACAGTAATAAATCACCATAGAACATTATCAGTATTTTAAAGTCAAACCACTGAGTGATTTCTAGTTGAAAATTTATTTTAGCACTAAATTAATAGTCTGAAAATATTAATCTGGTTGACTGTAGAAGTTAGGATTGAACGATTTGAGGTGGAATTAATAATGATGGGTTGAAGTGATCAAGGGACATGGAACTTGTAAGTTCCTAAAATGGGGGACCTTTCAAAATAATTGTTAAAATATTTTTCTTATTGGCTTTTGATTTTGCTGACATATTAAGGCCATTGTCACTGAATACATTCAATATTAACTAAAACAGAATTTAAATACAAAAGAATTTTACTAAGCAGCAAATATTTGAATTTCTCTATGTGCGTAACTTTTTCGTGAGGGAGTGTATAGCAAACAAAGTGGTATTAAATACCTCATGAGCATCCACAATAAAAATATCAGTTTTCTTTTTTTGTTTATTATTTAATTCATCTTCATAAACGGGCAATCTTAATCTCAATTTAGCCATAGCTAATTCATCAGTACCATAGACCTGTAATGAAATAAAGTAAATAAAATAAAAGATAATTAAGGCAAATCAACTGTGAAGCAAGATAACTGATTAATATAATTTTTTTTTTTTTTTTTTTTTTTTCAGATAACATGATTTTAATGAAACATTACTTACCACTTATATTATTATCAATCTAACAAATATAACTTTTTAAAAACAAAATACCACTGATTTTCATCATTGCTTAAATAATAGAGATTCTATTACTTCTTTTAATCTAAATGACTTTATAGAGATATGTAAAGAATATAGAATATTAATTACAATTTCTAATAGCTATAAAATTATATCACACCTGATCTGACATATTTCGCCAAAGTGCTCTCATCCACTTAAACTCTTTTCTAACTGTTTCAAGTAATACTAAATGTCTACTACCATCTTCAGCTAATTCAGAAGAGATACGTTTTGCTTGATTAGCAATCACTAAAAAAAAAAAAAAAAAAAAAAAAAAATTAAGATAAGCTTTGATAAAATTTCAATTCAAAATAAATTTATAAACATTTCTACAGAACTAAAAGCAGAAACTCGACAATTATTTTAGGACAATTTTCTTAAATTGAAACAAAAGGTTAAAAAAAAATAAACTTAATGCCGGCAGTACATTCTTGTCTAGGCACTTGTCAACAAGATCAATCGTCAAGACGACAGAGAGGTGTGCACAGTAGTGGTGCAATTACACCTTGAGTACAGACACTCAAGTACACCCTTGTGTCTCGGGTCCTTTGAGTTGTGACTAGAGAACAACTTTTTTCAGAGCCGAGACAAGCCGAGGCTAGACAAAAGAGGACGATCCAATACACTCTCATGTTCACCTTGCCCTCTCCTTGCCTGGGGGAGAGTATACTACCGCCATAAGAATATTTTGCATCTAGTGATTGATCAGTAGAGTAAAATTATTTTTTTTAGGAAATAATACTATCATCCCTCTCTAACAAAAAGCAGTTAAATAACTTACCATGAAGCATTCTTTCATGTGGTGTAGGTTTCCAACTGCCTTCTTTAGAGGATTTAAATAATTTTGTTTCTTTGAGCTTTTTTCCTTCACCTTCTTCTTCATTCGCCGACTCCTCTTCTTCACTGTCTTCTTCTAATTTTATATTGTTCTTATTTACTGAAAATATGTGTGCTTCATACTTTTTCAATAGAAGTTCAGTTTGACAAATAGGACAACGCTGCCTATTAATAAAACGAATAAAAATTAAAATATAGAAAGAAATTCAATAGATTATAACTTCCCAATAAAAAGTAATAAAATTATAACTTATGAAGGGTATTGGGTTCAGTGCTTAGGCAAGGCTGTACTATTATTGGGCTAACACTTGCGAAAGGAGAAGATTAGGCCGAGATCAGGCTCAACTGCCAGGTTTTCCCTCAATGAAGGGTACCCACTTTATAGAGGCTACTTAGTAAGAGAAATTCACTACATTTATAAACAAATGGTTGAATTTTCTTTTGGAAATCAAGTGAGTAATATAATTACATACAAATATATTGAATCATTTATCAAACCTACTTACAAAATAAAATAGTTTGTTTTTTTTTGTTTAAATGACCTAACAAAATTAAATTAAATGTCCTAATGCACTCCAACTAGGACAGGAAGGACAGGTCATCCTACAGTTTACCAACCTATTCTAGCCAGGGTGGGAAGGTATAGATTTATTTCTTGGATCCACCATGAAATAAATTTTAACCTGCCCAGGTGAGATTCGAACCCATGACCTTTAATACCTAGCACACTGAGACCCTCGCCCCAACTCGCTAGGCCTTTGAGTCCCCACAAATAAAATTAAAATTTATTATAAATGAATATATAATAAATTCATATAACAGCTTCATTAAACATAACATTAATAAACAAAATATTTATTATGATAGTTGAGCCTACCATTTAGACAGAGATATTCATATACTTATTAATATTTAGGAAATGAGATTTTTCAGTAGCAATGAAATGAAATTTAAACTTTATTCTAGGTCATATTGTCCCTTCAGAATAATTCATTAATTACTGGTACAATTATCTGAATGCATTAATACATAAATAATTATTGCATAAATTATAGAGAAAAAAAAAACACTTTGAACAATGAAAAGATTAAATCCATAAACCTATATAAACACCATTAACATATTTGTGGAAGATCGATTATCTCTGTGGTAGGAAAACAAAATGATGTTCAAAAGAAGCTTAACAAAAAGGGATGGGAAGAAGGAATGCTAATAGATTTTACAAAGGAAGCAATCCTATGGGAGGGGGTATACAGATTGAAAGGTTGGGATTTTAAATTCAGGAGGTGGATGAAAGAACGTAGAGTAAGTAGGTCAAAAATATAAGAAAGTGTTTTAGTTTTTTAATGTTTGGAATAGAAAAGCATCAAGGAAGTATCTTCAGTAATCAGGAAAAAGCCACCATAGCTCAGAGCAGCAACAATCAGAACCACCTGAGGAACCTAAAGATGATGCTACCATGGACGAAATGACAGACAGGTGAAAAACAAGCATATTGGAAGAAATATGCAATATATTATATAACTATTCCCCCTATAAAACCCTTGATCGTAATTAAAAATTTCTGAACACATACCTGGTGGGTTCATTAAAATTCTATAAAAATGATTTATCACTTCACTCTTTTAGTATATTAACAAGGGGAGGACACACTCACTCTCTCACAGATCTTGTTGGCAATTTTTTTGGAGGTTCCTTGTCAAAAAATATTAGACACATATTTTGTCGTTCCGACCAATGGGCCCTAGGAGCCGAGAAAAAAAATTAAAATAGTATTAAACTAATTTATTTTTTATCTTGAGTTAAAAAATAATATCGACATGATTCTTGCACCAAGATTTTTAGTTTTGATTGCGGATTTAAGGAAAAATACAGTCGCTCCATAGATTTTGGTTGAGGTTAATTAAATTCTAAAAAAATGATTAGTTTTTTAAGCAAACTACCTCTATAGATTTTTTTTACACAAAAATTACGTCAAATTCTAATTCAGCACCCTCAAAAACATTAAAAAACGCTTATTTAACAAAATCAAAAAATATCATTTTTTTTCACCCTCTTCGAGGAAAATGAAATTTTTAAACCGATTATTGGTTACATACCTTTAAATCGCCATTACTTTGTCACGCAATTCACTGGTTGGTATCGCTGGAAAGAGGAGAATCTCAACTTTCTTTTGATGTATATACATGTAAAATTCGATGAACAAAAATCTATTAAAAAAATTGGAAAATCCGAAAATCATTTTGATTTTTAACATGAGTTTGAAACCTGATAGGCTGATGAAACCAAATACATTTCATGCGTATTACCACCCTATATTTTGTGTAAAAAAATAAAGTTGATACATTAAACCGTCTAAGCGTAATTAATGCTTTAATCAATTTAAATAAAAGTTGTCTTCCATTTATTTGGTCAGGCAAATTTTGAAGCTTACGAATGTTTATTTTTCTATTTGGATGAAATTTCGTATTCAAGGGTTCTTTGGAATGCTGAATTAGAATCTGATGTCGGTTCTTTGGGAAAAAATATATTGAATGCATTTCACTAGAAACATTTTAGCTTTTAAACTGTAAAATGTGATAGACAATTTTTTTAGCCCTATTATTCCATTTCAGCACCCTCAAAACTCAAGAAACGTATGTATATGTATAGATACCAATCAAACAAAATATATATATATATATATATATATATATATATATATATATATATATATATATATATATATATATATATTAAATTATGAAATAATTCTTGATTATTAAATATTTTTTAAATATATTTTTTATTTTTTGAAGAGAAAAGATTTGACCCCGGTTGGGATTCGAACCCAAGTCTCCACCTCTCTAGCGTGGTGCCTTATCCACTAGGCCACCGAGCTCGTATCCGAACCAGGGAAATCTTCTCTCTTCACTGATCCATACCCCCGGGCACTCGCAATTGCGATGTACAATTCGGGGATGAATGCTCAATTTGAACATTACTTTAAACGGATCTATTGACGAGCTGTCATATATATATTAAATTATGAAATAATTCTTGATTATTAAATATTTTTTAAATATATTTTTTATTTTTTGAAGAGAAAAGATTTGACCCCGGTTAGGATTCGAACCCAAGTCTCCACCTGTCTAGCGTGGTGCCTTATCCACTAGGCCACCGAGCTCGTATCCGAACCAGGGAAATCTTCTCTCTTCACTGATCCATACCCCCGGGCACTCGCAATTGCGATGTACAATTCGGGGATGAATGTTCAATTTGAACATTACTTTAATTGGATCTATTGACGAGCTGTCATATATATATTAAATTATGAAATAATTCTTGATTATTAAATATTTTTTAAATATATTTTTTTTTTTTTGAAGAGAAAAGATTTGACCCCGGTTGGGATTCGAACCCAAGTCTCCACCTGTCTAGCGTGGTGCCTTATCCACTAGGCCACCGAGCTCGTATCCGAACCAGGGAAATCTTCTCTCTTCACTGATCCATACCCCCGGGCACTCGCAATTGCGATGTACAATTCGGGGATGAATGTTCAATTTGAACATTACTTTAATTGGATCTATTGACGAGCTGTCATATATTTTTTAAATATATTTTTTATTTTTTGAAGAGAAAAGATTTGACCCCGGTTGGGATTCGAAACCCAAGTCTCCACCTCTCTAGTGTGGTGCCTTATCCACTAGACCACCGAGCTCGTATGCGAACCAGGGAAATCTTCTCTCTTCACTGAAATGAGCATTCATCCCCGAATTGTACATCGCCATTGCGAGTGCCCGGGGGTATGGATCAGTGAAGAGAAAAGATTTCCCTGGTTCGGATACGAGCCCGGTGGCCTAGTGGATAAGGCGCCACGCTAGAGAGGTGGAGACTTGGGTTCGAATCCCAACTGGGGTCAAATCTTTTCTCTTCAAAAATAAAAAATATATTTAAAAAAATATTTATTAAAAAAGAATCATTCATAATTTAATATATATATATAGGACAGCTCGTCAATAGATCCGTTTAAAGTAATGTTCAAATTGAGCATTCATCCCCATTGTGTACATCGCAATTGCGAGTGCCCGGGGGTATGGATCAGTGAAGAGAGAAGATTTCCCTGGTTCGGATACGAGCTCGGTGGCCTAGTGGATAAGGTACCACGCTAGAGAGGTGGAGACTTGGGTTCGAATCCCAACCGGGGTCAAATCTTTTCTCTTCAAAAAATAAAAAATATATTTAAAAAATATTTAATAATCAAGAATTATTTCATAATTTAATATATATATGACAGCTCGTCAATAGATCCGTTTAAAGTAATGTTCAAATTGAGCATTCATCCCCGAATTGTACATCGCAATTGCGAGTGCCCGGGGGTATGGATCAGTGAAGAGAGAAGATTTCCCTGGTTCGGATACGAGCTCGGTGGCCTAGTGGATAAGGCACCACGCTAGAGAGGTGGAGACTTGGGTTCGAATCCCAACCGGGGTCAAATCTTTTCTCTTCAAAAAATAAAAAATATATTTAAAAAATATTTAATAATCAAGAATTATTTCATAATTTAATATATATATGACAGCTCGTCAATAGATCCGTTTAAAGTAATGTTCAAATTGAGCATTCATCCCCGAATTGTACATCGCAATTGCGAGTGCCCGGGGTATGGATCAGTGAAGAGAGAAGATTTCCCTGGTTCGGATACGAGCTCGGTGGCCTAGTGGATAAGGCACCACGCTAGAGAGGTGGAGACTTGGGTTCGAATCCCAACCGGGGTCAAATCTTTTCTCTTCAAAAAATAAAAAATATATTTAAAAAATATTTAATAATCAAGAATTATTTCATATTTTAATATATATATATATATATATATATATATATATATATATATATATATATATATATATTTGTTTGATTGGTATCTACACATATACATACGTTTCTTGAGTTTTGAGGGTGCTGAAATGGAATAATAGGGCTTAAAAAAATTGTCTATCACATTTTACAGTTTAAAGTGAAGTACATTAAATATATTTTTTTCACAAGAACTAACATCGGATTCGAATTCAGCATTCATAAGAACCCTTAAATACAAAATTTCATTCAAATAGAAAAATAAAAATTTGTAAGCTTCAAAATTTGCCTGACCAAATGGAAGACAACTTTTATTTAAATTGACAAAAACATGAATTACGTTTAGATGGTTAAACGTATCAACTTTATTTTTTTACATGAAATATAGGGTGGTATTACGCTTGAAATGACTTTGGTTTCATCATCCTTCTGGTTTCAAACTCAAGCTAAAAATCAAAATGTTTTTTGGATTTCCAATTTTTTTAATAGGTTTATGTTCATGGAATTTTACATTTATATACATTAAAAGAAAGCTGAGGCTTTCCTCTCTCCAGTGATACCAACAAGTGAATTGCGTGACAAAGTAATGGCGATTTAAAGGTATGCAATCAATAATCGGTTTAAAAATTTCATTTTCCTCGAAGGGAGTGAAAAAAATGATATTTTTTGATTTTATTGAATAAGCGTTTTATAATGTTTTTGAGGGTGCTGAATTAGAATCTGACGTCAATTTTTGTGTAAAAAAATCTATAGAGGTAGTTTGCTTGAAAAACTAATCATTTTTTTAGAATTTAATTAACCTCAACCAAAATCTATGGAGCGACTGTATTTTTCCTTAAATCCGCAATCAAAACTAAAAATCTTGGTGCAAGAATCATGTCGATATTATTTTTTAAACTCAAGATAAAAAATAAACTAGTTTAATGCTATTTTATTTTTTTTCTCGGCTCCTAGGGCCCATTGGTCGGAACGGCAAAATACGTGTCTAATATTTTTTGACCAGGAACCTCCAAAAAAATTGTCAACAAGATCTATGAGAGACTGAGTCTGTCCACCCCTTGTAAGTCAAACAAATAAAAAAAAATAGACTAAGATGCTAACTCACATTCCTTTTCTTCGCTTTTTTTGATTAAGGTGACAAATAGTAGCCTGATCAAATAATAGTGATTTAGGAAGAATTTGAAGATGGCGAAGTGAATCTAATGTTTCGATCCTTAATTCATCTGCTGTTGCAATCCATACAGCAAATTCTCTATGTACTGCATGCAAACCAGTTAACCTATTATATAAATTAATAGTTCATAATAGAAAATATATATTTTTAAAAAAAGTAAAATAATAAAGATGAGTACAGTTTTTTTTTTTTTTTTTTTTTTTTTTTTTTTTTTTTTTTTTTTTTTTTTTTTTCAATTTTTAATACATGCAAAACATTAAAAAAAAAAATTTTTTTTTTAAATATGTCACACAATTAAAAAAGATTTCAACTTACAAATAAGTATTTTGATCATTGCCTACCAATAGGTATAAATCAAGTGAGAAGTATTGTAAGAATTAATTCACTCAGAGGCATTACATGGTTTAATTAAATTTACCAATTTCGGTAAATGCGATTCCTAACTTTTTCAAGAATGTTTCTAGAAAATCCCAACTATCAATATTTAATACTCTTGCAATCATCATCCAAACAAATAAATCAATTCATACTTTTCTTCTTAACACAGGTAACTAATTTATAATATCTTTAATTACATGCTATTTGATATGTCAAGTGAAAGAAAGACACCTTGTAACTGATTAAATTTTATAATTAAAATGTGTTAGTAGAGCTGTGACAAAATTTTATCTTTAGCTTCGCCCAATTAATCAAAACTTAAGGTAAGGGGGAATAAAATAAAAATTAAAAAAGTCACAATTATAGCACAATATTTCTATAATGAGTAAATATAACAAAAGAGGAAGTTGTTGGTTTAAATTGTAGAATAAAACAAGGAAACCTAATAAATGCATTTCAAAGAATTATTATTGATGTCATTTTAAATTTGTTTCTTTTTCAAATTTGAAACAAATCCATTTAAAAATTGATTAAGCTGTTAAAAGTTAATCAAGCGTGATAAATGTTAATTTAATAATAAAAAATATTTAATATAATGGAAGCAATAAATGTTTTGAAAAATTAATTGGAATCTAAACATAGATTACAGTGTTCATTTTTATTTTTCCAAAGAAAATATAGCACCATAATTCAATCTTTGATATATATCAGTGAGGTTTTTCTTTTTAATCAGATTCAATGCTCTGTTGAAAGATTTTAATAGGCTTCAAGGGCTTAGTTTAACATTTCAATGCCCGTTACAACATTGTAATTTTTTACATATAAAGAAGTTCGAATTAGAAATTAATTCATAAAAATAAAAACTATGAAGAGAGAATTTCAATTTGAAAAGTTAAGCACAATAGTAAATTTTAGGATTGAATCGGTGAGTACAGAAACAACATAAGTCTGGATTTTCAAATTTATCATGAGAGAGAAAAAAGTATATAACTACTCAAAATTTTTGAATAATTAAACATTTTTTTTTCCAGAAAAGACAACAAATTTTCACATTTTTTTTTCACTAAGTTGTTTCTGCATTCACCGATTCAATTAACGATGACTTTTTCCCAACATTCACAAATTTACTGTGAATTCCCAACTTTTTTCTGACAACACAAAATCCCCGAATTTTCCGAGCGGTAGATACTGTGCATTAGCAAACATCACAAAAATAGAAACATTGACTTCATATAAATATTTAAATCACAAAATTATTAAATTAGAATTACAGTTTTTAAATTAGATAAAATAGATAATAATTATGAAGGACAGTAAACACCTGATTATTAATGTCATTGAGTGGTGTGGCAATACAAGCTATTTCCATAGATAATTTGAAAATTGTCTAAAAAAAGACATAAATCAACATAATTTTTTTTGGATAATTTTTATTTATCCTAAAAGGCATAAAAATAAAATTATGATGTAGTTAACACTATATATACTTATTTGTTTTTATTTACAGCATTTTATGTTTCTTGGTAATGTTTTATTATAGACATGACTGCATAACATATTTAACTGTTGAGAATAGAAATTTAAAAATCTGCTAAAGGTTTCATTTTTTTTAGGGAGAAGTCAGATAATTCAAAAATACATTACAATAATAGCAGATAGTTTACTATGGTTTATGAAATTACCTAGGATAAAATACATGTTTCCTTAAGAAAATAGTATTTAGTGCCTATGATTTGTTTTGATTGACAATGAAAGTTGTAAAATCTCTCATGTAGTTTTTCAAAAAACTTTCAAGCCTTACCAATCCTATAAGACTTCGAAATTTGTAAGTTATCACATATTTAAAAAAAAAAAAAATCTATTTAAGATAAAATGTACAGGAAATTTCCCAATAACATCCCATCATTTCTTAGAATTTCCTAGGTAAATAAGAAGCCTAGATTGTTCTATTAGGGTTAAAAAAAGTTTTATACTAAATGTCCTTATTTAGATTTCCTATTATCGACCTTGTTTCGATGATTTGGTGATTCTTAAATTGAGTTGATTGTATACAAATTAACATAATATTACAATTATGCAAGTGTTTACTCCTCAGAAGTAAAATTACTTAAACATTCTTTTTAACATATCTTTAGAACAAAAGTATAAAACAGATTGATAATTTATTATTATTGATAATTGTCATAAGTCAAATAACACAAACATATAAGATGAAAAATACATTACTTGGAGGTAATTGATTGTTGTCCTGGAACATCATTATCATCTAAATAGGTTTTGATTTTGTTTAGGAGATCTTCATCATTAGATTCATTATTTATAACTTCTTCCCACCAAGATGTTAGACTTAGAGTATTCCCTCGACATAAATGAGCAATAGTTGCACTCAGTTTATTAAGATTTTCTAAAGTTGCTGTAAACTAAATAATGGTGAACATAACATATATTTTCAAAACAACTTAATCTATTAAATAATTAACTGATTTTTTTTTTTTCAATGATCAGTCAGATTGAAATAAAAGAAATCATGGAACAAGAGGATTTGTTTCTATCATTGTGACAGCCATTTCAACTAAAACATATATCTTCCTATCTTCCAGGCTAGAACAGAACTAGTGTGCCAATCAGGATCATACAATCCAACAGTGTTTGCTGAAGTTGCAAATATGTCCTATATAGTTTGGCTGAAACGAAATTATGGGTCACAGTAAACAAAACAAAAACACTTTGTTTTTAATTTAAATGGGCTGATCTATGATAAAAAAAAATACTACTTGAAACTTCCTTCAACAGTCAAGCACCCACCACATTTAATTTTATAAAATGACAGATGAGGTTTTTCATTCATACTACATAACTAAAGGTAATAAACAAACTTGAATACCTTTTTCTCATAATTTTCAAGATAGTTCTTTTCCAATTCTTGAGCTTCTTCTTTAAGTTTACTGTCACGGAGTGTTGGAGGTATACCAGTTCCATGATTGTCTAATACTTCAGTCAAATTACATAAACAATGAATCATCTATTTAACAAAAAAAAAAGTAATTAGTTATTTAAATAAAAACCTAACCACAGAGGACAGAAAAGAAAAATCTTTTCCTATTGATGAGGTAATTATAGACAGTGAAAATAATGATTATGAAGGTTAAGACTGATTTCATTATAAATACATTTTTATAAGTAAACCAGAAAAAAGGTTAGAAGATGTAGGTAGTTAGGGTGTGCAGTCATTGAAACACAATTGAAATATAAACTTTTATTTATTGTGTTGATGTTTCCGCATAAAGGAAAGCTTCAGAAATCTGCTTAATGATGTGATAGAGATTGAGGAAAAAACCAGCAAAATTTTGTTTTAAGTACCCAAAAACAAATAACAGACAATACACCCTTAATTTTAGATTAAGAATCAATGAGTCAAATACTACTAAATTAACTAATGAACATCATGTAATCATAGCAAAAGTATAAAAAAAAAATAACTCCCTAGTTTTATGGGAGCTTTTTATACAATTTTTAGGGAATTTATAGGATGGAAAGCTAAGATCATGCTTGTGTCCTGTTGTTAATAAACTGTTAGATCAGTAGCATAATGAGTGATTACTGTTTTCAACAATCTTATAGTATCATTTCATTCAAAGTAAGTTAAAAAAGAAATCAATGGTTATTAAATAATAAGAACTTCATTTTTCAATATTATTAAACAGATAGTAAATCAACAAGCCCAATCATTAGAAGGATAGAAAATAGAGGAAAAATAGTTATAGAGATGGTAAATGTAGATCAAACTATAACTTCCAGTGTGATTCCACGGTATGACATATTTCACACCAGATAGCCATTTCATAGCGATTTCACATCTGTGCCACGGTCCAAATCAAATAAAATTCAACTATATCGGTATATTTATCAATTTCGTAATAATATTCACCTTTTTTAAGAAAACTTTTAACTTTGATCTTAAATAGACAAGAATTTATAGACCTCCATTGAACATTTTATACAGCATGGCCATGATTATACATTACTACAGAATTTGCTTTTTCTATTTAAGGAGCAGACATTAAACCTGCATCAGGAGGGGAGCCAACACGAGATTAATTTTAAATAGCAAGATAGGGCATGGTATCATATTACACAAGTTTAAATTCTCAGAAATTATTGGTAAAGCCCTGATTCACAAACAATATATTTTAATACCTAAAAAGAAATAACGTGATGAAGGTACCTGCAATGAATCTACTTTTATGATGTTTTTGTATTCAGAACTCAACTGCAAAACACGTCTGTAATTTTCAACAGCTGAAGACCAATTACAATCAATAATATTAATAGCAGCGATACCATGTAATGCTGAAACAAATTGACGAAGAGCAACATCAGCATCAAGACGAGCTTTGGAAACCATATGTACCATCAATTCTTCCATTGTCATTGTATGTTTAAATCTCACAAATTTGCCACGAACAACCTGCAACAACAACAATAATTACACTTTACTTATCCTGGGATATCAAGTCCTTTTCTAGTAGAAACATATTTATCTGTCATACATCAAAATATATACAACTAAATGTTAAGTGAAAAACTGCTTCAAAAATTTGATAAAACAAAAATATAAAAATAAGAAAACACTATAAAAATATAAAAATACATAGGTATAAAAACATTTGTTAACTCTAATTTATAGAAAAAGGAAAGTAACACAAACCTGTGGATGTGTGCAAGCTTGACGAACACCCAGCAATGGAAGCAGTAATGTTTGAAGTTGTTTTCTGTCAATTGAATTCAGTTTAACATCTAAATCATCAAACCTAAGCATACATAACAATAATAAAGAAACATATATATGTTACATGTTTTTAAGAGCCATAAAATTTAGATTAAAAGCAACACTTTCTACAGTGACTAAGAATTACATAAGTAATAATTCACGTTTTCCAGAATCAACCCTTTTCCTGGCAAAAATAGAAAAATTGAGATTTTTTTTTTTTTTTTTTTTTGGGGGGGGGGGATCTTTTAAAAATCACATTTAGCATTTAAAAGTACTGAAATAATTATCCAATCCAGTCATGAGTGATGTTAATTATTTTTATTGTCATTTATCATAGAAGGGAACTGTAATTCCCTTGCCAGGTCACAATCAAGGAAAATTCAGAAGAATACAAATCAAGAACTCAATAAGCATGGTTTCTGTGATTTTAGAAGGGTTGAAATGCATATCTGCTATAGTTTTTTCACTTTTTGAGCAGAAAAAATTGTTTGATTGATGTTACATTGACAACATTTCCCTTTATTTAACCCACATTTACCTTTCCTTGTGACCGTCAGAAAATGCTCACCACCTTCTGATGTTTCATCAGCATTGCGGCAGGCATCTCATGAGTTTTTTTATTGTCTTGTGAATGAAGCGTAATGAAGCTCCATTCCTGGATCCAAAAGCAACAGCAGCATGGATGAGCTGATGGATGACATCAGTCATGAATTCTTTTAGAGTAAGTTCACGCAAATCATTGATAGTTTTTGACGCTCTCTTCTTTCTACCTGGTGATTTATAATTTTTTTTTTTTAAAAGATTTTTATTCAGCTAAAATTTAAACTCAATTGCCTTTTTTGGGATACATGGCATAAGGAACTGGGCATTCCCTTTTCAATTTCTTCGATTATAAAAGCATAAATGGAAGTTTCAAATATTTTTTTTAGCTGCTTACTTTAGAAAATATCTCAATTGATACAGATCAATAGATAAAAGTTCTGAGAAACAACGAATAACTAATAAAAACTTGTAAATATGCATAATTCGCCTAGCCAACCATGTTTAACAGCCCCACAGGACTTGACCGCAAATATTTTCAAACAGCTGAGCTCAGTGTGTTTCTCCTACCCTGAAGGGCTGCCAACTTGATAAGAAGGGTTTTTGAAAAAGGACAACACTGTTTCCAAGGTCCTAATCCAGCTAGTGATTACTTCATATATTTCGATCAAAGTTGAGGAGAACTGTAGTTCCTCTTGCCAGGAAAAGGGTTAAATACTGATAAAAACGTATTCTTAAGAAAATGCAAAAACATAACGTGATCCAAGTTAAATGTTAAGAAACTCATTTAAAAGGAATAAAAATGCATACAATGAATAAGAACTAAATTTCAATTTTTCTTGAATTACAGTTAAGAGCCTCACCATAGTTAGATAGTATGCAAAATAAATTAGTATTAGTAAGAAATTATATTTGACATACAATTTTTTTAAATAAAAACAAAAAGTTTAACAATTAGGAACAATAATTGGTATTAGGAAAAATGTTACTAAAAACACAAGAACCACAAAATTACAAAAATATTCTATGTACACCCATGCTGTTAAAATAAATCATAGTGAATATTTACTCACTTGCAGAGCTTAATTCTGAAAGAAGTAGCACACTCCATATGTATTGTGCGGTAAAAATAACCTTCAACAGGAGAAAAATGCAACCAATGAGTAATAACAGTTTGTGGAGGAACACCAAGGTCAGCAAGAACATCATTTTTTGAACTTCTCCACATTATGCATGAAAGAAACTTAAAAAGGTCCTCATCAGAGCTGTTTAAGTCTTGCCATGGAGACATGTTGTCAAAAGGGCTTATTCGAAGAAAATGTATTAGACCATATAAATCTAGAAATAAGGGAGAAACAGAATGAGATAATATAAAATAAAGAGAGAAAATAACAAAAAGTTTGATGACAGTACTTAGGAAGAGAAGTTGTTAACTCCATAAAAACTGATATTGATAAAATCTGAATTATCTTTTATATTTATACCTTGATTTATACTTCGAACTTATAAGTCTCTTTATTGCTTTGATAACCTTTAACTGATCATTACTTATCAAACCCTGTAAATTACTTTTAGAAATGTAATTTTAACTATTTAGAAACTGCACAAAAGTGTTTGCATTGAGCCTAACTAGTAGAAACTTTGACCAATTAAAATACTGTCTAATATACCCAAACCTAAATTGGACAGAAACTCTTTCTGAATGTGCTGCTCACAAAAAGAGAGAATTTTCAAGCATCTAGAGATGATAAATATTTTGGTTTACAAGATCCCTCTTCTTGTGAAAGTAGTTTTATCCAACCAGAGAATATGTTATGAAAATTATAGAATAAGATTAACTAGATTTTAACACCAATTTGAAAAGATTCTTCTTCGATGAAAATATTTAAGTAATAAATGTTGAAACAGTTGATAATGAAATAGATGACATCTTTCTGTATAGAGTTCTCTATTCTGTAGTGGGCGAAATATATAATTCATCCGCAGCACATCAAACAATTGCAGGTGGATTATAATTGAAATATTGTAATGTTTCTTTGGTTTCTTAAGGAGAAAAAGTTACATCAAAGCAACATAAA
The DNA here is from genome assembly GCA_003667255.2 of Euschistus heros. Classification (NCBI taxonomy): domain Eukaryota; kingdom Metazoa; phylum Arthropoda; class Insecta; order Hemiptera; family Pentatomidae; genus Euschistus; species Euschistus heros. The sequence continues at coordinate 2,607,154 of RCWM02000060.1, forward strand.
AGAAATGTGCCAGTTTCCCTAAGAAATTGAAATTATCTAAATATAGTGTTGTGAAGTAATCTCTAGTCCAGAAATCACACAAATTATGAGAGGCAGCATTTGCATTACAATTGAACAAACCTCACACAAACACCTTATTTCCAAATTCACTGTTAGAATAAATGCAAGGCATAAAGATGCTTACAGAGTTTTAACAAGCATTAAATAAACTGATAAATGATAAGAATAGTTATATTCTATTATCAGTCAGGAGCTAAATGCCTCCTAAAGAGGTAATAAACATTAGACTAAACATACAATGTGAGCATATACTTGTAGAAAATAAATAATTTGGTAATAAAAAAAGTTTTAGGTTTACCATGAATGGATTTTTGGATAGGCGTTCCAGTTACTGCCCAGCGATGTACACCATTTAAATGAGAGGCCATTAGGGCTGTTTTTGTTGTGTAACCCTCCACCATTTGAGCTTCATCAAGACATATACGCCAAAAGTTTATACAAGTCAACGGTGATGAAGGAGCGAAATATCTTTTAGCATGTCGTAATTTCCGTTCACTTTCATTAGGTAGAAAATTTAAGTCTGAGCAAAGAACATTGTAGGTGGTTAATATAACATCATATTCGGCTAATATAGTTGGTTGAACATAGTTATGATTTTTAACTCCATTGTAAACCCATAATTTAAAACCTGGATCATCTATATGTTTATCTATCTGAAAATAACAATAAACAAATAAAATGATTTTCAAGCAATAAAACATGAAAATGTTATAAAAATAACTCAATCATTAAGTTTCAATAACATTATTAAATTTAATATAAAACTAGCCAGTACAAACATATCTATCAATAAACTATTTAATTGTAAACACTTAGATAAAGTTTTCACTATGATAAACTAAATAAATCATTTTAAAAAAGGTCACTAAAGATCATTGATAAAACAACATTTTTTTTTTATAAACTTAAATAGTTTCTAAAAGTACATTAAAAAAAAGAAATGTAGATAGACTTCCAAAAAAGATGATGAACAGCAGACCGGGAGGAAAAAGATTGATAGGAAGACCAAGGCTGAGATGGCTGGACAACGTTCAGGATGACCTAAGAAAACTGGGAGTGAATGGTTGGAGGAGGAAGGCGGAAGAAAGACAGGAATTGCTGTCTGTACTTAGTGGAGCCAAGGTCCAACTAGGACTGTAGCGCTCAATAATAAATAAATAAATAAAAAAACAAGTATTTGTTTCTCCTTGATTCGTAACTTACATTTTAGTATAATGTCAAAAACAACAATGGATATATGAAATTGTCATGAATATACAATTGTGAGTTTAAACTCAGGCAGGCTCACAGTCTTAGGTTAGCCTTCAAGCAGAGAGGACAGATAAGAGGCTTTATTTTTATTATATATATTTTCGATCTATCTTTTCTTTTTTTTTTTTTAATTAGTAAAAGTTGATTAATTTATATTATATCATAAGTTTACTTTATTTTTTTTTAATTTTATAAGTTATAATTAAAAAAAAGAAGAATGTCAGCACATAGCGATGGTCGGGACGATTTCCCCCCCTCCCCTGATAAAAATCAGTTAGAAATAAATAATTTAGCTCATAATAATAATTTAGTACACAATTTAACTGTTAACAAAAGTGAAATGGATTCAGAGGAAAATACTAATGAGAACATTAGTTCTAATAATTCAAACAGCCCAAAAGTCAAAATTGCAGAAAACATAATTAAAACAAATACAATAAATAAAAATATAACAACCCATCTATACAAAGCAAATGATTTAGGCCCTTACTATGTCTTCATAAAAAGCAAATCCACCGAAGGGGCCGGTATTAGCCATATTCACACTATGACAATCGGAAAGCTATTAAATCAATCTATTCCTGAAATTTAAAACAATATTTTAGCAATAAATAGGATAGGGGGAAACAGAATAAAAGTGGAAACCAGGTTTGAATTGCATGCAAATGCACTGGTTATTTCCGAAATATTAAAATCAAAAATCTTTTTAGCCTACATTCCGCAATTCATGCTGGATAGGAAAGGTTTAATCAGGGGTATAGATGTTAATCTTACCAAAGAGGATATATTACAACATACTAATATGTTATACTCTGAATCGGTCAAAGTTATTGGAGTTAGAAGGTTCAAAAAGAAAATTTTTAACGAAGATTTAAAAGAATTCGAATACAGATCGACAGGAACAGTACTAATAAATTTCAGAGGTCAGCTACTCCCTAATTATATCAGTATCCACCATGTTAGGTGAGAAGTACATAGATATGTTCAATCGGTAATTTAATGTAAAATTCGTCTCTGATTTCGTCTCTGAAATTCGTCACTCGACCACACAATGTAAAATATAACACAGCAATAAATAAAAACAACAATAAATAAAAATGTGCTCAGATTGTGGCGAAAAACATCCAAAAGAAGAATGTACCCCCGGGACTTTATAAAAATGCATACATTGTAAGGGAAACCATTCCTCTTCAGCGAAAAACATATGCCCAGAATTTAACAATCAAAAAAGGATAAAAGAACTAATGTCAGCACAAAATATGACCTATTTAGAAGCTAAAAATTATTTAGAAGGTAAATCTTTTAGCTGTGCCGTTTTAAGACAAACAACAGAAACATTCCCAACATTTCCTTTTTACCGAAGACATAGATATCGCCTTAATATCAGAAACATGGTTTAAACCCAATAGAAATACCAGCTCCTCCAAATAGTCCTGTCGTTTTTCAATACAATATTTTATATTTTTGTTTTAACACCATGTAAATTCCTTTCTGCCTAATCCTATTTGTTCTTATGTAAACGTTAATGTTTACTCTTCACAATAACAGTGGCAACTTTTAATTCAGTCTCTATGTGTATTTTAAAAAGTGCGGTCAGAATGGTGAGCACTGAAATTAAAATTAGATCTGCTTTGCTGTATGAATTCAAATGCGGTTCAAAAGTGACAAAGGCCACTCGTAATATTTGTCACGTCTTTGGCAAAGATAGTCTTAGTGAGCGGAAGGCACAATTTTGGTTTTCAAAATTTCGGGATGGCGGTGAATCGCTTGAAGACGGATATCGGTCTGGAAGACCAAAAGTGGTAGAACAAGCACAAGTGCGGGATATAATCGCAGCAGATCCACGCCAAACATGTTCAGAAATTGCTGAACAGCTCAACATTTCCAAATCTACAGCTTGGAACTACCTAAAAGAAATGGGAAAAGTAAAAAAGTTGGATAAATGGGTACCTCACCAACTATCAGACGCCAATTAACTGGTTCGGGTAACGACTTCTTCTTTATTGTCTCAATTAAAAATTGATCCATTTTTCGATCGAATTATTACTTGTGAAGAAAAGTGGGTATAGTACAACAATATTAGACGATCATATCAATGGCTGAGTGCAGATGAGAAGCCAAAAACATTTCCAAAACCAGACCTCCATCCAAAAAAGATCCTGTTGGTGGTTTTTTTGGACTGGAATGGGGTTAGTTCACTATGAGATCTTGAATCAAGGACAAACGATAACTGCCAATGTGTACTGTGAAATATTGGATCGCTGTCATGTCAAACTTAAAACTTTTGATCCCGGATTGGTGAACAGGAAAGGGCCACTGCAGCTTCAAGACAATGCTCGACCTCATACAGCCAAAGTGACCAGAGACAAATTGATGGACCTAGGGTGGGAAACTTTGCCTCAACCACCTTATTCTCCTGATCTTTCGCCAACAGATTACCATCTTTTCCGGGCTTTAGATAATAGTCTAAGAAAAAAATGTTTTAACAATCGTCAGAGCTTAGAAATGGAGCTGGACAACTTTTTCCGTAATAAAACAAAAGATTTAAAAAAAAAAAGATTTAATAAAAAAAAAGATTTAAAAAAAAAAGATTAAAAAAAAAAATATATATATATAAACCCAGCTATCTCTCTCTCTCTCTCTCTCTCTATATATATATATATATATATATATATATATATATATATATATATAGAGAGAGAGAGAGAGAGAGAAAGATATTTTTTTATGTTCTAGTTGAACTAAAACAAGGAATGGGTGGCGTTCAAGACTATATAAATGAAAATCATAGTTATCGATTAAAAAAAAATTAGTCGTTTCGGTCGTCTGGGGGGGGGGGGGGGGGGCTCCAGTCCCTAAGCTCCCCCCTTGGTTACGCCAGTGGTGTTGGGATAAAACAACTGAATGTAATGGTGCATACTTCGATGAATAAAATGTCTGCATACTTCACAGCTGACTTTTTGGAGGACCTGGTATTAATATACCAAGATACAATGTAATAAGGGAAGACAGATCAGATAGTAATGGAGGTGTAGCAATTATAATAAAATCGAAGCTATACTTCAAACAAAGTTTAAATTTTCCAAAAATTAACAACCTAGAAGCAGTAGCAATTAATGTAACAATAGTAAATAAAATAAAACTTAATCTGGCCTCGTTATAAGTTTCTTCTAAACACTTAATCACCAAATGAGATTGGTCAATTTTTTTAAATAGTTTTGATAGTCCTTTGCTCATAGGTGGAGACATGAACGCCCACAATTATCAATGGGGGGTGTGATAATAGTGATAACAAAGGTAAAAATTTAATCTCAGCTGTGTAAAAGTCAAATCTGATATGTTTAAACAATGGCGCGCCAATTTTTGTAAATAATTTGCATCAGTCAAATAATATTTGTTTAGACATTACATTTGCCTCAGTAAAATATTATAGATTGGAAGGTGCACAATGATCCTTTGAGATCTAATCACCTACCCATTGTCATGAACATTTCCTACCGGAGGAGAGCCGTTTGTTTTAGTGTGATCAACACCACACTAAAACAAACGGCTCTCCTTCAATCTAACAGAAAATGGTTAATTAATTCAACAAATTGGGATGAATTCGAAACTGTAGTTAAAGATAATAACTCCGTCCTATCAGATAACTCAAACTATGAAGATTTTATTAACTATTTAAACGAAACAAGTACTAAAACTATTCCACAATATAAATCAAGATATAATAAAAAATTTTGTAGAAAATGGTGGAATAAGGAATGCACATAATATCATCAAAACAGAAAAAACGCCTTCAAAACCTATGAAAAATTTCCGTCAATAGATAACATCAAAAATTATCAAAAAGCAGATGTTATGTTCAAAAATATTACCCAAAATAAACAAAAGCAATCGTGGCTAACATTTTGTTCAAGCATTAATAAAAATAACCCCATAAAAGAGATATAGCAAAGGTTGAAAAATATAAACAAATAATGAATTCTCTACTACCATTGGTGAATGGTGGGAGGAATTTATAGATCTTTTAGCCCCGCCATAAGCTAGCATACCCCTTCAACAAGAAAATGAAGAATCCACGAACCTGGAAAACAACATCAATAAGGGTAGCGGCCCAAATATTAATAACATAGCTGACAAGGACATAGGAAGCATTATTTTTAATATTGAAAATAGTGATAAAATTTTATCTAAATTCTCGTGATCGGAACTTTCTAACGCACTAAAAAATAACAATAACACGGCTCCAGGTTTAGATAACATCCATTACATAATGCTAAACAAACTGCCGCTAGAGTCCAAAACTCGTTTATTACATATAATGAATAATATATGGGAAACTAACTCAGTCCCAGATTCATGGAGAGATTATAGCGTTATTCCGTTCCTAAAACCAGGAAAAGATCCAAAATTAGCTACTTATTTCTCTCAGCTCATGTGTTCTAAGAACCTTTGAAAAAATAATAAAATGTAGATTAGAATGGTGGTTATAATTTAATAAAAAATTTCCCAAATATCAATATGGTTTTCGTAAAGGAAAATCCACCTTAGACAGTCTTTTGGCATTACACACTGATAATATAACATTTACTAGTGGGAAAAAAACAATAGCCATATTTGATATAACAAAACCATATGATACCGTTCCGATCCACATCTTCACTAAAAAAATGAATGAGATAGGCATACCACATAAATTTATAAAAATAATAATCAATCCAATAGAAAAATATATTCAAGAGTGAATAATACTATAATTTCAACCAGGAATGTTTAAGTTGGATTGCCACACGGAGGAATTTTAAGCTGTATTTTATTTACATTATTTTCTTCTGATTTAAGAAAATATATTCAAGATAAAGTTTCGATACTACAGTTTGATACTACACATAAAAACACAATTAGAGGCGTAGAAGCATTAAAGGAAGTGGTAAAAGGTTTTAAAAGATGGCAGTTAGATAACGGTATGGAAATTTCATCAGCAAAATCGGGTCAAGTTGTTTTGGGTGGAATTACTTTTCCTTGCATTCCTAATGTTAGATTCTTCGGAATGTATTTTGACAGAAAATTAAACTGGAATAAACTTGGAAATCATCAAAAGATCCGAGAAAATAATTAATACATCCAGAATGATAAGTATCAATTCCAAATGGGGAGCTGACCCAAACATATCTTTATTATTTTATAGATCAACAATAAGGGCAATATTTGACTATGGGGCAGTCATATACGGTGAAGCCCCAGATTCATCCTTGAAAAAACTAGAGGCAATTCAAAACCGTTGTATAAGAATTTGCCTAGGCTTTCTCAAATCAACACCTATAGAATGCTGCATGCAATGCATAGAAATGCCCCTAAAAATCAGAAGAGAACTTTTAACTAGTAACACTCTTTTTAAAATTAAAGCGAGGAATCCTATATGTTATAATAAAATAGTAAATTTAAGTATTTTAATATTAAGTAAGGCATACTGGTAGAAAAAGAAATACTCTCCACTTATCTTCAATAGCTTTTTAAAATATCAAAAAATGCTAGACCTGGTTTATCTGTCAAACAGATTACCACAATTCTCTGTTAACTTCGAAATGTTTTTTGTGAAAATTATGTTCCAAAATTTTCACATAATATTAAATAAAATATTGTAGCCCTATCGCATATTGCAGTAGCTCAGGAAATTAAAGCCTTTCTTTTAGACAAACTCCCAGATCACATTCATATATACACAGACGGGTCTAAAATTAATAATACTTCAGGCAGTGCAATTTACATTCCTAAATATAAATATAGAGGTAGATTCAAATTACCTTACGGTTGTTCATCATTCACTTCAGAAATAACATATATGCAATTTTAGAAGCCTTAAAATATATTAATCAATCAAATAAAAGTAAATTAGTAATATTATCAGACAGTCTAAGTGCCTTACAATTAAGAAACAACTTCAAAAACATTAATATTAACAACATGTTAATAGACATTATAAAAGTACATAGTTTATGTAACTATATATGTATATATATGTTTGTTATACAAAATAACAAACAGGTCGCATTCCTATGGGTTAAAGCTCATATTGGGATTATAGGAAATGAAGAGGTTGATAAATTAGCCAAAGATGCTACGATTAGCGGTGAACAGGTAAAAATTTCGGTCCCATTTACAGATTTTTATTTAGCAATGAAAGAAGATTGTCATAACACATGGCAGGATCAATATTCACTTTCTCTTACAGGGCAGTATTACAAATCCGTATTTCCTAATGTCAGGCCAAGGTTTACAAATATCAAATTAAATAAACAGGAAATAAAAACATATAGTAGATCACAGTCAAATCACAGTTTGTGTAACAGTTATTTGCACCGTATTGGAATTTCGAAATCCGCCGCATGCCAAAACTACAATAACCGAGAAACTCTGCACCATATTGTTATGAAATGTAGGGCATATACACCTCATAGAAAAATTTTTTTTAAGACCTTAAGAATAACAGCATTTCATATAAAGAAATAATATCACTAAGTGGAAGAGATGAGATAATCTGCATATTGAATTATTTTAAATCAATTAAAAAATTTATTTAAAACATAATTATGTAAATATTTCCTTCATTTTTTTACCAATTAATCAAATAGATATATCTGGCTGTATGGAACTATCCAATGCCAATAAATTAAAAAAAAAAAATTTTTCTCTCTCTCATTTATTGATATTTACAACTGTACAAAAACATATACATTAAGTAAATGTGTTGATAGTGAATACAATGGCATGTAAATAACTTGTGAAGAACTATTCAGTAGTAGTACTTCAATAAAAATATACACTAAAAGGTCTCTAGGTCATCTTCTTTTCAGACGCCTCGGAGGATTATCGGGAATGGAGTAGGAAGCAAGTTGGGAGACTAGTGGATTGGAGTGGTTACGGAGCTCACTATGGAAGGATAGGTATCTGGTCTGGGCTAAATCAGCAACATAAGGAACATTAACCCTCCAAGGACGGTAATTTTATATTTTATTTTTTGTTTAATTTTTTTTTTTAGATTTATAAAAAAAGTATCTGAAATCATGGAAAAAATGCTGAAAAAATTTTTTTTCATTGTGGGCCGTCGGGAGAACGGAAAAACGAGCGTTACCATACGGTTACGTTCGTCCTCGGGGACAAAAAAAAATTAATTACAAAAAATTCAGAATTTATTTTATTATATGCAATATGAAACAGATACAAAAGATAATTATTGACTATTTGGTTATAATATAATTATTAACAATTGTTTGATTATTATATTGTTTGATTTACTTTTTATGATAAGCCGAAAAACAGTTTATACATAAACCAACCTCACATTTTTCACATTGTGTTCTCACCACAGAGCTACACTCACTTCCAGCACATCTTCTTCTTTTTTTTTCCTTCTGTCTCTTTGACATAATGATCCAAACGATCAAATCGGAGGTTTTCGGTTACTCTTTTTGAAACAGTCGTAACTGACGATGACCCTCCTGGCGATTTCGTTTCTGTTTTATATCTTTTTAGATATGATTGACATATCTCTCTTTTGAAATTTAGTTTTGTCATATTTCCAACTGACTTTTTATACAATTGCCAAGCATTGTTGGTTGCTGCGTCAATCATCCATGTAAAAAGGGGCCACCACCATTTTTTCCCTCTTATGGATATCCTGTATTTTGAGATGTCCTCGTCCATTCTGTCCGTTCCACCCATATGTTTATTATACATTCCAATAATATATGGCTGAGTTACAGTAATGTTCTTCCTGTCTTTCCGGCTATATCTCTTTACAAGAGAATTCGGCCTGGAACTGTAGCAAGTTGAAGATGCACTTACTACGGCGTTGTCCATCCATTTGCTCACTAGTATGCCATCGTGTCTTTCTAATGAAGTTACTGACGTTCCTCTTTTCAATTTCTTTACGTCTTTGTTTGTTGGTAGAGGACAGTCTTTTGGAATTCTGTTTTCCCGAATAGTACCAGTACCATCATAGCCGAGTTTCTTCAAAAATTTGAGCAAATTCATTCCGGTGAATAAATTGTCAAAATACAATTTGTAGGGGTAACTTTTCTTGTTTTCAGGTAGACTATCCAACATGTTTACCATTGGCGTGGCTGCTTTCCCAAAGAGGCTTTCTTGTGTCGTTGTAGTGTTATTTATTTTTCCTTGGTACACTTCGAAATCTACTAAGTAACCAAAGTCTGTGTTGAGGCACCACACTTTGTAACCAAAACGAATAGGCTTACCTTTTAAAAACTGCTTACAACTATGCCTCCCATAATATTTTATCATGCCTTCGTCATACGATAAGTGCTCATGAGGAATGAAGTTTTCTCGGAATTTTTTCTTCAGAATATCCATCATTGGTCGCAACTTGTACATTCTGTCACTCATATCAATTTCACTGTTATCTGCGATATGCAAATATCGTAATATTTGCAGAAATCTGTCTCTCCTCATGGCTTCAGCTACTAAACTATTGTGCATATCTGTTTTTGTGTCCCAGTAGAATTTTTTTCCAGGTAAGACATTATACCCTGAGAGAATGAGAATAGCTATCACTGTTTTCATTTCTTCAGCTGTCACCTGAAGACTAGGCGCATTCTTGAATAACGCATACTTTTCCGATTCCTTCACTAATAAAGAAATTATTTCTTCTCCGATGAACAATTCAAAAAAATCAGTCGGTGTCAAATTTTTAAAATTCTCATAAGACACATTTTCAAACGCAACATTCCGTTGGTGGTAAAGGTCACCTGTTATCCATTTCCTTTTTTTTTGTGGAGTTAAACCCTTCTAAATGTTTTTCTACGTCACTTTTTCTCCCCACGAAACGAAGTTCAGCAGGAGCCGCTAACTGATGTCCACTGAGGTTGTCCACCAGTCCTCCATCATCTTCTTCTGCACTATCTTCATCAGAAAGAATGTTGGGCTCTGGAGGAGCTATAAAAATTGACTCCACTTCAAGCTCGTCTTCATTGTCTGAAGGGGCAAACAAAATTTGCATAGCCTCTTCAACTGTGCAGCCATCTGTGAATTTCACAGTCTCCCTGTAAACATAAACAGACCAGAAAATTTATAATCAGTCGAAGAATTTACTGAGAAACGTAGGTATGTAGGTAAGAAAATTGTATGCGGTTTGAGTCCTAAGAAAAACATTGTTTGAATAGGTACTAAAAAAAAGTTCAGGAAAATTGGTTCGATGCTACATTCTACTTTTTAGTTCAATAACATAAAAAGTAATATAGTAATGAGTAGTAGGTACACAAAAAGTCTCGAAAAATATTATTTGGTACGTATGTATCTTCAATATATTTATTTATTCAAGATATAATTTTAATTATTCATAAAATAGATTATTTTTGTAAGAAAAAATTACTTGCACGATCATTTGTAATTGGGTGTGGGAGAATGGTAGTGGCCGAGCCGAACGTAACCGCTTGGTAACACAGCGATTTACGTTCATTTGGCAATCAGCTAACATAATTTTTTGATGCGAAATGTAAAGAAATTGTAAGTTCTATATGTTTTAAAATGAAAAACTTGTGAAAATTGTAAAAATAAATAAATATAAAAGTTGAAAATTGACTTACCAAAATTGGCGACTCATGTTGAAAAACCAGAATATTTTAATTTCGATTTACGTCTTGAAAACACTGTTCACTCTTCAATTGTCACTTTAAAACTGAAAGGAAAGGATCATGGAACGTAGTAAAAGGGTTGTTTTCCATTTTCAGGTAAAAGCAGGTAGCGGGGGAACAATTGAACAATAGAAATGACCCCGTTACCTTACGGTCACGTTCGTCCTTGGAGGGTTAAGGTCTTTATGGATAAGTTTATTGGTCACAAAGTAAGGAGCATTAAGGATTTTTCGAAGGATTTTGGATTGCAAGGATTGGATACGAGATGAATCGGATGGTTTAGTGGAGCCCCAAAGCTCAACTCCGTACGTCCAAATAGGTCTAATCACAGTCATGTAAATGAGTCTTTAGTATTTAATTGGGAGCTTTGATCGTTTGTCTAGTAAATGTTGAAGTAGTCTGTAACGACAAGCAGTTTCTTGTCATTTTAGTCTTGTATGTGGATTCCAAGTAAGACGTTTGTCCAAGTGTAGTCCTAGGTAGAGGATCTGTTCAACAGGGATTAATGGAATATCATTATAGGATACTATAGGACAAGAAGTCGTAGGTTTACGACAAAGGGTAAAGGTTATTTTATTTGGATTTATTTTTATATATTTATATATAATATATAATATTATATATTATATATAATATTTTTATATATTTATTTTATATATTTTTATTTTTATTTATTTATTTTTTTTATATTCTCCAATTTCGACACCATTCTTGAATGTTAGTAATATGAGATTGTAGTGATTGGGATGCAATGAAAAGATCATTATTTACTGATAAAACGCATGTGTCATCAGCGTAAGTGGTGAGGACAGTGGTAGGATGAGTCGGGATATCAGCTGTATACACCGTGTAAAGGATGGGACCTAGGATACTACCTTGAGGAACGCCAGCGGATTGGGTGAAGACGAATTGGAAAATTTTTGGTTTACTTTGAAGGTTCTATCAGTGAGATAGGATCGAATAATAAGGAAATATGTGGAAGGTAGGAATTTACAGAGTTTGTAAAGCAGTCCCGGGTGCTAAACTCGGTCAAACGCCTGTTTCACATCGAGAAAGGCTCCGGCATCCATTCCGCGCTCCAATGCAGAGGAGACAACGTCCACCACACGATGACATTGCTGGATTGTGGAGTGTGATGTTCAGAATCTAAACTGTTGATCTGGGATTACATGATGGGAATCTAGGATAGGATACAAGCGTTTTAAAATTAGTTTTTCAAGGATTTTACCCATGATCGGGAGAAGGGAAATAGGACGGTATGAGGATGGGAGCTCAGGTGGCTTTTTGGATTTTGGAATCATTTTAACTATAGATAATTTCTAGGAGTCAGGAAAATATGTAGTACGCAGCACAGCATTATATATGTATGATAGGAATAGGATGGCTTTCCGAGGAAGAAGTTTTAGAATATGGGATGTTATTAGGCCGGGTCCAGGGGCTTTGTTTGAAGGTAATCAGTGGATATCTCGGAAGGATGAAATGCTTTAGGAGGAGGAGACAGTTGGAGTGGAATATTTAGTTCTGCTTCAATACATTAAAGGTGATTAGGATTAAAGATGTCAGGATGTGGGCTAAATGATTTAAAGAGGTGTTGACCGGAAATATGGGATTTTTCTTCGTCAGATCTTGTCCAGGTTTGAGAATCTGTAAGGAGAGGGTGATTAAAGTTTTTGTACTTAAGAAGTTTTTTCGTAGTCATCCTTAATGATTTGTCACTAGTATTGAGTCTTTCAGTATGGTTTTGCAGGTTTTGAATTTTGAATTTTCTTATTTCTATCTTAAGATTGTTAGTTAAATTGTTGTATTTTTTTTTGTCGGATGGGTATCTGGTCCGGTGCCACTTCGCCCTTGCTCTGCGTTTTTCACTTAATAAGGTGCGTATATGCTGTGGCAGGTTATTCTGTTGAGTTCTATGTTTTGTCCGGTGTGAGGTATTTTCATGTATACTAATTCATATTGATGTAAGTTTGTCAACTGCTAAGTTTATGTCTTCTTTTGTTTTAAGGGGAATATTTAAGTCCAATTTGTTTTCAATATCATGTCGAAATCCATCCCAGTCTACTCGCCCTGTGATCAGTCTAGGAGGAGAGGGTTTTGGAACGGGATTTGAATGTAGGAGAAGCAGAACAGGGCTATGATCAGAAGAAAGGTCATCTAGGGATTTGATGATGGTTAGGGAGGATGAAATTTGGGAAGATATGAATATATCCAGGATATCAGGACGTTTTTTGAGGGATGTAGGCCAATAGGTCGGGTTCAAGGGTGAGAGGACAGAGTAACAGTTGGAGGATGAAATACGGGATAAGATACTGCCACGAGTGTTGGTTGTTCGACAACCCCATCGCTGCTGTTTGCCTTGTAGTCCCCTCCAGCAATAAAGCGCAGTCCGAGGGATCGGAATAAGGAATGAAGGAGATTATGAGAAAGAGTATTACCAGGAGGCCAGTATACAGCTGAAAATGTTACATGGAAAGGACGAGCTGAAATGGATACTGAGGTGGATAGAATGGTGTTGATTGAAGTAGAAGGGATAACAGAATGAGGTATTGATTTATGCATAAGGATGCAGGATCCGCCATGGGAGGTGTTGTCAGGGTGGTCTGATCTATAAGCGATATAGTCTCGTATGTAAAAATACGTACGTTGAGTTTCAGTCAACAGGGCAATATCTATTTCATTGTCATGGAGAAAAATGTCAAGTTCATCTCGGTGATTATGTAGTCCATTTGCATTCCATAAAATGACAGCCAGAGGCTTAGCGCTCATCTAGCGGTATTAAATGGAATTTCTGTAAGGGTTCTAGTAAGAAGGGTGATGAGGGGCTTGATAGTTTCTTTTAGTTCAGATAGGAATGAGGAAAGGATGGCGTCTATATCATTGGTATTAGGATGGAGAAGAGGAAATGAATCTGGAGCATGGTATGGATTATATGTTTAAATAGGAGCAGTGGTTAGGGGCTGGACGCCACATAGGATAGTAGGAGCAGAATCAACCTGTAAAGGTATTTGGGATGAAGAGTTGCTTTGAATAGGTGGATGGATTGGAATTGGATGTTCCTTCTGAGGTGGTAATTTAACTACTAAAGGTAAATTGTGGACAGCAGCGTTCTGTTTTGGGGGTTGAGGATGGGATTGGGAGGTCTGGGGATGTGATTGGGAGATTTGAGGCGCCTGTCATTGAGGTTGATACCTGATTTTATTCGAGTATGATGCTTCCTTTCGTAGCTGATGGTTGGGTGCTAAGGTTGATTGTAGCTGTTCGATTTTCTTGGATTGGGTTTCTTGAATTCTATGTAATTGTTGTGGATTGTCGATTTCAGGTTCTTGTCTTGTTTGTATGAAGGTCTCCTTTGAGGTTCTCTGGCTGTGCAAATTTTTATATACTGAGCAGCCTCTGTAACTTGCTGGATGGTCCAGACCACACAGTGCGCATATCGTAGGTGTATCCTTTCATTTCTGACATGTTTCAGTTGCGTGAGGGCCAGCACATTTTACACACCTGGCTTGATGATGGCAGTATGTCTTGGTGTGTCTTAGACTTTGACATCGGGTGCACTGTACTATAGTTGATCTTCTTCTCGGTTCTTCAAATCTCACGACCGAATATACCAGCCTGGTTACATCGAATATTTCATAGTTGTTTTCAGCCGGCTCCAAGTCAACAAAGAATAATGTAAGTGGATATCTTTCTTTCGGGTGAAGCACATTAGAAATTTGCCTCACGTTATGACCAATGGCTTCCAAATCATGTTTTATGGCGCTCGTTGGGGTGGTAGAATGGAGACCACGTAAAACCACTCTATATGATTTTTATTCTTTCAATTGGTAACAATGAAAGTTGTAGTTTTTAAGTGTTAAGTGATTGACCAGTTTTTTATAGTCATCTTTTCTTGATGTTTTAATTTTTATATCTTTGACCTGATAGAAGCAGTTGAAATTAGTCTCTCCGATCAATGCTGCTATTTCTTGGCAAAAAGATATGAAATTTTCAATTTTAGTTACATAAATTGGAGGTGGTTCGGGATCAGATGCATTATGCAGGTTTGTATTATTATTATTGCTGGTAGATGATGTAGATGGTTTAGCTGTAGATGGTATGGGTCGGTGAGATTTTTTGGCTGCAGTAGATTTACTGTGAGTTTGTAGATTATTAGTATTGTGAGATTGATTATTAGTATTGTTGGCTGTCTTTTTTGTTTTTGCTGTTTTTTTGTTTTTTTTTTGTTTGGTGAATTGCCCACTGAACCTGAGGCAGCATTTCAATGGCGCTTCCGGAGAGTTCTTCTAGATTGGTACTCAGTTTCGCTGAAATCTGAGTAAGAAGGGGTCTCTGTCTCTGAGTCATCACCAGATGTAACGACTCACTGAAAGTTATTGTAAAATTGGTTTACTGTTAATATTATAACTATTTGCCAGGTATGAACGATTAACATAGTCTATTACTCAGAAAAAAGTCACAACCACAGAGCGATTTTAAGCATGATATGTAGATGCGGCCATCTTGTCTGAGAATTAAAAAATAAAATAAACTAAACTAAAAAAATAAAAATCTCAGACAGGCTGCCAGAAATATTAAAATTACAAGTGAATAAACCAACCAAATGAAAATTGTCTTTCTGGAAGAGCTCTACCATCCATGGCCTAAGAAGCTATCTCTTCTACATCATAATGCAATGAAATTAACAGGAATGTATTGAATAATTTGCAATAAACAACTTGAACTGATAAATTGGAAGGGCTCTATCCTCTTAAGTGACAGTGGAAAGCCTCATCCTTAAAGCTGAATGTCGCTACACTAAATGAGCAGAGCTACAAATTAAAAAAATTAACATGGTGCATCAAATACTGAATACCTCTAAACTATTTTTGCTTGGATGTTATAAATTACATTGATAATGTAATAATTATATGTAATGAAAATTAATGGGCACACATTTGGTTACTGCAAAACTTTCAGATACTTAGGTCTCTAATAACGGAAAAATGATATGAAATTGGAGATTAAAGCAAGAATAGTGGCTGGCAGCAAATGCTTTTTGGTCCTTAGTAAAATCCTAAGGTCTTTATCTGCCAAAATTACTGTCTACAAATCAGTAGTAAGGTTGGTTGTGACATATGAAAGTGAATGTTGGGTTTTGACTCAAGAGAATGAGAGGCTACTGAGGATTTGGGAAAGAAAGGTTCTCATAAAGATCTTCGGTCTGGTTAATAACCAGTCAGATCAAACATAGACTGGAACAACTGTTCGATCAACCTAATATCATTTCTATGGTCAAAGTAGGCAGATGGCAGTGGCTTGGACACGTATAAAGGATGCCAGAAGACAGGTTCCCAAAAAAGATGATGTACAGCAGGCCGGGAGGAAAAGATTGAGAGGGAGACCAATGTTGAGGTGGCTGGACAACGTCCAGGATGACCTAAGAAGACTGGGAGTGAATGATTGAAATAAGAAGGTGGAAGATAGACAGGAATGGCTTTCGATTCTTTGAGGCCAAGGTCCAACTAGTACTGTAGCGCTCAGTATTATAATAATAATGTGATTGATAAGTGTTCATTTAATGTTTTAAAACAAACATTAGCTGGTCTTAGCATTTCTGTGGAATCTGGGTAGAATAACAGTACTGAAACAATTACAATTATTATTATTATTGAAGGGCCAGACGTTTGAACATGCTGTTGCTTTTGATTTTCTAGTTGTTTATTATTTGCATATTAGTGGTGAATCACAATTATGTAACTTTAAATAGTACAGTGGCAGTTTCCAAGGGGGCCTGACTTTAGCATCAGCTTGCACCCAAGATAACTTTTAATTCATCAAATAAACTAATGATCAGAGATCAATGGTTTTCCATTTTTAAGTCATATTATTATGAAAGGGGAAGATAAGTCATAGCAAATCCTCACCACAGCTATGTAATTAAGGAAGCTAACTACTTTATAATGGTATAACCACAATATTATTCTACTCATATCTTAATTAAGCCGAGGATAGACACGCCACACACACTGCAACTGGCACACTGAAAATAAATTTTCTAGTGATTGGCATGTGAGGAGTCAGATTCTCATCCAGGTTTCAGTAGGGTGGGACTCTCTAAGCATGCTCACTTCATTTGCCACTCAACTGGCACACAAAATGGTAATGGCAAGCAACTGGCATACCAGTTACCATTTTCACATACCATTTAACTGATAGTAGATGGCACGTGCTAGCTATTCGCATGAAATTGTGGGAGTTACTAGCATGTGTGACACTCTCCTCCACCCACATACACGCAGTTTATTATTATTATTATTATTAAGACAGTAATAATGTCTTACTCCTAATCATCACTATACTTCACCTGACTTATCCACCATTAATATTGTAATAGCAAGGGAAGAGTACATTAAAATACATAAATTAAACATACCATAAAAATACATAAAAATCAATAAATAGTAATTTGACATTTACCTCATTTATCCATTGGTCTAAAATTGATGAAGGGGTAATAATTAAAGTTGTTTTGGAAGAAATCAAAGGAGCCTTTGTCCAGCACTGGGGACACTTTACATTCCCATAAATTACTTTATCCACAATACCAACACATTCAGCATGCTGCCATTTTTTACAATCCTCACACTGAACAAGGTTCAATTCATCTGATTCATTATTATCACAGAAACACTTAACTAAACTAGCAGAAACAGGTTGTTGTCTACTGCTAGTAAAACTCATTTGTGAAAGAACAGTTTCATAATGGGCTCTCAAGGCATTGTATTTACTACTAAACAATCCAGTCTTCTCTTTCAATGAAGGCTTTTCTTTTGAGCGACCTCTCATCCTTTTTTTGGAACTTTGACTATTATTCACTCCAACTTCATCGTCTGTGCAGTTCTCTTCTACCAATTCATGTTTCCTTTTACAAACTATACTTTTTTTAATATTATCAGGGTTTTGCACATTCACTGTTAAATAAGGATTACTGAGAATGCAAGCTAGTACTTCAACTGTTTTACCAAGTCCCATCTCATCAGCGAGAATACCACCACTAGGAAAATGCACATCATATTCTAAAAACATAAATTAAACAAAACATATATAAAAATGCAGAATTAAGGTACATATAAACAAACAAAGACACCCACCATTGCATTTCATTCCATCTATTTTATTTTTTTCCCTTTTCAGCATCCATTTCACGGCAAGTATTTGATACTTCCTGAGAACGGGGCGTAATTTTCCATGACAGTCAATGAAGTAATCATCAAAGTTATCAGATAAATGAATGGTTTTTATGTATTCATATAGATTCTTAATTCTAGAACTCTCCATGACATAGCTTAAATCAAATGCGTTGGCACCAAAGAATTAATAAACATTAAACAACAACAATTATTTATGAACTATAAAGACACAAATTTTAAACACAAGTTAACTAAAAATTTTGTAAACAAACATTTTGCTTCAAATCTACCAAGACTGGTTATCCAAAGCGGTACCAATGCTATATAAATTTAGATGTCCGCAGAATACAAAAATAATTTAGTTATAAATAATCGTCAGTAACATATGCCTGTAATTTTAATAATATGGCCTTTATTTTTTAAAACATTTTTAGTGTTATATGGCATATTAAAACTAAGTCTTTATTGCTAAAAAATATAATCGACTTTGCGGAACTCAGGTAGCCTTGTAATTAATAATTATATAAAACAAGCTAAAATAATCATCAGGGAAAGTGAATTAATCACAGTGAATAAATAATGAATATTTTTATTAATCTTTAATTAATTGTATTTAACTTTTCTTTATTTCATGTAACAGTGAACGTATTTTGATCTGAGACATGTTTGGAATCTGAATCATTCTATATGTTTGTTTAATAACTTATGAACTGAAATTTAATTTTTTGTAAATTAAAAAACTTTCTAAAGCAACGTAGCAATCGTTGATATGTTTAAGATATTCATAATCAGTTCAGAAAATAAAAAATACATACTTAAAAGCTTTCCTTGCATGTAAGTGTTTATTTTTGGATAATGAGATTATATGAATGAGTGAGTACCGTAAGAAAGTATTCATTTATTCGTTAACAAGGCTCTAAGTCTGAAGATGTCTTGAGGAAGACGTCGACATAAATAAAGTTATTTTTTATAAAATCTAAGTGTTTTTTTTTTGTTTTGCTTTTTTACCTTTCTAACTAATATCTCTATAAAAAGTATTTATGTTTATTGATTTTAAACATAAAATACTGGCTGCGGTTACGTATATTTAAGAGTAATACAATTATCATATTTTATTATCCAATTTTCATTTTCATTAATGAGTGGCTGAGGATATATTATTGTGACTAATTATTTACTGGTATAATAACATTTTCGTTTTATTTATTTATGAGGATTAATTTTATAATTCGTGCTCAGTTTTTAATATAGAAAATATGTTTACGTTAATTCGATGAATTGTATTCCTGTCAGTTATTTAGATTTCGTACATGAATATATTATAGAAGACAAAAAGAAAGGTATTGATACGTGATGATGTTCATTATTTGTTTTACAGTTTTTAGTTGTCTTTTAGAGCTAGGACTGAAAAAGCTATAGTTGTAAATAAATTCCGCTAGAGGGTAGGGAGAGCGGCCTCCAGCAACATCTGCTTCATTCAGCAATATAGTATTTGACTCAGTTGCCTCGTTAGCGCGGTCCGAGATGGTTGACATGGAGTATCCACCTCCTGACGGCGGCTCCCGGGCCTGGTTTGTTATGCTGGGTTCCTTTTTTGTCAATGGTCTTATATTTGGTCTTATGAACTGCTACAGTGTAATATATGAACGTCTACAGGAAGAGTTGATGATCGATAATGTTCCTGGGGCTTCTTCTAAAGCAGGTTAGGATCTATTTCAGCCATTTGTACGTCCCATTATAGTACCATTGACACGGTATCCAATTTAGATGAACTTCCTGTTCAATAAGAGGTTTACCGCATCGCATCTTTATTTATTACCTATAATTGTAAATTTGAACAGTTTGTCTCGTTATATTCCATTGGTTTCAATTAGTAATTAATTAAAGAAACTAATTTCAATCCATCAAAAGCAATTGACATCTATTAAAAGATTAAGAATCATTTACTTTGAATTGTTTAATTCTAACTTGTAGTTGAAAAGAGCGGCGACGTTGCATCATCTGTTTGCTACCTTCCCCTACGTGTAACACATGCTTTTCTCTTACCCGGGTGTCAAGGTGTTTAGAGGAACAGTAATTACTTTCTTCTTCACGTCCAACAGCTATAATTTTATTTTAAATATTATAATTATTATTAGAAAGATGATTTCAGAATTTAAAAATATTTAATAAAATCATTTGAAAGTAAAAGTGAAAATAACATAAATAATTTTTTTTAATAGCATAAATAAATTATTAAACTTGTAACATTTATCGTTCTTGATGAAAATTTGATGATCTAAACTTCCCCATTTTGTTTTATATCACTAATTTTAAATAATAAAATATAAATTTATGTTATTTATGTTGAAACAATTTATTAGGGATTTTTAAAGCTTCGCTTATTTTATTGTACATTGATTGTCTTACCTACTTACTTTGGATAATAGGTTCCTGGTAGCCTAAAACCTGGAATGAAATTTAGTTATTGTTGGATTAAAAATTTCATTTTTTAAAACAGATTTCTTAATTTTTCTGAAATGTTTTAGCTATTATACAATTTTTCTATCGTGTAATTGCTGAATCTGGATATTTTATTTATTTTTTTATGCTGAGATTAAATATGATTAGAAGGAGCTCATTCATTATCTTAGATTGATTTTCAGGCATTTATCATTGAACAAAACAAATGCTTCCTCATTTAACTCATAATTGTATCATGATTTCTATAGTTGTAAAATATATAGAATGTTTCATAAAATTATATTTTTATTTTCTTGAAGTATGTAATTTTAAGTTGTATATCCTCTGAATATACATCAGAGAATTGAAAAAAAAAATCCTCATTTAAAAGTTATTTTATTTTATTTTAGTCAATTAAATACCTACCTATTTTGGTTAAAAGATTTGTAGATTCAATAAACAATTTTTTTTTTCTTTTCGAAATCGAACCTTTCTAATGCAACAATAACAAAGTAGAAAAAAAATAAAGTAGAAAAAAAAAATAACAAAGTAGGTATGGTCCAGTTATTTAGTTTTCTTAGTTCTCAACATATTACGAATCTTAGTATATCATCGATTCTTATTTGGTATGAGTAAGGTTTTAATTTTATGGTCCTTCTTATATACTTAATGTTCAATGAATTTTAATTTGTTAGCTTTTTAAATTTGGAATATTTTAAATATATTTAAAGTGATATGTATCAAAATTGAAGGTCTGTGACCCTTGGAAGGCCCATCTCAATTCTGGGTCATGGTTCATGTTTAAGGAAACGTTCATTGTATGAAGCATTACATAACATTCTATCGTCGAACATAGATATACATACATATATATATATATATATATATATATATATATATATATATATATATATATATATATATATATATATATATATATATATATATATATATATATATATATATATATGTACGTAGATATATTATTTTTTAATGAATCATTAAGTATTAATTTGACGGTATATGAGAGGCGAATTTGCACTATATTTATCTCCTTTCTAGCATGTATTATAACGTTCTAATGTAGTATAACGTACTTCGTTGATCTATAATCAAGTCAGACCTACCATTATAATAACATAAAAACCTAATAAATTATTTTTGAATTTATAAAAAACGTAGCCCTGGTGACTGTTTCCGCTGTGTATTTCCTAAATTTTACAAATCTAATTTTACAAAGGATCTTTATAAATACACTAGAAACAACCGAAATAGCAGTCATCAAGTACCATTTGTACTCACTTGAGGTACGCATGATGGTATAGAAGGATCAATACAATTAGGACTGATGAATTAATTACCACTTCTATTGGGATTATTTTATTAGAATACTAGTTTCGAAAGCTAAACATTCATCTTCAGTTCTAAAACATACAAAATTGTCAACACATCTATGTTACATGGATTATATAAACTAAAGTTCTAACTTTATAACATTAGTAAATAAATATACTAATATTTAAATAAATATACTAAACGTCTAGAATTCACAAAATTATGTACCATGCGATCTTTCCTATCGATTCTAGAACGATTATATAACTTATAATTTTTTTTCTTCTAGCCTCCGAGTTTATTTGAATAAATCAAAAATGATAAGTAATAAGAAATAAATTATCTTGAGGAATAAAGGATAAAGTTAGTAATTCTATATCATTTAAAATATTTTGTTTTATTCTAAACCAACGTCATTTGCGAAACGTTTTATTGCAAAGAAAAGTTCTGTGGACACTTATCGTTTGCTTGTGAGTAATTACGGTGAATAGGCATCATAAAAAAAAAAAAATTCCAAAGAATGGTTTCGATGATTTTGATGCTGAGTACAAAGAACATGTAAAACAACCCATAAAATGTACTATGAGTTGTTAAACCGATTGAAACTATAACTAGCGATCTACATGAGTTTGAAGGTAGCTATAGAACTGTATAATATAACTGAAAATCAATTTTTCAACATGATAACACCTGACCGCCTACTGCAAATGTCGTTAAAACATGTTTAAATGGAAAATACTGGGAAGTGCTACCCCACCCGCCATGTTCGTCTTATATCCCATCTTACGTTTTATATCTTAAGGAATCATCAAAATTTCCCTTGATAACTTGATTGCCTCAAAATACCAGAACTTCATTAGACAGGAATATTGCTTGAAAGATGTTTGAAAGTTGTTGTTGCAAAGGCAGTATACTTTTAATAAATAATTCTTTCATTTTACTACGAAGCTTGTTGTTTTGTTTTGTTTTGTACGGCTTGACATCCTTATGTATTCGAACCAGGGCAGGAAGGACGGGTTATCCTTCAGGTAAACAACCTATTCTAGCCAGGGAGGGAAGGTCAAGATTTATTCGTAGTCCAGTAAAATAAGGCTCGTAAAAGTCCGTTTTCAAGAAAAAACTGCCGAAATTTTATTCTCAACAGATCTTTATGTTTTTTGGGGTGCTGAATCCGAATTTGAAGTTTGCTACAACGGCCGACGTCGGCTTCATACCCAAAATTGCAAAAAAAAAAACGCCCAAAATATCGGTTATTTTCGGTATTTTACCTATAACACGAAAACGAAGCATTTTTCGAAGAAAGTCTTAAAATATCAATTATAGCTGGAATTATTACCTACGAAATGAAAAAAAACTACTCCGAAATCGGACCATTTACCGCGAAGCTATGGTTTTGGGAAAAAGTGGCCAGCTGGCGGTCAGTTCCACTTCGCGAAGACATGTTTTTTGTTTATAACTCCGATACCATTTATCCGATTCAAAAGTACTTTTTTTTATCTTAAAGCTGATTAAATTTACAATTTTAGACTATTAAATATGAACTTTTAATAATGAACTTTTTTTTTTTTTTGCACATTTTTCACTATAACTCCATAACTATTCGTCCGACTCAAAATTTCCTCTTTTTATCTAAAATCTGGTTAAATTTACTATTAGGCTCTATATATGAAGATTTTATCGGGTCTCTTGAAACGCACATACCAGAACGCTTAATATCCTGTACTTTTATGAAATCCGCGTTTTTGTTTTTTTTTTGGCGCATCTCAAAATCTTACAGTCCGATCCAAAAATAATTTTTCCATTTCAAAGCTGATTAAATTTACTATTAGATCACACACATATATATATATATATATATATATATATATATATATATATATGTATATATGTATTTTATATTAAACACGGTGAAATACCCACGCTAGCACACTAAATGTGTATATTTTGGCAAAATATGACAATTATGAAATGTTCTGTGGGTATTTTACGAGATTTAATATAAAGTACATATATATAATTTATTAGTAAATTTAACTAGTTTTAGAATAAAAAAATGTAATTTTGGATTGGACAAATATATTTGGAGTTAAAATGTGCCAAAATAACGTGGATTTCATAAAAGTACGGGATATTTAGCGTTCTGGCATTTGTGTTTCAAGAGACCCGATTAAATCTTCATATATATATATAAATATAGTCTAATATTAAATTTGAACAGCTTTTATATAAAAAGAAGAAATTTTCAGTCGGACGAATAGTTTCGGTGTTATAAACAAAAAATTACGACAAACAGGAGAAGTGGGACTTACCGCCAGTGGGCCAATTTCTACACTTTTTCTTAAAACCATAGCTTCGTGGTAAATGGTCTGATTTCGGAATAGTTTTTTTCATTTCATCGGTAATAATACAAGCTATAATTAATATTCAAGACATTCTTCGAAAAAAGCTTCGTTTTCGTGTTATAGGTAAAATACCGAAAATAACCGATATTTTGGGCGTTTTTTTGCAATTTTGGGTATGAAGCCAACGTCTGCCGTGGTAGCAACCTTCGGATTCAGCACCCCAAAAAACATAAAGATCTGTTGAGAATAAAAGTTCGGCAGTTTTTTCTTCGGCGAACCCTTATTTTACTGGACTATCGTGGGTTCGCCACGAAATACATTTTATCCCGCCCAGGTGAATTCGAACCCAAAACGACCTTACACGGCAAGACTGGTGATATGGTACAGCACGAAACAGTTTCTTGTTGGAGTTTCTTGTAAGTGCGATGTATTGGTTGATTTGACATTTAATGACTCGTATGTTTTGTTTGTTGGATCAATGAAATTCTTAGGATGATTAATTGTCGAATGTTGATAATTATGTCCCTCTAATTTATCGATATTTGAACAAGGTTTCTTAGATCAGAAATTATAGATTGATTCTTTATGCAATGCATATCGTTCGGAGAGAGCATATGTGGAACATTCTGTTGTATACTTACTTAACTCCTCCCAACACACAATTAGTTACTGGTAGTAATTTTAATTTATAATAATTTAAATTAATGGCGCGTTAGTTTCGGCTATTTTTGACTTAGCTTTCTATCTTGTGCTCATTGGAATTTTTTATCTGTTCAGACTTCTATTGTAAGTAAAGTGACGTTTACAATTGAGAATAAGACGCCACATTGCTAATCTTGGAAAGTTCCCCAACAACTTTTAGCGATAACTTTATGAGATTTTTTAAATTCCGAATTTTACTCTGGCTCATGTGTAAGTAAACGGATAGATTCCATTTTATTTTTAATTTTCCTCTCTAAATTTAGATCGCTCATCTTCACTCATATGAATCTATTAGGTTAGTTTATTATTTATACAAAGGTGGATAGCACAGGTGTGTATGTTTATTGTTCGCCTATTATGATTCTGACGTTTTTTTTTTATAGTATATTTTTTTTTTTTTGAGTATAAAGTTTCAATTTTACATTATAATAAAGAATAGTTTACTTAAGATACATTTATAAGACGAGAACATCTTTTGATATACTAGAAATGCGTTTGCAAGTTCAAATATTTATCCTTGTACGGCTATTAATAGAGATCTCAATTACATATAGCGAAATCTTGTTCACTGTATTGTTCAACGTTGATCGTTCTTGTCTTGCTCAATTGTTATTATTTTAGAAGGGAGCATTTAGTTTTTATGGTTCAATATATCGAATAAAGTAAATAATTAATTGACAAAATGTCTAAATGACAGGGCCAAGGATATGCTGAGAGTTGCTTTTTTCTAATTTCTTTTTCAAGTTCATTGATGCTGTTGATGCACATCGACTTCCGGTATTCAAGATAAATGAAGAGTAATGCATTGCTCCATCCTGCCAATCTCTTAACTATTTATACATTGGACCTCTCCGATTTCTATGATTTCTGGTATAGAAGTTGTAGTTAAAATAGAAATTTTCGGACCTTTGGTTTTTGAGTTATAAGTTTTTAAAAATCCAAAAAACTACTGGTTTTTGGTCCTCACTCGGTATATTCAAAATTACGCCATTAAAAAACTATTGCTCCTAGAGAGATCAAATTTGTGACATTCTTTTCCGTTTGAAATGTCCTTTAATTGATATATTTTCGGTTCATTTTGTATTTTTCCGAAACGTCCAAAAACGGTTTTCGTAATTCCCTTGGCTTTGGTTTTGCACCTCAGTGTGAAAGGTTTGGGAGGAAGTGACAGTTGAGTCTAAGATTGTCTCTAAATGTTCCTCATGCAGTGTGTCAGATAAGTCATCGTGTGTTCTAAATACAATCGATAGATAATCGGCAAAAATTTAAGATACTTAATATGTTGAGGGTTGGTAGGTAGGTGCGAAGACAATGCAGCTTCCTGCACTGATGTAAACAGTTGTCTCAGAAGAGGCAGTTGTCTTCCAAGTCTTTTTTCTGTTTTCAGAGCAGTTGGGATGGACAGTTAAGAATTCAGTTGCTCTCTAAATAGGTCCCAATCCATAATATCACCTGTTAATGAAGGCCTCTTTTCTTTACGAAATGTTTCGACACCAATTATCAGGTTTACAGGGAAATGATCAGAGCCAGCATGTGATAGTACCGATGCATTCATACGTTTGTGTTATTCCTAAAGGGCAATGAGTTTCAGAATAATGATTATTTTTATTCCATAATTTTCAAGATTATCTTGAGGACATAAGATAAGTAAATGAGAGAGTGGAGTATCGGAAAAACGAAAAATAAAAAAATACTAGCATATGACATGTTGAATATATTTACATTTTATAACCTCAAAACCAAGAAAGGATAAAAAAGTATGTATTTCAATGAGAAGATGTCATCGTAAAGTGATTGATAGATAAGCAAATTGTCGCTAAGCAGAGTGATAAGGCGAAATACCTATTTAAACAGAAAAAATATAGAGAGAGGTTCAGCTATCCCAAATGAAAAATCGTATGTGTGTGGTTCTGGCCAAAGCATCTCCTGAATCCAAGACCCTTCATCGGCCATTTTGGCCCAGGTTTTATATATTGATTTATTTTTTATTCCCTTATTTTCCATTTTATTTTTTAACATGGATCATGTTTTACCGGTGACCTAGTTGGTCAAAAGCGATACGTTTTTGGGAAACGCGAGGGCGTTACGCGTAGGTTGACACGCTCTTGCTCTGTTGGTATTGCTCGGATTTAAAATTTGTCATTACACTTGTTAAAAATTTAATGGAGAATGTTTATTTTATACATAATATTTGCCGCTAGGACCTACCGTTTAAGAGCTATATTGATTTGAATGAAAAACATCACGTTTGAAACCCTTACATTCTCGCTTTGTTTATTTTGAAAAATGATTCATTGTATATTTAATTTAATTATTAATTGAAGTAATTTGATCACTTTAATCCCAAAATGCAATTCGGAAAAGCAGTAGATAATAGATTGACGTATCCATTATTTATTGTTTTTCCCAGTCAGAAAGAAATTGATTTTATTTTTTTTTGACCCGCTTCTAACTCAGTTGGTGTTGTTGTACCGAAAATTTATTTAAATATAACTGAAAGAAAATGAATAATTGAATTTTTCATCTAATATAATAAAATAATAAAATTTTATTTTGTTTTATTGCTTTTTATGTGTACGAGATTACTGTCCTTTTCAAACGGACAATACAACAAAAAGTGAGGTAACATTTGTTTTTTCCCGAAAATCACTGATTTTCAATAACGAATATCTCATAATCGGTTAGAATTAATACAAATTTATATAGAATCAATTTTATAGGAAATTTAATTAGCTTTTATGTTTATTTGGAACATATTTTTCTAGAGTTAACGGTTTTCGAGATAAATTGAAATACCAAAAAAATTGAACTTCTCCCCTCCCTCCACAGTTATCTCCCCCCCCCCCCCCCCAGAGGCGGGGAATTTTATTATGTTTACCTTCTAACTACTCCTAACAAAGCTGTGAAGTCAAAAACTATCGCATATTTCATGCACTTTACACCTCTCATTTCAGCACTCTTCAACTGCGGTCGCATTTCTCTGCACGAAGAGAATTTGTTAGAATTGTTCGATCCGAAATTTCTATTTTTTATCTGAATGCTGCTTAAATTTACAATAGAAATCTATCTATTGAATTTTGATCAAGTCCCATTAAATACCCATACCAGCACGTTAAAAACCGCTTACTATTTTGAAATCCAAGTTTTTTTTTGGCATAGTTTTCACTATAAATCCAAAACTATTTCTCAGATCTGAAATTGGTTTTTTTAGACCAAGTTCACAATTTTGGGTTTTTCGATTATTTCTCGAAAACGGTGGACTCAAGGAAAATATGCTACAAATCAAAATTAAAGCTTATTAAATTTCTCATAAAATTACTTGTATACATATTCTTCAAAATTCTAACGGTTTTCGAGATATACGTTATTAATAATAGATAAGAGAAGAAATTCATGGAAAGAGAAGAATTGGAAGGTCCAGGCTGCGGTGGACGGACTGCGTGGCTGGCGATGCTCCCTCGGCGTCAGGAACTGGATGGTCGAAGCACAGGACAGGGACACATGGCGCTTGTTTTTGGAGGAAATCAGGACTCGTGCGCGGGTTGTAGAATTCGGTTAAGAAGAATAATAGATAATTTTAGAAATTAAAAAAAATGTTTACCTCACCTTTTGTTAAACATTTGCTTAAAATACCAAAAAAGTAAAAAGTAAAGTAAATTTAATGCTCTACAATTTTGATTCTGACTTTTTTTTCCGAGAAACGATGTTTACCTAAGGAAGCTATGAAATCAAAAATTATCGCATATTCCATGCTCTCTACACACCTCATTTCAGCACTCATGGACTAGACTAAAGGTGCTGTAAGTTGCGACGTGTTCAATATAAATTAACATATGATATATCATATTCTTGTAGGGAATTTAATGCTGCAGAGCTCCATTCTAGACTATTTTCACTCTATAATGAACGAGAGAGGATCTAATCTAAGGATGACAAAAATATACGAAAAACATGAGTGAAAAACTTAAGAAGATTACAACTTTTCCGGAGCCGGTAGAACGAAAACGATCCAGTTTTTCGTAAAAATGTACATAACCAAACTTGTATCAAATTTAATAAGTTTTCATTTTGTACTAAAAATCTTTTTCAATGCGACATTCCATCCATAGAATGGAACATTTAAAGCCCCTTCCCCTCTCCCCAACGGCACGGGAATTTGGAGAGATTTTTTCTTGTTCAGGGGACCATTCCCTACACATTCCTGAAAATTGGAACTTGCATTTTTAGTTCCTCTGATTGCCTATTTTTCCTCTAGGTTGACTGGACTATTAGTTAACTAATAATTATTATTATTATTAACTGTTAATTAAATTGATAAAACAAATTATCAAAAATAAAGTTTCATGGAAGTGTTTGTGAAAAAAACTGTCTGTTAACGTATTTTTTGCTCTAGTAATTATTTTCCAAAAAGTGGTAACCTTAGCCCCGGGAATTTTTCCCTCCCCCCCCTGTCAGTAGCCCTGTCATGTTCTCAGAATAAGTATATAGTTATTCAGAATAAGATGTAGTTAGAATTAGCTACTTTTTAATAGTTTCTGTTTTAGTATCGACTAGTTGAACCTTAGTCATTATACATTTTAGGAAGAAAATTTCTCTTGCTTAGTAACCTAACTAATGACACGATTATCTATTGAAGATTTGATAACAGATTATTTTGTGTCGGTTGAGAAGCCACTGTGAAATAACATGTACCATTTTATATAAGATTAAAAAAGCTCAATATAAACGGAATTTAGGATGAGAGATTACAAATTAATTCTTGATATGATAAATGAATAGCTCATATTTGAGATTTGTTTGGATCATCTAAGCTTTCATCGTGATCCACCTCTCAATCTTTTCAAGTTAATATTCAAAGGTACGTATATTTTTCCTCGATGATAAATAATATTACTATATTTATCTTGAATAACAGAAAACGAGAGGATTAAACAAAATTAGATTTCCTTCTTCTAGGAAGGTTTATTCTCCCGAGATATTTTTCGTATTAAAATAGCAGTAAATAACTTCTTACGTCAAATTCGTAGCGGTCATGGCCATCGCCTAAGGAAAGGAAGGCGAAGGAAAATTTTCCAAAATGAACCCTGAGAGGATGGCCGATGATATCTCCGATAAATTAATCCACCGAAACAACAATTATGTCACCTGAGTAACTCACTCGGCGTCTCTATGTGAGTGGATTATGCGGCTGACCCGCTGTGAAGAAACCATTCTTCAGGAAGAAAAATTAGAGAGCCACTTAGCCACTTCACCCGTGAATATTTTCACGGCTTTTTTGAACGAAACAAAATTCAGTTTGATGGAAATTGACGGAGAACGGTAAGTAAGACGACCTAGAGGTACAATGATCAATAGCAAATACTAAGTGTGGGGCGATCTCTTAAAACTATTAAAAGTTGAAAACTTTGTTTCCCATCATTGGCATCCATAATCTGTTGTAAATTTCCTTTAAATTAGAGAATTTCATCTACAGATTTTTTTTTAAATTCTTAATAAAATTTTAAGTAACAAAAAAATACTATCACCTACAATTAGATAAAAACTCAATTCCTCCCTGACTGGGAAAAACAATATATCATGGATATGTCTATCAATAGTCTAATGCTTTTCCCAATTTAAAATTTAGAATTATAGGGATCAAAATTACTTCAGTTAATATCTAAATTAAATTTAACAACCAATCATTATAAGAGATAAAAATAATTGAGAGATTTCAACGTGGGTTTTTTCATTCAAACCGATCTCCTTAACGGTAGGTCCTAGCGAAGAATGTTATATAAAAAAAATATTTTCCATTAAATTTCTGATTGGGAAACTGTTGGTAAATTTTCGATTCGAGGAACATTAACAGAGCTAGAGCTTGACAAAATCTTACAATTTTGAGGATAAAAAAAAATCAATTTCTCCCTGACTGAAAAAAAACAATAGATCATGGTTATGCTTTTTAGAATCTATGGCACCTCCCAATTTACATTTTGGAATTAAAAGGATCAAATAACTTGAATCTATAATTAAATTAAATTGTCAATCAATGATTATTCAAAATAAACAATGTCGAAAGAAAACAGCGGTTTAAAATGTGACTTTTTTCATTCAAACTAATATAGTTCCTAAAAGGTAAATCCCATCGACAAGTGTTATACAAAAAAAAATATTCTCCATTTAATTTCAGACTAGGAAACTGTAGTTAAATTTTCGATCCCAGCAACGCCTAAGAACTAGATAGTGTTAAAAACCGCCCAAAACTTAGAAATGAAGGCAAAACTTGATTTTTTTCATTCAAATCAATATATCTCATAAACGGGTAAGACATGTTATAACAAATATTATAAAACAAAAAACTTTCTCGATTATATTTCTGACAAGGAAACTGACGTTAAATATTCAATCCAAGCAACACCAGAGCTAAAGCGGATGTTACATTTTTGAATGCGAATAAAACGTTACACAAAAATTGTATATATTTCCCAACTAAAAGATATACCCATGTTAACAAATTAATATAAAATTTAAATTAAAAACATATAAAACGGAGGTTAAGATGAAATTTTGGGGTAGATCCCAGCTCAGCAATGCAAGCTGCACATTCAGGTTGGTTCAAACTAAGAAGGAAGACCATCCAATATCTTAAGTTCCTTGTAGGAAACCGAGCGAGACGGAGAACATGGGTCGATGATACTCGACACATAAAGACATCGAGAGTTAGTAAAAAAAATAAGGCGAAAAAAAAATTATTTTTTTATAATATAATGCGCAAGGAAAAAACTGGGCACCTTGCGCTTTTCTGCTAAAGAAACAATAACATGGTACATTTTTTAGAAGGTTACCTCCCTTTATCGTCAATGCTCATGTTTTTTTTTTGTTTTTTCTCTCGCTTACCTGTGATTCAGTTTTTTGTAGGAGATAAATTTTCAAATTAAATAGCTTAATTTTGCTGACCGTCTATGCCCTTATGTTATTTATTTTTCTCTTCTTACCTATACCTGGCTTCAAATACTACAATTTTGATTCTGACGTTTTTTTGAGAAACGACTGTGGAAGGTAGTAGAATGTAGAAGCAAATGTATGAAAAAAAGTGAGGTAACATTTGTTTTTTTTCCCAACAATCACCGATTTTCAATAACGAATTTCTCGTAAACGGTTAGAATTACGACAATTTTTTATGGAATCAATTTTATAGAAAATTTAATTAGCTTATTTTTATTTGTAACATATTTTTCTAGAGTCAACCGTTTTCGAGATATTATCGAAAAACCAAAAAAAAATTAACTTCTTCCCCCCCCACCGTTAGTTAGCTCACCCCCAAGGGGTTTACCTTTTAACTATTCCTAAGGAAGCTATGAAGTCAAAAATTATCGCATATTCCCTGCATTCTACAATGTGTTTATTGACTGGACTACTTTTAAGATTTCAACGAAAAATCTTGATTTTCCAATTAAATTTTGATGTTCTATTTATTGGAAACATAAACATCTGAAATTTGTACAACAGCTAAATTACACTCAGTAGGTCATAAGCCTTAACGGAAAATTACGAAATCGGGCCCGTTTTCAAAACTGACGCGCTCAAACACTTCTTCAAGCACTTTTCCGCGAAAACACGTATAACTCCGACACTATTAGTTCGTTACATAACTTTTTTTTTCTATCTGAAAGCTGGTTTAATTTACTAATACACCTCATATATGAAATTCAATACACTTCATATTGAAATTGAAATATATTAGCTACATAACTTTTTTTTCTATCTGAAAGCTGGTTAAATTTACTAATACACTTCATATATGAAATTTAATACTCTTCATATTGAAATTGAAATATATAAAATTCCGTTAAATACCCATAACAGCACGCTCCATAACTCCGAAAATTTTTCTGACTTTTGGTTTTTGAGTTATAAACTTTTAAAAATTCAAAAAACTACTGGTTTATGTAATCCTTTATTTATCATTATAATCATGATCCAGGGCCGCCGAGAGCCAAACCAAATTATGTCTGCCTAATAAACTTAAGTCCCTCCAAATCCCGGTGCCGCTGGGGGAAGGAGGACTTCAATGTTTCATTTTTCAGTTTCTCGCTTATAAATCAAAAACAGTGCGTTGTAGGGAAACAGTTTTATGATTATAATCAAGTACCATGAAATACCCACTGAAAATCCTAAACTGCTGTATGTCAAACCAACCAATTCTACATTAGATTTGGACCTTGACCTCTCCGATTTCTATGACTTTTGGTAGAGAAGTTTTACTTACCAAGACTAGTAAAAATTTAAAATATTACATTTTTCTGGCCTTTGGTTTTTGAGTTATAAGATTTTAAAAATTCAAAAAACTGCTGGTTTTTGGTCCTCATTCGGTATATTCAAAATTACGCCACTAAAAACTTATTGCTCCTAGAGAGATCAAATTTGTGACAATCTTTTCCGTTTGAAATGTCCTTTAATTGATATACCACTTAATATATTTTCGGTTCATTTTGAATTTTTTCAAAACGTCCAAAAGCAGTTTTCGTTATTCCCAAAATATGAATCCTTCGATTTTTTTGAAAGAAATATAGACGTGATTTATTACTATATATTTATACAATTACTGACTACATGTGGGCAAAATTTTAGAATGGAACGGAAATGGGTTCTTGATAAAAAAAAAAAAATTTTTTTTAATTCACTGTCCAGTCATTTAAGTATTATAGAGTGCGTTTTCTGTGATCCAAGATTTTTCTTCTGAAACTTGTTCAGGGTAGTTAGAAAGTAAACATACTAAAAGTCCTGGAGTTTTCGGGACTGGGAACAAGAAGGGGTGAGGGGGGGCGCGGAAGGTCCCCTTTTTTGGGTTTGCACTCATATTTCGAAAACCATGCATCGTATACAAAACATGACTATTTACTAAGTTAAAGTTAACTAAATTCTCTAGAACCTTTATTATATACACATTTTTCATATTCTGTACCGTTTCCGAGATATAGGATTGGCAAATGTGAACGACTTTTAGTATATTTATTTCGCCTAGAAAAGTTAAAATTTATGTAACTATTGACAAGGTGAAGATATATTGGCATGTATATATGTATATTTTGAAGGAAATTTAATGTTCTACAATATTATCTATAATGGCTTTTGTCATAGGATGGACGTTTTAGAAGATATGGAGGAAAGTTTAACAAGAAACGCGAAATGTAAATTTTTTTTTTTCGAAAATGTTCACATTTGCCAAGTGTCATAGAAATCGGAGAGGTCAAGGTCCAAATCTAATGTAGAATTGGTTGATTTGACATGCAACAGTTTAGGGTTTTCAGTGGGTATTTCATGGTACTTGATTATAATCATAAAACTGTTTCCCTACAACGCACTGTTTTTGATTTATAAGCGAGAAACTGAAAAATGGAACATTAAAGTCCCCCTTCCCTCAGCGGCACCGGGATTTGGAGGGAGTTAAGTTTATTAGGCAGACATAATTTGGTTTGGCTCTCGGTGGCCCTGGATCATGATTATAATGATAAATAAAGGATTATGTCATTAAGTTAACTTATGATGAAGATATGACTTTTTATCTTCTGCCTTCCTGAATTTCTAAATTCTTGATATAAAATAATAAATAATCATATAGGTGTTACATAAAAGGTCATCTGTAATCAATGTTCCATGATAATTTTTTTAGACATAATTCCTCCTGATATTGAATCACCTTCAACTCGACTTTTTTAAATTTTGAATATGGTGAATTTGTGACAATGTTTTATTTGAATATATTTAGATCATATGCTGCCATTTGAAAATTGATGTAGCATTTCATTGATAGTCTTAGTCAGCCTCCACCTGCCTCTTCCACCTTTGTCTATCTTGAGCAATAACTCTCCAGTTGAGAACACGATGTTCGGCTGCGGCCCTTTTTATTGTGTTCACCCATATCTGCCTTTTTCCTACCACAGTAAAATTCATTATTTGGAAGTGATAGTAGGGTGGCTCCTTTCTACATGTCCAGCCCATCGTAATCTCCTTGGGTCATGTTCAGCGCGACTGATGAAGTTTTGGCGATTATTTCATTATTATTCTTTCGAGATTATTCTTATGAGACCAGGTCTCACACTAGTATAGGAATACGGGTAGAATAATCGATTTATAAATCGGAGTTTTTCCGTGATATATTATTTGATCTTAGCATATGGGATACTGAAACGAAAGTTTTGTTCGTGCTGAGGATTTTCTGGTACACTTCGCTTAGCTGGTCGTTAATGGATGTTACTTTGTTTCCAAGGTATTTAAAACTATCTACTTTCTGGAAATTTTGACTTCCTACCCTTATATTTTCTTCTTGGTGGATCTTGCGGCTTACAATCATATATTTTCTTTTGCTTTGGTTCACTCGTAAGTCTATATCTTCTGCCGCTGATCAGTGAACCGGCCAGCGCCTTTGCTACCTAGGACTGTTATATCATCCGCGTATGCGAGCTATTTGTGCATCACACCATCACGCACTCCACCTCGAACTCCACCGCATTCTTGCATTCCCTTCCTGGTTAAACAACATCGGTGAGCGTCATCTTTCACTTGAGAGATCTCCCTGGCGAAGTCCTGACATATCACATCGAAGGCTTCTGTCATCTCTCCCTGAACTAGCACTCTATATTTGGAACCAATTATCACGCCATTGTCATCTCTTCCCTCCTCGTATAAGTCCTCTACATGGCGCCCTCCTACATCCTCTACATCCTTACTTTCATTCCCTCGTGGGTTCGCGTTAAGGAGTTTTTTGAACTGTTCCTTCCACATTTCCCGCACCTCTCTTTTAACTTCCGTTACTTTTTCATTCTTACCCTTATTTTGAGTGCTTCTGCCTCTGAATCCGGCTCGTTGCTTCCTGATACCTTCGAGGACTTCGTATATATCTGACTTTCCAGTTTTCTTCAATGTTTCAAAGGATCTGTAAGGGGTTAGGAAAACCCTTTTTTCCAATCGGAGTGTCTTCTTTGCAGATTTCTCTGTTTCTTCATACCTGCCCTGAGATTCTTTGTCTTTTCTGTAAACCATTTTACTACTTTTTGTTTTTCCCGAGTACTAATTACTTTTTGAGCTACTTCTTCTATTCCTCTTTCCATTTCATCTCAGTGTTCATGTATTGGAAATTTGTCAAGGTCAAAAGTATAAATTTGTTTTTTAGCTCGAGCTTAAAACTTGTTTGTATCTCAGTGTTTTTTAATTTTCTGACTTCTCCTGATTAAACATTAGTGAGTGACATCTCTATCTGGTCAAACTTCCATTATTTCCGGACTGTCTTGATTCGTACTTGGTTCAACAACTTTCTTTAGCTACGATTCATTAACTATTCAGATAGCTTGTGCGTGAGGACTGATTGGCAGATAAATATGATAAATAATTAAATTAAAATAAATATTTGTTGATATGTTTGATGTAGGTGTACTGCCTGTAATTAGTTGGTATCTAGTGGGCTACCCCTGTTTAATTGATTAGTGAGCGTATTTATTTTTATTTGTACCGTTATTTGCCTTTCAAGCAAACTAGTTCTGAATACAGCGAGGCATTCCATGCTACAAATACAATACTCTATTCGAACTCACTCGGCGAGTTCAGGTCTTAATCGTCCGATTACGAACAGGGTATAAGAGAGGCCCTTTGTACAAGAAGTTTTTTATTGGTTTCAATCCACTCGGCGAGTGCGGGGAGGGTGAATAGGATGCTGAAAACATACTTTAAACTTGCAGACAGTTTTTGGAGACAAGAACATGGTTTGTCCCTCTCTGACTGAGGTGTGAAGAAAGCTATAAGGGAGGTTGGAGGACCGCTCATTTCTTCATTTTAAATCCCGATTTGGCTATTTAAAGAGAAGAAAGGAAAAAGAAGGAGGATACTTTGATATGTTCAATAAGTTTTGTTTTTTTCTTAGATTACCATTCTTGTCTTCTTTTTTTTTCTTTCGACTGGTGGATTCTTTTTTATTTGATCAACGTGACTATCATTTGGTCATTATGAATGCCTTTTTAGAGCACCTTGAAAAATAAGGTTTCACATATTGGATACTTTACAGTAGACACTAAGGATGGTCTGAACCGGTATTTTTCAGTAACAGGGACGACCGATACAGGTCCAAAAAATATCTGTTACAAATACCTGTTACAAAATGCCTGTTACTTGTCATAAGGTCAGCGTCTCTCCATACTCGTAATCGTTTACCCTGTTACACTGATATTTTAGCATACCATACCTATTACTCGCATATCTGTTACCTATTCAATGTCTAATCAATAAGTTCACATTTTCAACTACATTTTTAATAACATATATAGCCAAATATATAATAAATATACGTATGGTTATTTTTTGAAAAACCTTTTCAATTTTATTGTTTCTATAAAATACAATTTTGGCATAAATCATTTTTTATTATCCTCAACTATTTTATTCACGAAATACTGGTAGTTAAATGAAGATAAATTTTTTTGTTGCCTGGTTACTGTTAATAAAACTTTAATTGAAAACATTAATGAATTATCAACAAGATAATAAATAATTGGCAAATTATTATTTAAGATGTTAGATGTTTTATAACAGCATACATGTTGTTTATTTGATTTATGTCTAACAAAAATAATATAATTGCTTATGTATAAATTTCATATTTGAGTGTATTTTAATGATTATTAAAATTAATAATAATAAGATAAAAAAGAATGTAAGAGTGTCAAATACAATGAAAACCAGATAACATTTTACCAGGAAATACTCGTACAAGATTGGAAGTAAAAATACTGGTTTAGGCAAACGAGTATCTGGTAACAGGTAGATATGACAAGTAAGAAATACTAGTCTAGGGTAGTACGCAGTACGAAGGTAATAGGTATGAATGTTGTTACTAGTACTGAAGTAAGTATGCAAGTATCTCCTTCCTGTTACTTCTGAATACCGGTAACAAGGACGCCGTTCTGTCAGCCCACACCTGTTACAAAATAACAGGTCCAGTATTTCTGAACCACCACTAGTAGACACGACCAAGTTTTCAACTGTGGACAAAGGCTGAAGTCACAATGGAACCACCACACTTGTGAAAATAATCTTGGGAATAGAACAGAAGCATTCAGTGTTGAAGCGGTCATCTAGTGACCATTCAAATTCTGTCTGCTAAGTCGCTTGTCTGATGGCTGCGCTCTTCTCTTAATCGAGGCATTCTTAAACTGATCACTAATTTTCTTATTTCTACAGAAATTTCCATAATGAGAGCAAATATCATTTGCCCAGACTTTTTTATTATATAAATACACAAATGTATGTCTAAGCTCCTCTTTGTGATAAATCTCTTTATCTCTCCAACATGATTCCTTTTTTTTATTTCTAAATAATCGTAGAGTGAATACCATAATCCTATATCCTATGATCCTCAGTAAAAGGAATTAAGTTAGGAATAAAATATTATCACTGAC
The DNA here is from genome assembly GCA_003667255.2 of Euschistus heros. Classification (NCBI taxonomy): domain Eukaryota; kingdom Metazoa; phylum Arthropoda; class Insecta; order Hemiptera; family Pentatomidae; genus Euschistus; species Euschistus heros. The sequence goes on from RCWM02000060.1 coordinate 2,645,532, forward strand.
TCTGATGCAACTTTCTTGATTAGCTGCACTATCGTTCCATATCAATGTCGTCTTTATTTATTCAACCTAATACGAAACCGTTAAATAAATGTTTCCTAATATAAGTACAATATCCTTTTTTGTCTATTGTTCGAAAATATTTGTTTCACAAATCTATATTAGTTTCGATATTTCAGGATGCTTTCTGCAGTAAATGGCGTTAATATAAATAATAATTATTGCTCGCATCAATATTCTACCCCGAATCCATCAAATTCTTCAAAACCCTGAAGCTCGATGAAATAGATCTCACGCCGTCATTTCGAATTTCAGATTCATCGTTTACTGTTTCCCATATTTTAACGTTTGAAATCTAACTTATTTTTCTACTAAATTTGTGGTTTGTGATTTAACGAGATGATATCGCGATTTGTCTAAATATTTTTTGTTGAAGTATTTGTATTTTTTTAAGGTGCATATTTTTCTAAATGCCGTATATTTTTCTGGCGTATTTCCATATGGGTTTAACTAAATAATAGTTTGTGTTTAGTCGCTGTCGGACTTTTAATGTTGACTGTTTTTGTAGGATTGTATACAAGAGTTTGTTGTTATTGACGTATCAGGGCTATGTGGCATATCGTAAGTATATACAATGTGTAATAGCGAAGCTAGTATTGATCCCTGTGGTACTCTGGTTTTCACTGAATGAATGTAAGAGATATCTTGTAGCTTAGAGAAAAAAACTATCAGACAAAAAAAAATTGAAGGATAAGATAATAGGTAAAAGTAAGAAGATTTTTAAATTTTGAAAGAAGTCCGTTGTGCCAAACTCTGTCAAATTTTTGCGTTACATTCAGAAACGCACTTGAAGTCTTTCCTTTAGTAAAATTTATATGTAATTCTGTTTAATGGTGTAGTTGAGCTGTTGAATGAACGATATTCAAATTTATATATTGACAGTACTTGTTTATCAGGTTGTCGATAATTCGTATGTAAAATAATTTTTTTTTTGGGGGGGGGGGGAATTTTTTATTAAAATAATTAGGTTTAAGGGAAGAAGAAGGAAAAATTATTTGTTCTGAAGGTCAATCTGTGTTTTGTCTGGTTTACATATAATGATAATTTGAGAATATTTCCATTGAATACGAATTTTGTACTCCTGAGTATTGTATTGTAAAGTGTAGTGATGACTTTTCTGGGCATTTGCTAAAGAAGCTCGGTGGAAATAAAATCAAAAACCATACAATTATTTTAAAAACAATTTTAATAAGTTATTGATATCGATATCGGTTATCGAAACATTCTGATATCGACTAATCTTTGATACTACTAATATAATAATAATGATTATGCAAATTGAATACTGCTAATAGATTTAGATGATAAAAGTTCTTTAATACTGGAACTAACTAGAAGGTGAGAAAGCAATATTTTTCTTAGAATAATTGATAGACATTTAATCAATCATACATTTCTTAGATATTTATATCCAATTATTTCTTGGACCAGGGGCTTAAAATAGTTAATCTGCCTAAACAGACTGATTTTGGATAGCCTAAATACTAATGAAGATAAATTTGACATTATATATATCTTCTCCCAAGTTAAAGAATGTCATGATTTGAATGGATTTAGTATCTTTTATCTAATCGATTTTTAGAAAATAGGTTTTATATAAACTAGGACAGCAATAACAATCAGTATTATGTTAAATTATCAAACAGAATGTTCCCCTTTTTCCATTGTTTTCTTAGATTAGAAGTGGTTATGCTGTTGCATAAACATATCTTTATGCTGTTGCATAAACATATCTATATGTATCAGAGCAATAATCTAATAATGAAATTAAATTTATGGATTGAAGAACTCATTCTCAAAAAAAAATAATGAATAAATAAAAAGCTTTGAATGTCTTTAATTGGATTTTAAGAGTGGGTAGTGCCCGAGACAGTTCTCATGTTGTATTATAGTTTTAAAAAAAAAAAAAGCTTTTTTTTGTTTGACACTTAGTTCCGATCAGATTTTATTTATATTTGCTAAGAGATAAACGTTCTATCAAATCACAAACATTAGATGTCTATTGTCACTTAAGATACAGACCTGTTTATGTAAGCATTTTTCCAGCTAATTAAATATTAACAGCTTCTAAGGTTTTTAACCTCTACTATATCTAGAGGACTTGAAGTTATTTAGAGCATGTTGAATATTCACTTATAGATTGTCGAATAGTACTTTTTTAAAAATTTATTTATTAAGCTTCTTATTATTATTTTTTTTTTTAATTTAGATTTAAAACAACATTACTTGTTCATATTAAAACAGAAAAGAAGTATAATGCATCGGGTTGCATATTTGTCCGTGCAATCTTGATTGGAGCCCTTGCAGGCCGGTATACCATTTTAAAAGTCTTTGGATCACTTTTTAATTCAGTCACTGCTAAACGTTTAAAGAAATATATTAAAATGTTGAATGTTGAAATTCAAATTCGGTGAATTTTAATATATGAATTTAAACTTGGCTTAAAGGTAAACTCGAAAAATATTCTCCGTGTTTGGTGAGAAGGTACACTGAGTGTGAAGCTCAATTTTGGTTTTACAAATTTTGTCAAGGCGATGAAAGGCTTGAAGATGATGCTTGTTTTAAAAGACCTCAAGTTGCCAACGAAAAGGAAATTCGAGGATTAATTGATTTGGGTCTACGTCAAACATGTGCGGAAATAGATAAGATGTTAAATATTTCTCAAGCTTTATTTACAACAAATGGGATATAAATATTGATGGGGGGACAATAAAATATACTGCATAAAAGCGTCCTTCACAAGTTATCAGAGACAAATAAGAGGCTACATACTGCAAAGTTGACTTGGGATAAATTAATGAAATTTGGATGGGAAACATTGCCCCCCCCCCCCACCATATTCTCCCTACCTTTCGCCCTTTAATAAATACCTTTGATAACCAGCAAAGACTAGAATTTGAATTAAATCAGTTTTTTACCAGCAAATATCAATCATTTTTTTCAAAACGGTATTTAGGATCTTGCGTCATGGTGGGATAAAGTTATTAGTTGTAATAGGGATTATTTTAATGAATAAAGTTATTCTGTAGCTATTGATTCATTAAAATTTTTAATTAACCAAAAAACAACAGGACTATTGAAATGACCTGTTCTGTTGCTGCTGGTTATTGAGCTATGAATAGGCTACTGTTGTACCTTGAAACAATGGTTTCCAGTAAAGTAGATCGAGAGTTTAATAGATCATACCACAATTTATAAAAAACCTCTGTAACTATCACTCATAAAATAATATAATCACAGTTCTTAGTTTTTTTATCTATACATCCTGAATCCGCCCGTCCGTCCGAAAACTCAGTGTCTCCCTGACTGGGAAAAAACAACAGATCATGGATGTCTATCTACTATCTACCGCTTTTACCAATTTACATTTTAGAATTAAAAGAATCAAATTACTCAAATTAGTAATTAAATTAAATTAATAATTCATGATTCTTCGAAATAAACAAAATAGATAAAAAACAGGGGTTTCAAACGTGAATTTTTTCATTCATATTTATATAGCTCCTCCTATGTAGATCCAAGTGACAAATTTTATATAAAAAATATTCTCCATTAAATTTCTGATAAGGGAACTATCGGCAAATATTCGATCTGAGCAACACCAACAGAGTTACAGCGTGTCAAAATGTTACAGTTTTAAGGTGAAAAAAAAAGTCACTAAAACAAATATAGACCCCAAGCCAAAAGATATATCCAGGTCCAAAGAAAAAACAAAACAACAAAATAAGTTGCTAAAGATCTTCGTTTCTAGAATCTTTATTATACTTAAGTTATTTATACTTTTAATTATAATAAAATAATCCCGAGATCAAAAGTTAACTTTTATCCTTGACCAGTTCAGATACGACCGAAATTCTCATTTCGCAATGTTTTTTCTTCTTTTGAAACTTATATATTCCAATAGAGTTTATATATCTAATTTAAAAAAAATTAAGTTCTATTAAAGCGATTCAGTTTACTACTACTTAAGTTAGTTTACTAATGCAAGTTGCAAAATACGTAATATTAGACATTTTAACATATCCGAACATAGAATATTCAAGCAGCTGCTGAATTATTCAATTTTCCTTCAAACGTTTTTATTTAAAGTTAATTTCAGGAAGCCTAATAGGAAAATGATAACACAGCTACATATACATATGTAGGAATACACGTACGTTTCACATGACACATATAATAATAGGGAGTAATCTGTAAATTAATATAAATGAGGAAAACGACAGTAGGAAAATCTAAAAAACCCGACTAGACATAAACAATACCAGTAACAATATTAAATAAAGTAAAAATTATAATACAGCCAGATAATACAAATAATTAGATGCCATTTTCATAAAAATATAAACAAATATAGTCCAGTCAATGAGTGCTGAAATGAGGGGTGTAAGTGCATGGAATATGTGATAATTTTTGACTTCATAGCTTCGTTAGGAATGGTAAGAAGGTAAACATAGTAAAAGTCCTCATCACTGGGGAGTAAGCTAACGGGGGGGGGGGGGGGGGGGGGGGGAGATGTTTATTTTTTTTGTTTCTTCGATAATAACTCGAAAACGGTTGACTCTAGAAAAATATGTTTCAAATAAACATAAAAGCTAATTAAATTTCCTATAAAGTTGACTATATAAATTTGTCGTAATTCTAATCGTTTACGTGATATTCGTTATTGAAAATCGGTGATTTTCGGGAAAAAAACAAATGTCACCTCACTTTTTGTCAAACTTTTGTTTCTAGTACCTTCCACAATCGTTTCTCAGGAAAAATGTCAGAATCAAAATTGTAGAGTATTAAATTTACTTTAATTTCATATATACATTTCTGGAATTTGAAGCAAGTGTTTAACAAAAAGTGAGGTAAACATTTTGTCTATTTCTAAGATTATCGATTTTTAATAACGTATATCTCGAAAACTGTTAGAATTTCAACGAATATGTATATAATTAATTTTATAGGAAATTTAATGAGCATTAATTTTGATTTGAAGCATATTTTTCTAGAGTCCACCGTTTTCGAGATATTATCGAAAAACAAAATTGGGACGTTCTCCCCTCCCCCCCACCCTTAGCTCATCCCCCAGGGACGGGGACTTTTATTATGTTAACCTTCTAACTACTCCTAAAAAATCTATGGAGTCAAAAATTATCGTATATTTCATGTACTCTACACACCTCATTTCAGCACTCTTTAACTGGGGTCGCACTTTTCTGAGAAAACACGTTTGTTGGTACTCATTCCGAAACTAATCGTTAGATCCAAAATTTCTATTTTTTATTTGATCAGTCCCTATATATGAAATTTTTATTATGTCACGTTATACACTCAAACCAGCCCACTGAATTTGTCGATATCGTCATACTTTGCCAAAACATACATATTTAGCGTTCGGGTTTGAGTGTATAACGTGACATAATAAAAATTTCATATATAGGGCCTGATAGTAAATTTCATCAGATTTCAGATTAAAAAAATAAATTTCAGATCTGACAAATAATTTTGCAGTTATGGTGAAAACTATGCCAAAAAAAACTTGGATTTTAAAATAGTAAATGTTTTTTAACGAGTTGGTATGGGTATTTAATGGAACTTGATCAAAATTTCATATATAGGGACTGATAGTAAATTTAAGGAGAGTTAAAATAAAAATAGAAATTTTGGATCGAACAATTAGTTTCGGAATGAGTACCAACAAACGTGTTTTCTCAAAGTGCGACCCCAGTTAAAGAGAGCTGAAATGAAGTAGAGTGCATGAAATATGCGATAATTTTTGACTCCACAGCTTTTTTAGGAGTAGTTAGAAGGTTAACATATTAAAAGTCCCCGTCCCTGGGGGATGAGCTAAGGGTGGGGGGGGGGGGAGGGGAGAACGTCCCAATTTTGTTTTTCGATAATATCTCGAAAACGGTGGACTCTAGAAAAATATGCTTCAAATCAAAATTAATGCTCATTAAATTTCCTATAAAATTAATTATATACATATTCGCCGAAATTCTAACAGTTTTCGAAATATACGTTATTAAAAATCGATAATTTTAGAAATAAACAAAATGTTTACCTCACTTTTTGTTAAACACTTGCTTCAAATTCCAGAAATGTATATATAAAATTAAAGTAAATTTAATACTCTACAATTTTGATTCTGACATTTTTCCTGAGAAACGATTGTGGAAGGTACTAGAAACAAAAGTTTGACAAAAAGTGAGGTGACATTTGTTTTTTCCCGAAAATCACCGATTTTCAATAACGAATATCACGTAAACGATTAGAATTACGACAAATTTATATAGTCAACTTTATAGGAAATTTAATTAGCTTTTATGTTTATTTGAAACATATTTTTCTAGAGTCAACCGTTTTCGAGTTATTATCGAAGAAACAAAAAAAATAAACTTCTCCCCTCCCCCCCCACCGTTAGCTCACCCCCCAGGGGCGAGGACTTTTAGTATGTTTACCTTCTAACTATTCCTAAGGATGCTATGAAGTAAACCATTATCGCATATTCCATGCACTCTACAATGTGTTTATTGACTGGACTAATAATAATATTCTTTTGTTGTTTCATTAAAAAAAAGTAGGACCTTTAATTTAATGATGGCAATAAAATATTTACAGTAATATCATAATATATACATTATCTATAAATAAGATTCATTATAGAATTCCAGTAATATGGGTTTAGTTCATTTGTGTTTGTATCTTCGCAGAGTTTCCTTATTCTAGTTTCTTATTACTTCCATCTATCTTTATTTTTTCGGACGTTGCAGTTAAAGGGAAAACTGCATATATATATATATATATTGAAATCGGCAATGGACTGCATAGGAAGATCCTATGGTCTGTGTTTCAGTTGCAAACTCACAATATTTTCTATTGAATAAATTAGTTAGTTATATTTCCTTTGTCTTCAAATGTCTTAACACGATCACGTACTTTACCAGAGTATGGTCAGTCAAAATTAGCTATTTCCTGCTTTTAAAAAAATGCATTAGTCACATCTTTCTTAATTTATTCATCTTGTCAAAGTTTTATATCACATTAATAAGTTAGTTATCCTAGTAGAAAAGCAGTCTCATTCTCCTTGATTTCAGTAAAGCCTTCAACACCATCGATCACAATCTACTCCTATCTAAACTATCCAACTTTTCCTTTTCCAATAGTGCGATTAGATGGATCCAATCATTTATTTCTGACCGCACTCAAGTAGTCCAAATCCCTAACCTTCCGCCTTCCTCTCCTCTTCCAATCAACTCTGGTGTAGTTCAGGGCTCCTCTATATCACCCTCACTATTTAGCGCATACATTAATGACCTTTATCCCCTCATTAAACATTGTTCCTCTCACTACTACGCCGATGATTCCCAAATTTACTTTTCTTTTTTCCCCAATGAACTACAAACCGCCATCACAAATATCCAAGCAGATCTCGACACGATAGCCTCTTGGGCCTCTAATAATAAATTGAACTTAAACGCAGACAAATCAAAGGCTATTGTGTTGGGTTCTAAAGTCCTTCTTAACTCCCTGCCCTCAATTCCTAACTTTTCCATAGATTCCTATCCCATAAACTTCTATCCATCCGTTACGAACCTTGGAATTGTCCTAGACCAAACCCTTTCCTGGAAAGACCATGTTTCCCTTATTACCCGACGATCAATCTCCTCCCTTCGACTCCTAAACTGAACCCGTAATTTCCTTCCACAGTCAATCCGCCAACTGTTAATTACATCCCTCATATTCCCCCATTTTGATTATGGTAGTGTGGTGTATGGAGGTATCTCGAAATCTCAAGAGGCAAGACTAAAGAAAATAATGAACTGCTGTCTGAGATTCGTTCTGAGAATACCACGGCACGAACATATTTCCCACCACTACACCAAATTAAAATGGTTATTCCCTTCCTTCCGTCGACAGTACTTTCTTGGTTCGTTCCTTTACAAATCTCTTTTCTCACAGTCTCCTTCCTATATCCTGAAAGCTTTAACATTAAAATCGTCAGTGAGTTCCCGCAAAACCAGAGCCCGTTCCTCAGACCTCTACCTAACTCCTTTCAACACAACATCCTTCAAACGTTCCTTTATATCCAGAGCTTCCAACTTCTGGAATTCCCTCCCTTCCATCATTCGCCATTCCTCCTCTCATAACAGCTTCAAATCCCGACTTTTCAGTTACCTGTTAGATATTCAGTCTAATAGTCATATAGATGTAGAAAATATCTGTTAAAATGAGATATGAACATTCAGAATGTAATATTGATTTTTACAGTATTACTCAAGTGCTATTGCACTGAATTGGTTTTGGCATAATTTATATTATTTATCAGATGAGACACATTATCTTTCCAGATAATTTATATTTGCTTTGATTATTTTTTTTTTTTTTTTTTTTTTTTTTTTTTTTTTTTTTTTTTTTTTTTTTTTTTTTTTTTTTTTTTTTTTGCTTTAAAGACTTGCTAACACAAGTCCTATATTGCCAATATAGCACTATCTAATTTTATTTAATTTTGTGCCCAGTTGAATTTTCTTTTTCTTTCTCTATTATATGAGAGCTTTGGTTTCAGACAGAAATTTAATTAAATCTTGGGCCTTTACTTTCGTCAAAGTTCTTAAGAATTCAGAGACGTCTTGAACAGTCAGTGTACCCAGCGTTCTTATCCTCTCATTAACAAACTTTTTGCACTTAAACACGATGTGTCTTGGATCTTCCAGACATTGGCATTTAGAACACATTATTGTATTTGATTTCATTAATTTTTGTTTAATTTTCTCTATTTTTGTTTTGGTAACTTATCTTAGATTCTAACCTCAAGATATAATTTGTTTTTTGTGTGATATTTGAAAATATGTAACAATACTTTTATATTGTAATTTGAATTTCGTTTAAATTCCTACTTTAATTTTATTATATTTTCTTGGCTTTTATCATATTTCTTAATTATATATATGGTATGCTAGGTAGCCATTAATTGTTCATTGTAATTATTCTTAAGGGGCAAAGGCCCCAGAATAAAATTTATTTTCATTCATTCATTCATTCATCCATTACCTACTGCCTCTCTTTGTACTGCCTGTCATCTTTTTTGTATCATGCTTGGGAACTATACATTTCTGTATAGTAAAAAATAAAAATATTTGATTAAGAAAATTTAATTAATTGAAGTATGATTGGGAAAACTCTAATGGAAAAATAAATTATTTGAATTAGCCTGAAGACAAGAAGTAAAGAATTTAAAGTATATAATCAATAAATAATTTATTTGATTATTTTAAATTCTGAAAAATATAATAAGGAAATGAATAAAAAAAATAAAATAAATAAGCTTTACATTTTTGAATTATTGGAAGTATACATGACCAAAAAAAACAAAAAAACATTAAATATTAAGATGAAATTGTTATTGGAATTATATTAGGAATGATGCCGAGAGATTAAGTTTTTGAACTTTACACACTCAAGGTACTGTAACGGGTTAAATGACCTTTTTCAGAATTTTAGCAGAAGCTCTTGGAAACAACATAATTACTTTGCTTTTTGACTTTACTACTTTTATTAAAAAATATGCCATTTTTTTTGTTCAATATACACTCCACTCTCATTGTTTTTTTACCAAAAAATTGCGGTAAAAATACATGAAATGTAGGTAGGTTTAGTGTAATCCCTTTCTCTTTTGTTTGCTGCCAGGAATTTCCTTTAAAAAAATTTGTTTTTTCTTAATATTCTACAAAACCTTGTTTTAAGAACTTAAATAAATAGACATTTAACTCTCATTATTATCTTAAAACTTCCCATGGCATTATTCCCTTTTATTTTGTTTTTTATTAATTTATTTATTTTCAGAATATGCACTTCTATTGTCTGCCACAAAATGGCTGTAATAAATTAATCCTCTACTGAAATTTTTTGAAAAGTTTTGGATATATAGACAATTTGAAGCAACTAAAAAATTGTATAAGTCGGTACATTTGATATAGCTTTTGGACATATATAGGTCCAGTATGATGATATAGCTATTGAATATGCTATACATGTAAAGAATTTCATTGTGATACTGATTTTTAAATCTAATGGTTGTTGAAACATTGGTTATTTTACAATGAGAAAATGAAGTATTATTTTTAGAATTTATTTCATTTCTGTGGAGGTTTGGTTTTATAGTTTTTTTTCCTAAACCACATTTCCGCAGAATGTGTGGTTCAAACATAGATACAATAATTATATATTGGAGTAAACAATTTTTCAAACTTAAATATACTTTATTTTTCATTTAAACTTAATTGTAACTCCTTTTCAGCTCTGGTTGGATCTTTGTCTATTGGTACTACATTCTTCTTGTCACCTATAGCTGGTATTCTTACAGACAGGATTGGTGTTAGACTGACAACATTTATCGGTGGATTGTTTGGTGCTTCGGGTTTGTTTATTTCATCATTTGTTGTTCATAAGGTATTATTATATTCTTAAAACAATTTAGTCTTTTTATGACTTAACCTTGCATTCTCTTTGTGTATATATGATCTGAAGAAAATGAAAGTGGTGTAAGTCATGTTGTCTCATTATCAGTAGAATTAATGTTGCTATTTAGAATTGCTTATTATAAATTATATAAGGATGATATAAAAATATACCGTAAAATGGGGTCACATTGGTACAGTGGGGTAAAATTGGTACACAATTATTTCTGTGGTGATTTGTTGTGTCAGGCAGGTTTTCTCCTGGCAGGTTGTTTTGTCTACTTTACCAAATAAGAGCGCATGAATGAGTTGTTTTTTGGGCTCTCATTTGATAAAAGTCGACACAACAACCTGTCAGAAGGAAATTACCACAGAAACAATTGTGTACCAATTTTTCCGCACCGTACTAATGTGACCCCACATAATGTACGGTATATATTTTAATTTCAGACAACTATGTTTTTATGTTTGATGAAATTAGTTTTTATATTTGTTTATTATCTGGTTTGGCTTTTTTAAATGTCATAAATTTTCATCATTACAAAGAAAACTAATAAAAAAAAAATTAATTAAAAATTTCAAAATCTTTTTTCGTAATCCTTTGACATATTGTAATATTCAACAGTAAAGCATCACAGTTTCATAATTCAGCTAAGATTAAATATTCTTTCCTCATGCCTTATCCCAAGGACGAGGTTTTGAAAAAAATAATTTTTGTGTATTGATGGAATTAAAATCCATTTTTAAGTGGTTTTAAAATTTACCCTTTTGCAAATGTCCTAATTACTGTTTAGTTCATTGATTAAATTAACACAGCAATGTAGAGATAAACAATAGTAAGGAGTAATGAATTTTGAGTTGTTTAGAAACAGGTGCTACTAAATTTAAACATTGAAATTGGTCTCATATGAGTTTGAATTAATGAAATTAAATTCAGAACTTTCTCAATGAGCTATGTTTTATGTTGTCAAGCAGTTTCTTGCACTCATAATTAAAATGTTTTCTTGGTCTTATTCCAATCCAAGAATTTTTGTCTTAATCTCAATTTTATGAATTTTTATTTTATGAACTATAATATTTGTATTTTGTATATGTTACTTATGAGAAAACAAAATGTGAATTATGTATGGATCTTCATCAGATTTTAATGTTTATGGTTTTCAACCTGACTAAGCTGAAATACTTCTCTAGTAGTTCATACATTTTTATTTCAGGTTGAAGGATTATACTTGACGTATGGTATTCTATTTGGCATTGGTGCTTCGTTGGCATACACTCCATCTCTCGTGATCTTAGGACATTACTTTGAGCGTTATCTTGGCTTGGTAAATGGTTTTGTTACAGCTGGTAGCTCAGTCTTCACTATGATTATGCCATTCTTTATATACTATTTACTTACAACTTTTGGTCTTTCTAACACCCTTAGGTAATTTTGCATATCTGTATTTCCATGTATCTAAATACTTTATGATTTTTCACCCAACTATCATATATATATATTTTTAAAGATATCTTGGATGACAAAAAATGAACTACAAAGTTTTTCAAAATCAACTAAATGTTTTCATATTTTTGGTTTTTTAGGTGTTTGAGTGCCCTTCTTATTTGTTTAACTGGAATAGCTTTGCTCTTTAAACCAACGAATCAGGCATCTGTTCAGAAAAAACAAATGAAATCGTTATTAAATCCTGAAATATGGAAAAATAAAAGATATGTTGTCTGGGCAACAGTGATACCTTTAGCACTGTTTGGATATTTTGTTCCATATGTTCACATGGTAATTATTAATTATTCTAAATGAGTCCATGAAGAGTATAATCTCATCCTGATTTAAAATCATGGTATTTTAATTATTATAACCAATTAATTTCAATTAGGATTGATGAATTAAATGCCACTTCTATTGAGATTAATTCATCAATCCTAATTGTATTGATCCTTCTATATCATCATGCGTACCTCAAGCAATTAATTTCAAACTTCTAACTATAATATCTCTTGTCAATATATTGTAAAGGGATTTGAAATACTTGGATGTGCTTGGACAAATGTCTTTTCACGATAACTCTCCTTGGTTGGGTATAGCAGCAATATTTTGGAGCCTCTATCACCGAGCACTTTGCGGCTATGGTCTCAGAGCACTCTTTGCAGAAGGTGGTGGATTTGATTCCCACCTGGGCATGTTATTTAGTGGCAGACCTATGGATCAATCATAGAAAATAATTTTGGACAGCAACACGATTATGGCTGTAGATAAAATTTATAGCCACTGGAGATATGTTTCATCTAAGAACTTCTTCCATGGGTTATGGCACTTGAGCTGTTGGCTTTACAGATGAATTTATTGGCAAAACACTTCGAAGAATTCATCCTGTTAAACCAAGACCATTTCGGCTATTTAAGGTTGTCTCTCCTGTGGGGATGCTGGTTTTAAAGCAAAAGACAGAGGCTGAAAGAGAGACAAGTATAAAACAGTAAGATCCAATACTATTACAGTGGTTATATTTTTTTCTTTTTATTACAAATAACACTTCATGTGTATATAAATATGTGTTTGTTAGCTCACACTCCTATTTTTGTATATTTTATTTTATAGTCTGAGTAAATTTAAAAATTCATTATGTTAGTTAAAGTAAATCAAAACAGTACCATTATCAAACAAAATTTTCCTGATCAATTTTCTTGTTCCCCCAAAATTAATTAAAACCTATTATTAAGCAAGTTAGGATATGATCGAGTTAGGAAGACCGACATCTTGGAAGCCTTAAGAGAGAAAGGGATTGATCAAGGCCATATCCTGGCGGTTAAAACTTTCTACAAGAAAACACGAAACATGGTCAGATTTGCCAACAGCACTTCCCAAGAAATTGAAACAAAGATAGGGATCTGACAGGGTTGTAGTCTTAGTCCCCCCTTGTTTATTCTAGTTATGGACTCAGCTATCCGGAAGGCGAAAGAGAAAATGAGGAAGTTCCACCTTGGGTATGCTAACCTTAGATCAGTGAGCCTTTCAATTCTTGCATTCTCTGATGACATTGTTATTTTTTCAGACAATGACAGGAATCTGCAATACAATGTTAACAGATTGAAAGATGAACTCCTCAAAATCAATATGGTTATAAACCCCACGAAAACAAAGGTAATGAGGGTTGGGAAGAAATGAGGATAATGCGTGCAATCAGAGCTGAAGATAAAGTCCTGGAACAGGTGAAAAACTTCAAATACCTGGGTGTACACCTCAATGAAAACATTGACTCAGAGGTTAGTGAACGAATCACAGCAGCGAGCAGGATGTTTGAAGCGGTTAAGAGAGGCTTCCTTAATAGGCGAGAGGTGGAAAGGAAAACAAAAGTGGCTGTATTCAGATCTACATTTCTCCCCATTTTAACGTACTCTTTGGAGCTATGGACGCTAACAAAAAAGCATCAATCCAGAATTCAAGTGACTGAAATGAGATTTCTCCGAAAGATAGAGGGGAAAACAAGAAGGGATCGAATACGTAACACCACCATCAGATCAAACCTCAATGTTAAACCTGCCAATGAATTAGTAGAGGAAAACCGGTTGAGATGGCTTGGACACCTCCTACGAATGGATCAGAACAGAGTTTCCAATGAAGTCTTTAGGGCAAAAGTAGAAGGAAAGCGAGGAAGAGGCTGTCCTAGAACTAAATGGGAGGACTAAGTTAAAAAGGACTTCCGAAAAAGAGGTCTTGAATGAAAGTGTAGAGAACAACTAGTTGACGACCAACTGAGCTGGAGAAGGCTCTATAGACTTCCTCCTCACACTGCTTAATTGGTTCAAAGAGGAATGACTATGATGATGAATTAAGCAAGATTTTTTGTCATATTATCAATACTAGAATTTTTGGTTGTATTTATTGTATAGTTTTAGTAGACCTTTTCTTCAGTTTATTTGTAAATAGCCTAAATAATGTTACTAATTTCAGTCTGTTAAAGTACTATGTACCGTTAATAACCTTATTTTTATTATTTCAGGTAAAGTTTGTGTCCATTAAATTTCCTAAGCATGATGGCAAAATTTTAGTACTTTGTTTAGGAGTCACTTCTGGATTTGGGCGTTTAATGTTTGGAAAGCTTGCAGATAATCCAAGATTTAACAGGATATTATTGCAGCAGGTAATATTGTAAATTGAACAAGATTTTTATTTAACCCTTTTGTCTTATTTTGTTAATTTAAACTTTGCTTCTTCAATATTCAATCACTGGTAGCAGAGAATATGTGTTTAAGAAAGTGAAGATGAATTGAGGCATGTAAATGGAAAAGGCTGTAAGTGCCAAAAATAGAATAAAAACATTTTTAATTGAAAAATGAATTAGTTACATTGTCATGGAAACAGTGGTACGCACTTTTCTTGGTACTGCTATGTTGATCTTGGGTTTTTTGAAAATACTTTGTTACTTTATGAATAGAACCCCATTTATTAATATTTTACTTCTTTCCTTTATTGGATTCTAACCCAATACATGTAAACCAATTCATTGTTAGTGGCATTTTGGAAATTGAATAATAATAATGATTATTATACAGGGTGAGTATCTCTTAGTGTAAAAAAAAAATTGGGTGAAACTAGATCAAAAATGTAACAAAATGCCGCAGACCTTACCTTTCTATTCCACTCCGTTGCAGGAGTACGATAAATCAAAGACTTTTTTCAGGAAACCACGTTTTTTTCCATAAAAGCTGTAATATCTCCACTTTGTTTAAATGTTTTTCAAATTTTGACCACATTTTCGGATTTAGCATTAAATTTTCTATAATAGCTGAATACTTGTAACCTTGAATTTTACAAACTTGGTATCTAAAAAACAGCTTGATCTTCACCTTATTTTGGGAAGTCACAATGTCGTATTTACTTCAACGCTCACCGTTTTTCAAAAAAACTATTCACAAAACGACAAATTTAACAAAAACTTGCTGTCGATTAGTGTTGAAAAATCATAGTTTGAAGATTTAATGATGAAATTACTAAGATTTGTTACAAAGCATCCTACCACAACTTCATCACGATATTCCACCTGAAGTTCAGAAGCTAATACCAAAATTGAGGTTTATGTTCATTAACATTTAGTTTTATGATTTTTCAACACTATTGGACAGCTATACAAATATGAATAAACCAACGATACTCCACATGTAACGGTAGAAATGCTTTCCCCTGTAAAAACAGACCCAGATCATCTGCATTCAGAAGTTAATACCAAAATTGAGGTTTATGTTCATTATCATTTAGTTTTAAACCTTACATTGAAAATCTAATAAAATAAATCCTAAATTATAGTAATAAATAAGTAAATGTAATAACATAAGATCCTCTGATCTGGTGTCGCCTTATTGACAGTTTTCCTTTATTTTCTATTAAACAATAGTTTTTTTCTTTGCTTTTTATTCCAATGAAGAGTTTATTATGTTTAAAGTGCACATTTCCATTAAGGGATTGTCATAATGTTTTATTTACACAAGTAACTGATTTGTATGCCAAATGAGAACACCTTGTTTTTTCGGTTTCAAAAGTAAATTTCTTCGTGAAATTGAATCAAAATCAATACGTTTTACATATCATTCGAAAGCTAATTAAATTTGCAAGTTTTTGTGAAATTTGTCGTTTTGTGAATTGTTTTTTTGAAAAATGGTGAGCGTTGAAGTAAATACGACATTGTGACTTCCCCAAATAAGGTGAAGATCAAGATGTTTTTTAGATACCAAGTTTGTAAAATTCAAGGTTACAAGTATTCAGCTATTATAGAAAATTTAATGCTAAATCTGAAAATGTGGTCAAAATTTGAAAAACATTTAAACAAAGTGGAGATATTATAGCTTTTATGGAAAAATAACGTGGTTTCCTGAAAAAAGTCTTTGATTTATCGTACTCCTGCAACGGATTAGAATAGAAAAGTAAGGTCTGCGGCATTTTGTTACATTTTTGATCTAGTTTCACTCAATTTTTTTTTTTACACTAAGCGATACTCACCCTGTATATATTTTATTTAGTATCACTGTTATAGATATTTAAAGATAAGAATAAATTATATACCTAATCTATACGAGGGTCAACACACAATTTACAATTTATCTACTTAATAAAGATTATTATGAAATATTGGATACTTATCAATATGGGTCTTCAGTCGGCATGTTTGGTATTGTCTTAATCAGAGCTTCCTTCCTATCTCTCTAGGCTGACCATCCAAGAGATCACTACTGAGGACGTCCAGCATCTCTCTTCATCCCAATCACCTCCAACTATCCTAAAACTTGGTCTCCAAAGACTCCTCTGCAAATTCTCTGTCGATCAAACTATCTTTCTTCGTTTCCAGGGCCATCAATATATACACCCTTATCCCATCCCTTTACTTTTTAGATTTCTTTGTTTAAAAGTTTTCATTTCTTTGTTCATACTTTCTTTTTCTGAATATTTTGAATATTTGTTATCAAACGTTCTCTGCCTCCAGGGAACCAGGTATAGGTGGCAGCTGTTCCGATAGTTTGTCTACTTCTACCTGGCTCAAAATCCACTTGACGGATTTGGAGCTAAATCCACAAACTCTAGACTTCGAAGGAGTGCTGGCCCTTTTTTCATCTCGCCGTCTTATTAATAATTATTAATAAACTTTTATCGCATACCCATAATACATTTCAGTACCAAGCCCTTTATGATAGGTACAACCTTTTCCATTTACATGCCTCGATTATTAACTAATGATAATCCAATCATGAATGAATGCATTTTTTAAATAAAATTGGTGAAAGAGGGAGATGATAACTAAATAGTTGTAGAGGATAGAATTTTTTTGATATTTTTTTTTTTTTTGTCTCTTATTTGCAGTGAATTTTATGGCTACAATTAAATAAAATTATAGGTAAGGATACAGTGGTAGGTTAGGAATCTCCTCAGTTTTTTTATAGTAAGTGTTAGTAGGGTATTTTACATGTGCTCTAAACCTTCCACAGCAATATTGTGACTTCTAAGGAGTACCACAGTCTATTCAAAAGAAACATTTCAAAGGAGCATTGCAGTTCAAAGTGCTAAAGCACTGCTGGACAAAACTTTCCAATGTTTTAGAATTAGAAAAACTTTTCCAATTTAGTCATGACTAAGTATATTTTTTTTATTTCCAGTCTTGGAATATGTTAGTTTGACTGATCAGAGGACAAGTAATTCAATGAATAAATTATTTTTGCTTGCTGAAATTCATGTTAGTTACCTAAATAATTTTTTTTTTTTTTTGAGTGGGGAAGTTGTCATTACTCATCAAGGAGTAATTTTTTTTCTTGATATTGTTGTATATTTGACTTTGAAAATTCAATTGGAACTATTCACACTTGATTTCTTTTTTCTTCCTGTTTTTCTTTAGAGCCACTTTCAAATGATTTGATGAAAAATTGTGGCCAAATAGCGGTGTTATTGATTTAAACCAGCCCAAACTTCCTTCCTCATTGTTATATGGGAGGAAGGGGGTGAGGTAGTTGATACCATTTTTGAATGATATGTATGACTCTGAAGAAGCTCGTGGTACATTTACACCTATTGACAATATACAAATTTGTTGAGTGTGATTAAGCCCTCCTATTTATATAACTATCTATCAAGATTAATAATTATATACAACATAACCCATTCTATAACACTCATACATAATATCAATAATAAGGATTTATTTTTATTTATAGATTGCGTTTATCATAATTGGAACATTTACTATGCTGATAGTGATCACTCCTACCTTTTTCCTTCTTGAAGGTATTGCCTTGTTAATGGGTATTTTCGATGGTTGTTTTATATCACTCCTTGGTCCGATTGCATTTGATTTAACTGGTCACAGCGGAGCTGGGCAGGCAATTGGATTTCTACTTGGATTTTGTTCAATACCACTTACTATGGGACCTCCTATAGCAGGTAATTTTATTACTTTTCACATTTAAATATTATATAGTCAAGCTATTTCACTAGCACTGAATGTTAGAAATTTTTAATCATAAACCAAGTAGTTCCAGGGACTTCTATAAAAATCAATTTAATTCCATTTTGATTTGAATAGTTTCATGTTAACAAGAGTATAAATAGTGTTGCGGGCCACTGGGGGTATGACTAACCAAACTACACTTAAATACTAAATGTTAATTTATTTACAACTTAATAAATACATCTAGATTCTCATTTTAATATAAACTTACAATAACAATTATCACTTAGGTCTAACCTACATCTTATTATACAAATTTCTATCCTATATAATAAGCTAATACTAATCCTAAATAACTTAATTCTGGGTGTTAAAAATACACATAAGATTCTCTAAATCTATAAAACTGATGCACACAGAGACTGTCACTACTTTCGTTGACACAGGCTTATCATTACTACATTCACAGACACAGGCTTATCACTACTAAGTTTACTGACACAGGATAGTCACTGACTCATGACTGACTGTTGTTTGTTTATTTGGGCTTAACGCCCTATAGTACTTTAACTATGGCAGGAAGAACAGGTTATCGTACAGGTTACCAACCTATTCCAGCCAGGGTGGGTAGGTCAAAATTTATTCGTGGGTTCACTAGGAAATAAATTTT
Source organism: Euschistus heros (assembly GCA_003667255.2). Lineage (NCBI taxonomy): Eukaryota > Metazoa > Arthropoda > Insecta > Hemiptera > Pentatomidae > Euschistus > Euschistus heros. The sequence goes on from RCWM02000060.1 coordinate 2,664,626, forward strand.
AACCCTCCCAGACGGGATTCAGACCAGTGACCTTCAGTACTGAGCGTGCTAAGACCCTCACCCCAACTCACTCGGCCATCGAGCCCCCACTCATGACTTATTCCAACACCTAGTCACTGCCACAAGAAAGTCACCACCTCAGTCAGTGACTGACTGACGATGTACTGATGACTGACTCTCCAGGCAGGGGGCTGGCCGATTTAAATCCTCACTGAACATTCCAGACTGTTTAAGTTCTGTCGGTCAGAGGGTCAAAGGGTGTCTATTGTTGTGCAGAGTTGGGCTCTTTTGGGCTGGCCTGGGATCTAGGGTGGCCTGTAAGTGCAAAAAAAAAAGAAAAGTTTTTTTTTTTAAATCAAGGTTTTCTAAGGTTTGATTCAGGTGACTTTATGTAAACTATGAGTAAAAATGAAGATAGACTTGAAAATTATAATAATCAGTTTATATATAAAAGATTCAGTTATGAAGCCTTAATTCTCTGTTGATAAAGTAAAGTTTATACAACAGTCAATATTTTTGAAATTAAAATTTAACATGATATTAGCCATTGTTAATGGATAAAACAGGTATCCATCGACGTGTTAGTTTTTGCACTCTATACCATTGATAGCATATCGTCATCCCAGAATTATCTTGTTCTAAGTCCATTTTTAGGGTATATAGAGTTATATACACCAAAAATTTAGAAAAACAATGCTTGTTCTATATCAATTTAAATAACAATATTATCTTAGCCCATAATCGAGTATTCAGTAAATAAATGTTCTATAACGCAAGTTTATAGTGTTCTATAGACCGTTCATTTTGTTCTATGACCATAAAATAAACCAGAAACAACTCCAAAGTGAAGGAAGGCAAAACCGAAAGAGATAAAATAAAAAGTGTATATACTTACACTTTATTTACATTTGCTTATTTTTTTTTACTTCTTTATTACTTTTTTTGTAAAAATAAAATTTTTGTAAAAGAACTTTTATTACAATACACTGTCCCAATTATTATACAGAAATTATTGAAAAGAAATTAGTTCAAAGGGATATAGAACAATTTCTTGATCTAAAAATGTTCTATATCCAGTATTTCTTTAAAGTTTATGCAAAAATAGCCATATTTGTTCTATATCCAAATGAATAAAATCGTTTTAGTTTTAAATCAATGCAATCAGAATGTAAGTTTGATGTAGTAAAATATTATCTAATATACTGGGAAAATTTAACCGCAAATGCATTTACATATTATCCCAAAATAAAAAAGTACTTTAAGAAATAAACTTCAAATCTCATTTCCCAAAACATGGGTTTTGGTATATAGCACAACATAATTCTGGCATGACGATGTATTTACAATAGTGATAAAAATTTATTAAGAAAATTATACTTAAAATGTAAAACCTTTGGAACTTTAGATACTTAAGCTCATTAAATTTTGCAAAAATATTTTATTACTACTCTAATTATAGGATGGCTGTTTGATGAATATGGTTCATACGATCTACCTTTCCTGTTAGCTGGAATTCCTCCCATTGTTGGAGGCCTAGCCTTGTCTCTGATCAGATGTTTCCCAGCAGGTGAGGTTCAAGTTCCACTACTTTATAATACTGATAATAACAGGAAATAGTGATTTATTAGAAGTTATTGTAGTGTTGAAAATAAAGAACAGTTAATTGTGAAATTTTTTTATGAGGTATTATTGCACTAAAGGATAAAGATAGAATAGTCTTTGATCTATTTCTGCTAGAATTCCTGTGAAAAATAATGAATTCCTAAACATAAATGTCATTAAAGGAAAAAAAAACAAAGCTTAATTTTATAGGCATTTTATGTTTTGCATTGGTTACAGAAACACATTTAAAAAAAAAAAAATTACTTCTGAAATCAAGTTTAGTGTTTTTAGATCTGCAGATGCTGTTGTCAATTAAATTACTAATAATTTTTTAACCTTATCTTAGATAATTTTTTAATATATAACACTGTAAAAATAACCATATTGCATATACCTTGATAACATAATACAAATTATTTGAGATTTTTTTTCACCAAAACAGTTAAATACAGGAAATTTCTGACTGTTGTAAATATATATTTTTTTATATTGATGAAATCAATGTTTGTTTTTTTTTGTTTTGTTTTTTTAATTTAAAGTTATTTATTTTATGTAAACAACATTTTAATTAATTTATCTTCTTTATTTCTGTTTATTCATTTTTTAAGTTATAAACATTGAAGGAATATGTAAATAATTACCTGTTGATTTTATAAATCAATAACTGAGCTTATATTTTATTGTTATTTATTAAATATGATTTTATACTGAAGTTAGATTTCATAAAATAAAAATGAACACTGATGAAATTCTTTATTTATCTTCCTTCCAAGTTTGATTGCTTTTGTGGACTATTTGCTATGAAATAAATTATGATGGGTTAAACTTTTGGGAACATCAATGCTTACATTTGTTGTACTGTTATGTAGCACCAGCAGCATGCTATTATCACTCTGACACAATATCTAGTTCAAAGTGATACTTAACAATTAAATTGAATTGTTCCAAATTATATAAAAATTTAACTAAAAATATAATATCACACGCACAAACACAAACTTTGCATGAATATTTTTTAAGTTCCTATTTATGAGCATGCATTATCAGGAAAACACTTTTTTATTTTTAACCAAAAACAATTGGTGCTCTTATGATTGGAAAAATATTCTTATAATATGATATAATTTCCATAGCATTGTTTTGTTATGTTTTAACTAATTTTCTCTTCCAACATCTATGATACATTAATTGGATTTGAGTTATGTCAGAACTTTCACAATACAAAACAATTTAAACATTTGTTTCAATTTAAAAACATTTTTTTCAATAATGGTCTCTCTCTCTCTTCTTTTATTTTGGTTCGTAGTTTATTGAATTATCATATTGTATCTTACTTTAAAGATCAATTAGTCTTATATTTAAATGTTACTTAAATGTTTTATGCTAGTTGTTTTCAACATTCCTGTATCTCAGCCCCTTTTTTCATAAAAAGTTGTCACCTCCTCTCATTTTCTGTTTTAATCTAATTTAAAAGATACTCACCTGATATTGTTATTTGTTTAATTAGCTATAAAATAATATAAAATTACTATGAATTTACATAAAAAATATTTGTTTTTCTATTACATTTTTTTAATTATTTACATTGCAAAGAACTTGAAAGGGTGTTTGTGCTAAAATTCTGTTTAAAGATAAAGCCTAAATTTCTTTCAAGAGTAAAGAAGTGCTCTATATTCTGTAACATCATCATAACATAATTTGGTAACAGTGGTTCTTATAATAGTGGTTCTGTTAATAAAACTACAGCTCTTATAATAACTTTAAAAATACTGTTAAATATTTTTGTTTATATCTTTTGAAACTAACAATTGCCTAGTCATTAAATTATGTGTTCTTATCAAAAAAAAGGAACTATCTTTGTAAATACCAGTTATTCTATAGCTCAGGTCCTTATGCTATATGTTGTTTTGAGTAGAATTAGAAATGTTATAGGTTATAACACTCTAATTCTTAATATTCTCTGTTTTTCTTCATTTCATGCTAAGTTCCTTACTTGTGCTAGAACCACAAGAATCAGTTTCAATGCCGAAAAAAATTTCTTATTAAATTTTTTTGTACCCACCTTCCTGTCAAAATTAAAAATCCTACTTGCTTACCATATTTATAACTTTTTTCTATAAATTTCCTTGTTATACAAAATTCCTTTTCATTCTTATTTGTTGAATATTAACCATGCTTATTCCTAAATCTATGGAAACAGTTTTGGTTTTATTTTACATTTTCAAATTAAAAAAAAAAAAAAAAAGTGCTCTCTCTTACAAATCGAATTTCTGGATCCTTTTTCAATTGTTTTCTCTCTGGTAACTAATAGGTCAAATGCAAATTAATTATTTTGCTAAGCCATTAAATTTTCTCAAATCTTGTTTCCATTTTTGATCAGAACTTCAAGAGAAATTTTTTTTTTTTTAATGTATGATTGAGCCGCACTTGGCTTACCATATGGGTATACTTTCTAAAACTATAACACTGGATTTACATGATAATTTTTTACTAATAAACATGTTCTTTGGAATTGCATGTTATCAAATGGGATTTGTTGATTTTTAGATGAAGATAAAAAACACCGGGAAAAAGAACGTGAGGTTGTCACACTAACTGTTGAAGGTGATGCATAGCATGGTAATGATATAATTGTTTAAAAATGATGGCACAGAGTTTGGCAATTATTAGAATATAATGAAATCAGTTAAATTGTTATAATTATATTCCAATAATTACAAACTCTTTCTTTTTATGTTTAGTAAAAATATTTTGTACTGACTGATACAACTTCCCTTTAGAAGTAAGATACCTTATTTGTTTTATTAAGTTTAATATTTATGTTTATGCTTCTTCATTAATAGAGCAATGAAACTATTAATTTAGTTTTTACAGTTAAAATTTGGTTTATCTTTTACTGCAGTATGCTCGATTTATATTATTATAAAAGTTGTTTTTAGTTTTAACCTTTTTTTAACTTTTTTTAAATGTTATATTTTTCAATTGAAACATCAAAAGAAATAGATAATTTTTTATTGTTTTCCTGCCTTGAGATGTATTTAAATTGTTATGATTTTTGTTTTAAATGAAAAAAAGAATTAGAATATTAATTAAAATTTGTAAATATTATGAAAATCATGTTAAATTGTTGTGTAAATATTAATTTAAGATTTAAAATTTGTTTTTATTTATTTAATTTATGATAAATAAATTGACTGTATTTTTTCAGTATTTTTGTATTAAAAAAAAAAAAAATTAAAGTATTGTTACAAAATAGGATTTTTTAATATGAAATTTGAACATTTAATAGAAGTAATTTTCTTAAATTATACAATTATTTATTTTATACACCTAGTATCTTAATTAAACTGGTATTGAGATAGAAATTATTTTTGTACTTCTATTTATGTAGAAGTAAAACTATAATAAAATTATTTTGATGTCCTTGGTGTTAGATTTAATTTTTAGCAATGCTTTGGATAGTGATAAGTCAATTTACAGCTTCCCGTCATTGGAAATTCCAGATTTAATTTTTAGCAATGCTTTGGATAGTGATAAGTCAATTTACAGCTTCCCATCATTGGAAATTCCTTATATGATTTCCACTTGCATTTTTCAATTTCCTCAAATATTTTTTTATGAAATGTTATGTTTTTGTTGACAATCATATTTAGATATTGTTATTAACATTAATTTTGATTTAAGTCCTAAATGTTATTAAATTCATTTTCATATTCTATAAACCTATCTCCTGAGTTTTTATTTTTTTCTTTAAATTTTCTTATCTTCTCAACCATTACTATTTTTTTTTCTAGCAGTTTTTTATATATATATATATATATATATATATATATATATATATATATATATATATATATATATATATATATATATCCTTCAATTTTTTTCTTCCATTCTATTTGTAGTAGAAAAAATTAAGCAACCACATTAGATGTTAATTTGCATTTTAATGATCCAATTGTTTGGATCTTAAGTTCCTATTATATATTTGTTTAATGTGGATTTTTAGAATTTGTTCCTGTCTATAAATCTCACATAATGTCCTAAACATTATTTTTATATCTAGTTATAATTACCCAGAGTTCTTATTTACTTTGGGAAATGTTTTAATGAATGGATATAAATAACCATACAGACTGTATTTAAAATATAGTGTATGTTATTATATGTTAATGAATTTAATCTGAGTTTAAATGGACAGATTATAATCTACTTGAGGTGTTTTTTCCTTTGTTTACTTTCAATGTTTAATAGTGTCCTATTAGTTTAATTAATAGAAACAAAGAATTTGTATTCACATTCATTCCCTATTTATGAAAACATACATTACTTAAGATAAATCATATCATATTAGACATTGTTATTCGATCAAATATGAAGAGGATTAAGCAGGGATATTAACATTCATTACTGAAAAAAATTCTCTATTTAAATCATATCGTATTAGACATTGTTATCTGATCAAATCCAAAAAGGATTAAACAGGGATATCAACATTCATTACTCGAGAAAATTCACAAAGTAAATCATACCATATTAGCCATTGTTATTTGATGAAATGCTAAGAAGTTTAAGCAACATTTTTATCAAACATTATAATTGTAACCCAATTAAAATTATAAGGTGTTTTTCTTGTGTTGTTTTCTAAACTTTTTTCTTATTGGTGAATAATTTATATTTTCTTCCATTTCATTATTTTTACAACATTTTTATTGTTGTATTATATATATATAATTTATATATCTCATCATATTATTCATATCTTACTAGCCATTTTTATTTAATAATCATTGTAGAGGGCCAATCAGCTATTTGTTTAAAGATCTTTATAAATGTTTTTTAGAGATTGTGGAATTTGGAGTAGTAACAAATTTTTTTTTTAATCTATCTTCAATTGATCTTTGGATTTTTAAAGTGCAATTGTGTCGTAAATTGTGTAATAATGTTAAATTTATTTTAGTAGTAAAACAGAAGTTAAATTAGAATGTATAATGTCTATTACTGAAATAGAAAAAATGAACCTTATGTTTTTGGCTGATCATTTATAATTCATCTTATGTATTTTCTTGTGTGTAGTGATCTTTATGGAATACATGATAAGAAAAATGAATTCTTAAAATTATGAAGAGACAATGTTATTTACCAGATTTCTAAAATGCAACGAATACTTGAGAAAGTTCTACTTTCACTAATAGCCCTTTGTACGAATGCCTTTTGGAGTTTAAGAGATCATTTCCATAGTGAAAATCATGTTTTAATTTTCCTTGTTGCATTTATTAATCATTCAATTGTTAAACCTCTTTCTTGAATCGTCCTCTTCTTAGTCCCAATGAATTGAATTAGTTCTTGCATTCAGTCTTCCTGCTTCCATTTATGAGTTAATTATCAGATGTGATCCTTTTGAAAACATTTTTTTGGGAGGAGCCAGGGTATATAAAAGTTAGGATTTCTAGTGGTGAAAAAAAAAAAAAAAAAAAAAAAAAAAAAAAAAAAAAGAGTTCAATCAATTTTAAAAATTCATTTTCATTTTTTTAAGGAAAGGCAGTTAGACTTCATTATATTTAATATTTCAATATTTTTTGGTGGTAGAGAAAGATTTATCTTCCCTATCCGTCTTTATGGGACTTCCATGGTTAACCCTTTAACGGGCAGGCCTGAAATTTTTGAATACATTTCTTTCTTTTTTTCTCTTTGAATGGCTTTAGCCACGCTAACCCCTACTCATGTATCATGAAATTTAAGGTTAAATAAAGGATATTAGACGATAATGAGTAGGATAATGCGTCGGACAGTACGTCATTTATTGAGCAAAAGGCATTAAATATGTGTATCCTCCAGGATACATTGCCTGTTAAAGGGTTAATTATATTGCAAGTATATCTTTAATGTATTTGGTCTTAACAATTTTCTATGTTTTACAACTCTTTTTTTTTTTTTCATTCCTAATTGTTATTAGTCCTGATTTTAAGATAAATGATTATCAAAATAATTTCTGTGGTCTTGAGCATCTACCAGATACATTTACTGATTTCTATTTTTCATCCTAGTTCTGATTTATTTGGTGGCAAATCCAATTTCCTTATGAATTCTGTCTCCCTATTTATCTCATTATGATTTGGGGCCTCCAAATAAAATCTTTATAGCAATTGTTTTCATTTTCTCCTCTTTTAGTTGTTTACAAATAGTTCCTATTGTTTTATCCATGATATATTTATACTTCCTATGTACTATTTAACTACTTTGTACCTTTTATTTCCAAATATTATCTTAGATTCACAAATCACTTTTATAATACTAGTTTTCCTTCTTTTAATCAATGCTCTTTAGAAGTTTGATTGCTTAAATAGTAATACCTACCTAAATATTTACCTCACCAGCATTTTTTTTATTTTTCAGTGTTATATTCATCTCATTATGAATATAATGAGCAATACCTAGCAAAAAAAACTTTTTTTCTTATCATGTATTTTGAAAATTTGACAGCTCTTTAATGGCGTTGGTTAGAAAAGTCCTACTAGAGGTATTTCATGGGATACCTAGGATTTAATTATCAAATGCACCAGAAACCTTGTGGTATTCTTATAAGATCAGATCAGCGTAGTAGCATTATGAATAAATTTCTATGTTTGTGGATACATGGCTTCAACCAAGTATGCTTTGTTCTTACATTTGTTACGTAATTCTTTGAATTATCTTTGATAACACTTTCGTATTTAGCTTGGAAAATATAGCTGTAAAGGTAACATCTAAATAATATTAAGTGATTTTTATGTGATCCAAGCCTGTGTGATGTTACTTTATGGTATAGTAATGCATCTCATAATCTAGCCTGTTTAAAGCTTTTAATCTGCCAGTAATTAATTTAGTAAGTTAAAAAAAAATCTGTAGTCTCTTTAAGATTTCAAACTATAATAGTTTCTTTGTTGAAGGATTTTATCTGTAGGAAAAAGTCCAGTTTTTGCATTGAATATTACTAAATCAATCTGTTGTATTGAGCAATATCGTACATGTTGTACCATCATGAAATAATTTCTATCGGTGCTTGTCATATGTAAATCTAATGACGCACATAGAGGTTTGTGGTATATTCTGCATAATATAATTGTTGATTATATTGTTATAAGTTTAATTTTCCTTTATTTTTTTAAATTTCAACCAATTTAAACATTTTGTTATATTTAACAGTTTTTTTTAGTTTGAAAAGACTTTACATGATTATATGAAAAACATACATATTTATAAGTAATTTAATAAAACTACTTGCTATATCTAAAAAAAATATTCCTTTTTTAAACCATGGAATGGTATTTCATTTTTTATCCATGTATTTCCATGTTTTTAATAATAATTTTTAAATCTGTTTGATCCATAAAGACAGGATCATACTGTTATTTTTTATGTTTGTTTAAATAATAAATAGAATATGAATTAATTACAAAAAAAAAAAAAAAAAGAAAAAAAGAAGAAAAGTAAATAGAAATTATTATAACTACTGAGATCAATTTAGCCTTCTATTTCTGTCTATCTGTGATAGTTTAGCCTTTATTGAGCATATAAAATTATATGTTTTCCAAAGTTTAGAAATTACTTTACTAGTTTGACTTTTACTCTACTATAAATAAAATATTGTTATTACCATTCCAGTAATGATGTTAATTCAAGCAAGTGGTGTTATAGAGTACAATAAAACAATGTATTTTTAATTATTATAATATGACATAAATATATTACAATCTATAGAACAATGCTATAGATTCAATGTTGTTATTTATTTATTTTTAATAAAACAATACCTGCTGTTATATATTATTAGATTGCTGTGCTTTCACCTATCTACACTATCCCCAAAAAGTGGAGCACTATGAAAATTCAAATATTTGCTCCCTAATAATATATTATTTTCGCTTTCAATTCTTATTGATTAATAAGCAACATTTTTACTGATAATGTGTTATAAATATGGAGGAAAACGATCAAAAATAGTATAATAAAAATATTATAATTTTTTCAAATTATTTTTAGTATAGGATAGGACCTATACTGCCTTCAATCACAACTTCAAATGATAAAGGCATACTTATTAAGTTTGCTGCAACCTTTTGATTAAAATTCGTGAATGTCTCTAATAAAGATATCCTTAGCTCATGTAAGTTACAAAGGGATTTAACTCCAGGCTATGAGCTGACCACCTTAAAGGCTGTTTATCCACTGCATTGAAGTACTGCAAAACAACCCCTGCCAAGTGGTGGTGCATTTTCTTGAATAGAAACGGAATACTTGTGGATTAATGGTTCAAAAAGTGCCATGCACCCCTGGATAATAAATTATCAATAAGAGAAGCTCAGTGAAACATGTGTATTTGCCATCAATAAGATTTCAAACTATCACTGAACCATCTCCAAATTGAGCCCTTCGAGTTTATAACAATAATTTCACAAACATTTACCTATTGTTATAGTTTATTAGAGCTTTATGTTCTTTAACTGGGGAAGGAAGGGTGGACAATCTTGCAGATTTCCAACCTATACCAGCCGGATTGAGAAGGTTGATACTTATTCAATAGTTCCACCACGAAATAACTGTTAACCAAGGTGGATTCAAACTAGCAATGCAGCTCTCTTGAGAATGCTTGAAACTATAACCCATTCAGCCACCAGGGCCTCAGCTTCTTTTTTTTAATTACAAAAGATTTTTACCTTTCATTTTCATTCTTACTGCCATTTCTTACACTAAGAGTTCATTATTAAAAAGTTATGAATTAATTCTGTACCTCAGAGGAAAACTGTTGTAATTGACACATTGCAAACTATAGTTATATATATATATATATATATATATATATATATATATATATATATATATATATATATATTTTTTTTTTTTTTTTTTTTTTTTTTTTCATTTTTTCCTTTCAAAGTAACTCTTTGAAAGGACCGTTTATTTAGGTTAGTACGTTCCATACAAATGTATACTACGTACCTTAATATTCATAGTTACATTTACATTGAAACTTTTACAATAATCTTAATAAAATGATTCAGAAAATTGAACATATAACATTTTTTTAGAATATAAAAGAAACAAATAAAACATTACAAATTGATTATGAAAATTAGAAATAAAAAATATGGTCTATGGCTGCTTTTAGCACACAATATTAGATTTTTAAAGGACTTTTAATAAGATGTCCTTCCACCTTCTCAGTCCTTGGTCAGTTGGTCAAAGTCCAAACTATAGATAATTTTTTTTAATTCAGCTCTGTATTTGTTGTACAAGTCATATTCTGTCACAGGCCAATTTTCACCTTTGAAAAACAGAGTCATAATTAGTTTGGATCTTTGTCTGTCATATAATAAGCAGTCGTAAATTATATGTTTAAAATTATGTCCTCGTCCGTCATAATACATGTGTTATGACTATTTATTAAATTAAACCTTTTTAGATATGATTTAGTTTGTCCATGTTCCGTTAAGACCTGTGTCAGTTTGTAATGTGTGGATTTGAGTATGCTGAAATTACTTTTTGTTATTTTTGGAATGAATTTTTGCAGGCTTGAGGATCCAGCGATCATTCCAGATTGATATTATGTTTTGTTTAATGTCATATTTAAGAAATCAAAATGATGTTTTCTTATATGACGGAAGTAGTTGACTTTTGGCTACCTCTTTTGCCAAGGTTTCAGCCATTTCATTTCCGTCAATGCCAGAATGCCCCTTAGCCCATTTTATGCCAACATTGATATTTGATAAAATAAGTGTGTATATATTTTGTCTAATGATTTCAGTTAGTTGGTCATGAATATTAGGATTAATTATGGATTGTATTAGAGTCATGTTATCTGTCAATATTACAATGTCGTGGTGTATGTTAGTAGGAAGATCAAGAAGGAATTCTGTTGTTTTTAAGACTGCATATTTTTTTGCTTGGTTATTGGAACAAGTTGCACCCAGCTTATATTTAGCACTTATCATGTTTTCTCTCTTGTCCCAAAGTAACATGTAAGTAAGCACAGCCTACATTGTCCCCTTCTTTACTTCCGTCTGTGAATATATTAGTAACGTCTGCAGGCTGCTGTGCAATCTGTGTATTAATTTTCGTGTGTATCGCAGGGTGTAGCCAGTGTGAAGGTTTAGTTTCGTAATCTACTGAATCATTAGTAATAGTTCCGTAGTCACAATCAATCTCTAATTTTATTGATGTGAATTGCACTATTTCATTTATTTTTAAGTCTATAGGTATCATGCTGGCTAAAACACATGCTACATCATATGATATTGTTTTGTAACCTTTAACAATATATATATATATATATATATATATATATATATATATATATATATATATATATATATATATATATATATACAGGGTGAGTATCTCTTAGTGTAAAAAAATGTAGCAAAATGATGCAGACCTTACCTTTCTATTCCAATCTGTTGCAGATATACGATAAATCAAAGAATTATTTGGGGAAACCATGATTTTTCCCATAAAAGCTGTAATATCTCCATTTTGTTTAAATATTTTTCACATTTTGACCACATTTTCGGATTTAGCATTAAATTTTCTAAAATAGAAGAGTACCTGTAACCTTGAATTTTACAAACTTGGGGTCTAAAAAACAGCTTGATCTTCATCTTATTTGGGGAAGTCACAATGTCTTAATTACTTAGACGCTCACCGTTTTTCGAAAAAACTATCCACAAAACATCAAATCTCACAAAAACTTGCAAATTTAATTTAATGTAAATTTACCTATCCATGTATATCGTTGGTTTATTGCTTTCGAATAATGTGGAGGAAAAATCATATTTTCCTGAACTTCAGGTGGAATATCGTGATGAAGTTTTGGTAGGATATTTTGTAACAAATCTTATTAATCTTATCATTCAATTTGTTGGGCAAACTATGATTTTTCAACACTATTCGACAGCAATACAAAGATGAATGAACTAAGATACCCGACTTGGAACGGTAGAAATGCCTTCCCCTGTAAAAACAGACTCATTTACCCATAATATTCACCTCAAAAAGTAGTATTCTTCTACACAATCTGCATCCAAAAGCTAACGGCAAAATTGAGGTCTATGTGCATTATCATTGAGTTTTAAACCTTACATTGAAAATCTAATAAAATAAATCTAATAAAATAAATCTTAAATAATAATAATAAATAAATAAATGTAATAACATAAGATCCTCTGATCTGGTGTCGCTTTATTGACAGTTTTCCTTTATTTTATTTTCAACAATAATTTTTTTCTTTGCTTTTTAATCCAATGAAGAGTTTATTATGTTTAAAATGCACATTTCCATTAAGGGATTGTCATAATGTTTTATTTACACAAGTAACTGATTTGTATGCCAAATGAGAACACCATGTTTTTTTCGGTTTCAAAAGTAAATTTCTCCATGAAATCGAAACAAAATCATTACGTTTAACATATCATTCAAAAGCTTATTAAATTTGCAAGTTTTTGTGACATTTGACGTTTTGTGGATAGTTTTTTCGAAAAACGGTGAGCTTCTAAGTAATTAAGAGATCGTGACTTCCCCAAATAAGAAGAAGATCAAGCTGTTTTTTAGACCTCAATTTTGTAAAATTCAAGGTTACAGGTACTCTTTTATTTTAGAAAATTTAATGCTAAATCCGAAAATGTGGTCAAAATTTGAAAAATATTTTTTAAAAAAGGAGATATTACAGCTTTTATGGAAAAAAACGTGGTTTCCTCAAAAAAGTTTTTGATTTATCGTATATCTGCAACGGAGTGGAATAGAAAGGTGAGATCTGCGGCATTTTGCTACATTTTTGATCTAGTTTCACCCAATTTTTTTTTTTTACACTAAGAGATACTCACCCTGTATATATATATATATATATATATATATATATATATATATATATATATATATATATAAATGAAAAAATAATTTTATTCTGGGATGTATTGTCCCCTAAGAATAACAAAACTGTATCATAAGTTAGTACAAAATACAACAGGGTTACTGCTGGAACACTAAAAAAAATTCATTGTATAGGAAAAACATTTAAAGTGAAAAGAAATTTGAAATTTTATAAAACAAATGATTATGTACCATTATGGAACAAATAAAGGATTATTATTAAATAAAAGAAAATTTATCAACCAATTCACCTGCATCAGATTTATTCGATTTGACCAAATTTAATGTTAATTATTGTTCATATTGACTGGCATCTGACTGGGAAGAGAGGAGATATTTGAAAAGGAGTGTTTTAAATGAGCTTAAGGAAGGGGCATGTCTTATTTCAGGCGGGAGAGTGTTCCATAGTGTAGCGGATTGGGCTAGGAAAGAATGCTAGTATAAAGCTGTTCGATGGAAAGGCAAGTATAGGTCAGAGGAACATGATCTTGTTGTGAATCGGGAGTAGTAGGAAGACTTGAATTTCAACAGATTATAGATGTAGGATGGGCGATGGTGATAAATGACCTGATAAAGGAATGAACCCATGAAGTATAATTTACGGGTGGATGGGTAGAGCCACTTGAAGGCAGTGTATAGGTGCGCAATTTAATTGAAATAATGGAACGCGGAACACCAACAAAACTAACTTGGGTCAAAGGTCATAGTGGCATCGAAGGTAACGAGCGAGCAGATCTACTTGCAAAAACGGCTGCTCATGATTTAGAACTTACTTTAGAATATACCCGCATTCCCGTTTCATTTATTAAAAAATGTATCAAAACAGACTCACTTACTGAATGGGACAAACTTTGGAACAACTCGACAAAAGGACGACCCTTGCACAAATACATCCCAAACATCACACTACAAAATCACGGTACACCCAAAAGTACTCATCACAAACTTACACAACTGTTAGCGGAACATGGACAGACTAACCACTACTTGAAACGGTTTCATTTGACAAATACAGATGCATGCGAATGTGACGGACGGACTCCACAAACATTTCATCACTTACTATATGACTGCATTCTTTATGAACACAAAAGATCAAAACTAATAAAAACAGTACTTATGAATGGGGACACTTGGCCTTCCACCGAAGCCAAACTATACAAAAATTACAAGAAACAGTTGGCAGAATTCGCAATAGCAATTGGAAAATGGACGATACACATCAAGAAAGAAGACCACCCCGCATCAAAAACAAGATGAACAATAGAAGACATCTGTTGAAAAATCAACTTGTCTGCATGTTATTTTTCTATTTCTTTTTATTTTATTTATTTTATCAATCTATTGAATTTTTATTTTATTCTAATTTCTTTTTGTTTAACTATGGAATTACTGCCTTCTGGTATTTAAATTATTGTTATCTTTTTTCTTTTTCTTTTCCCTAAGTGTTTATTTTAACTTCAATCAAGAACTTTGTTATTTTTGTAATTTGTCTAATTAAAAAAAAAAATGTTACACCTGCTAATTACAGGTAGTATGCTAATTTGCATGGAACTTGTAAAATTATCAGAAATACACCCCCCTCCCATAGGGTTACTATGGAAGGGAAATAAAAAAAAAAAAAAAAAAAAAAATAAAAAAAAAATATATATATATATATATATAAATGCATAAATAAAAATATATATATGTATATACATATATGTATTATAGGTATACAGTAGTAACTCATGTTACATGAGTTTAATTCTATGTCATGACAGATAGGTACAATAAGTTAACATTGGCGATGTTACCTTTCATTAGCTGTGTAGACATGATAACCACCCACTCAAGAATATACTCCTTGTTAATGCAGGTACATCAATAACCCTCAAACCGAGAATTTAGCAGTTACCTCAGTACCTCTCAGGTACCGAATTATGGATTATTCCCTCTAAAATCACCATTTTGATTCTTTGAATTCCCCTAGATAAAATGTTTCTGATACTGCAATTTTATCTGAAAAATTCAGTTTTGGCACATCTGTTAACACTTACTCACCAAATTTCATTCAAATTAAATTTTTCATTTTCAAGGTTGTAATTAGTTCATTTTTAACTGAGCCATTATGTTTGATATCTCTCATCCAAGAAAATTGTACAAGGAATGGAATTTTTCCAAAATAAAGCAGAAAATAGGAGGCTTAATGTAAGATTAAATATCATGGTAAACAATTGAGGAAAAGAAAATCATTAGGAATGTGAGGATTAACACTAGATAGAAACTTTGCTAAAATAAGTTATGCATAAACAGTAAGTTTAATATCTGAAAAGCAAATATTAAAGTGAAATAAGAATGTAACACAATGCTAAGAGAAAGACTAAGAAGTTATATTAAGGAATAATTAATATTACAATAGAAAATAAATGACACTAATAGATTATGTTGAAGTTTAGATAAGTGGGATTACTAATCCATACTCATTAAATGTTATATAACAGTTTGAGGAAAAAAATATAGATTTTAACACCCATCTTGGTTAAAATATGTAAAAAAATAAATGTTGATTTGTAATATGTAGTCAAATAGTTAAATGTAATGCTCGATACAGTAAACCTTTTGAAAAAATAAAGTTAAAACTTATAATTAATGAATTCTTAAATAAAAAGGATCCATTTGTTCCTTCTTAAGAAAATAGGGGATGGGAAGTTGTCTGACCTTTTAACATTGGACAGAAAGATTGATTGTCATTAATAGAAAGTGGAAAAATGACATTGGCAGTATGCTCTGTGCCTCACACAGCATGGTCACTCTGTCTGCTTTGTTTCTTTTCTATTTCATTAATACAGCTGTATCCAATAATTACCTTTTTAAAAAATATGTAATGATTGTTTTTAAACTAGATAATATTCTAATACTTCTTAGATATTAAGGATATTTTTATTTTAATTCAGGATATTCTCAAAATGGCATAAAATATATATGTCAATCTGAAACACCAAGGATTTCCTGTTTATAGCTAAACATAAAATAGTATATTAAAATATTTTGTATGAAGTTTTATTTATTTATTTTTTTTTTTTTAAATTAAGCACAAATTAGTTTGGGAATTGAAAGTTAATTATGGCTAGTTTTATAAACTGTAATTTCTTGCCCATTATAGAGTTTAAAAATCTGAAAGGAAATTAAATTCTTGCTAAAATTGAATTTGTACCATTATGGGGGACTCAAAACTAGGCCAATAGATTTTTTGCATGTTAGGAAGGACCTAATTATACTGTTTGATAGTGAGAATGTAGATTATAAAAGCTGAACTTTATCGAGTAAAGAAATATAAACTTTAAAAAAGTGGTTTAGTATTAAAAATATATAAGTATTATCTCAAAAAAATCTGTATTTGATGTGCTAACTTTAAATGATATCCATGAGGAGTAAATGACATTCAAAAAACTCATCTATTTTACAATTTTCCCGAAGGCTAAATATTTTTTATAAACAATTGGAAGATTATATTATTGAATAAGGGTATTGATAGTTTGCTCATTTAGTTGTTCTGCTGAACAATAACTAGTAGCTTTGATTAATATAGTAATTATAATGATTCTAGGAATTTTTTAAAAATCATGAAATTGGGCATAATAAGAGTACCTAGTTTCAAAACTATTAAATCATTCTTCAATTGTTGAAAGAAATCATCATTGAGTCTAACAAAAAAGTAAACTGAACATCACTTTAAGTATCACAATACCTCCAGTTTGATTTATGCACTTATTTTTAATTTTTAAACACTTTTTAATGCTTATACATTGAATCCCTATTTTTATTTGGGGAAAAAATAAAGTGAATCATTATATTACTTTATTTAAACCAGATGAATGATGAAAATGGATCAGAAAATTGTGGGAAAATTATACCAGCACTGGTTTTGTCAGTGATAAATTTTGAAATGAAGTCTAAACTTGTTAAAATCATGTTTGATGATTTGTATAAAGCTGATTATAAATTCAGAGTAAGTTAAACTGTTCATCTATTAAAAATAATTTTGTTTAAATATAGAACAAACCTTGGTGGAAAATATTAATCGATAAATCTTTAAAATAAATTTCTTACACTTACAGCTAAATCTAGACAAAATTCTTAAAGGCATAAATAATAGTGCTGTAGTATTTGGTCAAAAAAGCCAAAGTATAGCTATGATAAATGATAATGAACAACCTGCTTGGATTATATTCTCAGCTCAACCAGATTCACTACCAATGAAAGGAAAGATCTTACTCATAATTCATGTTTCACCTTTTCAATTAAAAGAATGGCTTTTGACTCCAAATGTGAAGAAATATCAACAGCAATTGGTAACAGTCTCTGACCCTGCTTTGAAAGTAAGTAACATCACACTGTAACATTTTTTAAACTTTTATCTCAACATTTGTCAATGTGTTGCTTTTTTTAATTTAGGAATATTCCATTCCTTGGAAATCCAATTAATATCTATCTTAAGTTTATTCTTCTCTGAGATCATATTCTGTTAGAATTTCTACTTAGCTATCTTTTCACCTTATGCTCTCATTTCTTTTTAAATCTAATTCAAACATACACTATGACTATACTAAGATATAAATTACAATAAAGTATTTTTATCTAACTTGAATCTGTTCTGTTACTGAAGAAATCAAAAGGTTCAGAAAAGGGCTGTGATACAGGACTTTATACTCAACTGATCAATCCCAACAGCTTTGGAGGAAGTAAAGCCTTAATTCTCACTTCTTGGCGAGATCATAACTTTACACAACCAGTTAAACTTTTCCATTCTGAAGAAAAAATAATTTATAATGGTAATCATATAGTTGTTTATGTCAGGAATATACCACCATTTGCATTCAAAAGGTTAGTTATAAGTTGTTTCAAATTTAATGTTTAACATATATATCATTTTATCCTACAACATACATTTAAATAAATATTTCCAAATGAATAGAATCTTTTGTATTTTTGGAAGATCAGTAATAGGGTTATTGATATGTAACTGACTAATCTATAGGTAATAAATTATAAAAAAGTTTTTTCACATTTAATTATATTTCTTTTCTTTTCATAGGCTTAATTTATTAGAAATATTTATATAAATAATTTTGCTACATGAACTGAGTAAGTTCTATGTCTGTGCTATTTTCCTATAATCATATATATATTTGATTTCATATTTAATTGTTCAAAAAAAAAAATCTTACTTATTCAAATTGGCTAGGATATATATTTTTTCCCTTTAGTTATTACAATGCGTAGGGCATCAAACTTTATTTAATGTAATTTTTTAAAATAAAATAGATCCCTAGAAAATGGAGAAGTAATATGGGATGGAATTGAAGTGAGATTGCTGCATTTAATGAAACAAATTCTTAATTTTACTTTGGAATTTCAAGATCTCAGTGACAAGTGAGTATGAATTGATTGAGGTATTAATCGGTTTTGGATAAATGGTTATAGAAATAAAAAAATTTCCATAAGGGCACATTAATACCCAAAACATGTTTTTGATAATTTTGTAGTTGAAATTTTATAGCAAATAATGTAGAATAAAACTTTAGTAGAGTTTAAATTAAAGTATGGCAGGACAGTTGGGAAAAAGAGAGAGGCTTTTAAAGTATCCAGTTTCTTAGTTGTTACCAAGATTCATTTTTTAAAACTATTTTATTCTTAAACATTTAACTTAAACTTGTGTAATTCAAATTCACACAAAATTAAGATTTTTAACATATTTTCTCTTTAGAAATTGTAAATAGTTTTATTGAGTAACTATTTAGTAATTATTACGCTTCAGACAGTATTTATTTACTTTTTAAGTGTCTTAAAATTACAGCTTTATATTTTTAAAGAACAATTTACAAAATTTGTTCAAATTATGTTCTTCAGGCAAATTAGTGGCACGTCAAAGATATTAAGACAAGGTAACGCAGACTTAATAATAGGTGGATTTGTAATGACTAAGGAACTATATGCTGCAACTTCAATGGTATACCCTCATTCAATGGATTGTGCAGCATTCATATCCTTAACGTCAATTGCTTTACCGAAGTAATTAATAAATTTATAAATTTCCTAAACTAATAATTATAAATATCACATATTTTAGTGTGCTCTCCATAACTTGAATATCAATTGTTTTTTTATATCTCTTGAGTAAAGTTCAGGTAAAAAATAATTCCTGTGTTATTTTGGACTCCGAGTTTTTATTTCTTTATGGACCGATTTAAAATACTATTTTGAAAATCTTATACAGGTGGTTCCCACCTTATGCTGAGTTCCATGGCTTATAAAGTGACATGAGTGCTGGAAAAGCACTAATTCACTTTTTTTCTTATATTTTATTTTTAACTTAATTTAATAAGTGTATCTTCCTTTTCAACTTCTTTATTAGTCTAGATAATTGAGAAACCATTTCTGGTCTTTATCATTAAATAGCATATCTATGAAATGACTTAAGACTGAGTCCACCATTATTTAAAAACCCCAACATTCTAGGATGTAACTTGTCTTCATATAAGTACTTTCAATAAATATATAATATAAATCAATATACATAAAATCCAAAACATTAAAACCTAATAACAATGCTCTAACTATTTTCACCACAAAAGTGATGTAATTCCTTGGAAATTCTAGTTATTGAGTTTATCTAAATTTGTCTCATTTTGGTTTTTATTGTACTTATTTCATAGAAAAATATGAGTATCCTTATTAATTGTCCAAAAAGATAATGTTCTTATATTTATATTTTTTATTGAAAAACAGGTACAGAGCAGTAATGGGACCTTTTTTATGGGATGTATGGATATCAATAACATTGTGTTATATCTTAGCCATAATACCGATAGCATTTTCAGCATGGCATACTTTGAGACCACTATTAGAAAACCCAACAGAAATAGAGAACATGTTTTGGTATGTATTTGGTACATTTACTAACTGCTTCACTTTTCGTGGACAATTTTCTTGGACAAAGGGTGTCAAAAATTCCACTAAACTATTCATAGGTATGCTTTATTCATCTTAAGTAAAAAAATGTTTAGTATTTTTTTTTTTTATTCTTCTCATTATATTTCAGGAACCTATTGGCTGTTTACAATTATTATCACAGCATGTTATACTGGATCTATAATAGCATTTATTACATTACCAGTATACCCTGAAGTAGTGAATACAATGCATCAACTTTTACATAAAAATTATCAAGTTACTACAATGGGTAATTGCTTCGTAAAATGAATTCAAAATTTTATATTTGAGTTTCCCATAAATCTGAGCCTCATAAAAATTTATTTTTTCCAATTTCATAACTTCATATATTTCATTTACATCTCTCTTAAAATAATAACAATTAGCAAATATGCTAGGATACATAAAGGAAAAGACAAATAATGGAAAGTAAGGTATGATGAAGTGCCAAGACATTATTGTACCTCTTCTTAACTCGATTTCATTTTTTAATTTAATTTTACCACATAAATTTTCAATAGCCTGAGTTTTTGGCAGTTAAAGGTTGAGATCCTTAGCCAAGGATTCACTGAGGCCCTACGGTATATATACATGTATGTACTTGTATTTGTGTATAGACAATAACAAAATAATTGGATTATGAAACCTACAATTAACATACTTTTTTTAATAATATTCAAATCTTGAAAAATTAAAAATGGCTGATATTATTCTGGTTCAGGCCTTTTTAGAAGGGTTCTGTCTGCAGAAGTATATTTTTCATGTAGAGAATTTTGATTACTAAATATTTAATACAACTTATGAACTTATAATCTTCATAAATTATTTATCCATAACATTTCTTAATCAGTCATTTTGTTGACCCTGTCAAATTATAAACACTTGGAATACACCAACTAAGTGTTATATTCTTTTCATTACATGTCTCAGAGTTCAGTAAAGTTCAGTACAGCCACCAGTGAAACAAAATATGCAATTGGAAAATAAATTTGATGCTTAAAGAGTAATACAGATTGGTAAATTTATCAGAAAAGTAACTTCAATTATGATTAATATATTTTAATTTTTATGTTCATTATTAGTGGTAGATAAAATATAAATTATCCACCTAAATATATTTTGGTAATTAAATCAATATGGACTGATTGATATTTCATTCATTGATAAAGCCGATGAAGGATGGTGGACACTGCTCACTGGGTCTGATGATGATGAAGCAAGTGGATTGGCTGGTACCGCAGAAACAGTAAACACTGCTATAGATGGTCTTTCAACTGTAATTAGAAGTACAAAAGAAGATAAACCTGTAGCCTTCTTGGGATCATCAGACAATCTTAAACATATCCTTAAGAGTAATTACAGTGCCAGGTAAAAAAAAAAAAAAATACTAAAGCTTTTATAAACCAATAATCTTACAAAAATAAAATTGTATAAATTCTTAAATGTTTAAGTGACGTCAGCAA
This sequence comes from Euschistus heros, assembly GCA_003667255.2. Lineage (NCBI taxonomy): Eukaryota > Metazoa > Arthropoda > Insecta > Hemiptera > Pentatomidae > Euschistus > Euschistus heros. The sequence continues at coordinate 2,686,570 of RCWM02000060.1, forward strand.
GAGACAATTATTTCACATAAGCGAACAATGTTTTGTGCCTCAGATGATTTCTATGATCATGCCTCATGACTCTATCTACACTGATTTATTTAGTAGAACTTTTATAAAAGCTATTGAATCTGGTTTCATTATAAAAATTAAACAAGACTTAGAATGGAATTTATACAAAAGTTCAGCCAGACAAACACTTTTACAGGTAATCATACAATTTCAATGAGATTTGTACTTGAGAAAATTTTCTTCTAAATTCCATATTTACAGGTATATAGCTGTTTTTTCTTAAGATATTTGCTACTGTGAAATAAGAGGTCAAAATATATTCTTTTATATTTGGAGTCAGTTAAGGAAACATTGTGTTCAACCAAAACCTTGAATTTTAAGTAACTTCATGATCTTTGTATCTACTTTGGGATGAGTGACTAAATATAGTTTATATTAATAATAAGTGATAACTCATCTGTTTACTATTAAAAGGACCTAGTAATAAATTATTAATTATTTATTATTTTCATTACGAAATTAGAATTTTTTTCCATTAATGAACTAAAATCAAGTGAAAAATTAAGCCAACAACTACTGTTATTGTGGTGCAGTCATTAAATGTGATTTTTATATAAAAATTAATGTTTTTGGAAGAAACAGAGTGATACTTTACAGACTGCATCTTCTTCACGAAAATCTTCCATAAGATCAAATGCAGGTCATCTAGGTCATCTTTGTGATTTGTATAATAAATTTGGAAATTTATAATGCTCACCATAATAATGGTATGAATTTTAGGAAACTTAACTTAATTTTACAAATGAGCCATTAACACCTCTCTCTCTCTCTCTCTCTCTCTCTCTCTCTCTCTCTCTCTCATATATATATATATATATTTTTTTTTTTTTTTTTGTAATGACACCAATTAATATAAATATAAATTAAATATGAAATAAAATATTATTATTTTGAATAGGAAACATGTGAGGAATGCTTATGAACCAATTACATATAATGATAATTAAAAAAAATATATATAAACAGTGTATAAAAATAAATATTTCAATGTATAAATATGTTTCCTTGGGCCCAAAATTATATTCTTCACATCAACTCTATGTGCACAATTAAATATGATTCTTGACTCTACTTCGGACTATGAGTGACTCCCTCATCCTCATCATTACTAGTAAACTATACAATCTCACTAAATGCATTCTATTCTTTATAATGAAAATCCAATCTTTACATATCTGATTATATTACAAATAAATTAAATTACTAATACAAGATATAAAATTTCCATTCATCTGCAAAATAATATAATGTAACACATATCATATATGTAATATAGCTGTAAGGGCATGGAACATGTAAAACATTAATAAACAGTCCGTTTATAGGGATACCATTATAAAAAATAAAAAAAAATTCATGATAAATTTTCATAATTAAATTAAGGATATGTACAGACAGCATTTGGTATTAAACCAGTTTATTGATGACATTGGAATAATTTAACCATGCCACTGCCTTTACAAATAATATTTGAAAAATAAAATTATTAATTTCAAAATTAAATTGAAATTTTTATTTTGTTAATAAACGAAAATGTAATTAATTGTTCCACTATTTAAAAAAAAAAAAAAAAAAATAATGGAATAATAAAATATTAAACACAAGGATTAGAAATATTGAATTTTAATTTATATTTATTTTTTTAAACATGAAACTGTTTTGATCAGTTACAATATAATTATAGTTTTAATGATATATTTATGATAAAGATATGATGATAGTTTGGCATGACATAACACAATAGAAAGACATCTAAAATCTTTACAATCACATTCAGTTGAATATAACTGAAATATTCATGTGCTTTAAAATAAAATTGTTTGTGATCTGTATATTTATTTTTAACTTTAAGAATTTTTTTTTTGTCTTAACAGGGGAGCTTAAAATTGGAAGCTCTAGAAAGACAACTTACTTTAGATGATACACAAGGGATGTTCTTACTTTTGGGATGTGGATTTACCATTGCAATATGTGCTTTTGCATTTGAACTTGGAACTTGGGTAAAAAATCGAGATGGTGAAAAACTGACTATATTAGTAAAAGAAAGATTAATTGCTGTATCAAGAAGAGTTTCTGAAGCATTTCTCACTCCTTCTGAAAACCATGTCAGAGAACATTATCCTCTTTATTTTAGAAATGTTTCAAGAAGAAAATCTTCCCTTTTTGGAAGTACCATAATTTCAGAAACATCTGATGGACAGAAGCCACCATCTGCTGTATCTGAAATACATCTGATGCCACCTACAGTTGAAAAACCAATACGTCTTCTCAGTTTTTAGTTATCTGTACTATTATTGCTTACTAGCTGTCTGTTATTAAATTAAATTGTTTATATACAGTAATTATAGTAGTTGAAAAAAAATACTAGTCACATTTAGTATAAGATAAAAATATAATGAAGAGGTGATTATTTGAAATAAATCATCTTTATTTAAATACGAGGGCTATTATGAAAGTAAATGTTTTGGAATTTAAAAAACAAACAAACCAAGTACAAGAAAAACATTTTATTATATACATGTGAAAGAGGGACTAAAATACTACTTTTCAACATAATCACCATTAAAATTCAGGCACATATCATAGCAGTGGATAAGCTTTGAAATTCCTGCCATAGAATTCTGCTGCCTGTGGTCTCAGCCACTTAGTGACGCCTACCTGGAGCTCCTTATGGTCCTCAAAACACTGAGTTGCTAGCCAAGTCTTCATTTTCAGGAACAAGTGAAAATCACTTGGAGCAAGATCAGGACTGTAGGGAGTTCAGGAGTTTTTGGATGGCCATTTTCCTCGGCACTTGCTTTGGACAGCTCTCCTAAGGTTTTCCAAAGTTTGGCAGTACCGCTCAGAGTTTATTGTTGCACCACGCTCGAGAAAATCAATAAGAAGAACACCTTGTCTGTCCCAGAACACTGTTGCCATGATCTTCCTTGCCAACAAAGTTTGGAGAAATATCTTTGGTTTTTTAGAGGAACTTGTGTGCCCCCACTTAATTTTGTCTCACAATTCACATGTTTCACCCAGGTTTCGTCTCTTGTTATGATTCGATCCAGTAGTGCATCACCATGACTGTGGTAGGCCTCCAAAAACGTCAAAGCTGCCCCCCTTTGTCGTTATTTATAGTGATCTGTAAGCATTTTTGGCACCCATCTTGCCACCATTTGTGGTAGCCTAGCTTCTGTGAAACAATTTCAAACAATGAAGTCCGTGAAACTTGTGAGAAACATAGAGAAAGCTGTTATTGTGAAACGGCTGTTTTCACAAATCTTTTCATCAACTTTGGCGACCATATCATCAGTCACAATGCTCCGACGTCCAATCTTCTCTTCATCATGAACATTAGTTCGGCCATTTTTAAACTGAATGCACCACTCCTGACAGAACTGGCACTCAGTACGTTGTTCCCGTACACTTCACACAGTTTCCTATGAATTTCTATTGGTTTTAAGTTTTCTGCCAACAAAAAACGAATTACAGACCGCACCACACAACTGGCGGGATTTTGGATTGCTGCACACATTTCTAATTTGAATATAAAAAAAAAGGGTTGGCGCAAAAATATTCCAATTGTCACAGCTGGATGCTGAGCAGGAGCACACTAATGTATCACCCAATTGGCAGCATCAGGTGGAAACGTTCCTTACTTTCAGAATAGCCCTCATAATAAATAATTTATCATGTAAGCTTTATACTCTCATTTTAAATTCCTTACCTCCTTCTATACCTGGACCGTAATTGATGATGAATGAATAATTGATGAAATTACTATCACAAACAGCTCAAGAAGTAGCATGATCGTTAAACATGAATATGATGTTTAATTCTTTGATATCACTAACAGTTTACTTCTACGAAATTTGATAAATAACTTGTCAAGCTCCCACAGTTTTTTGCAGGACCTTGATACAAAACTAAACTGAAGTCAAATCAATGTATCTTAGAAGTAAAGAAGAGTTTAATATTAGATCATTTAGGTAACTATCTACAGAATTCTTAAGGTCTCAGAAGATAAACAGGCTTGTGAGGATTATGCATTACAATAATGATTGAGGAACTATAAATAGGTCTGGTAATTTTGTTAATAAGAATCGAAAGTATTGTTTAATTTCTCTCAAATTCTCCATGTATGTTCCTTCCTTAAGTTAAGTTATTAAAATTAGGTTGTTGTAACTTAAAAACATTGATTTAAGTTTTCTTTTCTCTTGGAAGAAGACTTATTTTTTGAGGATAGATAACTGCTCCAAAGCAATTAAAAAAAAAAAAAAAATATATATATATATATATATATATATATATATATATATATATACATTAAATAAAACTAAATACATTTAAAATTCAGTGTAGGCTTCAAAGAACCACGAAGTATTTTTATTCTGGATGGAGAATTATACAAAGTACTTTTAGGAAAATGACCTTGAGCAAGGGAATAAAACAGTCTCTATTGCTTGATTTGGTTGTTCGTAGAAAAAAAACAAAAACAAAAAACAGAATCATGCATAAAAAGTCTGTTTTTTTTTTCTTTAAAACTAAATGATTGGGTAGCATTTTTAACACAAGTGATTAAAAGGATTTGCACCATGGTTAGAAAAAAGCTTTAGTTTAAGAGAAGTCAATTTTGAAATGTATATGGATGGTGGCCAAATATTATGGCAATAAAGGCATTAGTGTTGCAGATGATTAAATTTAAAAAAAAATAAATAAATAAATTTAAAATAGTATACTAAATTAAAAATATGAAAAATTTATATAATGAATATTGACATTTAATGTATATAAATATCTTTTGTACTTTTTACTTATTAATTATGGTTCAATATTTTATCTATTGATTTTAACATTATCTAGTTGGACAGCTAGATAACTAATAATGCATACTATCCTACTTTCTACTGAGAGGTTAAAGAGTTTCAGTGAATGTAGAAATATTACTTACAATATTTTACAATGAAATCATATATACTATTGTGCAAGGAGAGGGATCAATTGCCTTAGCATTCATGGCTGAATTCAAGTTTGCTTACCTGTTGCTAGTGTAATGCAATTTTATCTCCATATGAATGAAACATTAGGCTTAGCCCTGCCTCCTATTTATTTTTTAATAATATTTCACAAATTAGTTAGATCAACATATATTACTACTATTGTCCATATTTTTAGTTCCTTTACAAAATAAATGTAATCTCTTTATCCCACTGAAATTGTATTCCTTCATTAATTAAAAAATGTATTTTCATTTTCATTTTAAGGTATTAAAGTCTCTATTAGATTATTTTAAAGTGTGCTCTAAAATGAAAATTATTCCAAGAATAAACTACGAATAATGCTAATAATTCTCAAATTGCATGGTTGGTGGTTTAAAAAGTAGCAACAGTATTAATACATATTTATTGGAAATGATGATTAAATGAATAACAAGAAGCTTTTAAATAATTTTATTTCTCAATAAACAACAATTAATATATAAAAATACTTTCACACAGGGGAATGAAACAAACTTGATTATAAAATATTGATAGTATCACATGTACATAAAACTTTTATCCATATCTTTTAAAATATTTTTAGGATGTATATTTGTTGGTTCCTTATTTAGAATAAAAGCAGAGAGGCCAACTTGAGAAAATACTTTCAAAAGCGGATCTAACGTCACAGAGTCCAAGTAAGATTGGTCACTGTATAACACTATCAGAAATCCTGGTTTTTCCTGACTTTCACACCAACTTAAAACTGAAAACAAGATTTAATGATAATATAATGTTCTCAAAATACATTAAGTACAATAGATATTATGTGATTGAATAAAGGTGAGACCTTTTTCACCAAGACTCATAAGAATTTAATATGTCTTACAAAGCTGTTAGGTCCATAAGGTTTAATTTTGAAATGAATATGGTCTGATTTCAAAGTTACATTCTGTAATAAAAATAATTTTCAGAAAAAAACAGAACAAAAATCGACTTCAAGTTAAACATACATGTACAAGCTTCAACTAAGAAGTAAAAAAATAATATTTTAATTACTTCAAAACAAAGAGAATTAAATGACAAAGAAATTATAGATATATTTATATACCTATTCACAATTTATGATCAGTTATTTTGAGAGTTGGTGCCAACAAATAAAATTCGTAAAAAAAAAATTGTAAAGATCCCCTCCACACTATTTCATCACTGCCACACCGCTGTCTCGTGCCATTTGAAGATTAGTTGCAAAGGCAGGATTAAACTGCCCTTCTTGGCTGGCACGGACTCCAAAAATAACTGATCCAAAATTATGAATAGATAAATAAATATCAATAATTTCCTTGATTGTCATTTAATTCTCTTTGTTTGGAAGTAATTAAAATATTATTTTTTTGACTTTTTAGTTCAAGTTTGTACATGCATGTTTAATCTTGATGTTGTTTTTTTTTTCTTCCTAAAAATTATTTCTATGTTACATTTTTTAGTGGCGAATGTATTTTTGTTTATTCAGTCAACTATCAATAAGTCGATCTTCAAGGAATTGAAAAATATTTCGACTTACTTATCAGTTCAACTAATTGAACAACAACTTATCCAGTTTATCATTAGACTTATCTTCATATAAATGGGAAAATCATTACGAATATTTTTCACTAATAGTTATATGTATGTTGTTTGTACATACATATAAAGTCATTGATACAGAAAATTAAATACCTGGAACTACTTAATCATATAACTATCAACATCACTGAACTGCACTTTTATCTGATGGTACCTAAAAGTAGACATGCCACCTTCCACCAGTGGCGATCTTTTCTTAATTCTTTAGGACGGTTGAAAGAGAACTACGTGGAATTCGGAATTCACTATCAACAAACTTCTTTCTCCTTTCTGCACTTTTGCAAATAAGTTTTAACTTTTCGTTAATTTGAAGAATTTTCAATAGTCATTGTAAAACCACTCAAGTGAATAACCAATAAGTGACTGATGTACCTATGAACTAAAAAGGTAAACAATGACAGGAAACAGGAAAACTGCCCATGAAATTCTTTTAATTTGAGTTCGAGTTATAGAGACAATGGCTTCCAATAGTTCGATTCATAGAGGTGGTCCTATAAGTCCCCTCTTTTGACCCCTATTCAGTTCAACTTATTTACACAATGTTTCACGTTTTTTGCCTGAAACCGACTAAAAAAAAATACAGTTGAGTTGTGAACCTCCTCTTTTTTGAAGTCAGTTGAAAAACAAGGGCTTTAAAGAATGTGAAAAGCCTTACTTTCCCCAATTACAGATGTTAGATGGAATCTGCTAATAATTTCAAATTTACTAGAAATGTAAACAGTAGATAACTAGGTAATTGTTCGGATCGGCGACACCAACCCCTAAATGCGCTCAGAATACCTTTTATCGATTCTAACCTTGTTCCGATTTATTTCCATGTTCTAGTCGCTGCTTTTAGAGGGGAAAGGTTATTCTCCTACATTTACTGAGAAACTCAAAATCCCTGTTCAAAGTAATATTAATTTCTGTTTACCTTCTAATATTAAAATGAGAAATAAGGAAATAATGAAGTGAAAATAAGAAAATATTGAAATATAAGACATTAAATAAATTTTGAATTAATATTAATTTAATCAACAATTAATATACTACTGAATCACCAGTAAGTTAATTCCTGATGAAATTTCTGTTAGAGAAGTGAAAATAACAAATTATAAATATAAAAAACACAGAATCCTTAAGTATTTATTTGGCATAACTCCTATTTATTTAACATTTGTAGCTACATATTTGGGAGACAATGTTCCATCATCAGGCTTCTAATTTTTTTTTTAAAACACATTATTCTATAACATTATACCAATAGTTCTACAATTACAGTGGACGCCGCTTATAAGACTCATGGGTTATAAGGTTCAGCCGCCTATAAGACTCAGAATCGACTTGAACGGTCCGGACGTATCCAAATAAACACAAAAAAAGTCGGTTATAAGACTCAGTTTCTCCGAAATAAAAAAAAAGTTTCACGAACTGTATTGGGCAGGATTTTGAAAAATAGACCAGAAATGGAAAGTGAAGCATTACAAAATAAATCTCAGAGTCGGAAACGGAAAGGGGGTGGAAAGAACTCTAATGTTGAATGCTCGTTATAAGAATGGTTTCTAAAAGTTAGGGATAAGGATGCTTGCGTTTCAGGTACCGGTGGAGAAGACAGCCACCAACCCCTACGCGAGCCCAGAATACCTGTTCTAGTCGCTACTATTCGAGGGAAAAGGTTATTCTCCTTCATTTACGGAGAAACTCTCGTATTTTAGGCAGTTGACACTTTACTAAAAAGTATCATCATCAGAACTATGGATTGATATGAATGCATACGTGAACCATTCCTTTCCTCATACTTGAATATGTTTACAATTAACACTTGATGTTAAGCCATTATCAATTTTATTTCAAAACTATCTAAAATATTTATGAGAGTGAGGCGTATTCTGAGGACCTGATCTGTGAGTCTGTCATGAGATAACCCGGGAGCAGCAGTTCGCCGAATGCCACGAACGGTGACGAAGTTGACAAGCAAGGAACTGATAAAGTGACGCTTCCACCTTCACACTCTGAGGTTCTACGGGCTCTAGGGGTGTTGAGGAGAGCTGTCCACCAGCACCAAGGGACCAATTTTGAAAAGCATTATGATTACAAGCGATACATTCTTGAAATACTAGAAAATAATAAAAAACAAACGTAATTTTTAAAACCAACGTAAATTATGTTTGAGCATTATCTTCAACTCATACATGCTATATTATATTAACTGATAAAATAATCAGAATAAAATAATAAGAAATTTTTTAATATATTTTTTTTTCCTTTTCGCCTATAAGACTCACTTTTTGTTGTTCCCAAAGTGAGTCTTATAAGCGGCGTCCACTGTATATAGTAATGTGTCATTTACCTCTAAATCTGTGATTATTTTCACATTGTCAATTCTCCATGTTATAAGCCATTATATAAATATAAATTATATTTACATTATATAATATAAATTATATATATATAAGACAGAATCCTAGTTGAAAGTGATGATGTTAATTTCTGCTATATTTTCTCAAGGGAAGTGGAAATAAGAAAACATGAAACCTGTGATATACTTTCTCACATTTATTTGTAAAGTGATATGTTTTATTTAATTAATTTTACAATCTGTCTCACTTTAGGACAAAAAGTAATATGGATGACAATGTGAATCCATTCACAAAACATATATACTGAAATTTTATCACTGAAATTGAAACAACAAGTAAAAATATATAAAACACCTAAACCAAGTACAAATTAATCTTAAGTTTTGTAATACTTACAAATTTTAAATTTTATCTCTTAAATTGACAGAACAAATATAAATATGTAAAACACCAAATCCATGTACAAATTAATCTTCTTAACTTTTGTAACACTTACTCCTTGTGTTGTTAACTTCTGTTTCACCTATTTACATTTAAGAAGTCTAAATATCAATATAAAAAACTAAACAACACAATCCAAGTTGAAACTGAAGGAGTGATTGTTTACATGTGAGATTAGAGGAATGAACTGAAGTGAAGTGTAATGATCGAACTGTTCGGTGTAGCGCGGGTCATGCCAGTTTGGTGGTGTCGCCGATCTGAACAATTACCGATAACTAATGTAAATACAAGAAACATACCAATTACTTTTACATAATCATAAATCTCTAAATGATTTTGTAGTTTTGTAACCAATTGACTCAAGATTAAAATAAAAATGAAATAAATAAAAACTCCATCTGTAGAAACTAAATCAAGATGATATAGAAAATCAACATTGTAATTCTTATCAGATTTTCAAGATAAAATTAAGAACCTTTTGCTGCGCTATTAATGTACAAACATTGCTAGCAATTTATCATAACCAGCAATATGATGCAATATAAAAAAAAATGAACCATTATGCGAAACCGTGCAAAAAGTCATATCAAAATGAATACACTCTCACTTACCAGAAGCTGGAAAATCTGATATAAAATTAGGTTGCTCTAGGTGCTTAATGGCCTCTGGAAAAATGTATTTGGATGTGGAAAGCGCTCTTGTAAAAGCAGATGGTAAGTCATTAATAGAGTCACACCTATAATTTGCATTGTGACGTGAGGCTAACACAATAACTTCTTTACATCTTAGAAGCCACGGAGCAACCTAAAATAAAATTAGAATAAAGTAAATTTTTATTTATATATATATATATATATATATATATATATATATATATATATATATATATATATATACATATCTTGTTACAAGAAGACTAATTTAAAACTAGCTACTAGAATCATTAATTGACTAAAATACAATTATTTACCAACAATCATTGTGGCTGATAAACCGGCTTATTCATATTACATTTGTCCATGTTTATAATATATATTTACATATATCAATGAAAAAAAAATGAATACAAATGAATTGATTTGCAACAAAATATAACTTAATAGTAATTAATTATAAAAGAGGTTAACTTACAAGAGTAGTAAGTTGATTAGCAGTAGAGACATTAACTGATGGTGATACTTGCAGAAGAAGACAGTTGTTTGACAAAAGATAAAGCTTAGAGGTTACACTGGCCTTTTGCTTGATAATCACAACATCTTCTGAATTATATTCATTTGCTTTGGAAAAATCAACTTCTGCAATGAGCTTATCTGATTTTTGAAGTATGTAAATCTGAGTAAAAGCTGAAACAGAAACAGAAATTAACAATTCCGTAGTTACACTCAACAAGAAATATTTTATCATCAATATACCTGCAGAAACAGTGCCATCAGAAATAATAATAGCAGGATACTCTGAAAGAAAATCCTCACATTGTTTTTGAAGAGTTAACCGAGGTCTAAAATAATAAAACATTGATAAGATACAAAATAATGTTTGATTTCATTAAAAAATTATCAAATCAGAAACAAAACTGAATCGAATGTTGGCAAGGAAATACCTATTTTCCGAAATAGAATTATGGTCTTCAATTTCCACATCGCTATCATCATAATCATCAAAAAAGGCCCGAGAAGACGGGTAGACAACTTCTCCAAAAAATGTAGCCATGACTTTTAAAAACCACGATTGCGCTTCTCGTTCTTAATCCAAAGAGCTAGATACTCTGACATTTTGTGCCATAAGGGAAGGAAAGAATTAACATTGGAATATATCCTTCCCTCCATTCTTACCATCAGAATTTTATAACATAATTTAATACCATATTTCTGAAAATATTATTGGTTTGTTACAGATCAGTAACGAAATATATTATTTCATAAATGTGATATTGGGTCTTCTTCAAATATTGGTTTTTAATTTAAAAGTTTAAAATCATAATAATAAAGCTTATGACAAGCAAGCCAATTATCTTTACTACAATTTAATTAGCTTAATTGCTGCCTAACATTCAGATCTTGCAATCAAACTTTAGCTCTTTTCGATTATTCCATGAAGCTGATATTTTGTAAAAGTATAAACACACCATGAAAATACATTATTTTGGCAATATTAATGTATTGTAAGACGGTTAAATATTTCGGATATTAGGCTAAATAGAAGCTAATGGTCTGACTACCTTCGTTCCAGCGGGTGTAGATCTACCAAGGTGAAAAATGTAAAGAGATTGTTTGTCAGATTATAATTTAAGCAGTTTTGGGAATCATTCACAAGTTTACCATAAAGTAAAAAAAAAGTGTTGTATTTGTACAAGCTTGTGAGGTACATGCTTGATAAAGTAAATATATTGTAATTAAACGAATAACCCTATTTAATTTAAAAACAAAATTGCTTATTTTTTTAGCTTTCCTTTATTTTATAAATTATTCAAATCGTTTAATGTTATTAGAAAAAATGAAAACTAAAATAATTAAAATAGAAAGCGAATATTTTATGTTCACTGTTGTTTTTTTTTGGTGAGGTAATCCAGAAAAGGTTTATTACTGGTTGTCGATGTAATAAAACTTTTTTCATTTTATTGTTTGTAAAATTTTCGTTTTAAGTTGGGTCAAGTGAGGTTGTTTGTAACAAGGGCTACAGTATAACATCGTGATTATCTCTGTCCTTTTTTAACACGACTAAGGTGTCTCTTTATTTTTTTGCCAATCTGAACAGGTTTCATTGGACGTAACATTGCAGAATGAACGGAAGAAAAGGAAAAACTTTGAGAACAATTTAGCTAGTGAAGTTTTGGTATTGTTGGAAAACTAAGGATTTCTCGAAAAGTATTTATAATCACTATTTTATAATATATCCACTAGAGTCAATGGGTTTCGAGATGTAATCAAAAAACCAAATAAATTAACTTCTTTAGGACTTTTAGAATGTTTACCTTCAAACTACTCCTAACGAAGCTATGAAGTCAAAAATCATCGCATATTTCATGCATTCTATACCCCTCATTTCAGATTAGGATATGTTCTCTTTAATCTTCAATTAGTTGGTGTTTGAATTGTAAATAAAATTTATCGCCATTTCTAACCCATCTAATTTTAACGAATTTTTGTTTTAAACAGTAGGGTCTGTGTGAGGCACAGTGTCACGTAGTGTGTTCTATTGTGCCTCCTTTGGTTATATATTTTTTCTCCGTGGGCTAATTCAAAAATAGTTCGGAATTGAAAAAGGAAGACAGACTTTGGTCTACATTATGGTAATGACATTAAACAAGAAACGATAATATCCTCATATTATAAATTTGTTTATCTTAATTGTTATTACCAAGAATAAAAATGATATTTATTTTAGTTCACTATACTGTTATAGTGTACCCCATGTTGTTATCCTGTACATCTATGGCTGTTACACTGTACCCCACCACTTTATGATTTCAGATAACAAAAAGTAGCTTCTTTTTATTTTTTGAAATTATTCCAAAGCTAATATGAAGGTTAAATACTGCTGATTTTATGGTAGAAATTAGAATACAATATAATAAACGGGGAAAAAGATCAGCTGTTTGGGCTCCATGTGAAGAATACACGCTTCAGGTCAGTCCCAAAGATTTATATATTTCGAGTGCTATTTATGCATTTATTGACTTTATTTTGTGCATTTCGAACAATATTAGTGCGCGTGTACCATTATTAAAAAAAAAAAGTGATATATATAGTCAGTCAATTTATTTAACGCCTTTTACAGGCGTACAGAGCTTTGGCTCTGGAACAATATGGCAGCAGTTCTTAATACCTCACAAATGTCTCAGAATGTTTTGAAACCAACAAATCAAAAACAGAAAGAAATGGAACTAATCCAAAGAAGTAATTACTCGAAAACCCAGTCTAACCTCAACGCAACTGAAACCACATATGCTAAAGCCACCGCTTCAGACCGTTTTTCAAAACGAGAAAATGCTATCATTTTACATACATTACCAGTCATAAAACAAAAAGAATATGTTCTCAAAATCGCAGAATTAATAGACCCAAAATTCATAAGATACACCTCTAGAATATCCAATTCAAGATTTTGTATCCATTTTAGCAATAAGGAAGCAATCGATAACCTCCTAAAAAAACATCAATCGATAACCATCGACAACAAACAAATAATTATTAAACGTCTAATTAACCCAGCCAAACATATAATAATTTCTAATGCTTGCCCTTCAATTCCACACGAAGCAATAGAAAATGAACTCAAAAGCCTAGGTATAAAATTAGTCTCTCCCATGCATTTTCTAAGAGCTGGTTACCAAGACCCAAGGCTGGCGCACGTTCTAAGTTTTAGACGGCAAGTATACATTCCACCCGAAGATTTGAATAAACTTCCAACGTCTTTACTTATAAAACATGACAATGTATCATATCGAATTTTTTTCAGTGAAGACATCGTCACTTGTTTTATTTGTAAACAACCGGGTCATATATCTACAGATTGCCCTGAGTGCGATAATGATCACAATATTCAGGAGGCATCTAACGGGAAAGAAAATCTATTAATACATTTTGATCAAGATATTAAAAATAATTGTGAAACAATAACCAATTATTCAATATTAGATACACCAAATCATATGGTTAATAAGGCTCCAACGACCATAGGAGGTTGTCATGGAGACCCTTTGAAAATAGAGTCAAAAGAAGACAGCAACGAAAACCAAGTATCACGTAGCCATGGTGATGAGTCAAACAACAAGGACAATATCACTGTAGATAGTTCCGGTGCCGAATCAGCTGTTAATTCGAGCAATAATTTAGCAGCGTTACCCGTGGCGGTTTCTGGCACTAAACGATGTTACTCAAGTCCTCCTGCTTCTACTTTATCCAATATAGAATTAAGTTTATCTCTAGATTCTCCGGATGAGTTTGAAAATACCATTAATTTACAAGATTTCCCACCAATACCAGCACCTCAACCTTCTCGGAATAAGTCAAAAAAACTGAAAAAGACCAATATCAATACTGAAATCAACTTCGAAAATGCTAGACAGTTAATAGAAGATAATTTACATAAATATCCCATTTCTTTTGATGAAATGGTGAAATTCATTCAAATGTCTTCTGAAACTAAAAACTTCAGCGAACTAGTTCATGAGTTCACGAACAACAAAGAGGGCTTAAGAGACATGCTTGCCGAAGCAAAGAAACACACAACTGACAGACGATCCAAATTAAGGATATCCAAGATATTAAAAAGAAAGTGGGACTCTACAGAAAATACTTTAAATACGGACGACAGCACCGACAACTAGGAAGTGACTAACAACTTTTCATTACTTTAATAAAATGACTACAACAAAAAACCCAATCATATTACAGTGGAATTGTAACGGATTTTACAAACATTACGAGCACTTCAAATTACTTCTAGCTGAAGAAAATCCCATATGCTGCTGTTTACAAGAAACACATTTTTTAAAATCACAAACTGTCAATTTAAAAAATTTTAACATCTACCGAAAAGACAGAAATGATTGCAGATCTGCCTGGGGAGGAGTAGCGATTATGGTAAAAAAAAGAAGTATATTCTGAACGGATTAATATTGACTCATCCTTAGAAGTTGTTGCTATACAATTATACAAACCTGAACCTATCACAGTTTGCAATATCTATATACCTCCAAACCGAGACTTCACTGCCAATGATCTCCAAGCTTTAGTTGACCAACTCCCAAGACCTCTAATCATGGTCGGAGATATGAATGGTCACAATAAATTGTGGGGTTCAAGTTTATCAGACTACAAGAATAGAGGAAGAGAAATAGAAAAATTTTTAGATCTGAATAGTTTTTTAATTCTACTTAATGATGGTTCCCCTCCTCATTTTTGTGCCAATGAATCTTTTTCCGCAATCGACTTATCATTCATAGACGTTAAACTTTTACATAAAGTTCAATGGAGCGTAAAGGACACCTTGTATGGAAGTGATCATTTTCCTGTGACTGTTAAATTTTATGATATTTCAAATGCTACATTACATAGAGTTCCGAGATGGTCAATCAAAAGAGCGAATTGGGAAAAGTTTTCATTGTTAATAGAATCAGAAATGGTAATGAAAAAAGAATCATATCTCAATCTGGAGAACAGAATTACTTTCTTAAACCAAAGTGTCATAGAGTCAGCAAAAAAGAATATTCCACACAAAGTAATTTATAATGACAGACGTCTAGTTCCTTGGTGGAATGAAGACTGCCGGATCGCAATTATGAATAAAAAAAAAAAAACACTGAACCGATACAAAAAAATAAGATCGCTGGAAGATTTAATTGAATTTAAAAAAATGAGATCAATTGCTAACAAGATATTGAGGGCCAGCAAAAGAAATTCATGGATGACTTACGTCAATTCTATCAACAATAATACTACCATAACAGAAGTATGGAAAAAAGTTAATGCCATCCAAGGATCCAAAAAACTTGACTCTGTTTCTTCGATTTCAGTAGATAATCAAATCATAACTGACCCTGGTAAAATAGTTGAGCATTTTGGTAATCACTTTTCTACTATGTCGAAAACTGATAATTATAACATAGATTTTCTGCAGCATAAATGTGAACAAGAAAAAAACTCGATTGAATTTCATACACATGGCTCAGAAATTTTTAATCAGCCATTTACTCTAGCTGAAATGAATTTTATCTTAAACACATGCAAAGATAAATCAACTGCAGGCCCCGATCAGATCCCATATATTTTTTTGAAGAAACTACCGTCAATTGCACAATCATTTCTTCTTTCAATTTATAATGAAATCTGGATGACAGGGATGTTTCCCGAAGCCTGGAGGAAGGCCATTGTTATTCCAATCAGGAAAACTACAAAAGATATAAACATCGATAACCATAGCCCTATTTCACTACTTTCTTGTGTTTCTAAACTTCTCGAAAAGATGGTTAACAATAGACTAATTTATTTCTTGGACTCAAAAAACTTTATTTCAACTTCCCAGTGTGGATTCAGAAAACACCGCTCTGCTATCGACCAAATCACGAAGCTTGAAAACGAAATTCAAAGGGCTTTTTCAAACAAAGAACACCTGGTAGCTGTCTTCATAGATATCACAAAAGCATATGACATGATGTGGCGCTATAATGTTGTCAGTACACTATCCAAACTCGGTCTCTCAGGGCAGCTATTGACATTTATTAACAATTTTCTTAAAGATAGGTCGTTTCAAGTTAAGGTTGGATCTAACCTTTCTCAATCATTCCATCAGGAAAACGGAACGCCACAAGGATCTCCGCTAAGCGTAACATTATTTTTAATAGCCATAAATAGCATTGTAAATACCACGCCTGCAGAAGTAAATTGTTCTTTGTTTGCTGACGACTTTGCTATTTATATAATAAGCAAGTCAATAGAATATATCGAGTGGAAATTAAGAACAACTCTAGGTAATCTCGAATCATGGTCTAAAAATACTGGTTTCAACTTTTCAAGTTCCAAAACGGTGGCTATCCATTTTTGTAAAAGGACAAAATGCCAAACGCACCCGTCATTAAGTTTGTTTCAACAACCTTTCATCATGTATGAAGAAGTAATCAAATTCCTAGGAATCTACTTCGATAAAAAGCTAACATGGTCTGAACATATTCGTCAAATAAAAGCAAAATGCCAGAAAGGGCTAAATTTATTAAAAGTTCTGTCCAGCACTCAGTGGGGATCAGATCGACGAACTTTATTAATGATGTATCGTACTCTGATCAGGCCTATCATTGATTATGGAGCTGTTGCCTACAGTTCTGCTAGTGTTTCAACACTGAAATCACTAGATACTATACATAATCAGGGACTTCGTCTTTGTATTGGTGCATTCAGAACCACACCCGCCCAAAGTTTGTACATAGAGAGTGGTGAGCCATCTTTAGAATTAAGGAGAAAATATTTGAGTTTAGCATACTTCGGCCAAATTATGTCAAGAAAACACCTCCTTGCTTACGATCCTACAACACATACGATTTTGAATGAAGAGCATAGGCGATCCTGCAAATGTTGTAGGATGCAAAATATGGGCAAATGATTTACAATTATCTTTCCCTAAATATTTTAAAATCCCAGACAATCTAATACCTAACTGGATACAAACAGAAAGTCCGATTGATTACAGTCTATCATTTTTTTCAAAACCCACGACTCCTCATCACATTTATCAAAAAATTTTTAATGAACGAAAAGAAGTGTACTTCAACTACTGTTTTTGGTTTACCGATGCTTCAAAATCCAGCTCTGAAGTTGGATGTGCCATTATTACGGACTCTTTTTGTTTCAAATTTCTTATACCAGATTCGAATAGTGTTTACACCGGTGAGCTCTATTCAATCTGGAAATCGCTGACATTCATAATGAATAGTCAATGCAAATATCATCTCATTGTATCCGATTCATTAAGCTCACTGAAATCACTGGAAAACAGGAACTCAAAAGACGTTTTGGTGATGAAAATCCAACTTTTTGAGAAGGAATGTCTACTTTCAGCCAAAGTGGTAAGATATCTTTGGGTTCCTTCTCATCTGGGCATCGGAAGAAACGAAGAAGCAGATCAAGCTGCAAATGCTGCAAGATTGAAACCTAATTCAGACGTCATATATATCACTAAAACGACTGCATCGGATTGGCGTATTCATATAAAAAAAAGAATATATGAATCATGGATTACAGAGTGGAACAAAACAGCTGAAAGATTAGGCAAAATTAAAAGTAGTCCTGACATATGGAGAACATCAGAAAGGAGAAATCGCCGCGAAGAAGCTGTCTTGGCAAGGATACGGATGGGACACACAGCCATAACGCACACTTATCTTCTAAAGGGACTCTACCCACCGACCTGCAGGACCTGCAATGTACCCCTGACCGTGGAGCACATCTTAATGGACTGCGAGGAACACAAGGATGTAAGGAAAGATTGTGAATTGGCCAACCGGATGGACATCGCTCTGGGTGACAGTGAAACGTCTGTGCAAAGTTTATTTAAATTTTTGAAAATATCCAATGTTTATAACTTTGTATAATTATGTTTACTTTTAAAATATCACATACCAATAATGTTTGAATTAACTGAATGTTAAAAAAAAAATATATATATTTGTTGTTGCTAATGACCCTCTAGGGTAGATGCTTGTAAAATAAATAAATAAATAAACGGTATTTTTTATCTAAAAACAAAAATGACTTTTTTGATAGGTACATAGTTTCCCACTTGACCCTAATCCAAATTTTCAGATTCTTCAAAACATAAATGTCTAGGTATATTGGCTTTTGTCAATGTAATTTTTATATTTAATAGTGAATTAGTTTTAATTGAATTAGAAATAATAGATCCTCTTAATTTTCTCAAATTTGTTTGTTTGTTGTCGGGGCCAATCGTATGTTTTCCTACTGTCAGGAAGGTTTCTCCTAAAGGTTACCAACCTATTTTAGCCAGGGTATGAAGGCTAAAATACATTTCTTGGGTCCACCGTGAAATAAAATTCAACCCATTGGTGGGATTCAATCCACCATCTACCGTACCGGGCGCGCTGATAATCTCGTCCCAACGCGCTCGGCCATAGGGACCCGTTCCGTGATTAATAATCAGGACGCATATTTGGTTAGGATACATGAGGCGTAGAATTCCAAATCCAGTAAAGTCCTTTTTTGAAAAATTTTCACAGCTGGTCGGTAAAGGTAAAGTTTTGGTTGGATTAGGAAGAGGTTTTATTATTTGTATGGCCGTTTTCAATGTGATTTAATTACTTTTGGGAGAAATCCTTTTACCCAAAAATAATCTTGTAGAACTGTTAAAAAAAAGAATCTATAGATTGGACTTGGCTGGTTATGGAATTCTACGCCTCATATATATTTATATATAATTATTTTTTGTTTCTCTGTTTCCTCTTATAAATCCGTAAGTGGAGAAAGTATTTATCATAGTTACATGCGTCATACCTATTCTTTATAGGCGTACTACACATAATACAAGGTGTATTGACATATATTAAAATTTTAAAGATATACTAAAATATTATTCTGCCTTCCTAAGTTCGTTTTTCAGTCTGTTGAAGTCTTCTTTAAAAAGTCAGATTTAAATTTGGTTATAAGTTTCTTTTATGTTTCTGGACACTTTCCATGATTTAATATAATGTCTTTTATCATTCTTCTCATAATGTTGTCATTTATAATCATATATTAAATTGTGAATCTGTCCATCATGAGGACACCTATTATTGTTAAGTATGTTAAAGTGTTTGATGTATTGTTTGATTTCTCCGTGTTTAGATAGTATTTAGGATAGCTTATTGTCAGTGCTCGGTATACGTATACAGTTTTGCGGTGTGATATTGGGCACAAATCGATGGAGGCTTGGAGATTTTCTATTATTATATACAGGCAAGAACTAAACAGACTCAACTGTTTTAAAACTTGCCTTCACTTCCTATTTGAAGATTTATAAAGAAAGAAGGAATATTTCCGGCACCTACTTCCCTGTCAAGATTTAAGGCCATTTCGATACTGCAATTAGCATCTTAAAGTTGAGGTTAAATATATATGTATTAAAAGTGGCTGTTAAAGAAATATCCAATTCGGCTTTTTCCTAATACCTGAAGCCCGTTCCTAACAAAACTAATCATTAGGTAACTATACAAACCATTGTCAAGATTTACTTCGCTCAAACAGCACAAAAAGCAATTAGGGCCTCGAAGTAAAAGATAATAGAGTACATAAACGAATATAAACAATCGTTGGCCTAACAGCCTTTCTGTTATGTTGAAGGAATTATCTCCCGAAATAATTTTTTTTTTTTTTTTTTTTTTAAATTCCCTGAATTTATTTTTATCTTAATATGGATTTTAAAAGTAATGCAATACGAAAAGGAATTAGGCAAACAAACACGCGTAGTAGTGGGGCTGACTGTTGCAACTTGCCTGCTCAGCGACCAGCACAGACGATCACCAGGTTGACTAGAGACTCCTCTCTCAAGATTGGTGAGTTATTTTTCAACAATCAAGTTAAAAAAAAAAACAACATAAAATTAGCTACTGTTATTTTTTTTATTGTTTTCTTATTTTTAAATTATTTAAAATGGTCATGTTTCAGATAATCGTAATAATATTTCTTCTAAAATTAATTTTCTTATGAAAAATGAAAAATGAAATAATTAAAAACTCACCCGTTAATGGGCTATACATAATATGCCTGTATTATTTGTAACCGTTCAATCTCAAAGCAATGATTAGGTTATTTAGGAGCTAAGCTAAATATCGATTTTTTTCAAAACTTCTAATTAACATACTTAAAATTAGTAGCTTACTGTCAATCAGAAACCTGCTTATCTTTTGGATTTCATTCTTAAATGAGATAAATAATTATAAAATAATTTAAGTAACAAAAAATCTGCATTATTTCCTTTTTTTTCTTTGTGAAGTTCTGATAGATAATACTGTTCTTATTTTAATTTCTTCCAGCATTACTTCAGTCATTGCAGTTGCGGTTGATAAATTAAAGATAAGATAGTCAGAAAAAATTTTAAAAAATTCCGTTCTTGTCCGTTATATGCTTAATTATTTTAAAATCCAACTCCAAGATTTATTAATATATCAGAATATTAATCTGGGTAATAATTATTTAAATAAGTATAAGTAGATTTTTTAAAATAATTTTATTTGATAATAAAGGTGCTATTCACTTTATAACATACTTAAAACTTTATAAATGAGAGTATGTTATTATAGATAACTTGTTTCCATTACTAGAGAAATTGTCTTAAGAATATTGCAAAATTTCTGAGATTCATTAAGAAGTTAGTGGACATTTTTTTCATTGTAAAATTACTTTGGCAGAATACTGGAATATGGTATTCAATAGTAATTATTCATATTATATATATATATATATATATATATATATATATATATATATATATATATATATATATATATATATATATATATATATATATATATATATATATGTGTGTGTGTGTATGTAAAACATTTATTAAAAGGGTAAAACATTTAGACTTTCAGCTAACTACACAACTAATAGGATCTGTTTGACATCCATCCCCGATTAGAGTGGAAATACTATTGTTTCACTACTTAACTATTTTTAGTCAGCCAACAAGAAACAATTATTTTCATCTTAACAAAGTTCAGTCATTCGAAAATAGACCGAAATCCCCACTTAAAAATGACGTAATTTACATAGCACTTTTTCTCATTAATGTGATACGGATGTACAAAGTACTATAATAATTACCTTGCCCGTTGAAACGTCTTGCTCAATCCCCCACCGAATATCCTTCTGTTTCATTATTCTTTAGAGATAATAACCACATAAACAAAATAATAACGTTATAAATGTCTGAAATTATTAAGTAATACCTATTATGCAGACATTTTTTATGTTATTTTAATCTTCATACTAATTGAAAGGGAAATTTACTGTAAACAAATAGTGAAATATACTCGCATCTACTTCACATAACGAGTGCTATCAATCACGAAGGATACACTTAACAGAACCCTGACCGTCCTGAATACTAGACACGTATCAGTTTTTTTTCTTATTCGCTTCCTCGGCTTAATTCATTTTCTTAATGATCTATTGTGCCTGATGGGAACTAGCTGATCAATAGCTTATCATACCAAACCTATTGAACTGGTATTGTACTGAAGAACCATTAAAATTTTTATTAGGACAAAATCCAATAACATAACAGAGAATTCATTTTTGAAAGTCTAACATACTTGAGAGCTTATATATAACAAGCATCCCCCATAGCGGCTTCGCCCGCTCTAACAGTAAAGAACTTGGATAATTTGAACTTGTATAATAACTTAAAACTTGTTGGATAATAATTTAAGTTTTATTAGTTAACCAGCTTCCCTCGTCGCAGCTTCACCCCCTCTCATAAGTAAAGAACTTAAATAATTTTAACTAATAATTGAAGTTTTATTTGTTTATAGGTACGTAAATATTTTGTGCAATTGAAGTGTGCAATTGAGCATTATTTCTTAAATGATATTTTGAAGCAGAGCAGTAATTCTTAACTTGTTAAAATTTCACTGATTAGGTATTTGAAAGCATATACGGCATTTAACAGAAGGGAACCAATCCTCATTGAAAATCTTAAATATTTTGGTTCTTTTTCTTGAAATAGAAACGTCGATTTCTATTTCAAACAGTTTTTTCCGACTACGATTTTCCATTAAAGTACCTGAACCAAGAGATGGTTCTTTTCTGTTGAAAATAGTGAGCACTAATCCTATCCAAAACCACCTCTTACACTTTTTTGCATCTTTTGTGGAATGGTTCCCTTCTGCTAAATGCCGTCCAATTGGAGTTCCAATTTACCATTTTAGTGTGTTGGAGGATTTTAACTTCTAACCATAAAAATATATGACAGTGATACAACAAGCCTAGAAAAAATATATATAATCAAAGGAAGTACAGTGTGTACCTGTGCCCACACCCTACTATTTGAAACCGATATTAATTAAATCTTAATCTAATAAATTAGATTGCTTAGAAATTGCAATAAACTTTATTTGCAATTCAAACGCTAACTAATAGAAGATTAAATGGAACATATACTTACTCACCAGAAACCTAAAATAAATTCGATTATTCTTCTGTTTATCCTGCAATTTGACGTCCAATTACAGCTATTTAAGATGGGGAAACATTAGACTGATAAACAAATAAATAGGCACCAAAGTCAAATTAAAAAAGGACCGAGCTGGTGATGATGTAACACTATGCCCCACTTGAACCTGTTTCTCTTAGATCTAGTCTACGTACGAGCTAGTATAAATATCGTTATTAAACAGTTAAAAATTGGGATGATTAAAGTTATTGAATTTTTAAAACTTTCGTTTCTTATCCGTTAAGAGATTACGCTGTACGAATGTTTTAAATGATCACATTTACGTAACAAAGGTACAATAAACATTTTTTTTTTCTATGTTGTTTCCTTACTGAATTGGTACTATGATGAAGCTGGGAAGTATGATGAACGTTTTAGAATTTTAAAAAGATTTTAATAGTTATTCTTATAATAATAGTTTGTTAGTCTTTCAAATTTAATGCAGACGTTTTAAATAAAAATATTATTATAGTGAAGGTATAGCGAACATTTTATCTTATTATAAATTATAAGCAAATCAGCACTCTTTGGTGATTAGCAAGGGTGTAGTCCAGTCGAACAAACTCTGTTTTGGCGAGGAATAGAAGGAAGTTTATACAGCAAAATACAATAAATCGATCATATTTTATGAAGCTGATTCAATCTCCAAAGAACCCCTTCACATTTTTATTTATTTATATTTAAACGTTTCGGAAGAGAGAATAAAAGACCTTCCTTTCAGGAATATACCCCAATCTTGAGACGCCTTTAGAAAGAAAATAAATAATATGTGATAAATAACGAATTCTTTTAACGCATCTAGAAAAAATATATATTATCAAAGGAGGCACAGTATAAGTTATGTTACACTGTGCCTCAAACTTCACTGTTCGAAGCAAACTTCTTTAACATTGTATTAGTTAGAAATTGCAATAAACTTTGTTTACTATTCAAACGCCAACTACTTGAAGATTAAAGGGAACATATACTTACCAGAAATCATTAGTTTTCCAACAACAAGAAAACTTCACAAATATTTTTTTAAATATTTGTTTATTCTTCCGTTTATCAAGCAATTTGATGTCGAATGACAGTTTAAGATGGCGGCATTAGAGATTGATCGACAAATAAAGAGACATCATAGTCAAATTATAATAGGATAGACCTAATTATAATGTGACACACCTTATTACACTATACCCAACTTGACCCTAAACAAAATAAATGTAAATTAGCTGTACTTAAGTAAATGGTTTTGTAAATGGTTGGTAAATGGTTACTTAAGTAAATAAACTATAAGTTTGCATACTGGAAAATAAATAAGTTTATAATTTATAGAATATGGTGCTTCTTTTAATAAATAGAACGCCATTGGAAATAAGTAAAAAATACCCTTTTTTATATTTTATTATCAGCAGGAGAAGGTTCAAGATTCAAGATGGACTCAGAAAGGAGTCATTTTTCATGCATAGGGACTGTCTAAAATGAAAAGGTTATAAGTAGAGACCGGATTTTTGTGCAGTCAAAAATCAAAAAATGTGCAGTAAAAAACTCAAAACGTGCAGTAAAAAAACTCAAAACGTGCATTTAAAAACTCAAAACGTGCATTTAAAAACTTAGTACATGCAGCAATCCATTTATTTACACAAACATGCAAAACTCAACAAACCCTGGATAAACTGAAGCACATTTCAACAAACGTTCCGTTTTAGTGTTAATTCAATCTGAAATATTTTAAAATTTGGAAGAAAAAAAAAGGATTTGAAAAAATTTGTTCATTAAAAAAAATATAAATATATTTATATTTCCTTTTCCTTTTACATGGAAATACTTTTTTTTTTTTTTGAAGAATAAATTAATTTTCAAAACTTTCGTGAAAATGCTCATTTTACATTTCAAAATTCTTCTCAGTAACATTATGCCGCCTGTCACTTAAAATGTTCTTTAGCATAGAAAAGGAACGTTTTACATCTATGGAAGTAATAGGGCAATTTTTGTAGCATGCGATTTCTTTTCCAATGATTAATCATTTAATTTTTTAAATCGATTTTAGCCGGAGTATATCTCATGGATGGACTCAAATTTTGAAAACAAACATCTTTCCTTTTCCTTTTCAACTTGTTATAAGCTTTCTTTGAGAGTTTCAATAATTTCCATTTGGGAATTCTAGGATTGATTTTGGGATTCCAATCGTATCAGAGCGTTTGACAGATGCGATTTAATAAACGTTAAATCGGATGTGATTGTCGGTGAATTTAAAACATTTTTTACTTTCAAAATTAATTTTATTTGTCTTCTTATAATTTATTCATATGTGTTTCGACACTTTGGAAATTATCCGCCTCAAATAGTACTGCATTTAACCATGTACCCCATCGTGTTAAAACAGGTTCTGGCAGAAGTTTACATTGCATTTCATTGCGATACTTTACCACATGAGATGTGGATATGAGGAATACTTTTTTTTCCATTGTTTACCAGCTTATTGATTTCTGGGAAGATTTCTCGCACTTTTTCAATCACCCGATTGAAGCCTTGAGCGTGGCATGTGACGTGAATCATATTTGCATAAAATGTTTGGAGAGCACGACCAGTTGCCACCTTGTAGGGAGCTGCATCTGTCATTAATAGCAGAACTTTGTTCTGGTATTCGGTATTAAAAAAAAAAAAAAAATCCATTAAGCTGTCGTTAATGAAACGTGAGACCGTTTCATGGTTTGTAGTCAAAATTACTTTACTTAAAATCAATGATGGTTCGATCTTCGGCTGAAGAACCACTATTAAATGATTAAAAATGTAAAGGCCTCATTCGTGGTGGCCCCTTTAATGGAGTGGTCACCATTTTTTTTCTAGAGTTTTCATAATTATCGAGTTAAAACAACTTTTAAATAGTTTTTCTCAGAGTACTTTCGTCCGGTATGATTTTCTGAGAGTTATGTAAAAATGTTCGGAAAGATGGTTACTGAAGTTTGAATAAAGGGATATTAGCCCCTACTAATGCTTGACACAAGCTAGAATCTTTTTTTATAAATTGATAAAAAAAAAAAAAAAAAACTTACCTTATTAGCAATGTGCGTCTATTTGCGATTTCCTGTAGTGATCTATTGTTTTCACACAGCAAGAACAAAACGCCACCTTCCAATCAATTTTTAGCTCTGGATATTCATTTGTCCATTGTTTCAACACTCGCGGCCGTTTTTGGCATTTTCAAAGTTGATAGTTTAAAATCTTTTCAACAACTGACCTGTTTGCTAAATCAGAAGTAATAAAATGGGAAGCGGTGAGTAAATGTTTCTAATGTAACGTCTTAGTTCTAGGAAGTACGTTTGCCTAAGCCTCAAAGCTCCTAAAACCTTTTAAAAGTAGTAGGTCACAAATACAGTTGTTTAAGCGACTTTTTACTTTCAATTTAAAATTAATTAATCTATTTAATATAAATATGTTACCTTATAATCGTAAATAAAATTTTTAAAAAAATAAATGATTAATTGAAAAAAAAAAATTAGATGAATTTGGTCCAATTGTGCAATTTCGTGCAGTAAAACCCGAATTCCTGCAATTAAGCTCAAAAAGTCAAATTTGTTCAATTTCGTGCAAAATGAAATTTAAGAATAAGAATCCTTAGGTCATGAATGAGATAACTGCTTGGGTTAGAGAGCGCTAAACCAAAGCGAACTAAATGTGCAATAACACAGAGATCCGGCCTCTAGTTATAAGAATGTAATAAAAATAATACATGTTCCGAAAGTTTTGAGGAGGTTAATGAAAGAGATGGGTGAATGTTGGTCTGATGTAGAAATTGGTTTTTTTTAGATTAGTGAATATATTTAAAAAAAAGAAAGATATTTACGAGTATATATATTTTATTCATCTGGTTTCAAAAGGATTTGGTATGGCTCTAAAGATTTGGCAATGTTTCCGTTATTGCAGTTATGTGATAACTAGGGTTGTGAAATATATGCATTTACATATTTCTCTTAGCCTACTAAAACATCTAATATCATCAAAATGTATATGTTTTGTGGCATCGCCATAAAAACATATTTTGAACTGTAATTGCATATTTATTTCCATATCCGGCTTGTTAACATTTTACATTTAAAATTTTTTATGTTTCTGAAGCAGACAAAACAAATAATATGAAAAAAATATAGAAAAACAGTTATAAGAACTCCTCCTATTCTTTTTTTCCCCCTGATGAATGATTCCTGTTTGTCCAGGTTCTGATTTTTCGCTTTGCGTAGACTTTGGCTTTTGCCTCTCTTGGAATTGATAATCGGATGAATTTTTCGTTCTTGTTCCGCTCAAATACTTCGAACATTACTTCACTTTTCTTTGTCCCTTCTTCCTAACATCCTCTTTTTAACAATACCTATTCTCTCACCAAGACATCCGTTAACTGTTTATTTGTAAACTCCTAAAATGCTGACAATCATTCTAGCAATGCCGCATTTTGCCTTTAAGGAAGTTGTCCGAATTTCTGGAAGATGGAAATCTGTTAAAGATAAGTCTGGCGAATAATTTGGGTGACTTAGTAACACAGCTTGTTTAGTTTCTTCACTGCCTGTCGTGAAACAGGTATGGCGTTGTTTTGTAATAGTGTAGGCACTTCCGATTAACAAATGCATGTTGGTAATTGCTTTAGGCCAATACCACTGCAGTATGACGTGGAGGGGGAGTAGTTTTTATTTTTGTATCATAAAGCGTCGTCCTGTCAACTTACAGTGTAAAGTGTTAAACCCTCAAAAATGCAACATTTTGACACGCTCTGACTCTGTTGGTGTTGCTCAGATAGATAATTTAACGACAGAATCCTGATCTAGAATGTAATAGAAAATATTTTTTTGTTAATATAACATTTGTCGCTAGGGCCTACTGTTTAGGAGCTATATTAGTTTGAATGAAAAAAGTCACATTCGAAACCGCTATTTTCTCTTAACTTTGTTTATTTCGAATAACCATTAGTTGTTAATTTAATTTAATTATTAATTTAAGTAATTTGGTCCTTTTAATACTAACATTTAAATTGGGAAACGCAGTATATTATAGATAGGCATATCCATGATCTATTGTTTTTCACGGTCAGAAAGAAGTTGAGATTTTTGAGATATATATCTCATTGCGATATAAAGTGGGCTTGCCACGTTCAAAAGGAAAAAGTTATCAATCATGAGTCGATTTTTTTGGATATTAATATCATAAATGGATTATAATATAATAGATGTTTGTATTAAATATAATCATATGTTGTAAGAAATATAATAACATTTGTATTTATTGTGAATTTTTAGTTAATTATCTTGTTCTAGTAATTGTTTCTCTTTAGTGTATAATCATAATTTAGTTTTAAAATGACTGAATGACTAATATTGCTTTATTTTATGTGGTCAGATAATATCATTTATTTGTTCCATTTTATTATTCATGGGAGACTACTAGTCCAAGAACAACAATTAATATACATTTCGTTTCAATTATTTCTTGAGGTTTAAATTGCACTGACACAGTTGTTTACTATCGGTAACAACTTTACGAAAAATGTCAGCTGTCAAATAGAAGAAAGGTGGATTTGTGAGGATGTTGCTTCATCGGTAGGCCTTGTACAGTACTGTTGCAAGCTTTGGTCCACTTGTACTGGAAACGGGATTGAAGGCTTATAGAGGCTTCTTTATATAATAAGTCATAAAATATAAATCTTATGGCAGAAATACTTTGGGTTAATGTGCAGGTGAGGTGAAGGTATTAATGCTCTTTTTTATTGCATTTTGCTGCTTAAAAAACAACTGCGTTATATTTATACCAAAATAAGTAAATGTAACAGTAATTGTATTGCAAATACCCTGGACAAATCCTTATAATCACAATAGAACCATTTAATATTTTATACTTGGAAGTAAATAAGGTTAGTTACTGTCTTACTACACATTAACCGGTAGAAAAATATTTTTATCTATCGGCATACCTCTTAACATATTAATAAATTAAAATATGTTTATAGTAATATATGTTAGTAGAAATAATACAATAACCGATAAAATGATAAAATTCAATATGAGTTATAGTAAAAAATTGTAAAATGAAGTTGGTCATTAAAGTTTTGCGAAACCTGGACCTACCTGAACTAAGTAGCTTGACAAGGTGTGTTCAGAAAACATTGCTTAATCAGTAGAAGCTACTATGTTCTACTCACGTAGTAGGTGCAGGGAGTATGATGAATACTAAAATTATTTGAAATTCAGAAAACAAAACAATTCAAAACATACAAACAATCGTTCGCAAAAACATATGAAAAAATATAAGATAAACAAACGTTTTAGCTACATGAACATAGGTTTATAAAGCTATAAACGAAGAGCCTCGAACATGGCCGATGTCACCCGAATTTCAACGAAAGCAATGATCGGCTTGGCCGACTGATCAGCCTTCCTCCAGACGACTAGTCGGCCAAAGTTATGGTTATTAGAGATGAGCCTCTAATAATATTATTTATTAAACACCATTACAAATATGTAACTTACTATAATTTAGGCTTCGATTATACTTCTTTAGATTTTCTGCTCGATAACATAATTACTGATCGTTTGATCAATTATTAAATTGCATCGTTTATTAGAGAACACTCTCTCTTTGCGGCTACTATTATAGCTCCACTGAAATGGCTATAACGAGTTCCCTGTCCAAGGGCGATGTGGAAAAGTCCAGTTAAAACCCCCTCCAACCGCACGCGTTTCTGGTCATTTACTATATTTTTCCAAGCTCGTCGAGTCTTTAATTCTTTCAAGGAGTAACACAAATGTCTTTAAACACGTATGTTATGTTAATATTTTTTTTTTTTCTGTTGTAACGACTATAAAAAAGAAGAACTATTAAACATATGAAAATGAGTTTACACTTTTCGAACCTATCATCCCCCCCCCTATTTAATAACATTTTACGGATTAGAAGTAAAGTAAGATAAAATGAAAATAAACTTTAGTAATTATAATTATAATAAAAATTGCAGGGTTGAATGATGTGGGTGAATGACCGTTTCATTTAGAGAGATTTATCATTGTATAAATAAAGTAAATGAGTTATGTACATAACTTTATATATTTGTCATGTCTATTCGGCTTAAATAATGTACACCATCATCAGAGTAGTTGATAAGATAGTTTTTTACAATTTGTCCAGAAGAACTAGGTCTCAAAAAAACTATTTAATGGCGGCCTTATTACATTTTGTTTACACTTTGATTTATGGGATTTTCTATGTGTACATTGTTGTTTACATATTTAATGATCCCTCATAATACAGGTTCATTGCTACTTCTAATTTACTATCATGAAAAAATTGTTTTTATAATTAATGAGATTGGGACTTTGGGTGTTAACTCAATTATGCCTGCATTAAATAGGGTTTGTTGTCTTCTCAGTTGTTTCCTTAAATCAAATTTCCTAAAAAGCAAATAAATAAATGAATAGCATAAATATGTTGAAAATATTATAAAATAAAAAATACAGCCTAATCAATTCTAAACCCTATGCTGTGACAGTGAATATGTGTGGTTGGTTACCACAATTAGAATTTAAAGAAAAATAATCCTAGATCAATCGGGCCAAACATTTTCTGAACAGAAAAAAAATACTAATTTTATTTTATTTTTTTGAAAATAAATAATTCTAAATATTATTATTTGAAAAATCTTCTAGATATACTTAGGCAATGGCTTTTCTTTGATTTTCTAATACGCTAGTCAAGCGTCTTACACATCGATAAGTGGACTTGGAAAGTGTGGATCACAGAGGAGCATTTAGTGTATCAATTAGCAACTCATGCAGGTGTGTTGATTTCACAATTCTTACGTAAAAACTGCCTGTCACCAGAGACTATTTCCTCATCCAAACAATCATAACATTGGAAATGGCAAAAGATGAGGTCGTGAATTATCCATATTGTCACATCAAGAAGTGAAAGCTAAAAATATCATTCCAATTTGTTCAGACTATATACTGGCATAGACTCAATTGAATGCACATAAATGTATTCAATTATAGTTCATTTGATTTCAAGTCAATTCATTCATTACTATTGTGCTTTTGAGTTGTATAATATTGCTTTTGAATCTTCATTGTGTAATCCAAGGTGTGAACATAGTTTATTATAAAAGTTGCCATCAAACTATTCCGACTCATTTTAGAGTTAGCAATAGTAATGACATTAAAGAGATTTTAAACATAGAATTATTGAAAACACTAGAAGGGAAAAAATAGTACCTTTCCAACGATAGGTACTATACAAAAAATAGTTGCTCGGATCGAAAATTTTACGGCAGTATCCTGACCAGAAATTTAATGTAAAATATTGGTTTTATATAACATTTGTCACTAGGACCTACCGTTTAGGATCTATATTGTTTTAAATGAAAAAAGTCACGTAATAAAGTTTTTTTGCCCCCCTCAAAAATATAACATTTTGACACTCTCTAGCTCTGTTAGTGTTGCTCAGATCGAAAATTTGACGATGGTTCCCTTATCAGATATTTAATGGAGGATATGTTTTGTATTAAAATATTTGTAGCAAGGACCTATCATTTAGGAGCTATATTGGTTTGAATGAAAAAAGTCACATTAGAAACCGCTATTTTCTCCTAACTTTATTTAATTGATTGTTAATTTAATTAAATTATTAATTTAAGTAATTTGTTCCTTTTAATTGTAAAATGTAAATTTAAAAATGTAAATAGCAGTAGATCATAGATAGACACATATCCATGATTTTTTTTTCCACTCAGAGAGAAATTGAGTTTTTTTTTTCTTAAGGAGTCGACAAGCTATGCCTCTCATGCCAGAATCTTTTCATATTTTTCATACCTATAAAATTCACTGTTTGTCGCTTTATATGTTTGACTGTTGTGAAATTAATCAATAAAAAAAAAAAAAAAAAATATATATATATATATATATATATATATATATATATATAAATCCCTTTAAGGATAGGTTATTACTTGCGTTATATACATTTTTTTCGTAAACGTCCACCTTTATTCATATAAATATCTAAAAAAAAAAAATCTCTGGAATTTTAGAATACTTAAGAAAATAATTATTTGAATGAATGAAAAAGAAATTTGATTCTTGGACAATGAATATTTTCTTCTTCTTTGAAGCGATCTTTACTATAATGATTTCTCAACTACGATTTCTAATTCATGCTGATCCTAATAATATTCTGCTTTATTTTTATTTTTTTAAATAAACATTGATAGTCGCGATTAAAGATTTAAAATCTTTTAGTTTTTCTAAATCTAAAAAATAAAATTAGAATTGTCCATTGTTCTTGCAATCAACTATTAGTTGCAGATGAAATATCT
Organism: Euschistus heros; assembly: GCA_003667255.2. Lineage (NCBI taxonomy): Eukaryota > Metazoa > Arthropoda > Insecta > Hemiptera > Pentatomidae > Euschistus > Euschistus heros. The sequence goes on from RCWM02000060.1 coordinate 2,719,032, forward strand.
AGTCTTCCATCTACAGGATATTGATCGGTGCATTGTCTATTCACCATTCTAATTTCATACTAAGAAATCCAAAAAAATAAAAAATAAAATAATAGTCCCACATGAAGAAATATTTAAAAAATCTATTTTTATCGTCTCCAAAACGCTATGAGCGTGAGGGAGCCGTTTAAAGAAGCGTTTTGTGCAATATATCTGGCAGTGGGTCGAGGACAAGGTTGCAGAGAGAGTGGATTCCGAACGTATTGACATTTCCATCGTAAGATCGTCGCTTTTAAAAGTTTCTTATTTTATTAATATTTCTTAAAGCAGTAAAGAAAAAAAAAATTTTCTTGGAAAATTCTTAGAGACAATGTCCCATAACGCAATTACAACTTTTGTACCTTGCCAAAATATACAGTAAAATGTTAACAGTATTTTAATAAAAAAAAAAAAAAAAAAAAAAAAAAAAAAAAAGGAAAGAGAAGAAACTATAAGTAAATAAATATTGATAAAAAAATAATAAGTAAATAAATGTTCTTAATAAACAGGACACTAAAAAAAAATACGTATATATACATTATCGATGAGCTAATTCATTGGTTTTGATGTTTTCAAAACCATATTGTTCAAAATTAACTCTTACCCTCTTATGATAAATTAAACATTGAATATGTGGAAAATATATAAAAAATCAGTGTTTTCCATGCAAGGTTTAAATTTTGTCTTTTGTAGACGAAATTACCCATAAATATGAATTTTACGTTATTTTTGAATTTAAGCGACAAAATATAATTAAGATAGTCCGAATAGCTACATAAATAATAGGAAAGGTCTGATACATCATGTAAATTTTTTGATTCCTTCATCAGAAACGTAATTTTATTATCGGAAGGGTAAAGGTACTGGGGATTATTTTGCGTGCCTAATAAGTTAGCATTCATCTCAACCAAAATGAATAATGTAGAGTTGAAAACAAATGTCCTTATAAATCACTTGTCACTTTTTTTTGCATTTCCCACAGGTCGACCTACTAAATCATTACTCGCACCTCAAGTATCCCTCAATTTCAATGGCCTGCTTGCTATTCCGATTTCAATCCAACGGAAAATATACAGTATAAGAAAAGTACACGCAGAAAACCATTATTATGGGGTGATGGAAGATCTTAAAAAAGCTATAATCAAAACAAAATATCGTAGAAAGTGATAATTGAATTTGAAGTATGAGAAGCAGCCTGTATCAAGTTAGTGGAAAAGAGGTGATGCTACGGACTAGTAAAAAAATATAAAATAAAAATAAGCTAGGATTTAGAAGTTTTTAAATAATTACTCATTATTCATTAGCTGTGATACAAATGGTTTTTCTGATTTTTATTTGAATTACGATTTCGATACATTCACAAAACGTATAAATAGTTATAACACCAAACACTTTCATTTAAATATGGATTTAAAGCTATGAAACACGATAGCGTGTGTTTAATCTTTTCTGTCAAGAGAAAAGGTTTTATTGAATAAATATTAGTTATTCCAATAAACAATTCTCATTTTAAAGAACACTTAGTTTATTAAATATTCGGGGAAGTTGCAACAGTTTTCTTTAGTGCTAAACATAAACGTTCCCTATAGTTTTGAACGAATTTCCCGGAAATGTATCGATAATTACTAAATTAATAAAATAAAATAGTTGATTGAGATTGAAAAGTAATATCTTTCATTAGGATATATCCAGAATAGAAAACTGATGTTGAGAAAAATGGAATGAGATGAGTCCGGTGAATCACAATTTGGCTCACCTTCTGATCACTGCTAAGAAAATTAGAAAAAAAAAACTACACACTGCCCACAGATATAGCTTTTAGTCGAATTATTTTTAGTATAATTTAATTAAGCTTAAAATTACAAGAAAAATAGGGTACTCCTATGTTTACAGTAATCTTGAAAATTCGAGTTTCCCTTAAACATTAGCCTCGTCAAATATTATTTTCGAAGATATAGGTTATTGGGGTATGCAGTCACAAATAGACATAATTAAAATACAAAACAAGCGTCTTTATTATAAGTAAAAAAAAAAAAAAAAAAAAAAAAAAAAAAAAAAAAAAAAAAAAAAAAAAAAAAAAAAAAAAAAAAAAAAAAAAAAAAAAAAAAAAAAAAAAAAAAAAAAAAAAAAAAAAAAAAAACGAATAGAAATAAATAAATGAAATATTTTGTTTTCATTTGATTTGTTTATTGACTGTAGGATGTAATAGTAAAGAAATGGTCAGGGATACAGTCAAGTACATAAACACGTCTAAGTTTTTAAATAACAAAACTTGCCAACATTTCGACCTGCCTTACAGGTCTTCTTCATGGCTAAAATAACAAAAATTGGATGAGACCAAGATTATACAAAAAAAATATAAATAAAAAATATATAATACAAAGTAAATTAGTTTACCAAAGAATAAATAGTTGTTTACATAATTGAATACAAAATAGTAGCAAGGTATTGTATTCAATTATGTAATTCACTACAGATATTCTTCTAATTATTTAAACAACTATTAGTTCTTTGGTAATCTAATTTACTTTGTAATATTTATTTTTTTATATATATATATATATATATATATATATATATATATATATATATATATATATATATATGTGTTTATTTATTTATTTATTTATTTATTTATCGCGATACAGGCCAACGGTGGACCACGCGTATATCATTTTCAGGTTTTCTTCTTCCTCTCTGCCCAAATTCTTTTCATTTTTTTCGCCCGTTTCCCTCTTTCTCTCCTCCGCCCATTTCTTACATTTATGCTTCTTCTTCTCCGCTACAAGAACCTTTATATTTTTAACCATTTTTCCGAATTTATCCTTATCTTTGTAGTCTCCCTCCGTGATACCCAATTTTTTAACTTTCTCTTTATTTGCTCTGGGTAACCCTTTATATTTTTCAATTTCATCACTTTAGCAAATATTTGTTTGTTTAATCTATTGCTATTCATTCTTTTCATGTGTCCGAAAAAAATTAATCTCCTTTTCCTCATCGATGATTCTAAGTTTTCCAATTGTTCGTAAAGGTCATCGTTATATGTATATATATATATATATATATATATATATATATATATATATATTTTTTTTTTTTTTTTTTTTTTGTATCATCTTGGTCACATCTAATTATTGTTATTTTAGCGCTTAAGAAGACAGGTCGTGCAAGACAGGTCGAAACGTCGGCAATCCAAATATTGAGTTTATTTTCTTTTTTTAACTTGGACGTGTTTATTTACTTGACTGCGCATACCTGACCATTTCTCTACTATTTTCATTCATAGTCCCATATATTTGATTCACTCGTATCTTACAATAATAACAGAAAGAAAATTTTGGCTTGAGTTGGCATGCATACTCCTGACATACTGATTTATGATTTTACGCTAGGAAATCACCAGGGGCGGATCGGGCCACCGAGATACCGGGAAATCTCCCGGTGGGCCGAACAGGAAAAGGGCCAGTGGGGCCGGGAAAGAAAGGGAAAAAGTGAATATTTACTTTTATCGGTTATAGGAAAACTAAATCCTTATAAAAAAAAAAACTTCACTCGAGACTTGAGGCCCTACTTGGCCCCCTAAAAAGCGAAATTTCTTGACGTGCATTGTCTAAGTCAGAGATGGGCAAACTTTTTAAGGGGAGGGCCGGATGAAATAGAAAAATATCTATCCGAAAAAATTGGACAAAACAAAGTTTTACAACTAATAAACTTTATTTTTTACTTTATCTCATTACACTCAACTTATATGGTACAAAGGTAGAAGATCTAGAACGCAAGAGAAGAAAACAATAATTCTATTCTAGCTTTGCATAAAATAAACTTTGTCTTATGTATAATTGTGTGTGACCATGCCGCGGGCCGGTTTGGTTAGCCCGAAGGGCCGCACTTGGCCCGCGGGCCGTAGTTTGCCCATCACTGGTCTAAGTACACACTGCTTCGTATCAAGTTTTGTAGAATATAGAAAGTTTCTTAAAATCATTCCATCATTTTGGTAAAATTGTTGTTTGAATTGTAATTTATATAAAATTGTATGCTTTAGCATTTTTTACAACCTTTCGACACCATCATAAAATGAAAGAGTGAGTATGTTTAGAATTGAAGTTCATATTGTGAACAAGGTTATCTTTTGTGGATGTGATGGGGGAGGGTTTGGCCCCTGAGGGCCGGTCAAGAGCATTTGCCCGGTGGGCCGAAAATTCCCCATCCGCCCCTGGAAATCACTCATCCAGCTCCTCTTCAATCTTCACCGTATCATATCAGGGATTCTGTTGTTACCATATTTTTTACAATTCTGGTAACATATCGATCTTGACTTCGTTTCTAGGATTTTATTTTTTTTTAAACGTTGAATTGTTGAAAGCACTTGATGGGAAATAATAGTACCTATTTATCTTGATCTCTTACCTGAGGCCAGAAGTTCGATATCTGTTGGCTGAGGGGACTAAACCTTTTTTTTGTGTAACGCTCAGCCAACACTTTATTTTAGTAAAGTTTGATTTTAGTAATTTTTCATTATTTCATTTCTTTTTCCGTCTTAAATTTCGTTAGTCCGAGTTTCGATGGTTTGAACGATTTAGTTCTAAAAAAAAAAAAATTTCAACTACATCTTTCATCTAAACATTAATACCCGATCGGACTTTTAATTTTTTGGTTAGAAATTAGCACCCATAAATGATAAAGTATCAGGCAAACTATCTAATTTCGATTTAATGTGTCATTAAAAAAGTTGAGACAATGATTTATTTTACAAATCTATTCACAGGAAGAAGATCTTTTTAGAAATGGAAAATCACGTTGCGATGGTGACTGGAGCTAATTCTGGAATTGGCCTAGAAATAACTGAACGCTTCCTTGAACTTGGGATGACCGTCATTGGGCTGGATAAGAACATCGATAACTTAAAGGTTTGATAATACTATAGAATATTTTTTTTAATTAATGAGATGAGCAATTATATAATAATTTATATATCGATCTAAATATTATAAGTATTGTGTTCAATATCTCAAATATCTGAATGTTCTTCTAGTGCTTTTAGATTTTACACCACGTTGCATCTTAGAATATATGCATACTAGATTCTAATACGCTTTTTTATATAACCAAAATATATTGTAGATGCCTCAACTTTGGGAGTGGATAAAATAATTTTTATTCTTAAAAAAAAAAAAAAAATTGTAGTTTGTTAGACTAAAAAGCAATGGACGGTCTATAGCAAGTTTTTAGTGGGAAAATGAAGACAGGATATGGAAGTGGTGGGAGAGCAGTATTAAATCCGGATTACATTGCATAGCGTCAGGCTAGAAGATATGTAAAGTGCAATGGAGCTGAACGGCAAGTTATTTATAATTTCATCAACGAAAGTTGTTTACTTAGTACTACTAACTAGGCAAAACTTCACAACTACGAATGTGCAATAGTTAGTCCTAAATCCATCAATTACAAGGAAACTGCTTTCTTTTTGATATGACGAAATGAGTTTTCGTAAACGCTGCTTTATTGAAAAGTGTCTATTTATTAAACATGGAACACGAGTATTTAGGGAAACAACAATATACCGCACACTGTGTGTTTCAATCCATACAACTTCTTTCTACGCATACCGTTAGTAACTGTGCTCGAGCTGTAATTTTGTACATATGTATAAACTCTTATGTGCAACATTTGCATATCAATCAATATGAGATAAAGTTTTCTAGTAATGCAAATATATCGTTTGGGATGAAAGCTCAATGACAATAAATCGCTCGAGGCTCTCGATCGAGGATTGCAAGATTTGTCTGGAAATATCAGATCATTTGGGAACATATTAATATTGTTTGTTGATGATTTCAGGAAAACATTAACTATAATATCTTGATGGATATTACCGAACAAAATAATTTTTCGACTGAAATAGTCAACTTAGTGGTCACATGTAAAAGCGTTGAAATTAATTGAAAATTACGTGTCCATCTACAAAATGATCGATCAGCTGAGGTATTCTCATGTCAATAACTGATAGTCGGGAAAAGAACGGTGCCGGTTCATCTGTCTTCGTACGAATTTCAATGTCTTATAACTTCTGTATGAAGTTGTTATAAAAATCACAATTAACTGAATAAACAAGCCATTCTTGCCACCAAAAACAAAGGTGTTTACGAACTTAGCAATATTATTCAGTTAAATGTTCAAAGCAAAGCAGTGCAAGAACCTCAGAGTTGTTCTGGAAGGAGGTAAAATGTTACATTATCCAACAGGAATTTTTAATTCACTTGATCTAGGTAAGCCAACGCACGTTCTGCAGTTGGAAATCATGCCATTCATGCATCATGTTGCAAAACAGCAATAAACCTAAGTTTTACAAAGATAGGTGAATACATTATTATCGCAACGTCATAAAAGGAGCATCATAAAAACAAAAATCTTGATAGGACCATTCAAGGTTAAAACACGTTACTATCTATGTATAAGATGAGAATCTGTAAAATAGATCTTAATCCATCCTATTCATCCCTCTTTACCAAATCTGCCTGTGTTCCTCAAGGCATCCTTGGTCCTATCTTCTACACAGAGTATACAGCTGATATTCCACCCCGCTCCATTTATGCTTATGACATATGTGTCATCAGTTAATATAATGATTCATTCATTACATCCCAAATACTTAGTCTTATGTCAACCTATATCATCATCATCATCAATGGCGCAACAACTCTTGAAGAGTCAAGGCCTCCTGCACCTTAGTCCGCCAGTCCTCTCTGTTCGCTACCGCCGCTCTCCAGTTGCGGATCCCCAAGATGGTCCTTGCGTCCGCTACCACTCCTTCAATCCATCGTAGCCGAGGTCTTCCCACTCTTATCGTGCCATACACCTTTTCGTCTAGAATTCTTCTAGGAATCTGGTCTGGGGTCATTCTTACTATATGCCCTGCCCATGGGAGACGTCCTGCCTTTATTATTCTTACAACATCAGGGTTCATGTAGAGCCTCGTAATATCAGCATTAGTGCGAATTCTCCAGGTTCCATTGGTGCAAATTGGTCCGTAAATTCTTCTCAGGATCCTTCTTTCGAACCTTAGGAGGAGTGCTTCCTGTGTACCAGTCAATGTCCAACATTCAGAAGCATAGGTGAGCACTGGTCTTATCAATGTTTTATATATTAGCACTTTTGTAGTTCGAGATACTGTCCTGCTTTTTAAATGGTTTTGTAGTCCAAAATAACATTTATTTGCAGTTATGATTCTTCGTTGGATCTCAGCCTGTATTTCGTTGTTGGAGTTTACTTGTGAACCAAGATATACAAATTTGTTCACTGTTTCAAACGAAAAGCCTCCGGCAACTAAGTTTGACGGCTCCTGCCCATCAAGTCGTGGGCCAGTATGCATATATTTTGTCTTTTCTTCATTCACCTCCAAACCAAATCTCGATGCTGCTGCCTGAAGGCTGAGGAAGCTATTTTTCAAATCAGTTGGAGTTCTTCCAATTAGGTCAACATCATCTGCAAATGCTAAAATCATACTAGACTTATTAAATATTGTTCCCCCGACCTGTATCTCAGATTTTCTCACTGCACTTTCGAGGGCCAGATTAAACAGTTGGTAGGTATATGTCATGTGTTGTTGAGCTGCTAAACCTGACCATCTTGGTATTTGACTTGGGCATGGAAGAGCAAAAATATTGTATACCCACAAGCATTTTGTAATTGTGCAAAAAAGATATTAGAAACATCTGCTTTATTTCCATATATATAATAAATTATGAATGATTAAATATTTGCCATTTCTATGTTAATCAGTTTATTAGAAGAATAGTTCTGAATGTTAAACATTCATCTTCAGTTCTACAAAATGTAAAACATCAGCACTTTTTCAAAGATGGTATATTTATTACACTAATGTGAAAATAAATACAACAAAAAACAAATACATAGTGACACTCAGAAGGGGAATGGAGATGAAAGTATAACTGGTTAAACCACTGGATAAAGAGTAAAATATGGTAATATGATAAAAAAGAGGAGTAAGGTGCTCAAGTAAATGATGAAATCTTAAGTTTTTTTCCCTATTCATGGTTGATTTTTCTGTTTCTATAGGAATCAAATTTTAAATAAGGCTTTTGGAAATTAAAATCAGTCATTTGACATAGATATATATTTATTTATATGTGTGTGGACATATAAATAATGTACTCACATATATAAATGTTTTTGTATCTATGTATCTTCTTCCTTTTCTGAGAGGCAGAAATAATGGTTTGTTTTTTAAGGATGTTAATGAAAGATTGCACCCACTGGAAGTAGACCTAACTAACGATATGGAAATCACAAGAGCATTCCAATGGTCAGAAGAGAATCTTGGAGGAATTGATATTATGGTAAACAATGCAGGAATAGGTGGTGTCACTTCTCTTTTAGGTAAAATACTTTTTATTTATATCTTCGTTTTTGATTTCTCAATAAATATTACAAGAAAAAAATATAACTTCATTAGGTTTTTCCAGAATTAAAGGTATTCTCATCTCATTCTACATAAATATACCTTTTTAAATTTTTTTATTATTATTATTATTATTATTATTTAGCATAATAATGACCACTTTACCTTATTTGCTGAAAAAAAAAAAAAAAAAAAAAAAAAAAAAAAAACCCAGATGATTTTGATACATCTAGACTAAACAAAATTTATTAAATCTTTGTTGGCTTTCAAAAAAGTGTAATTTAGGGTTGTTATTTTTAAATTTTTAGTTCATTATATTAAAAAAAAGTGTATACGTAGGATTAATAAAAATGTGTCTCCATTCAGAATATAATTATCAAATCTATGCCTGATATATATACCAAGTTTTCACTTCAAGACTTATACTATATGATGGTTTTAGATGGAAATCCAGCTGAATGGAGGAAGCTTTTTGAAGTAAATGTTCTAGCTCTTACTCACTGTGCAGTGGAAGCAGTACGAAGTATGAAGAGAAGAGGAATTAGTGGTCATGTTATCAACATTACTAGGTAATAATTTGTTGAAACAAAAAATTTCCTTTTTTTCGGATTTCTTATTTAAAAAGTAATATTAAAATTCTTATAGAGAATATTTTTTGACTAAATATTAGCTTGAAGAAATCAATATTTAAAACTGATCATCTCTATCAAAATATTTTCTGTTTACTGTTAAAAGTTTTAATATAATTAGATTGAACTTTAATAGCATCTTTGATAAACTTAGTGACTTAAATTACCAGTCCATTTAAATTTATTATTAAACCCTACAGTTTAATATAAACTAATGAATCTTCTTCAGTGTATCTTACCATACTTTGTATTTTACAAATATTTATGTTGTTTAATTAATTAAAGTGTTTGACAATAGCTAAATAATAAAATATATTATTATAATATAGTATTACTTTATTATATATAATTAAGAAATCTATTCTAGTTCAAGGTACATTTAAGGAAACATAGATAGTTGGGGTCAAGTGAGAAGCAGGGGAAGGCAGTACATGAGGTGGAGGGATGAAATTACCCGAAGAGTAGGAACCAATTGGATGAAAGTGGCCAGGGACAGAGACTGTTGGTTGAAAATTATAAATAATCTATAGGAACAAAAGATAAGAAAAGAAAAAAGAAAAAAAAAAAGTTTTTTTTTGTTTGTAGTTTTGTTTTTGGTTTAGTGCTTTACAAAGAATATTGTATATTTTATTTTGTATTTTTACTAGCCAGTTTCTATTCTGTAAAATTATTTTGGAGCTGAACTCCATTTTACCTCCTAAGGGAGAGGCTTTTGTCATAAATATGATGTCAATAAAGCTTTATTATTATTATAGTAGTTGGGGTAGGCAGTCATAGATACACAGCAAATCAAAATAAAATAGTTTTTATTTTAATTGTTAATGCCAACGTTCGACTTGCATTGCAAGCCTTCATCTGGGCTTAAAGAAAAGAAAACAAGCACAAAGATATGACTAAATTGTAGAAAATATATGAAAAACACACACCAAAAACATAAGTATGAAAAAAATAAATGTATAAGAGTAAAGACAGTAACATAAAGGCAATATATAAAGACCATGAAGACAATACATAAAGACCATTGAAGTAAGGTTAAAATGAGAAGAAATTAAAATGAGTAATTGTTACTTAAAAGCTAATGAGTAATTTCAACAATATAATTGGTAAATACAAAAAAGTGTAGATACAAAGTTGTTGAGATAATGAGGACAAGTTAATGAGTTAATATTTAAAGGTCATGGAGACAATACATACAGACTATTGAACTAACTTGGACTGAGAAGAAGGACTACATTTTCAAGCCCTGATTAAGGCTTGCAATGCAAGTCGAAACGTCGGCATTAACAATTAAAATAAAAACTATTTTATTGTGATTTGCTGTGTATCTATGACTGCCTACTCCAACTATCTTCATCTCTAAATACTTCACAGTCAACTATACCTTATGATCATTTAAGGAAACTTTCATAATCTTTTCTTAGCCAAGGGATTTCATTTTTTTTTTTTTTTAACGTCCAACTTTATTTAAGTCAATAAAAAAGTATAAAGAATTAAGGATCTAGTTTTTCCTTCCGTCTTTTGAAGATCTATCTTCTTCACCATTTCTGAAAGTTCTGTAGTATCTCTAGATACACCTTCTACATGAAGAGTGTGGAGAGAACACTTACCAGCGTTCAAGGCTTCCCTTAGATATTTATGAGAATTATGAATCTAGTGCAATCTCCAGTATTAAGAGCAGGCTCCAAATATTTCTGTTTGGATTCATGACCTTTATGACCAGTTACTTTTTTCTGGGTAGTATTTTTTATATCTTCTTTCATTCATATCACATTTGCACTAATAGGGGACACTTGGAAATCTATGAAAGTTTATTTATTATATAATACTTCATAATATTTTTTTACAATCCTGACTGATCCATAAGGTTTGTATTGACTTTCGTCAAGAATAAAGACCATACCAGAAGTCATCATTTGCAATTACCAACATGGTGGTTCCCTTGCTAATATGAATAAACGCCATTGCCTTAAACTGTCTTTATATTGTGACAGCTGCATTTACTGCATGCTTGAAGCTGATTTAAAAACTAGTTGCCTTATTATTACAATTTAATGATCCAAGAGCCCACTACTGGAGGGGTGTACTTTAATTACTAAAACTATTTGTAATATTTATATTTATATATATATATATATATATATATATATATATATATATATATATATATATATATATATAAATATATTTTTAATCTTTTTAGTAACTTAGCTGACCATGTACCTGCTTATGCACCTTTCCATTTCTACTCTGCTACCAAACATGCAGCCAAAGCTATTACAGAAGGTCTAAGAAAGGAAGTTAGAAACCTTAGTGTACCAATCAGGATTTGTGTAAGTAGCTTCTTAAAAAAAAACACGTGATCATCACATTTAATGAAAATCTTAATACTGATTAGATTACTAATAATGATTAGTTATTTATATAGTTCTATGAAATTTTTATGGGAAAAACTTGTTATTTTATTTCAGCTTTATTTGTTTGTATTTTGTCTACATAGATCTACAATATTATGGCAACAATGAAAGGGAATTCTGTTTGAAAAGTATTCCATTCTGTGTCTTCTAGTATTGAATACTTTAATAGTAATAATAATAAAGTTCTTTATTTATTCTGGGGCCTTAAGTCCCTTAAGAATAAAAAATAATGTACAATCAAGGACCTTCAGAGCCTTAAAATAAAATAATATTTACATAACAAAGTAACAGATAATAATAATAAAAAATGAGCAGAAACAAAAAATTAATAAAAAGTAACAGAAAATTTATAATAATTTTTTTTACAAAAAGAATTCTTGAATATTTAGTATTATAGTTCTTGAAGAGTTTATAATTATAGTTAATAGTTTATAACAACTAAAAAGTGGCTATTGACAGTTTTTGGAGACCAGGATCTGGGTGGAAAGGAATTGGTTAAAGAAGTGGTATTTGAAAGTAGAAAGGTTAATTGAATGACGAATGTTGATAGGGATGGAGTTCCAGAGAGAAGAGCATCGGATTACGAAAGATCTGTCAAAGTGGCTGAGTAAGGAGCAGGAGTATGCAAATCTCATTGACGGGATCGGATTTGGCGGGTAAAAGAATTGAGGATTCGAGTTGAAGGAGTTCGGAAATGTAAGGTGGATGATAGGATTGAACGGTTTGAAAAAGTAAGGATGCCAGGAAATACTGGCGATGGTAGGAAGGAATAAGCCACTTTAAATCCACATAAAACTGCAAAATGTGGGCGCTCCTCGAGATCCCGAAAATAAAATAGATAAAGCAGTTAAATAGTCTTTTGATTCTGGCCTCGAGATCTCCAGAAACACCCCCATACGCAGCACAGCAGTAGTCAAAGTTGGGTAAGATGAGAGAGGTAACTAGTAATCTGTGGATTTCGAAAGGAAGAAGGTGGCAAACGTAATTGAGACGTTTAGGATAGGGATGGAGCGGCGGGAAATTTCGGATACGTGATTTTTCCAGGATAGGGTTTCATCAAAAACGACTCCAAGATTTTTGACCGAGGAGTAGAACTTGATCGGATCACTATTTAGGAAAAGGGTGGGAATAGAGGACATGGTTTTTAAGAGGTGACTCGAACCTATTACAATCGCTTTGGTCTTTTCAGCATTTAGATTTAGCTTGTTCGTCGAAGCCCAGTTACAGATTCGATTGAGGTCTTCCTGGATCCTTTTAGTGGCTTGTAATAGGTCAGAGTTGGGGATTTGAAGATCATCGGCGTAGAGATGATACCGAAAATGATGGATGGAAAGCGGAAGATCATAAATGTAGGCAGAAAATAGTGTGGGTGATAGTGAAGATCCCTGAGAAACGCCACAGGATAGTGGTTGGGTCTTGGACGGAGTTCGGAAAGAAAGGACTTAAACCAGTGTAAGGCAGATGTGGATAAGGAAAGGTTTCGAAGTTTGGATAGGACGATGTTGCGGTCTACTTTATCGAATGCTTTGGAAAAATCTAAAAGGATAAGGATAATTAACTCTTGACGATCTATTGCGGAAAATATGTCTTGAGATATTTTCAGAAGGGCAGATTGGGTAGAGTATCCGGGACAGAAACCGGATTGATAAGGATTAAGGAGGGAGCATTCCTCTAGGAAAACTGAAAGTTGGGACTGAACAATGCGTTCCAGAGGTTTCGATAGGTTGGAGAGGAGGGAAATAGGATGGAAGTCACTTGGGGAGGAAGGGTTTACATGAGGAAATAGAGCTATTCCACTTGGCTCTGTGTAACATACCTGGTTATGAACATGGCCATAATGAGTAAACGTACATGCCAAAATTGCAGACATTTAAGGATTTATTCCCTTTATAATGGTTAATGGAATCAAAAATAAGAAAAAAATCATATAAATGCAAGTAGATCTCAGTTGGCAATAGCCATGGTAATTTATTGCTCTTGAGTGATATAACTATTTTTTACTATCAATGCTTTTAACTAAAATTTTTTATTAACTTGTCATTAATTGAACTCTTAATTTATACAGAGTATTAGTCCTGGACTAGTTAAAACAAGCATCTTCAAATATTCTTTAGGAGATGAAATGGATAAATTAATTTATGATAAACATCCAAGTATCAGACCAACAGATATTGCTTCTGCCATTGAATACATAATAAGAGCCCCAGAAAGTGTAAATGTAAGTAATATTAAATTAATACTTAAAAAAAAAAAATGTTTTCAGTCTTAAATTAAATCTTAAGTGAAATCTGGACAAATATATAATTTTATATTGTTACCAGTAAATGTTTTTATAATTCTGGATAATTTAAAAATAATTTTATTTTTGCTCTAAAAAAAATTCAATGTATAAACCATATTGTGTCGTTTGTAGTTATCTCAAGGTTGTCTGTTGGATTTCTGCACTAACCCATTCTTTGGGTTTCGAACAGAAAAATTCTTTAATTCTATTTTGAATCTCATCTAGAGAATCAAAGGTTTTTTGGAAGACAATGAGCCATTTGCTTTAGAAAATGTTAGTTGAAAGGTGTTCACCCCAAATGTAAGTTCAGACTCCAAGCACCATGAAAGAGATCATTCCATCCATCTCAGATATTTTTGTTTTGTGTGTAATGGGGTGCTATCTTGTTGAAACTTGCTTTGTGCAGCATAACAATGGGTCAAAATCATACCTTCTTCATCATATATATGGATCACTATCAAGATCACAATTAATAGTTAGGAAATGCTAAAAAAACTTTTGTTTTTTTAATTACCTTAGCTTAGCAACAGACAAAATAGGCTGATTGCAGTGTTACCATTGTTTCTTGTTCTTAGGACTTCTTATCCATTTTTCATCACAAGTAACCATACTTTTTTTGATGCCACCAGTAAATAAGTTATATGAAACAAAGAACGAACAATAGTAATGCTTTCTTAGTCATTATTTACAAGGATATAATATGAAAACGTTTATTTAAAAAAAAAAAAAAAAAAAAATATTTCAGACGTTTTAAGCCAGAATGAAAGTATTGTATACTACTGATTTTACTTACTTTTATATATTTAAATAATTACAGTAATCAAGATTGGTAATGCTTTGATTTTAATTGATGAAGTTTTGATACATTATTTAAAATAATTACTGTAATCATAATTGATAGTGTTTTTCAAAAATATACGCATCTTTTGAATTTTGATTTTGGTTGTAGATAAGTGAAATAAACATCAAACCTACTGGGTCAGAAGCATGATCATCAAATGGATTAATGAAGACAATTGTTTAAGATATTTATAATATCATTTATTATAATAAGTAGATTAAAGTTATAGTTAATTTTAATTTGTGGGCCTTCTTTTAATGTTATATTTGATACCATTTATTGAATGCTGTATATCATGTTTAACCAATGTTTGATATGTTATGTATCAACACATCATATCATGTTTAATATATGTATGATATGTTAGAGTAGTTCATACCTTACAGTATTTTAATTATTATTATACATTTTTCAAATTTATTAATTAAAATATTTGTAAACAACATATTTAATTTCCTTCCCCATATAAAATTAACTAGTAAAATAAAATTATTTTTTTATTTATTTATCCTTTTATTGAAGTTTAAAATTGTATATAAAAAACAAAACATACATCCAGTAAATGTGATAATAACGTAGGTACATAATAACATGAAAATTGCTTGTGAAGCAACTACCTAGTGGTAGCACTTCAATAAAATTTGAGTAAATATGAAAAGGTCTTGAGGCCATCTTCTTTTCAGACGCCTTGGAGGGCTGTCAGGAATAGAACGGGAAGCAAGTGGATTTGAATGGTTGTGTTGACTAAGAAAGGATAGGGTAACTGGTTTGGAGTACTAAGGTTTATTTAATTTTTTTGGCTAACTTTATTTGTGACATAGTAAGGAGCATTAATGATTTTTTGAAGGATTTTGGATTGCAAGAATTGGATACAAGATGGTTTAGTGGAGCCCCAAAGGTTGTACAATTTATTATTTTAAGTTCATGAACTGATAAATATAAACTGAATTAAAGATAATACTTTAATTAATTCATTACTTGAGAATCTTATTGTTTATTTGAGGGCCTCACAGCGGTCCAATGGTTAAAGCCTTGGACTATTAAACTAGGAATCCGGAAAGGTGGCAGTTCAAATCTGCAGTGGAGTTGTTTTCAGTGATGGGCTTATTGAATATGGTCCCTACTTCACCATGGATGTTTAAAATGAGTGGCTACTGTACATAGCTCCCTTTCCCAGTAGGATTAGTCACCACAGGAAGGGTAGTCATAAGCGTTTTAGAGCTTAAAACGTCTAGGTCATCAATGCTCAGTAAGAATAAAAATAAAAAGAATTTTATTTTGATTTGAAGATCCTTCTGATCAAAACCCGACTGAGCCTAAGGCATGATGGCAAGCACCAGGAGTCAACATAACTAGGAGCACAAGAGGTGCCTGACACAAGGATTGATCAGAGGATGTAGGTAAGAATACCATGTTTAAACCCTTACTAAAATCAGTACAATCCACCATATACCTGTGCTACAATAAATAATAATATTATTTACTTTTATTAAATAATTAATTACTTTTACGTATATATATATATTTATGATTTTTTTTTAGTGAATTTCGATTAACGGAGTTCTTAATTATCTAAACCAACCTTGACAACATTAGTAACTAACTGTATCTTATATCGATATTCATCCCTATGTGCAATGCAATGGATCAACCTAATGGTGACTTTTTCTTGATATTGCGTAAATCTAATTACAATGATTCTTACTTTGATTCTGGGTCATTAAATACATGTTCCATTGACAAGATAATGAGTATTGTTCTTGTTATCCCTAGTGCGTTAAAAATTGGAGCCTTTATTACTTTTACTGGCCAATTAATGAAAGAAAGAGACAGAATGGCCACGGTAGTGTTTCGGTCTATTATTGTTAGATTGTTATCGGCGGATAGGATATGAAAAGTGGTCCAGGGTGAGGATCTGCAGAGCGCCGGTACAGGTGACACTTTCTACTCTTTCTTATTTACCCGCTCCTATTGTCTCTTCTTACACGCTTTTTTCTTCCTACTTACTCGTTTAATTGTCTCCCTTTATAACCATTGTCGGCCTGACTTTCATGTTGCTTCCTGTTTAGTTCGGTTCGTCCCTAATGAGCCCCAATACAACACAAGCACGCCACAGCCTTCTTTACTTTGAAAAGATAATGAACTTACTTATCTTAAATTTAAATTTGTTATTGCCTAAAAGTTATTATTTTTAATATGAAACATTATTCTTCATATAACTTTCTACATTTTTTTACAATTCTTAGGCGTGTAATTTACCCCTAACCCTTAATAATTAAATAATTCATACTTTAATAACAGCAAATCATTGATTATCCATTTTCACACATCCTTATAACCCGCATCGTAGATTAAAACTGTAGTGATCCCGAGACTTTATTGGAGTTTTGGAGTAATAGCCAGCTTGTGGACTGAAGTCGCAGCTGAGAGCGCAATGCTAGGATCTCTTTGAACCTGCCTTGCCCTCCCATAATTTGAGGTTCGGGGTTTCCCTGGGATGCTTGAAAATATTGTATACATATATAGTGCGATTGTATTAAAGATTTTTTTTTCTTTTTGTTTCTCTATTTCAGTTCATTTGTGTCTACAATTATTATCCTAATTTATTTTATACTAGCATCCCCTGTCGTGGCTTCGCCCGCTCCCATAAGTAAAGATCTTAGATTATTTTAACTCTTAATTGAAGTTTTATTTGTTTATCAATAAAAATCTTGTATTGAAGTATGCATTTTAGCATAATTTCTTCAATGATAATTTAACATATTAGGTGGTTGAATATTACATAAAAGCATAATTTTATATCCAATTTTTAATTTTAATGTATGAGTTGGTAATCCAGATTACTAAGAACTATCCAGATTATTAAGAAGATCTTACGGATAATGGACTGCATTATAAGTGGTCACAACAAAAGACCCATGAATCATATTTTTATAAGTATCAAAAAGGAAAGAGTCAACATTTTGATTTGGTAATTATTTTTATGATTTTTATTTTATGACTGGCAAACCTCGTTTCTGTCACTCAACATTGTTCACTTATATTTTTAATAATTAGAAATTACTGCTAAACATTCCTAGAACTATTAAAATGATTTAGTTAAAATTTGGTACAGTTAGGTTCAGTTGTTTTACTATTGTGAACTCTATCGCAAAATGGTGCTAACCACATATTGGTCGATCTTCAAACTTCACTGGGATCCACATATCGCATCACATATTTAAATCTTTTTTAATAATTTAATTTAATATAAGTAAATGTTATTATAAATTTTAAGCTCTATAGAACTCCGTACCTTTGTAACCTCTCATAGTAGCAGAATGGCTCTCGCCAACTTTCGGTCAATTTTCAAACTTTTATCCATATACTATCTCTATTTTATGACTACGAGCAACGAGCTAACTCTTTTCCTTGACCCCGCTCAGCAAAGAAGCAATGATCGTTCCTGCCCTCACAAAAGAAAAAGTCATCAAAAAACCTCCTCATACTTACTTTGCATGAACATATTTTCAGATCCATCTTTCAAATACTCGTTAGTAAATTGATTTTTTTTTTTAAGTTAAAATTTAAAAATAAATGTCGATGAATTAAAACGTTATAGAATTATGTGCAGTTAACAAAAATAGCTCTCTTGGTTGTATTTATTTAAAAAACATTTAATACAATAAAAAGAATCGTTATTACCTGGAAGAGTGTCCTTTTAAAAATTAAAACTATTATATCAATTATTCAAAAGGATTGAAATTAATTTGTCGGGAAGGAGTCGCCAAGGATGTCCTTTGACCGTAAAAAATTGTCAGATCTGAAACCAGTATCCTGCAGTGGCTTTTGGGCGGAATTAAAAGAATTATAAAAAACTCTTTATGGAATTAAAATAAATAAATATATATATGTATTATTATTTACAATTGTATACATAAAATAAATGTGTGA
Source organism: Euschistus heros (assembly GCA_003667255.2). Classification (NCBI taxonomy): domain Eukaryota; kingdom Metazoa; phylum Arthropoda; class Insecta; order Hemiptera; family Pentatomidae; genus Euschistus; species Euschistus heros. The sequence goes on from RCWM02000060.1 coordinate 2,737,567, forward strand.
AAAAATTATTACATTTGTAGAAATATTTAGGGATTACTTAGATAAAAAACACTGAGTTAATAGTTGATACATGTATATTCCGCCATAGCTGTTGTGTTACACTGAAAGGTTACAATGAGGTCAATGCCATATTGATATAATTTTTACACCCCCCCCCTCAATTTAAAGTATCTTTACTAAAGTATTTTAAATTGCTTACAAACATGTTTCAGTAAATCAAACAAAAACTTATATTATTTTAAAACATATTTCAATAATTCAAACAACATATTTAGTCAATGCAGTGAAACTTCATCAATTCTCATCAATAGATAAAACAGCTAACATTTCACAACTAATTTGAAATTTTTAAGTGGACAGAGGTTTAGTAAAGATGTCCGCCTTATTCAGATCCGATTCGATATATTCTAGCTTTATTAAATTTTTAGAAACTAAATCTTTTATAAAATTCGCCTTTATGTCTATATGCCTACAACGTTTCGAATTCTCATAATTATTGATCATGTGAATAGCGCTCTGATTATCGCAATATAGTATGGGGATGGAGTCATTTATATATAGATCTTTAACTAAATCATATAAACCAATAAGCTCAGACGAAGTTTGAGATGCAGCATAGTATTCTGCTTCGGCTGTTCATAATGCGACAGAATGCTGCTTAACCGATGCCCACGAAATCAAATTATCTCCATAAAATATGGCAGATCCACTCGTACTTTTTCTATCACTTTTATCCCCTGCCCAGTCAGCATCCGTATAAGCCACCAAATCATTTTTACCCTTTTTGTAGACCAGCCCAAAATTTTTAGTTCCATTCAAATATTTTAGAATCCGCTTGCCTGCATTCCATAAACTTTTAGTGGGTTTATCCAAGTAGCGACTGAGATACGCAACAGCATACATAATGTCAGGTCTGCTCACCAGGCATAAATACATCAGACTGCCTATAAGTTGCCTGTAAGGGACATCAATCGTATATTCAGAGGTATTTGGATCAGCATCATGAGCCATTGGGGTTATTGCTTTTTTACAATTCTCAATGTGAAACTTTTTTAAAATTATGTCTATGAAACCCTGTTGAGATATCTTTATTGTTTGATAATCCCTTTTAATATCCATTCCGAGAAAATGATTTGCAACTCCTAGATCTTTAATATCAAATTCCTTTTTTAATAGATTTACAATCTCATTTATTTCCTCCTGTAATCCAACTAAAAGAATGTCGTCCACAAAAATTAAAAGCCAAATAACATTTTTATAATACAAACACACATCTCTTTCGGACCTTTGAAATCCCAACTCAATTAGAAAATCGTTGAAACGTTCATTCCACCTTTTGGAAGCTGCTTTTAAACCATACAGCGAGCGATTTAACTTTTGAATATTAGAATCACTATTGACACCTTCAGGTGTCCGTATATAAACATCATTTTCTAAAAACCCATTCAAAAATGCTGTCGGTACATCTAATTGTGTAATCTCGTAATCATGATTAAGCGCAAATGAAAATAAAGTCCTGATAGTACTCATCTTAGCGACAGGTGAGTATACATCATACGTGCACTCCTCCTGAAAGCCTCTAGCCACTAGTCTCGCCTTTTTTGCACCATTTTGCTTTGTGGTAAATACCCATTTCGTGTCTATGGCCTTTTGACCTTCGGGTAATGTTGTCGAAGACCATGTTTCGAATTTTTTATGTGCTGCCAATTCATCATCGATAGCTTTCCTCCACTCCGGTCCAGCTTTAACGGCTTCTTGAAAAGTTTTAGGATTACCATCGTAAGACATAAGACAATAAGCTGAATAGATTTCATATTCCTTTAAGTGAGAAGGAAGCTTTGTCTCCCGAGTTGATTTTCTTTCCCCCTCTCTTTGTGTTTCCGCCTGCTCTTCTATCTGTGGGATGTTATTAGAATTTAGTTCAGGAACAGTTGGTCCAACATTTATATCGTCATCAATTGGGAAACCATGTCTAATAGATACATTGCCATTTGTTTCTTGAGCAAAATTTTTACTGTCAAAGAAATAATTGTTTTCGTCAAATTTAACGTCACGTGAAATAATGATCTTATTTAATTGAGGATCCCATAAACGATACCCATTCGAAGCGTAGCCTACCATTCTAGCTTCATTAGCTCGTTGCTCTAATTTATTCCCTTTAGGTAACTTATAATACCAAGCCTTACAACCAAAAACTCTTAGTTTCCCTAAATCTGTCTTACCAAGATATATATCTGCTGGAATTTTACCATCAAGCGCTCTAGTTGGGGAACGATTAAGTTGATAAGCAGCGCATCTCACTGCCTCCCCCCATAGATATTTGGGCAGATTAGTATCAACAAACATAGCTCGTGCTTTATTTAATAAAGTTCTATTGAGTCTCTCAGAGACTCCACAACTTTGGGGTGAATATGTATTATTAAACTCCATCCTTACACCGTTATTACCACAGAAATTTCTTAAATTATTACAAGTAAATTCGGTACCATTATCGACACGCAGCCGTGAAACATAAATATCAGACGCTCTTAACTGTTTAATGTGGTCTATAACCCGTTGGGTAGCTTCAGATTTTTGTTTAAGCAAATACAACGTCGTAAAATGTGAAAAATCATCTACAACTGCAAGGTAGTATCGTTCCCCGTTAATACTAGTGTGATTTGTAGGACCCCATACATCACAATGTAACAAATTACCTACGCGACTTGACCTGGGTTTAATGACATCTTTAAAAGGTGCTCTAGTAGCCTTTCCTTTTAGGCACGAATCACACGGATCTTGATTATAAGGCAAACCCATCAAACGTAAACCTCCCCTGTTCAAGTGGCCTAATCTTAAGTGCCAAATATTTGAAATTTCACTGCTTACATCACATATATTATTTACTTCATTACAGACATATCTAAATTTTACTATAAATAGGTTTCTTATTAACTCACACATAAATAGGATATTATCATTTCTTAAAACAAAAGCCTTTTTGTCTTTAAAAAATAATTTTGAAATTCGAATCAAGCAATTTTTTGACTGAAAGTAGATTACATGTTAAATTTTTTACTATAATTACATGAATACTGAAAACAATGTTATCACAGTTATCGGGTCGAACCCTTAAAATGCCACTTTTATTTGCCAATAATGTTTCACCGTTAGCAACTCTAATATTTATAGGAGGAATACTCACAATATTCGTGACAAACTCAGCTGTTTCCGTGGTAACCATATGACTCGTAGCTCCAGAGTCGAGGACAAAATTCATGTAGCCATCTCTTGGTGATTCAACATCTGCCGAAAATGCCACAAACGATACATCTCGAAGACTCCCAGATGTTTCTAGATCACTTGAGGCAATAAAGGATATGTCTTCATCTTGTTGACAAATATTGCTGGTCATCTGACTTCCTCGGTTTTCATTCCAATGATTTTGATTGAAATTTCTCGATGGTTTTGAAGAATATCACTGCGGTGGAAAATTCTTATCATTCTTCCTAAAATTATTATTCGACTTTTTAGGACAATTATATGACAGATGTCTGCTATCACCACACTCATAGCATTTCTTAATTTACTAAATGCTTTAAATGATGTATCAGCTTCATCATTACCGTTTTTCATGTGATTAATTTTCAGTTCAGCATCCAATAATCGAGATTTAACAAAATCAAGAGTCAATTCGGTATCCATCGCCTCCAATACAGTAACCACTTTATCGTATTCATTCGGGATTGTCAATAGTAGGTGACAAACGAGATCGTCTTGTTCGAGTTTGGAGCCCATTGACTCGAGGTCCCTCACGAGATTGTCGAATTTATTAAAATGTTCTTGTAGAGAAGTCATACACTTTAAAGATAAAAGTTTTTTACGTACCAGTAGTTTTGATATAGCACTTTTCCTTTCAAAAATTTTGCTTAGAGCAGACATCATGTCGTTTGCCGTTTCACAACTTCTCACGTAATCGATATGACGATCGGTGATACAATTGATAATAATGTTTTTGGCCTTCTTGTCCAATTTCTTGTTACTACTAGTGATTTCAACACCTTTATCCAGAACTGATTTTACACCTTTTTTTCGTCCAGTAACATTAACACTCGGAATTTCCAGTTGTGAAAATTATTGTCCATCAATTGAGGGTATGCTAACGTGTGTCCCGTAGCCATGACTCTCTCACGTTAATTTTTTTTTTTTTTAAATAAAACACGTCACTATCCAGGAACAAACGACCGGTAAAATACTCTTAACTCATTCAAAGTTCTTTTTGAGATTAACTGGGCCCATAACCTGTAGAAATATTTAGGGATTACTTGGATAAAAAACACTGAGTTAATAGTTGATACATGTATATTCCGCCATAGCTGTTGTGTTACACTGAAAGGTTACAATGAGGTCAATGCCATATTGATATAATTTTTACAACATTAAATATCAATGACTTGTATCGAAACAACGCAGTAGTAGAACTTTAATAGCATCTACGTTAGAAGGACTATCTTCTTTTCAGATGCCTCGGAGGCATATCGGGATCGAGTGGGAAACAAGTAGGGAAACTAGTGGATTCGAGTGGGTATCAAGCTCATCATTGAAAGATATGTTTGGACCAATTCTGCAACACACCCATAACGGCATTGCGAACCTTAAGAATAAGTTGATTTGTTACATTAAGCATTGAGGATTCACGAAGGATTTTGGAGTGTATGGATTGAATACAAGACTATTTGAAACAGAAATATATTAAATTTTGTTTTATATTTTAATTGTTTATTTTTGTCGACACGTTATCTAATTATAGAACTTTACCTATTTATATTTTTTAAACTTCAAAACTTTACTCACACCGGTCAATAAAAGAGCCTAACAATCTAAATTTGATGAAATACTAAATTGCCTGCCTGAAAGGCACGAGGGAGAGAAGAACCCTGTGGCACCTCCTCCTTACTTAACTCAGGAGATCCCTCATCCACCACCTTTTCAGACTTCTCTGGGTGTTGTCTGTAATATAAGTTGTGACAATGTCGTTTGGTCGATTGTGTTGTGATGTCCATGTAATTTTTCGTGTAATCGTTTGTAGAGCGTCAGTTATAGTTCATTGACAGGTGGCATACAAAGGTCTGTATGTAGAATTATGCTGCTTACGTACCAAGGTGCTTTCGTGATTGATAGTCCTGAATGTTTTTGATATTGATGTTTTTCTTTATGACAGAACCCCATGTCATTTTCCTATTAAATGTCAGACCATGGTAGTGTGTCTGTCGAATCAGACATAGTAAATGGATCTTTATTATAAGCTCATTTTAATTATAACTAAGGATTATTATTTTTGGTTGGAAAGTAATTAAATTAGATGCTATTGTTAAAGAATACTTTAAAATTTGCAGTTTTTATATTAACACCCTCTTTATTATACTATTTATCTGTTAACATTCACTCCTTATTATAACATCATGTTTTTTAGAAAAGCCCTTTTGTTGATGACCACTGTGGCGGTGTCATTGGCCTTCGGAGAAATGTTCCTCACAATGAGTTTCCTCATCCTTTCACGTGTTATAAAGACGGGGAAAGGCAGTTTTCACCCCTTGTTGAACTTGACACTCATTTCGGGAAAGCGGAGGGCGTTGTGGTAGTGAAGAGAAACAACATCGAAAAAAGAAGACGGAAAATAAAGAAAACTAAAGAGCTGACTTTCCCGAGTATTCGGTTGCCGAAGGTCCGGCTTTCCTATGTCCACTGATTGCGCCGGTTGTTATTCAGTGGTTGATGGAATCTTGGGGCAGTTATTACTCCGTAGTTTCTAGTTAAATTATATGAAGATTATTTGTCATGTACAATATTACCTACCGTTAAAGAGCTATATTGGTTGAATGAAAAAAGTCACGCTTGAAACCCCCTATTTTTTCTCAACTTTGTTTATTTCGAACAATCACTAATGGTTAATTTAATTTAAATAATTTAAAATCATACAGGTAAGCGGAGAAAAATAAAGAACGTAAGGACATAGAGATTCAGTATGATAAAGCTATTTAATTTGATAATTTATCTTCCACAGACATATGAATCACAGGTAAGCAAAAAAAAAGAAAACATATGAGCATCGATGGTTAAGGGGACAACATCCAAAACATGTTCCATCTTATTTTTTCTTTAGCCGACAGGCTCAAGCGGGTATTTAATTTTTTTGATACTGAAGACTTTAATTTTGGATAACATAAAAATTACAAAATTACAAAATTTCTATTTTTGATGTTTCTTCGCTAAGCACATCTTGTATTGGACCAAAAATACGGCAAAGCTTTTATTAAAAAAAAAAAAAATACACACCGTAATTTTGTTTATGATTTCGTGGCTTTGATTCACTTATTTCCTTCCTATAAACGTTAAATATTTTTTTAAAACCTTTAATTAGCTCTATGGACTTTTAAATCAAGTTTTTTTTTTGCGCTTTCTCAAGACTTGGCAGACCTACTTGAAATTGAGACATTCTTCCTACGCCATTATTTGTGCTGTGTTAAAAACAGCCTCCTTTATCTTTGTTCTGTGGATAGCACCTTTTATTTGTATGTAACAACTGTGGTGAAAAGTGAATCTCCTACTTCAAGTCTCGCCTAAATATCACACCAATCAGATCCAAAACTTTGAACTCTGTATCTTCAATCAAACGTGTATGCACTAGATGAAGTTTGTTCATCTCAATCACTATGTTGACACAGTTCTTCAAACCTTATAATGTACTCCTAAAGATTAAAATAGTTCAAGGATTTTATTATTACTCCCTAAGGACTTATTTAATTTTTATTTATTGATCTCAAATGCTGAAATAAAATCAATGAAAATATTTTTCTAATTACACTGAATCAGAAAACCCTTACTCGTTGTCTTTTCTGATTCTGTTCTCGAAGAAGCAGAATTGTCTTTGCTATAACGTCTTTACTTATTTGTTTCTCTCTATCGTCATTCAACATTCTTATTCCTTGAGCCATCGGACTTGTATACAAAAAGTTTTTACTATTTGGAACATTTCGGATCTAGAGTACATATGATTAGTAATTAGAAAAATTGTATGTCTCCTTTTTAACCCTTTCTTTATTTATTTTTTTTTTTGTATATTTTTTCTGTACTCTCTCCAGCCATGTCTCGTTTTCCTTGTAATAAGTTCTTGCTTTCCCCTTCCGCTTCTAGTCCAGAATCGCTGCTTTTCTCTTCTGCACACCGTCTGTCTGGCGGTCTTTCGAGAATAATATCCTGCCTGATGAAAAAATTGGGTTAGGTCTATAGTTTTATTTCACGCATGCGTAGAGGCCTTATACAGGGTGTCCCGAATTTAAATAGCAAAACTTCAGGAACGTATAGGGGACCGAAAAACTAAGACAAAAAGTCCTTTAGAGATTTGCTCGTTTTTGCTTAGTTTTAAAGAAAATCGCAAAAAAAGAAACAAAACAAGTTTTCATTTTTATACTTCTTTATTTACATTTATATAATGTTATGTTCTTTTTAATGTAAATATTGCTCAAAATGTTGTCCTCTTGCACCATTGCAAGCATTACATTTAGCACTCACTTGATAAATTGCAGCTAAACATTGTTCTGATGATATTTGGTGCACTGCATCTATGATTCGGTATCTTAATTGCTCTCATGAGTTGATTGACTCCGAATAAACTTTCTGCTTCAAGGTTCCCCATACGAAGAAATCCATGGGTGTCATATCAGGTGATCTGGGTGGCCAAGGTACTACTCCTCCACGTCCAATCCATCGTTGTGGATAATTTATATCCAGCCAAGCTCGAGCAACTCTGATATAATGAGCTGGACATCCATCGAGTTGAAACCACATTTCAATCCGCTGCTGTAAGGGAATGCCATCTAAATAATTAAAAAAGTCGTTCTCCAAAAAATGTGTAAATGTGATACCATTCAATCTTCCAGGTAAAAAATATGGTCCCACCAGTAATCCGTTCCAAATTCCAAGCCAAACGTTAATAGCAAATTCTCTACCTAATAGCTCCTATTCTCTCTAATAGCTCTGGAATTTTCAATAGCCCTTACATGATAGTTTCTTTGATTAACAATTCCTCCTCTTGTAAAGGTAGCTTCATCGGTCCATATAATTTTTAATGGAAATAAATTATCATCGCGAAATTTGTCAAGAAACTAGTTACTAAAATTTCATATCTTGACATAATCTTGAGGTAATAAATTCTGAACTTTTTGAAGATGGTATGGGTAGCGATTATCACCTTTCAAAGTTCGCCCATATTGCTTGCCGCGATATTGCTAATGCAGTAGATGCTCTTCGCATGCTAGTCTCAGGATTGTTATCGAAGTGGCGTTGGACACAATTTCTTCTCCGATAATCTGCTCTTATTGCTGCCTGGAATTGGTCGCCTTTATTACGTATTAAGAATGACCCAGTCTCTCGTAGTCTATTAAAAGTTAGCGAAAAGACTAGTCGATTATGCACTCTTCCATTTGGAAATCGGCGCGCATACTCCCGCACCGCTTCTAAAGCATTACCGTTACAGAAACCATACACAAAAATCATATCAGCGTATTCAACATTAGAATATTTATGCGGCATTGTGGCTGATGCTATTCACACAAAAATATCTGAGTAACTTACTGAAGACTGATTTAGGAATTATAATCCTAGAAGGAAGACACAATGTAAACAAATAAAAGAATGTAAAGGATAACATTAAGTGTTTACGTATCTCACTGCCTAGCCTGACGAACTTTGAAAGGCGATAATCGCTACCTGTAACATTTTTTTTTTTGTTTCTTTTTTTGCGATTTTCTCTAAAACTAAGCAAAAACGAGCAAATCTCTAAAGGATTTTTTGTCTTAGTTTTTTGGTCCCCTATATGTTCCTGAAGTTTTGCCATTTAAATTCGGGACACCCTGTATAGTACCTGGTAGTTTTCCAGGGCCATTAATAGGGACCAGACTTATTTGTATTTTCACATTTGTTTCCAAGCCTTTTATAACTTTGCTCAAGATTTTTTTTTTTTTACGTTTTATACTATTCAACAAAGTTTGCATATTTATTTATTGTATTTATTTTATTTCTTTGAAGGATTTTTCATACCTTACTTGTTTTGTTTTTTTAATTTCTTTTGGTCCATATTTAGTCAACAAAGATAAATTATCTAGAAAAAAAGAAGAGAAAAACGAAATTTTAAAAAAAAATTTTATTTATTTATTTTAACACTAATAAAAGAATTAGAGGAGCTTTGGGTATGTGCCTAATATTCTATTAAGTATATTCGTGTAGATCAAATGTATTTTCCCTTATTTATTATTAAGAATCTACCACACCCAATACCGAGACGTGTCTTAAGCCGCCTCCACACATTCGTGTTATGTCATAACACGCAACACGAAACAATGTTCGCCGAAACTGTTTCGTGTTATGTCATAACACATAACACGAAACAACGAAGAAAAAGTTCTCTGTTATGGCATAACACATAACACGAAACACTGACGAAACAGTTCTCTGTTGTCATGACAATATATCAATACCTACTAAAATAAGCCAAGTTCGTAAAATCGTATCTACCATTTTTTAATATGTTGTTAGGACCCATGAGGATAGTTAAAATCCAAATTTTTAAATCTCAAAATCAGGTGGGTTGTTCGTAGTACTCAATAAACCGCGGAATTGTAGCACTATTTTCGTTTTTCATTTATATCTCTAAAATATGAAAATTTGCTTGACATAGCATTTACTATATTAAAGAGTACTAAATTTGTGACATTTTAATTCTAACCACAGCTATATAGATTAATTGGTTGCGGAAATACAGTTCTCCAAAAAATAGTGATTTTTCACAATATTTGAAAATTTTCCGTTGAGTCAAGTTCTCGGCCGCATTCTAACAAAAGTACTGGTTTCACAATAATTTCTTCAAGAAAGAATTTAAAGGAAATTTAATTAGTTTTTAGTTGATATCTAAACTGTACCTGCAGACAAACTTTTTTTAGAAACGGGAAAAGATTACATAATCGGATTAGAGGAAAAAAATTGCATTGCTGGTTTTAAAAGCGAGTAAGAGAATTGGCAGGAATCTATCTGTTTCTTTTTCAATTTAAAAACATGTACAAGTATCTATTGCTGTATTTAAAAACATGTATTTTAGGCTGGTATCCTTCGATGTATATCGAACCACATCCTTCTCTATTGCCCAACGTTCAAGGAATATAGACAACAGTTTCTTCAGCCATACATCACAATGTCTTCTGATAACCACAATATTGAGGCAATATTAAATATTGACGGTGTAGAAAAATTAAATAAAGTATATTTCTTCATGATGAATGTATATAAGGTGCTGTCTTTATGTGGTCAATGACTGAAATGAAAATGAATAAACTGATATTTATTAGAATCGATTTAAGGTTGTTGTTTAAATTATGTTGGTGATAACATGAATATGTGTCTTGAGTATGTTTATAATTTATATTGTTTATATTTGATGTTATTTTATATATTGCCTTTATTTATACATTGCGTTTATACAGGTGTATGCATAAATATGTATGTGTGTGTGTGTGTGTGTGTGTGTGTATATATTTAATTATGTAATTAATTATTAATATTAATTAATGTGTAGAGGGGATTGATCTATGTGTAGATGATAAGTGCATATGTAAATGTCTATTATGTAAAACGTTGATATCTCTTATAAAGATAAAGAATTTAGATCATATATTTTTGTTCCAATATAAAAACAAAATATTGTTATGTAAGGATTTGTTTAAGAGCACTAGACTCGTGCTATGGATCTATTGTATATTATTAATAATATTATTGTTTGTACAAGACTCGGTCTTTAACAAATAAAGAGCATTCATTCATTCATTCATTCCTTCGATGTATAAATCGTCTGGGCTATGATCTATTTTTTTTCCCTGTTTAGGAGAAATTGAGTTTTATCCTTCGGTCTCCTCCTTACTTAAATCTTATATTTTATTTTGCCATTGTTTCAGGTCTCTTTAGTCTCTCAAATACCAGTTTTTTTTTTAATGCGAGGCTACTTAAGATTCTGAGAGTCAGCTCTTCATATTTCTTTATCACATTATCTCATGTGTTAATAAAGTTTGCATAAGTAATATTTACTCCATGATCTGTTTACTTTCAGACTGAACTAAGAGCAAAAATGAAGGTAAGCTACGAAAATCTCTTCTTGTCTAATTAAATAGACGAAAAAAACTCTGTTAACAACGTAGTTTCCCATTACAAATGCTACCGTAAAAAAAAAAAAATACTTAATATAGTCCAGTTCAATTCAAAATGTATAAAATTAGCTATCGAATTAAATCATATATTTTTTAAATCGATACGTGCTTACTTAACGTTATTTATTATTAAATTTAATAGTTTATTTTAAAACAGTTATTATTGATAAGAATGATTAACTGGGCTTCACGATTATTCGCTGTTGCTAAGCGACTTTGTGAATAAGCGATTCTCTCTGTTTCGGCTTGTGTTTTGGGGAAACAAATTTCCTTTGATGTGTGTTAAAAACCGCCTCCTATAGTGATAAACCCATAACACGAGCAGAAACAACTTGATAACACATAACACGAGCAGAGTGCCCATCCACACATTCGGCATCTTCAACGAGCATGTCTGTTTCGTGTTGCGTTTTATGACATAACACGAATATGTGGAGCTGGCTATACGGCTATAACGGGATCTGAAACCATATCGTAATACATAGCACGTAACATAACACAAGCCGAGTGCCCATCCACATATTCGCCAAACTTTGATGAGCACGTATGTTTCGTGTTGCGTGTTATGACATAACACGAATGTGTTGAGGCGGCTTAAGTGAAAGGACTGTGCTTTTGACTAAGATAAATTCAATAATACCCACTTGAATGTTTTTAAGAAAATTAGATGGGTCAAATCATCCAAACGAGAGAGCGATCAGAAATAAATGTCTCAGACTGTATACTGTAGCTATACTAAAAATTCACCTGTATAAGCGCTAATAGGGGAATGCATGGACTAAAAAGCTGATGTTAGATGGTCAAACGCACTTATGGAAAACATATAAAAAAAGAAAAGAAAAAAAATGATATTTACAACTGTATACATTATCTACCTACAACAAGCAAATTGTAGAATGTCAATAACATGCAAAGAACTACTCACTGGTAGCACATCAATAAAAGTTCTACATTAGAAGGTCTCTTGTCCATCTCCATTTCAGACACCTCGGAGGATAATCGGAAATTGAGTGTGAGGCAAGTTGGGAGACTAGTGGATTGGAGTGGGCATGGAGTTTACTATGAAAGGATAGGTATCTAGTTTAGGCCAAATCAGCCCAAAAGCTCAACTCCATATGTCTAAATGGGCCTAGTTACTGTCATGTAAGTAAGACTTTTGTAGTTTATTGGGGCTTTGAACGCTTGTCTAGTAAATGTTAGAGTAGTCGGAAACGACAAGAAGATGTTTGTCTTTTATGTCTGGTATATGGTGTATATTTTATATTTTACTGCCCACATAAATCATTAATTAGCTCTCGGAGGAAAATGTTTTAGTAGATTGAAGTAGGATCTAAATTCTCAAAATTTTCAACTGTTTGGGTTTTCAAATTATTGGGAAGAGAGACACTCTGTATACTTCCCCTACAGTAACCTTGTACTTACCATGATTTCGAATACTTAGCCTAATTTGTTTAAATCTCTAATTTTACTGTTATGAATATGAATACCGCAACCTACCTAAGGCTAATCATATAAATGATATATATTATAAGTTATAGGCAATATCTAGGCTGATATGGTTTTGGAATTACAATCTCTTCAAGTATATTGCAGAATATTTATATTAGTTATATTCACGCTAGCATGCGACCATACTTCTGTTGTCAGATAATTTTTAATCAGATCTCAACACATGGGGATGTGATAGGGAAATTTATTAGTAAAATCGTGATTAACGGAATTAGATTCAAGATTGATGAAAGGGTTCACATAGTGTATAGGAGATGTTGATAAGTGAATGTTTGTTTTTAATAAACAAATTTTAAGGAAGACATATTGCGTTGTTGCAAAATTATTCAGATTTTTATAGATGACAAAAACAAAAAAAAATCTTATAATTTTGAGTGGCCAAAACTAACTACTCTCGCAATATTCCAAGAAATTTTGCGAGGGTTTTCTTTTGCCAAAGCCCTCAGATGGTCGCTATTATCAACAGAAAGCCGAGTTTAGGTTACATTTAACCTTCGAGATCAAAATCTCCAAGACGAAATTTTTGGATCGATCGCTGCACTGTACATTTACTAATGCTTACTTAACCACCAACAAAATTGATGTTAGACGCGGTTTGGACCGACCTTTGACCAAGTTTGAACTCTTTGTATAAATAAATTCGATGAACAATTTGTTTTGATTTAATGGATTTCAGAGATCCTTACTTATATAAACACAAACTAAACTAATCTTTTAGGGAAAACAACATTAATAATCATTGTTTATAAGTAAATGCCAATACAAACTGAATATACAAAACCTGCATTACTTTTACACATATAGTAATAGCATATCTGTATTACTGGCTGGAGGCGCTTTGCAGCAGGCAAAGATTGGAAAAAGACAGTAGCAGAGGCTATGGCTCTTCAAGGCATGCAGACCCCAATAATGAATGAAAATTGGCTGATATGAATCAGTTAACATTCATCGATTAATGTCATCGAAAACAAAAACAATGCCTCCGTTTCCTCCAAACGATATCTACATTTTACTATCTATAAATCAACAAATAAAAAGTTTAGTATTGCCTCTGAATATGAAAAATGTGACCAAATTATTAAAGCAAAGGGGAAAATATTTAAAGTGTAAATTACCTTAGAAGTAAGGCTAATTATCGTTAGCGCCAGAGACGACGGCAGGTGGTGGAACAATGGCGGGAAAGCCGTGCCGCAAAGTAGCCTAGAGGTGAGGACCCTCTTGCAACTGGAGCGTGGGTGTCACCCGTTCTTCCACAAACCACCCTCTCACTTTCTCCTCAGATCTGCAACACTTTCTCTCCTCGTCTTTCGTTTGTTTTCTTCGAGTGCGTAATAGTTTTTCTAGATATTTGTAAATAGGTCATTTTTTTTTTAAAGAAGAGGAAGAAAGTTTTTTTTAATTATAATAATCATTAGGACGGAGACCTCCTGCCTCCCCAGTCTAGAAAAGCTCCTGAAAATTGAGAGGAGAATCCTGAGAAGAATCCATGGGCCCAGAAGAACACCAGAGGGTTACAGGTTAAAATCAAACAAAGAAATTTACAAGGATACAACAGATCTGGAGTCGGACATCAAAATAAGGAGGTTAAGTTTTATGGGCACATGGTGAGAATGAGCCCCGAAAGGTTGAACGAGCAGATCTTCGAGAAGATCCGTGGTTATAAAGTCTCGACTGGGTATCTTAAGCAACTGAGACGTGATCTGAACCAGATAGGTCTGGGAGACCAGGACTGCCTCGATAGGGACGAGTACAGGAAGACATAGGCAGGGGCGAGGGTTCTTGTGGAGAGGAAACATCCCGGGAGGGGTCACGCATGGACTGAGGAGAGAAAGCTCAAACATTCAGAGTTCATGAAAAACATGTGGAAGAGGAAGAAGCTGGTGAAGAGCAAAGAACAAGTGCTGCTCTCATGATATTCGCGTGGTCCCAAGAGCCGTTCCGTGAAGGAGAAAAAAAAAAAAAATAATAAATTATTAATCATGACAAATGACAAAAATGGACCAAAATTCCTTGAACCGGAGATAGGACGAATCGAACGGGTCAAGAAGCCCAAGTACCTTGGTGAGACAATACAGGAGAATAGATAAGAAAAAGTAGCTGTTTGAGATTGCATTCTCAAAATCAAGAATAACCTTATGGATTGACAAAAGTCAATATCTACAACATGAAGTGCATCTCTTGGAATGCCAAAATAAGGCATTACAACACCGTCGTCATAACAGAATGAGAAGCTGGAAGTGTTAAAAGGAGAATTTTAAGGAAGATCATGGGTGCAGTACAGGCTGAATGTGAATTAATTCTATCAAAATATCCTTATATGGAAAGAATATCAGAGACTATGCGGAAGAGGAGATTAACTTTTCTCGCACATTTATACAGAATGAACGAAGACGGATTAACAAAACAGATATTCAACTACCTCTGGAAGAAGAAGATCCCTACAGCGTGGATTAAAGAAGTTAGGAAAAATCTGGAACAGTTGAACATTATAGAGTCCCAAATGTTAGAAAGAATTACATTTATGAGTAGAGTGGACGTGTTTCAAACTGAAGGAAGAACTAAGAGAAGCGGACGAACGTAGACAGAAGATCAAAAGAAGCAGGCCAGTGAAAGAGTACTGGATACAGAGCAAACAAAAGGCAATGGAAAAGAATTAAAGTTGGCAATGGAAATCCATATAAAGTTGTAGCGTGATCCTAAGTGATCAATTCGCGTGCAATAATAATAATAATAATTATTATTATTATTATTAGGGTTTATAAAACATAAAATATTTATCTTTTTGCAGTACAACAGTGGTTAATTCTTTTGACATGGATAATCTTTTATGGTGTAACGTTTTTTCTCCTTCATTTTGACACGCTCTAGCTCTGTTAGTGTTATTCGGTTTGAAAATTTGACGGCAGTTTTCTTAGGAGAAACTATATGTAGAATATTTTTTGTCTTTATATCATTCATCGTTTAGGTGCAATATTAGATTGAATGAAAGAAGTCACGTTGTAACGTTATATTCACACACAAGTGTGTAACGATTGTTTCACCCTGTAAAATGTAACATTTTGACAAACACTAACTGCGTTGGTTTTGTCCAGATCGAAGATCTTCCGATATTTTTCTCATCAGATATAAATTGGAAAATATTGTTTGTTATTTACAATTAGTCACTAGTACATACCGCTTAGGAGCTATATTGTACTGCAGGAAAAAAGCCACTTTTTGACTAAACTTATTATTTGTCGATATGCTTGACATGTCAATTTTTTTATTTGTTGACATACTCTAGCTTTGCTATTGCTTGGATCGAAAATCTGATACATTTTACTTATCAAAAACTTAATGGAGAAATTTTTTTGTTTTACAACCTCTGCCGCTAGGACCCACCGTTTAGGAGCTATATTGATTTGAATGGTCATGTTTGAAATCCCTATTTTCTCTCAACTTTGTTTATTTCGAATAATCGTTGACTGTTAATTTGATTTAATTATTAATTTAAGTAGTTTGATCATTTTAATTCTAAAATGTAAATTGGGAAATGCAGTAGATTATTGATAGAAATAACCGTGATCGATAGTTTCCCCCAAAACTGGGCAGTCATCCCGTCTAGCTGCTGTCCAATTCTGGATTTGTAAGATGGTGCTAGGCGTCTGTCACACCGTCCGTCCATCTGAGCCTCGGTCTACCAATCGTCAAGTAATTTTTTGGCAGTTTCATTGGTCCCCAAACGTGCTATGTTTTCAACCCAACGGAGCCTTTTTATCTTTATCAAATTTACTATATCTATATCTTTATATAGTCTCATAGCCTTTAGGTTCGATCATTGCCTCCACGAGTTATTTGAAAGTATTGCTCCAAATATTCTCCGTAGTATCATACATTCAAATCTCATTAGAGAAGCTCCTGTTTTTTTGTCAGGTCCAACACTCTGAAGCGTATGTTAGGTCGGGCCGCATCAGTGTTTTATGCCGTCTGATTTTTGTGGTGCGGAACAGGGCTTTACTTTTAAAATACTTTTGCAACTTGAAGAAACATCCATTTGCCTCCATGAATCTTTCCGGTTTCATTTCGTTGTTCTTGCTTGCTTTGGGAACCATTGCTTTGCTTGGGAACCAAAATAAATAAATTCCATTACGTTCTCCAAGGTGAAATTTCCTACTTTTATGGCCGCTTCTCAGTGTTCTTGCGCATATAGTTGAAAAGTTAGATACTAACTGCTATAATTGATAAAACGGATCACATATAAATTAGGTCAAGAAAAAGCAAAAATATGGATTCCATGGATTTAAATGGCATCGGATTGAAATAATGCCTACCAACGCCATCCTTATCATACTTTTCTTTAAGTTAAAAATCTGATAACTCTGCTTAACTGTATATATTTTTATTATCTATTAGTCTATCTACTACGAATGAACAGAAAATCCACTATTTTAGACAGTTGGCAGGTAATGAAACAACATTTCTGAAGGCTACAAGGAAGGTATAGTGAGGTAATTAAAATATAATTTTAAATTTTTAGGAGGAAGAGGGTATTTAATAAACTTTTGCTAAAAACCAAAAACATTTAATTTTGCCTGACATGCCAACTTCACACTCTTCTATCTATGCTTTGTAGTAGGATGCTTTTATAATTAACCATTTTGCCAACGAAAACTCTCTACTAAAATATTTTTTTTTTTTTTATTTGTTTTTAGTTGGGGTTTAACATCCTTAAGTACTCAAACTAAGGCAGGAAGGACGAGTTATTCTATAGGCTACCAACCTATTCTACCAAGGGTGGGAAGATCATGAATCATGCCGTGGATGCGCTACTAACTAAGTAAGTAAATAAAGTAAAGTAAGTAAATTTTAACCCACCCTTTTGAAATTTTTTTTTTTTTTTTTTTTTTTTTTTTTTTTTTTTTTTTTTTTTTTTTTTTTTTTTTTTTTTTTTTTTTTTGAAAATGGTCATTGCAGCCACTAAATTAAAAATTCTTCATTCTAAAAATGACGGATATGGAATTAGACGTGGTTAAACGGGATACTGTCCCATGCCTCCAAGTGTTCTACAATTAAAAAAACACCTGCTGAATTTAACACAAGTGATATATCAAATACAGGTAGTTAACATCTAGATATAAAAATAAAATAATTATAATCATAAATGGAAGTTAATTCAATCATATTATGAAGCATCACGATTCTAAAATGTTTGAAATACATATTTAATTTATTATCTTATTTTTCCAGCAATGTTTCCACAGGAAATAGATTGACGATGAACAAGATTTTTGTATATATGAAATAGCCATGACTAGTAGTTGTGTCCATATTATACGAACATGATCACTTGAGAACCAAAGTATATCCTAGATAAAACTAATTAATATATAAAAATATAAAAGTTTCAATCAGTGTTTTACTAAAAAAATGTTCAATTTTTGAATATTCTTTCAATATATTAATCTAAAAAAATATGAGTGGATGAATTTAGGCTTTTCAGTCATAATCCAACGTGCGCTTAAATATAAAGGCTGTTTTTTTTTATTTTTCAATCCACCTACTTTATTTAAATAAAGGGGAATCACTCTGCCGGCGGTTTATTCAGAGGTTTATCTGTCTCTTTTCTAAATTCCTAAATTTCCAAACTGATTCTATGAGAAATTAAAAACGAATCGTACAAAAAATTGCATAATTATTACATGAAATAAGATGCTGTATACTACAGTTTTTGTTTTACATTATCCTTGATGACTCGGGGAAAGATGTCCTTTTATCCTTGTAAGGAACTTTCTCTAAATTACATTTGCATTTTGAAAAGATAATATCAAGACCTCTTGAAGTTCATTCGTCTTTAGTTACTTTCCTCCGATTAGAAACCTTCATTAGTAACATTTCATCTCATGGCTACATGCAGATTTCATATAGCTTGCCTTTATTATTACAGCTAATATATTTCAGATGTAAAAGTACAGTTTATTCATGAATGATTATAAACACTACAAAATAGTATTTTTCTGAGCGAATATTTTGTGGTTCTTCTACAAATAGCTTAGGTGCAAGTAGAAAGAGGTTTTCGAAGAAAAATGCCGCTGACCGCACCTTTCTATTCCAATCCGTTCCAAACATATTAAAACACTAAGATTTTTTTGGGTAACCCACGTTTTTTTCTACAAAAGCTATAATATCTCCACTTGGCTCAAAAATGTTTTTTCTTTACCACATTTACGGATTTAGCATTAAATTTCCTATAACACCAGAGCACATGTAACCTTGAATTTTACAAGCTTCGAACGTAAAGAACAGCTTGATCTTCAACTTATTTAGGAAATTTTTTATATTACTTCAAAGCCCAACGTTTTTCTTAAAAAACAATCCACAAAACTGCGAATAGCACACAAACTTACTTCTTTAACCAGCTTTCGAATGGTATGATCAAATAAAGAATGTTTGCTGATTTTATTGATGATTCAATTTTGAAACCAGAAAAACATGTTGTTTTAATATTGCCATTCAAATCAGAGATTATGTAAATGAAACATTATGATAATCGCTTGATGAAAATCTTTATTTTAAACAGAATAAAATCTCTATTGGAATTAAAAGCAAATAAAAAAATCTCGTTTATTTTTTTTAACTAAGAGGGAATCACTCAGTATAAGGAATAACTGTACCTTTTACCAGTACTAGGGTTACCATCTGCTTTTATTTACTAGATTTTATACTACTTTTTTCCCCAAATTTCCTAAGATAATATTTAAAACTAATAACAACCAGGGAATGTCTGTTAAAATATTTTAAATGAAGCGTAAAATTCTAAAACCAGCCAAGTCCAATTATGAAATTTTTTTTCAGCTGGTCGATGAAGGTAAAGATCAGAATGGATTGGGAAGAGGTTATATTTTTCTATGGTCGTTTTCAATGTGATTTAACTACTTATGGGAGAAAATCTCTCACCTAAAGATTATATAGTTGACAAACTATTAAAAAAAAAAAAAAAATCTGGAAATTAGGCTTGGCTGATTTTGAAATTCTACGTCTCAAATATATTAGTTTGTAGCTGTTCGTTAAGGGTGTTTTAAAGATAAAAATAATCTTAACTGACTTGCAGTTAAATCTTGTTTTGTTTTTTTTTTTTGCTTTTTTTTCCTTGCAAATGAACAGCATGATTTTAATTGCTCATGTTCCGATCTATTATCAAAAAAAGTCTGGAGAGATATAATTTTTTTTTTCGTTCGGAAAGTCGGATTCAATTTGTTTTGCCTGATGTCCTAATAAAAAAATATTTTTCAAGGCCTGATTTTAACCTCAGCTTCATTCAACACGGAAAATTATTTTGAATTTGAAAAGTTCTAGAAAATACATTGTCATATATAATTGTCTTTAAGGCCTAATTTTTTTGAAAATGAAAATCTTTTTAATGCCAAATATTATAATATATCTCATTAAAGTGTGTTAATCTAGAGTCAAAAATTAACCCATCCATAAAATTTTTCTAAACAAAAATATGAGGGCAAACAATTTCAAACAGATTTGATAATTTCAAGACACAGTATTAAATTGGATAAAAGAATTCTGAATATTCGCAGAATGTAGAAAACTAATAATGTCAAAATATCGCTAAACGCTGCGCAATCTCAAAACTACTCAAATTCAGATAGGTATCGATGTGACTATGAATTCCAAATGTAATTCTATATAACTTTACATATCTAATTTAAAATTCATTGATCGTTATATAAGAATTTTAATTAATTTAAAAATGTCAGATAATGAATTACTCTTCTTAAGTGTGACAAAATTAATAATACTCGTATCGGAAAAGTGAATTTGTAAGCAAACGTACATATAATCCACTTCATGAAATAGATATTTTTTGGAAAGTTAATATCTTTTCATTTTCTAAAATTACGCCTATTTTAGTTCTAGTTATAGCACGTGATCTCTTATTTTTCTTGGTTGAGATTTACAGTTAGGGCCTTGTATAAAGAAATACTGGCACGAATGAAGGACAACTTCACAACGAAAGTGATGAAGAAGAAAGTTGAAGAAAACTACGTTCTATGGGATGCCGGAATTATGTTAAATAAAAAAATCAGATCATTTCACCTTTCAAGAGAAAGTATTTCGTAATATCGTGCTATTGTTTATTTTATAATTTTCACTTCTAAACATGAAACGCTGCTCTTGTTATCATGTTAAACAGCTTGTCATTTTTCTATGAAACGTAAATAATACATAAAGAATATTGGTACTAATTTAATCCTGGTTACCATTTGCTTCTATTTGATTGATGAAACCATCTTTAAAGAAATAACATTTTATACTAATTTTTATTTTCTAAATTACCTAATATTATGCTTTAAGTTATTTGAAAAAAAAAGGAATAGCCATTTTTATATGCTGTCTATTGTTCCATTTTAACCTATTGCACTATTTTCTCTCTTTTTCAGCTACTTAGCATTTTAACTGACGCTTGAATAATAATAATAATAATGATGGGGATATATTTTTTTTTCCTTAAACGCTCATTGTAAATATAGACATTTAATTAATATATTTTCTAAAAGTTGAATACATTTAAAAACTCATCTGTCGTTCAGATCCCTATTAAATTTCTTATTATTATTCTACTCTGAATTGGTTTCTGTTTCTCCATTCCATACTAAGTTTGATAATAATGGTGTGTCATGCAACAGAGTTAAATGTATATTCATAATATGTAGTTGTTAAACGCATTAAAAAGCTTGATGGGATTAACTATCGGTTCAGTCTGAATATTTTCAATACTCCATCTCTGATTTTATTAATTGAATAAGGCGAAAACTAACGACACCAATGTAATGTTTAGATAAACTGTATTCTTTGATATCTTATTGAAATAGTAAAAGATTTTGAATTTTATTGAAAGTTTGTTTTTCCTCTTTTGTAAATAAAATATAATCACCTTGTCTTGTCTGGTTCAGATTTACACCAGCTTTCGCATGTCTAATTTTGTTTTAGCTTCTCAGTTTTTTCTGAACTTTCCTTTTCGTATCCTTGCCAAAATGGCGTTCAAACTGATGCTGGTGGTTGAATCTTCCCATTTTAATTTAAAACCGTACCTACTGGAGATAGTAACTCCATTTTCAGAGAAATTTTTTTTTTCTTTCTTGTGCCACAACTTCATAAGTATGAAGAATTTCCGTTGTAATGTTTGGATATTCAATCGATAAATCCTACATATTTTGGCTTGAGCTTCTTCGGGATAATCATACACCTGCCAAACCTAACTCCAAAATATAGTAATTAATTTGAATAACCATTTAACTTCAATTTTGCTGAATGGTTTTTCATACCGTTCTGAAATAAAAAAAAAAAAAGGTTTTTAATGTGACATTAATATTAGGTTTTCTTAATTACCTTGGGATATTTTTATTTTTAAAATATCGATTAACTAAAAATTGAGTCCGCACTGGTATAATAAAGGATATCATTGAGCTAATCTTTCATTTTTATTACTATAAATTTCGTTAAAGGTTATACTCATAATTGCAGTTAAATATATTAAAAACAAAATAAGCCACAAAGAACGCAACAATCTAATAAAAAAAATTCTCATTCAAGACAATAGGACTGAATAAACTAGCCTATTGATGAAGGGCATGCTTGTAACGAAAATTCCTCACAACCCTCGACTAAAACTTAAAAGGACCAGGATGGGGGATTCTGTTTTTTTTTTGTTTTTTTCATTCTGGTCTTTCTCACAAAAAACTCCAATTTTAATTAGGTTATATTTTTCAAATGACAATAGTATTTTTTTTTTTAATTATTTGTATCTGTATTTTAATATTTAAATACTAAAATTAATATTTAAGAAAAATAAATATTTATTGTAATAACATTGCTTGGGGACTCATTGGCGGAGCGAGTTGAGGCAAGGGTCTCAGCGCGCTCGGTTCAGATGATCGTGGTTTCGAATCCCATCGTGGCAGGTTAAGATTTATTTTGCGACAGGCCCACGGACGGAATCTTGAATTTCCCACCCTGGCTAGAATGGGTTGGTAATCTGTAGGATAACCCGTCTTTCCTGCCACCGATTGGATTACATATGAACGTTAAGCCCAACAAACAACAAAAATAACATTTCATAACAGAAAGTAAATTAATATATAGCCTAGAGATTTTTGGAATATATCAATATAAATAAAAGTAAATACAGATTTACATTCTAAGATAAAATAAAAAAAGAAAAAAGGATAGGAAAATCGTTTAATATAAGAATAAATATTATATAAAAGATTGAAAGATCTGAAAAGAATTGAAAATATCTATTTTAAAATTTTGTAAATCTATTTTAAAATTATATGTTTTTTTTGTTTTTGTTTGTTTATAGCTTTTGTTTAAAATTATGCATTGTTATTATTTTAATTATTTTCAAGCCCTCTCTTCTCTCCTCCCCCCCCCCTGCCTGAAATGTAGTGCCGATCTAGCCTGTGATTGTATTCTAATGGGCTGATTCTGGGATGACTTAGTGCTCTATTTCCATGGCCGTGAACCACGACGGAAGGGAGCAAAGAAAGTTTATCGTCCAAAAATTGTTTTTATTGAAGGAATACACATTATTTTCCCGAGCCTTTCATTATTCATATGGCTCCTAATAGTTTTCCCAGTCACTTTTCTACGGTACACCATTACTTGCTTGAGCTATTATGTTCATCATACTTCAGCCACTTTTCACAATCAGAGACGAAATCGGTAGTAAACTTAATTTAATGTAAATAGCTCTTCGGCTTTCTCACAGGCTGAAAACTTCCTAAAATGTATTTTAAGAGTGCTACGCTGATCTTAAAATAAATTGTTGCACAATTAGCTCAGATTATTTTTCAGAGCCAAGTTTAAGTCGGTAAATGTTGTAATAATTGTTTTATTTTTTTCTCTTTAACATTCAATCTATACTTGCCTATTGACTTAACTATTAGATATGCTGGGATATAAAATTATATATAAAATGTGGCCTGAAAGGTATAACAGATATGTTTTTCCTGTTCAGAATAACTGTGTACTTGATATCTTTAATTGCAAGTTTTTGTGAGAATGAGAAGGAAGAAGGCAAAAAAAAAAAAAAAAAAAAAACTAATAAATACCACTGATCCAGGCTTTTTATGTTTTTCTCGAGGGAGTTAGAACTTTTTGTCATTAATATGCCTTTCATTAGTGAGTTACCATGTCAGTTCCAATCTCATTTATTAATAACCTCATTCATCATAAAAAAATATGATTTAAACTCACATACACATATATATTTAAAATTAAATTTAAGACAGACTTACTCACATTTATACGACAGATAGCCTTTGACAAACTTATGATGAACAGCGTAATTTAATTAATGACTCACTGTAATTTATTGTTGGCTTTGTTTAGATTATTTCTTTTTGTTGCTAGTTTTTTTATTTTGTTATTTCACTACTTTCTCTATTGTGTATTTAAATGACGAATTATGATAAATTTTGTACTTATTTAGGTCTTCCGTAGATCCTGTTTAAATTTCACAAGAATCATTGGTAATGCTTGTTATCAATCCAGCACTCTGTGGACCTACAAGAATTAAGATTATTGTTTATTTCAAAATAAATAATAACTAAAAAGATTAATATGACAAACGCAGTTAACTACTAGAAACACTGTTAAAGGAAATCGAGAAGTGGGAAAAATGTCAATATCCACTTCTTCAAGTCCTACATGCTACATGCCCATACTATTGTATGGAGTTTTTTTTTTTTTTTGAAAGTTGGGTATTTACGGAGAGTCAGGAAACCGGATTTTCCGCGTCGAAAATGAAGTTCCTGTAAAGTGTGGCGGGGAAGATAGGAAGAGACTGCGTTCACAACGAGAGGATTCGCCAGGAACTGAAGATTGCCCTGGAAAGAGCTCCTGGAAATCCGACAACTGAAATGGTTTGGACATGTGATCAGGATGAATGACCATGGGGATCCTCTCAAAATGATGTACTACATGCTGAATGGAAAATCACTACAGGGAAATGCGAATGATGAAGAAGTTCATTTCCTTGCAATATTGTAATAGTGATTTATTTTCAGGCCTGGATATCGGTATCAAGAGTTGCGACTCAAAAATGTTGGTACCGACAAACCACAAGTCTATAATATTAAAATATTAAATACACTCATTGCCTTGATATTAATTCAATTATTTTCAAATGAGACTGTTTGTAGTCCTGTAATTTCCGTAAAGGTTTCTAGATTCTTTGGAAAACGTTGTCAGATTTCGTTTCACAAAACCTATTTTTGATTAGGATAAACTAATTTTATGTATAGAGACAGGATCATAATTGATAATAATTGTATCTCTCATATGAAACAAAACACGTCTAAAATTAGCTCAATAATTTTTTTTTTTTCGGAACGAGAAAAATATTATTTTCTCGAACAATATAGTTATCAGAACTATTAATCAATGAAATAATCAGTTAAAAAATTGTATTCTTTATAGTATTGAATTCACCATAAATAAATATTTCGATAAGCTTAAGTAACCACTTACTATAAATTAATTTTGGTCAAAATTATTTAGACCTAATTTTTTACATAATATTTTGTGCTGAATCCATTTCGACTCAAACCAGCTACAGCCACTTTTGTCCACTTGCTACAATTAGAATCATTTGTTCACATGCTATTTCAAAGCTGTTTTCCTTGTGATACAAAGGCGAAATAGAGGCATTCCTAAGTTTCTTATTTTTCTCATATTAATTAAAGTAATAAACACTTTTTTTTATGCATTATTTGATTAATAATAATAATGTGAATAAATATGTTTTATGTTTTTCCTATTATATATGAAAAAATAACTTATGGCACGTGGTTGCTTAAGAAACGATTTCTCAAATATTTATTAATTCATTCTGCTATACCAATCTGAACCAAATTTTTAACTACATTATCTTCATAGCTTAACGAAGGTTTAGCAATAACTGATTTTCAGTTCAATTTTTATTTAAAAAGCGATAAATGTGTGGTTCTCAACGAACCTTGAAAATCGAGCGATATTTGGCTAGCGCTATTCTGAAACATATTTTACAATGGTAAAACTACTGAACCAATCTACACCATATTTTTAATACATCATCGTCATTGCTTTGGTAAGGCGCTTGACTACCATGCTCCCGGGCCCGAGTTCGAGTCCGGCTGACGGCAGAAAATTTACATTCTGTTTTTTCAACCGTGGATCGAATTCGATGTTGGGAGACCCTCCTGGGGCGCATCCAGTCTCTTAAAAAGTGGGTACCCTTAATTGGGGAAAAACCTGACGGTTGATCGTGAATTCTGGCCAAATTACCTCCTTTCACAACCGTTGGCTCAGAAACAGTAAAGCCTTACCTAAGTACTGAACCCCAGACCCTTCATGAGTTATAAGTGGTAGTTTTTTTTTAGATTTGCAATACATGTTGCAGAAATATTGTTATTGATAAATTTATCAATAATAAACATTGTAGAAATTCCGCGCCGAAATTAAAATGGAGACGTAAATGTAATAACTGTGAACATAGTTGTAGAAGTAATAATTTACAGAATCGGTCACACAGTAAACCAGCTTTATTTAGGATTATAAAGTTCCTCCACCATCCAAGGCTCACCACGATATATGCACGAAAAAAAAGATTCTCCTAATATGTCTGTAGAAAAGTCGTCTTAATTTATTCATTACATTTACAACAAATCCCGATTGAATTGAAATAAAAATTAAATAAACTGGAAATCGAAAATCGTTCGATTGGCATGGCATCATTTCCATAAATAAATATTACTTCAATTATTATTTAAAATTACCTAAGCTCTTTACTAATGAGTGCGAGCGAAGCCACGACGAGGAATGCTTGTATGGTATAATTTAATGGGTGTGAGGTATTAAAAACTAATACGTATGGTAAATATTTCAACAGAAGTAAGAACGCGATTAAATTCTATTCAGGTAAATATTCAAACGTTTTTCTACAGGAAGGCATGACCATGTTTTCATCACGAATGGACCATACTTTCTCCTAGATTCTCTACTTTCTGATGAAAGATTTGACCTAAGTATCCTTTCCCCCACCGTAAGCTCAATGTTTGATGCTACACTAGGCTGTCACCGAAGGGAAAACAAGATCCAGTGTGATTGACAAGGGTAGTGGGGAATCGGGGGTGGGGACTGAGAGATACCCCGGAGGCACGACTCCCCGACAGCAGTCTCCTCACTGGATACCCAGACGCTAGCATAACTGACCGCGACCAAGGTGAGTAACAAACGTACTTCAACGCCTTTATTCATCTTCACCACCTAATAATTTTCTTCAGGTATCTAATAAATTTGCTTCTTTATTATTTTAACCCATTTGTGACCAACGTTCCATTTATGGAACAACTTTTTATTTTTTATTAAAAAAATTATTATTTTGGGTTTTATTGTTTTGTCATTAAACATTTATTGTTTTACTTATATATATAGTAAATATGAATAGTAAAATTACATCTCTTAGCGTAATTTATTCGGGCCCTTAAGTGACCATCGTTCCACTAGTGAAGCATAGCATCCATACCAAACATACCATTAAATATCCTCAATAGTATTATACAAAAAATTACCAAAATATTATGAAACAAAAAGTTGGTCCTGAATGGGTTAAGATCATGGTACAATCATTATTGTTTTATTGCATGAGTGAGATCATTACAAATTTCACAAAAGGTAAGTATGTAGTCTGGAAATGTATTATTTTAAATTTAAATTTTAATTTCAGCAACACAGTACGTTGGCTATCATTTTGTTTACAAGTGTTACATATGTTTATTTATAAACAGTAGTTGATTTCCGGGTATGTAAACAAAGAATTGAATTTCATCACTTTTTTTACTAAAAATATTTTTATTTATTTTTAATAAAATAGGGTAAACAAAATAGTTATAGACTCCTTTAGATAATTGTTGACACTTTAACTTAAAAATTCAAAAATAAAACATTCAGCACCAAAAATAATGTAAGAAAATTACTTGTAAACCATACCACTTATCTGTGTTATCTAATTTTACACGTTATTGTCACTAGCTTGTAAAATACATCCCTGTAAAATGTTTGGTGTGAACTTTTTTGTTTAGCTTAAATTATAGTAATTAAAAGAATATAACTGTAAATTTCAACTTTATTGGACATTTTTTCTTTAATTATAGTATGAATATTTACAAATTATTCTATAAGAGTGTCAATTACTGTCTGGTTTGCTTTTTTTACCGAAATATGAAGTGAAATGTTAATTATATTCACTAAGGAGTAAAATGCCGAAATTGGATTATTAAGGATTATTATTTTTTTCAACATTAAAAAAGTATACATCCGTTTCCGCATAAACTAAAATTTTATATTGATATTTGGTCTGAAATTTATGAACCCACGGATTTAAAGAATAAATGTAAAATTAAAAGGAATATTTAAAAAAAAAAACTCAATTTTTTTCCTAACAGGGAAAAAACCATGGATCATGGATACGTCTATCTGTGATCTACAGCTTCTGATAAGGGAATTTTTCGATGCGAGCAACATCAACGCAGCTAGAGGGTGTCAGAAAAGCCTTAACACTTAAAAATGTAGGCAAAACTTGACTCCTTGCAACTAGCGTTATATTACAACAAATATTCTCTATTAATTTTGTGATGAGGAAAACGCCGTCAAATTTTCGATCCGAGCAACACCAACAGAGCAAGAGCGTTTCAAAATGTTACAGTGTGAAAAAAATGTTACACACTTTAAGAGTGAAAAAAACTTTACACATTTTGATGGTGAAAAAACGTTATACAAGAAAACTATAGAGCCCTAGCCTATAGACATGTCTCTATATATGTCTAGCCTACTAGACATATCTTATGTCAAAAAAATAAACGGACAAATTTTGAATTACTTTCACATTAAAAAAATTTAGATCTTATGGCAGGAAGGAGCATATATATATATATATATATATATATATATATATATATATATATATATATATATATATATATAAAAAAAAAAAAAAATCAGTATTCAAGGAAACATTGAAGTAAATGGATGGAATTGAATTGAAGGTACCTAGAGAAGATTTGGTAATTCACAAGAAGAGTAGAGTTTCACAGTTAAATGTTTCTGGAAAGCCTCAGGAACAATAACGTACGAATGTCTTTTTAAATAAGATGAATACATTCACTTAAATAAAGTGATTAGAATTGCTTCGAAAGAAAGGATGCTTCAACTTATAGGAGATGAAAACTGGGTAAGGGCATTTTGAAGTAAGTACAGTGAGATACAAGCATGTGTCCAGAGATGCCGAAAATTAACAGAAGAAGCAATGTTTCTGATTCAACACTTGTAGATAATTCATGATATATCCAACTCATAACCATTGAACCGAAGAAAAATTGCGTACAATTTCAAGAAGGAGCAATAAAAATTTTACATTCGAGAAATATATAAAAGAATGCTGAGAGTTGAGAGACCGTTTGGAAGGTTATCTGATCCGATGAATATTTCTTTGCCTCCTCGGAACTGATGATGGATGTTTAATATTCATTCATAAAAATCAAGGAGTAACTTTGATCAACATCTTTCTTGGAATAATAATATTTCTCAAATCCCGAGGAAATCTATTTTTATTCTTAAACAACCGCGATTCATTACCACTAAGTACTCGTAAACTTTTGTTGACATCCCCTTTTTTTCCCAACTTTGAATACGGATGCATAGTATATGGAGGACTGTCTAATGAGCTTGTAATGAGATGTAAAAGATTAATGAACTGTTTTATTAGATTTATTTTTGGGATTTCTAGACGTTCTCACATATCTCACAGGTATTTTGAACTTGGGTGGCTTTACCCTAGTTTCCGACCTCAATACTTCCTAGGTGCACTCATATTGAAAACCAAAAAACCCACCTATATTCATGACCTCCTTACGCGGCGCTCCTCCATCCACCTCTTAAACACTAGAACCCAACCCATCAACCTGTACAGTCCTGCGCATCGAACGGCATCCTTCAAAAAATCCTGTATTATCCGCGCTTCCTCTTTATGGAATTCATTGCAGATCAATTCGAAAAAGCTTCACTCTTACTTCCTTTAAACATCATATATTTCTTTACCTCCTGGATTTTCAATCTTCCGCGCAAATGTAAAACGTGAATATTTATGTTATATACATTATAAAAGTACACATGAGATGTATCCTTTTACAAGATTTCTCATTTATTTTGTTACTCATAATTTCATTATTAATTAATTTTTAATATTATTTATTATAATTAATTATCATAGCCAGACGATTGGTAAATGTATTGTACTCATATGTTATTCTTTGGGGACAAGTTGTGCCAGAATAAAGTTTATTTTCTTCTTTAAAAAAAATATATATTCGAAAAAAGTTTTTAAATAAAATAATTCCAATAGAAATGGCAATTAATTTATCAATCCTAATAATGTTTCATTAGTAACTGGAGCATTTTTTCGAGCTTGAGATCTGTCATTCTACGAGAAAGATTCAAATCCATCTTTGAACTGAAGTATATTATGAAGTACTTTTGAGAAAAATGTCTTAACAACAAAAATTAAATTGTTTTCATGAATCATCAACTCATTTCTCATGTTAAGAACAATTTAAACATATTTTAAACAAATTTTAATTTTAATTGATATAAAGTGTGCTGCTAGTTAAAGTTACGGTAAATTTTTAAAAATTACTAATTGTTTCTTGATACTTCAAAATAGTGTTCAGGGTTTTGTTACCATAGCCGTCTTGAACCGTCGGTGTTTCCAAACCAGTACCAAGACTACTGAATTCAATGGCAACGAAATTGACTCTTGCAGTCACGTGGTAGCCGAACAAGCTACTTGAATGGATGATAATGACGCTTCGCATAACGGTAACAAAGCTATTGTCAAGTTTTAAATTCTTAATAGTAACTATAAATAGCAATACGAAATAACAATGTGTCTGTATGTTTCCAAATCATAATCTATTGAGTTTCTAGATATCTTCGAATATTAAATTACTGCATGAAGTTGTGTCTAAACTTCATACAGTCCGCTAAATGTTTATTCGCCCATTATGAATAGTAAAAATAAATAAATATTTCATAATATCTTATTCATTTCTAAACTTAAAAAATAAATGTAACAAAGGTTCAATTGAATCAAAATGGATTTACTGTGAATAACTTTTACTACTGACATATATATTCTTTCGATTTAAAGTTATTGTTCTACTTAATGTCATATTTCTTCCGCTTATTAAATATCAAATCTTATTAAATATCTTATTAAATATCAATAATTAATTTTTTTTTTAATTAAAGTTATTTTATAACCATTTTTAACGAAATGAAACTATTTTTCCTTTCTATTAATTTTATCGATACTTATGTATAAGTACCAAGAGATAAGACGAATAATTTAATTGTTTAATAATTTAAACATCAGTAATTCCATCAGTAAATCCATCTTTGTTTTGGGAAAAAAAATAGAATATTACGAAACTTTTAAAACAACGCTAAAATCAAAATACTTTTGAATTTCACTTCTTGGAGGGTGATTTATAGATTTTATCGCTCGTCCAATTTTATAGAAAATGAAAATTTCAATTTAAAATTCAATTTTATTACCGACAAGGAAAATAATATTTCATTCATTCTACAACACCTTAGAAGCCACTATATGGCGTCAGGTCCATGTCTCACTACTATTCTAGAGTCCATGTAACAATCTACCGTAGAACCTCTCTAATCCGTGCCTGTGGGACCAAGGGGTAGCGCGGAACGGCCAAAAGGTCGATTAACCTGATATTCCAATAAAGCACATGTCTTAAATAGTTAAAAGTGTATTGTAATTATATTAAAAGTTATATATCAACATTTTTAAAAAGTAAAAAAAAAAAAAAAAAAATAACGTTATATAATGGTGTATAACCTGCGTATACACATTGTCCTAAACTCTTGTAAAATAACGATAATGTCTATAAGGTCCAAGTATCCGTCCATTTCTTGTTATACTTCTTAAAATGCTTTATACATTTTATTACTTTCATATCTGTCCTATTTATTATTGATCATTCTATTGCAATTATAGAAATACGTAGTTAGGATTATACTTTCTGATGGTTCATTTTAGCATGTAAATCTTTCATGAAAGAATATAATTAGAAATTGACAGTTCATGGAGGATATTTAATATCTATAACTTATTATTTATCCGATGTATAATAAATTCTTATCTATTTATTTATAAATATTAAAACAAAAATATTGTTGCACTACATTCGAAAGACTCATACCAATCATTTTCCTAAACCACTATATTTCAAATATTTCCAAAGATTTCAGTTTTATATATTCAGAAAATTGTATAGATTGAAAAATAAAATTTTAATTTAGTCATGATTTTTTTTTTCTCTAGAACTATGAATTTTAAATTGTTCTTTTACATTGAAAGGTTTTATAAAGTATTTTAATGTTTATGACATGCTAAGACTTTCTAGACATCCAATTCTAACGGCATTGCCCGTAAGCACATTCCATCCATATCTTCGGTCCTAAGAAGCTGTCAAGGTTGGATTTAGTCCTTTCATCTATCGAGGACGAATGAGTCCCAGCATTGTTACAGACCTGTTTGTATTTGTTGCAAAATTGTTCACTATTTTTCACCTATTCTCATAACCCATTGATACCTGTTGTATGATAAGAAAGATAAGAATCGATCCCTGGCAAGTTGTAAGGGCTGGTTATAGTAGGAGTACTTAGCCGGATTTTTAAAAAATATAAGAGAAATACTCTAGAAAATATCACATCAAGGACGCGACACAGATAATCGAAGATACTCGATGGCCGAGCGAGTTGGGGCGAGGTTCTCAGCGCTCGGTAATGAAGGTTGTGGGTTCGAATCCCATCTGGGTGGGTCAAAATGTACTTCGTGGCGGATCCACGAAATGAATCTTGACATTCCCACCATGGCTAAAATAGGTTGGTAATTCTGATGCTTTTTAACATGTTTTTATCCTGCTTTGTTGTTTTTATAATTCTCGTTTGGAGGATATTAAACCATACGTAAATTTAATATCTTTTCTAACACGAATTCGTCTTTCTAAAGACTGTTTCCTTATCGACAATAACCAAATAAGATGATCACGATGAACTCTATACCCACTTTAACACTGTAGTACCTCAACTTGCTTCCTGTTCGATTCCCAATAAACCTTCTAGGCGTCTGATGATGGACTTTTAAGTAGCTCCTGTAATATTATTTTATTTTTGAAATTTTTATTTTCCTTACTTCTAATGGATGTATAATATTATTTACTGTTGGTTTGAATAAATAGATTTTAAAAATCTATTATTTTGTTTCTGATGAAACCTATTGTGCCTCCTACGACTTTATCTCAGTTATTTTAAAGCCTTTTCATCTGTCTGCTCGCGTCCCCATACGCTTTATCTGGCCATCTTTGTACAATTAGAGCATAAATTGTAACCTCTTTTTAAAATCTAATTTGTAAGGCTTTAATTTTAGACTTACATAGATTATAGTTGTAATTTTCTAGCACACTTTACTATTTTCATGTTACGCTCCAGTTGTAGTTATGACATATAAATAATACTATTACGTTAATATTAAAAATATACTGATAATATCATAACATATTGTTCTTCATTTGTTTTTTTAGATTTTTTTTTTTCATTTCATTTAAATTCTATAATTGTTATATGCCAATAACTAAATAATTGTTATTCGCTATTATTTTTCACCGCGCAGTAGGTCCTTTCAATTAGTTATTAAAATGTTATATAGTTGTACCATATTGTTTTTTTGTAATAACAAAATTGAATAAAATATAGAGTGATTCAGCTGACAAATATTTTTTCCCTTAAAAAATCTCTTGACCTGTTTTAATTCTTCAATATACGTCAACTGACACATGCTAACGTTCTAAGGCAATTGTCACAAGATTCTTTTGAGTGGATTCTTACTCTGCTAAGGGTAATAACAGATTAAATTACGGGATAAGAAGGAAAAAAAGAAAAGGCAAGGAAGTCGTAAGTAGCTATCAACAATTGCTGCATTGTTGTCACGAACTGCACTTCATTCTTCATAACGGATAACCTGGAGAACAGTTCCTGACACACCTTTCCAATTCATTTCAGAATTTCTACTCTTTCGTGTAAAGGGAATACATCAAAAGGGTCCTGTTAATCCGCAATGAAAAATAAAAATTTATAAGATAAATTCGAAATCTCTTTCTTTAAAAAAAAAAAAATTAAATGAAATCTGTTGAAAATTGTTATCATTAAAATAATTTTTTGTTTACTAATTGTGAGTATTTATTATATTTTTTATAGTCTAGTATCCTTAAAGATGTACATAAATATAAGTCATAAGATCCTTCATTCATTAATGAAAATTAAGCCAATCATTGATTAAATTACAATTATTGACAATTCAATATTAATACATATATTGATTTATCAATAATTGTAATCTTTAAAGTGTTTCTTTGTGATCATTATGTAAGATTAAAAAAATGTAACTGGTTCAAGAGTTTCTATTTCCAACAATTCAATAGAGTTTCACTTTTTATTTTTAATTTTCACATGCCAGCCTTAAAAGACAAGAAACTGTTCGTCCACGCCGACTTCTCCAACTTACTCCAATTTACTGAGTAAGCGCCCAAATCTTCCAACAAATTACAAAAGTACAGTAATTAGACCCATTTGGACCTACGGAATTGAGCTTTGAGGATCCGCGAAACCTTCCAATTTTCTCGCATCCAATCATATTCCTAACTCCTTCGTAAAATCATCAATGTTCCTTACTATGCCACAAGCTAACTTATCCATAAAGATCGTAATGTTCCATATGTTGCTGATTTGGTCCAAACCAGATACCTATCCTTTCACAGTAAACCCTATACCTATTCGAATCCACTAGTCTCCCAACTTGCCTCACACTCGATTTCCGATAATCTTCCGAGGCGTTTGAAAAGAAGATGGCCTACAGATCTTCTAATGTAGAACTTTTATTAAAGTGCTACTAGTGAGTTGGCATTTTAACCATTTACCTCAAATTTACTTGTATATAATATATACAGTTGTAAATATCAATAAATAGTTTTAAATATATATATATATATTTTATTCTAATACAAGTACTAACAATTTAACAGGATAAGAAAATTAAATTAAAAAAAATTAATTGTATTAGATATTTATTTAATAAATACACTGATAGTGATTTAATTGTGCAATATATTCTTCTGATACCATCGTTCTGAATTCCATTGCAAGAAGGAAGATGGCTACATCCTTGGGCACGCAGCCTTGTACACGGATTTGAAATGTTATTTGATTTTATCTAAAATTCCGGGTTGAGATAAGGATGCATCTCAAAGCTATATTATCATGTTAAAATCTGGAGTAAGAGATCATAAGTTCAATTAAGTATCAACTAATGAATTAATAATAATTCAGTTTTTAATTTATAATTATATTTCATTTATAAATAAATGTGTTGTTTAAAGTCATTATATATGCAAGGGTGAAAATGGCGTTTTCCAACAGATTACATTACTCTATCAAGAAGATTGAAGTTTTATTTTATTGATCCGCTACAAAATTTTATTGGCTGGATTCCATCCGGAGCACAAAATACTAAAATAAATTAATTAACTTTATTGTATTTTTGTTTTAATATATTGGCTTTGGTTTACAAATGTATTCGTTACAGGAGTGCTTAATATGCAAAGCTAATATTCACCATAACCATGACCTTCTCTTTTTATTCCACGTTGCTAATATTTAATTATTTTTAATAATCCGAGCATCATTATATATCTGAACTAATAATTTATTATACAAACTATTGATAAAATAAAGTATTTCATTTTTTAATATTTTAAATTTTATTTTAGTTTTTATCTTATTACTACATTCGTCTAATTAAATAACTCTTAACAAGTAAAACAAATCTTTCTTAGATTCTTTATTACCCGAAATCTATTAAATCTACTAAGGAATTTTTTTCTAAAGGCAAAAGTCGATTCAATATTTTTTTAGAAAGTATATTAAGGTGTAACATAAAACAGGCAGAGGCCGTGAAAAAGCCTATAAAAATAGCTGGTTGTTTTATTTAAAACTTCTTAGCAAATGCGTTAATGTACAAAATCACTATAAAGGGTTTTGTAGGTGGTTTCAATCGGACACCTGTTTACCTTTTTTTTGCGATGCGGATGACATAGCACTTTCTTGAGCCGTGGATCAAGAACTTCAAGGCCAGCCTTACGTGACAGATTCAAGCTAATTGAATAAAGAAGTCGGTCAAGTTTTTTTCAAGAAATAACTTATTTAAAAATATTAATTCTGTTTGTCTCTAAATTACGAGTACCTCGCTATATAAATAACATCTGAATGTTTACTTTGTATAAATTGTTCCATGCTAATTACCTTAATAGAATCCAATTCTTATTAATATAACTGATTAGAAAAAAATAAGACAAAGGAACCGTTTCTGAGATAGCTGAATTATAAAAGATGTAATAAAATTAATTTCTAGATGTAAAGAAACTTAACACATTTAAAAAATATATTTTTGTAACTATATGAAACCTAAATCACTGATTCTTGATCATGCTATCACTGGTAGATATTTTCATTCTCACTAAAAGCAGAGATTTTAGCCTATTAGCGGGCAACTAGTTTTTTTATTTTATTTCCTCCCATTGCTGAAATTTCTTAGGTAATGGTTACCATTATTTTACGCTGATCCTGGTGTACTTTTCTACTATCTGTAATTAGTTTTATTATTGTACTTACTTTAAGCTTTCACGTCGATGATTCGAAAATTACAGGATCTAAAAGTATTTAAATTGTAACTTATTATAATTCTTTTTGCCATTAATGTACCCTGTGTCAACGTTTATGACATAAAATTTACGAAAAATAGATCAACCAGGCAAAAATAATAAATATATTCTTTAAAAAACACAATTCTTGGCTTTAAATGGCTGATGAGTGTTACAAATTAAATGATGGTATTATGAATTTTATTTAAAACATTGTCTATCAAGAAATAAGCCATAGTACTCACACATATACAAAACAAATATTATATTTTAATGTTAAAAATATTTACTTTATAATTATTACTAATTTGTTGAAATTTTATCAATTGTAATAGGTAATATCTACTGTTTACAGGCGCAGCCCCAGATATTGAACTTATGCAGTAGTACTTACTCTTGACATACTTCTCGGATTTTTCAAAACAGGAGCGGATATATATCTTCTGCTTTTGTGAGAGGGATTGTTAGGTAATAGATAATAATCATGTCCATTATGTATTAGTTTTATATTAATATCTTTATTTTTTTAAATATATCGGTTTCATGACTTTTTATCAAAAGTTTTTATTAATATTTCTTCAATGTTTGATCTGTTATAATAATACGTTATATTAGATTATTATTGCTGTTCAAAATAATGAAGATTTTAAGATTTCAAAACTTACCTAGATTACCCAGATAATTACTTACTACTTTACGAAATTTCGATATCAAAATATAATACAGCAATAACAAGACATAACCAAACTAACCAAAGTTCGGTGGGGAAAACCACTGTAGTGCAATCCTTATTTGATTGTAGCCATTAGATTAATGTCTTTGGTGGTAAGAAAAATTCATATCTTAAAATAATAAATTCGTTTCTATTTGTTGATATTTAATGTTCAGAATAATGAGATAAAATAAGAAGTGAGTTGAGGGCAGCTCATTATGTAGGCCACTTAATGCCTAACCCTTGGGTATTTATGTCTGTTTGAGACAGATAATTGTTAATTCTTTTCTAGGATAAGAAGATAGCCTTGTAAAAGACATACAGCTCCTATAGACCTAAAAACATTCTCATACGGGACAACAGCAGCATTTACCCCAGTATTGGTTTTAAAATATCAATTTTAATGTGTACGAAAAGAAAGTAAACTTCCTGTTGTAGCATCTCTAAAAATTCAACAAAAAGTGGACTGAAATATATCTTTTGCTCATAACTACAAAAAAAAAAGGTCCATTTTTATCAGAAAGTTATATCCTCAGTTACTGAATGAAACCATTTCTAATCGATATTGTAAAGACGGAATATTGTCATGAAAAAATGGGAGGAAGCTGGAGAAACTGATCCGTGAAGATGAAAGTGACCGTGAACGAAAACGGTAGAAAGTGAAGACTCTCACCTTCAAGTACAAGGTCTCCATGATCTGTTTGGCATCTATTTGTAATCATTCCTGTGATGAAGCAGTTCCATCAGAAGATATTTTTTCATAAAACTTAAATAGTATTCATTCCCTTCATTTCCCTAATATCATTGACGTGTATATACCAATTTTTTTCGATTCTCGATAAATAAAAATAGCTTTTTTAATTTTTTTTAAATCTAAAAAAAAAAAAAAATAAATAAGAAATAATAATAATTCAAGAAATAAATTAGTAGCCTCATATTATTATTTATTATCTACAACAATATATGTTGTTATTTATAATTCAGACAATGTAAACAATTGTAAACAAATTCGTAAATTCCTATTTTAGAAGATAAACATTTAAAGGTTTCATCTGTTGATTAATGAATAGAAAAATGTTACTTAACCCAGTCACTAAACATTTTAGATGCACCGTTTTTGTTTTTTTTTCTTTGCATTTGTTTTAATTAAATACTATGGGTTCGAAAACGAAAATGAAAACGTAATAAAATGTAAAATAATATTTGTTTTGCCACATAACTTCTTATAAGAATAACAAAAATGGACAAAACATTATGCTATTGGCAGGATATATTTATTTGTTTGATTTTACATTTTATTCTTATTTCCTCACTTCTCAATAGCAAATACATTTATTCAACAAATGGACGTTTGCCTTGCAGTGGCAATGGATTTGTTTTAAAATTCTTTATACAGGAGTCCTGGTTGAAAATATTGTGCTAATTTTTTTTTCATTAGTAAAAGAATTGATGTATCATAAAAACATAATTAGATATCACTCCCTATAGGTAATTACCAAATAATGAAAATTTAATTTAGTTAGTTAATTTAATTTAAGACCTTATACTATACAAAATCCTATAAATTTCAAAAAATAACGTATTGTTTTCAACTATAATTTACAAATTTATAATCTTATATCACTGTTGCGTTCATTTAATCGATTTGTTTTAAATAGAACCTTTTTCATAAATTTGTTGACCGAATATAAATAAAGTATTGCAGGAGTAATTCTCTTCGACTACTAAGATAATTGCGATTCAGACAATGATCGAAAAATAATTTACTTTACAAATTTTTATTTAATAAGATAAACACTTAAAGGTTTTTGTTTTCATTAATTACTGTAAAAATCGCAAATATTAGTAAAATATTTTACTGAACTTTGAGGATGCATGCTGTTTTAAAATTGTATCAGGATTTGAGAACCAGCATGAACACCTAATTATTGAAATGATATGAAAAGAAATCTTTATCCTGAGATAAAAATCCTCTAAAAATAACAAAAAATATAATAAAATGTAGTACATTGTCTGGCTGCATTTATTTTGTTAGTGCTTGAGCATTGGCAGTTTGAAAATGTAATCCTATTTCTTCATTTTCCAACACCGAGACCCCATATTCAACAATTTGAGGTTTGGATTGCAGAAAATCGTTTTAAATTCTGCACCAAGCAGTGTTAATATACGAGGTGTGATCAAAAAGTTCCAGGACTGAATTTATTCATACAACATACAGGTTATTCAAATTTGTCTCCTTCGAAGTAATCCCCTTGGGAAGCTACACACTTTTCCCACCGGTGTTTCCACTGATTAAAGTCCCAGAAAACTCTTCTTTTGTAAAGGTGTTTAGCAGCTCCGTTGTTTTTTCTTTAATTTCGTCAACTGTTTGAAATCTTCGTCCTTTCAGGTGTCTCTTGAGCTTCGGGAAAAAAGAAAAAAAAAAGTCGGCTGGAGCCAGGTCAGGTGAGTAGGGGGGCTGAGGAATGACAGTCATTGCGTTTTTTACACAAAAGTTACGGATAACTAATGCAGAGTTAACAGGAGCATTGTCATGGTGAAGGACCCAATCACCACTTTGCCACAGCTCAGGTCTCTTTCTTCTCACAGCAACATCAAAAAGGTTTCAGAAAACGTTTTGTTCAGTTTCACACAAACACGTTGCTCTTCTTTCACATTCATTTTCATAAAATAGCCAAACTCTATAAAACTAACCTCAAACAAACTGTGCTAATGTTACTTTCAGTGATGTTATGATTGATCTGCAAACACAGCTGTGTTCCTGTTGAGTCAGGCAATACAATGCTGCCAACCGCATCGCTGTGAGACATTGCATTCCCATAGTATATAAAAAGTCCTGGAACTTTTTGATCACACCTCGTAGTACATAAAAAATTACGGTGTCATTAAAGATGAAAACATATTTTCAACATGTCTTTTTAATCACTAGGGGGAGAA
The DNA here is from genome assembly GCA_003667255.2 of Euschistus heros. Taxonomy (NCBI): domain Eukaryota; kingdom Metazoa; phylum Arthropoda; class Insecta; order Hemiptera; family Pentatomidae; genus Euschistus; species Euschistus heros. Next base: position 2,777,820 of record RCWM02000060.1, read on the forward strand.
TGGAAATTTAAAAATTACAAATATTGTTATAACAAATCTATTGACTTCAGCGGTATCGATCGTTTCCTAGGAATTTTATTTTGAGTATTGATTCTCGATACCGATTCTTTTCTTCTCATTGGTATGGAGAATCGACACATGGAATCGAAACATTCCTAATGTTTGTGTGTATACGTGTATTATTTATATAATACGAAGAGATATATATATGGATAAATTTCTTGACTGTTACTATTAAATATTTAGTAAGGTTCTTGATGTTCACTCATAAAATAAAAAATTAACTATTTTGGCGACGTTTCGAGACTATATTGTTCTCATAATCATGCCCTACAGTGAAAAAACAGGTTACAATAAAATTATATAAGTTATACACGTTATTTCAAAACATAAAGTTAGCTACAGTACAGGTAAGTATATAACAACATGTGTAGGGTAATAAAAATATATATAATTACAGAATATAGAGGAGTATGAAGCTACTTACAATGTTACTGGTGGATATGAATAGACTAACAATTCTAGTACACAACTAACCTAGGGGAGTGAGTTTAAACAGACAGTTAACAAGGGTTAGTTGGGAAAACCCCTATTTCTTAAAAATTAAGTTAAAAGTACTGTGTGGGTATTCCCAAAGATGCAGGTACAAAAATATTTCAGAGTAATATACTAATAAATGGAAGAATGGTTTGTATGATGTATATAAATGTAAATGTATATCATTGGTCTGAATGTATTAAGCTGGAATAACAGGTGTTAAGATTTAAAACGTCTGATTTTTTGTTTATTGCGCGGTTTTTAAATTTTTCTATGGTTATCATTTCTTTAATATTTCTTTTAAAATTATTTTGTTCATGGTGAATAATTTTGGGGAAATCAAATTTAAAAGTATGTTTTGTTTGCCTGTAATGTGTGGTGAGAGCTGTTTGGTCAGGTTTGTTCGGGTTTTTATTTATAGGCGTGCAACCTATAAATAAAAAACAAACATAAATACAGTTGCACGTCTATAAATTGCACGTCGTGCAACTTATTATAATTGTTATAAATGTTGCCTAATAATCGTAAGCAACATTCAAAAAATAAATGGTTAAGTGAATAAAATTTGTTGATGAATTTGGTTCAATTGTGCAATTTCGTGCAGTAAAACCCGAATTCGTGCAATTAATTTCAAAAAGTCAAATTTGTGCAAAATAAAATTTAAGAATAAGGATCCTTAGGTTATAAATGAGATAACTACTTGGGTTAGAGAGCGCTAAATCAAAGCGAACTAAATGTGCAATAACACAGAAATCCTGTCTCTAATCATAAGTTTTAAAGCGGTCAGTGGCAAGGTGTAATTAATTTCTAGTAATTCATTCCTTGCCTACACCAATCCTCCTGGTTTGGAAAACCACGTGTTGCCGAAATGGCAAGGAAAGGAAGATGGATAAAAAAAAGAATAAAGGATGGGATTTTGAAGAGGCTCTCTTCCTCTTGTAACTATTGTTTGTTTACCTACGTAGGAAGATGCTAGGTCAAGGTGTGAGCAAGTATTGTCTGTATACTGCGTGCTTTCTCTATTTCTCAGTGTTCCGCAACTCTTAACCTCACTCTCAGGGATTTTCTCATATAGCCTCTATCACAAGAAGTTCATCGTGCCCTCATTTCGGAATGAATTTTTTATTGCTTGAAAGCAGGGTGTAATTTTTATTACAGTGTAAGCACATGCAAGGCAAAAACTCCATGATATTTCATAAGGAACCTGATGTCTAAAGATTGTTAGACTGTTTTAACCAGGGCATTTTAATCTGGCAAGTTAAGATCCCATAAAAAAAAATTATGGAAGGAATTTCGTCAGGAAAGGATAGACCAGATTTAATGGAAGGAGTAGCAGCTGATAACAGAATTATGATTAATGTCCAAAAATGGATTAATTGGAGATGACAAAAAAACGTCATCAGGTGGAACATTAATTTTCATGCAATTCTTCATGAATATATAATTAGGAAACACAATATTAAGACTTTATTTAGGGATGTGAAGCATCCAACTTTTATAACATTATAACTGTAAAATAACTCTAAGCAAAATATTCCTATACGCTCACCAATAATCAAGGTAATCATAATCAAGGTAAATATCTTCCATTATAAGAGGTTTTCAAGTTTCAAAATCGATATTTGTAGAACCTTTGTTGTGAATTTGTTTGCAAACTACTTTTATGAATGATGTTTATATACAGTATATACAGTAACTCTATTTATTGGACCTTAAAGATTCCTTGAAAACATTCAAGATACATGCTATTATTTTAGGGTTAATGAAAACAAAAGTGAATTATTGGAAGAGGAGGGTTAAATTTATTAGATTATACAGTAACTCATAAACTCATTAAAGTGTTTAAACAGATTAGAATGGCCATTGAAAAGAATGGTCCTAATCCAATTTAACAAGCAAAACTGCATAATATTTAGTAAATTTAGATTTTATTGAAATTGTTTAAATTTTTTTTTTTTCGACACAGAAAAGAAATAGAAAAGATGAAAATCATTAAAGATCCATTAAAAATGGTTCCAAATTAAAATGAAAAGTGTGGCCACATATGAACTGGATCACCTAGGGCAGCCCCCATCACCGAATATTTTAAGGAAAATTTATTTTTATTACTTTATAAACAACAATAACTATGATACACCAAGTTTTAATTTTATTTTTTTATCATATTTCTTTATGACTAAGTATTTTGATTTTTTAATCTAAACATTAGCATTTTTGGCCTCAAAGATAGTTCCTACTTTAAATATTATTTGAAAGCACAAAAAATAATAAACATGTTAATTTTTAATAATTAATTTGAACTGTATTATCTATATAACTATTTAAGTTAAAAACATAATATTTATTATACCTATGTTTTGTTTCAGCAAGTGATATACCATAGGGATGATATGAAATTAGAGAAAAAAATGAAGGTGCTCCTTCTTCTGAGTGTTGTTAACATATGCTCTTCAAGGCAAACTCCACGAGAAACAGACCATAAATTTGTAACAAGTTTTATTGTAACTCCAGAACAAAAAAGAGATGAAGACAGAAAAAGTAGGGAAATCGTAGAAATAATTCCTGATGCAACCACTGTTAGTACTTTATCACACTTTCCAATTGACTGCAGCAATCAGAGAGAATGTGATGCTGTTCATTCTGAGACAACTCCTATGCCAACTTTCAAACCATATTCTCAAGAGGAATTGAATTCTTTTTTGAAGAAATACGTTGAGGATAAACGAAAAACTCCAGAAACACCAACTAACAAATTGGCTAATATTTATATGGATGAACCAGTAAATGTATTAGAAAGTACTAAAGAAAAATCTAAATCATGGCAATTGATGCAATCTCAAACACACCATCATCCATATGATGACAGAACAGGCTGGGTAACACTTGAACCTATACCTTGGTCAGCCAGTCAAATCCAGAAATGGGAACCCAACAAAAGACCCCCTCAAATTCCACAATGGGACCAATCAGAGTATAAACCAGACAAATGGCATGATAAACCTTGGGAGAAACCACCATACCAATATAAGCCGACTTCAAATTATAAACCAACCTATGATTATAATAAACCAAGCTGGTCTGATAACTGGGGATCAGGAACAGATATCATAACTGATGGACGGCCTAGTTCGTTTCCTCACGAAAGTCCAAGTAAACCTTGGTATAATAAACCTCAAGATACGAAGGAACAACTTCCAGGAGATGGAGATGGTAGATGGGTGCTGTTATCCAGTACAAAGGGCTATTCTCTTCCTCAAAGAAATAGAGCTTACCAAAGAGCATTAGTAGCACAACCAACAGGACAACAGTTGAAATCACATCGTTCTGTTAGACTAACTGTTCTACCTCCAGAAGATGAAGATAACACAACTACATCTCATGGTGGCATCCTTGAAGTTGAAAAAGGTTCTCAAACTGTAGATGAGGCTCAAAGAGAACATGCTGCCAAAATGTTAAAATTAACACCAACTCCAAAAGCATCAAAAAGATCAGGTTCAGTTCGCGTTTATCCAATAAAATTGCAACAACCGAAAAATAATGCTGTATTAGCAGCTGTTGGAGCTGGAATGATACCTGCTACTATGGCGATGTTATTACCAATGGTTCTAGGTCGAAAGCGCAGAGATGTTAATACGGATTATGCTTATAAGTTCCCTTATGATGTTCATTCATTCTGAATGGAAATAAATTAACAAATTAATAATTCATTGTTGAATTAACAAGTTAATTTAACCTGTTAGCAAGACTTAAGGTTTTTAGTTTCCTTACAAAAGAAAACTAATGGACATTATGTTATTAAGGTGAAATGTAATACTCACAATTTTTTAATTTATTTATTATAGTCTTAAATACTATTAAATAGCTGATAAGAAATCATTCAAGTCACTGTTTAGTGAATATTTGTAAGAATATTGATAAAATAAGAAGTGTATAAAGTCTTAACTGTTTATAGGCTTATCAATGCTATACCTAATGTCAGTAATTAACTTACAAAGCATTGATTTCTAAAATTTAAAAATTGTATAAATAAATATCTTTTTATTTATTTTAATTTTTAAAAGACACATGTTATGTTGTAAATATTTTTAAAAAAAAATTCTTCATTAATACAAAATGAAATATTAATAGGGGAGCTTCTGAATTAGAGGATCGTTAAAGCGACTGATATTTTGTCGTTTTATGAGAGATGCTCTTAAAGCAAAATTATGTAACATTGAATGTACATAATCATATAAAAAATATATTTATGTATAAACAGATGTAATGTAATGTGGGGAAATACTTCTTATGGAAATCAAACTGAAAGTGGTTTTTATGGATTAAAAAAAAAAAACTGATTTACTACTAAATGACTTTGTATCTCCAAGCATTGTTAGCACAAGATTTTCCTTAAAATAGTAGTATATCATAAAGGAAAAGGTACTCAGCCCGAGGTTTTCCAAAACATTAAATGTTTCTGTTCACACTGTTGTATTTAAGTACAAAATACATAGTTATAGAAAGAATATTGTGATGAAACCAAAGATTTACTGTTTCTTATTTTAATGTGTGATAATGTACCCAGGTTTACTAATTTATACTTGATTTGGTACAGTTATACCTCCACTGAATTTCTCATTTTCCATTTTAAAAGATCCTTTTGTCCAACTCAGGAAATAACTTTAATGAATCAAATCTTGTCAAGAGAATTTTAATTTTCTTCATGATAAAATGGTTTAGAGATTAATTATAAGTTGCTGAATGGCAAAACTTAATGTCTTGATATTTGAAGAAAACGCTTATTTTTTTCAAATTAGAAGTTTATTGTTTTCAAAGCTCATCCTAGTTCTTACTAAGAAAGGATATACATTGCAAATTATTGAAATGTGTTCAAAAAAGTGTACCAAATGAAATATAATGTTCCTCAAGAAATTATTATTGTAATGATTTATAATGTTTAACTGCAATCCTGAAACAAGAGTTATTAAGAGTTTTTCCGACTAATAGTTAACTTTTCAAAGAAAGCTTTTCAGAAAACAAATTAAATCTCATTTTAAATAATTTATTTGATTCATATAAAATAAATAATTTATTGCTCGCTTTTATAATTATAATAATTCTAATCCGACATAAAAAATGTTTCATGGTAAATATGTTTTTATAAATTCGTCATTATTTAATTGAGTATGTTAAATTGTATACGATGACTGCAATTAAACATTTATTATTTGGTATATTTATATATAAGTGTCAGACAAAATTTAATAAAAATGTTTCACTAAATTAAATTTTAAAAATGTATGCATTATTAAAAAGTATTCTCTAATGTAAATTTATAATTTTTTTAATGTAGAAATATGTTTCCAACGGTAAAATGAGTTACAAAAGTTTGTAGTATGTAAAATACTAAATTTAAATTATGCCTCAATTAATAATTTATTCAGAATTGTTTAAAGTATTATTGTAGTTTACTATAGTTAGTTGAGAAGATAGATTCATTTTTATTGTTTTAAATTTTGCTTTTGTTTGTAAACAAGATCTTAGATTTACACAGAGGAGAAAGGAAAAGAAAACATAATGATGTATATATATATATTTATTACGAAATATACATAAATATCTATGTACAATATATTTTAAGTAGTGTGCAATAAATTATCATCAAGCCTGTTAATATATTTGTGCAATAAAACATTTATTTAAAAGAAAAGTATTCAGTCATTTATCAAAAATTCAACCCAGGATGAAATCATACAAGTAAATTTTTCATTAAAAAAAAATTGAAATAACCATAGCTAAACAAAATGCAAATGAGATCCTAAAAAATTATGTTATACATTTTACAGAATTTGAAAAAACAAAATAAATAAAAACAATTTGTTTAAAAATAAAATAACTATTCAGGTAACATAGTGAAATAAACATGAGAAGTAGATTCAGGAAAAGAAAGATTTGAAATCAGCAAGAATCCCTCAATTATTTTTAAAAAAAATAATAACCTAAGACCGACAAGAATAAAAATAGAGGAATTCATCCTGAAAACACGTCTTATTTCGCCCAATACAAAACAGACAAATTAAAGTTCTGTTTATTAATAAGGAAAAGATGACAATCAAAATGAATCCTTTTTTAAAATATTTTTTCCATCTGCCACAAAATAAAATAAGGTTGGAGCAATTTTTTAATATTTTTATTTTATTGTTCCAATTATGTTTTAATTTAATAATCTTTCAATTACCAGATTCATTTCAAATATCATCTCCTCACATACATTTTCTATCTAGAAAATACCATATTTTAAAAATAATTTAAAGCAAGTAAATTTTTTCTTATACACTTACATTAAACCCTTGAATCAGAGTCCATCATGTTCATATTATTAAACCTATTCCCTAATAACTTTTGCTTTATAAAATGCATAACATTTGGAAAGTCCTTATATTCAGCATTAAAGTTAGTCAATTTTTTTATGTTTCCCGTATATTTTCTTCTTAGATAATACAAAGTCTCTCTTGATCCTTGAAGAAGGAAAAAGTAATGATCTCCTTCTTTTTTCAAGATGTCGTACAGCTTCTTCCATCCTGGCAGCAACATTATCAAAGTACTTCTGCACAACTTCGGAAGTACTTCGTAACAGGCTAATTCCAATTTTTAGTTTCAGTTGTGCTAACCTTTTTATGAAACCAATAAAACCTCCAGTATTATCAACTGAAGTGTTTTGTGGTGGTTGACCCTTTTCGTTTTCTTCATTAAAAATATTCATTAAATTGAATTGAGTTGTAGTTTCATCAGGAGTTTGGAATTCAGTTGTAGATATATCATTAATGGTTGTTTTTGCCTCTGTGGTTACCTCTAATTTTGGTATTTCTGTGCTAGGTATTAGAGGTGGTTGTTTTAATATTTTTTCATCAGTCACATCAATTTCATTATTGAAATCATCATGAACATCACGAGTGTTACGTAACGCTCTTGGGCCATGCTCAGAAGCTAGTGCTCCAGTTCTTTGAGTTTCTGTTCCATAGCTTCCAGTTAGGGAAACAGAACCTACAAAGTCGGTGTTAGTAAACTGTGGAGTACCCACCAGTGCTGAAAACTCTGGCTGGCTTTTATCAGACTTATCTTCCTCTTTCGTATCATTTTGGCTTATTTCAACCTTTTCAAAACTTCCTCTAGTACCAACTGAGGCAGCATTGGTATAAGAAGTATATTCAGTGAAGCTGGGATAATTTCCATCATCTTTATATTTATCAATATCTGTTAATTTATACTGCGAACTGACAGGATCCATACTGTAATATTTATTGCTATCTGTGAGGGAAAAGTCAGAATTTTTCACAGAATCAGGTAAAGTGGAATATTCATTATTCCCAGCATACCCATTAACTGGCTGACTATATTCACTTTCATATCTTAATTTGTTATTATATTTGGAATCATATGATGACAGATAAGAGTTATGATTAAGAGATGGTGAAATTGGATTAAATATCTTTTCTTCAGCAGGTTTATTATGGTCCTCTCTATGTGGTATATAATCATTATAGTAGTAGTGAGGTTGGTGGGGTGGTGAACCTTTTTCATAATTCCTCCTGGCTATTCCCCCACCAAATGGATATAAGAATAATCCTGCTAACCCAGCTGTTAGTACAAGGCCTACAATACCAACTCCTACAGTGGGCATTACTTCTCGGGCAAGGTAGTTGTATATCCTTGTTGAAAGAGGTCTGTTTGGATCAATTTTATTGTTTACTAAGTTGTTGTCTGGTGTTATTTTACTTTCAGCAGTTTCTTCAGGTTTAGAAGGCCTTCTTCTCCTGTTCTTGTTTTTCTTCTTCTTTTTAGTGCTGGGCCTTCTGGTCCTTTTTGTTGTTGTAGAAGTCTCCGTAGTAGATGCTTCATCATTGGTCTCAATAGTATCTGTCTCTAGCACTAATGAAGTTGTAGGAACAATTTCAACGAACTTTGTTGCCTGTGTTGATAATGATGTTTTGGTTTTATTTACAGGAGTAGGACTTGTCACTGCAATAGTAATTGTAGTACGTGTTTGATTGTCAATGGGAGTAGTTGGAACCCTTCCTACAACAACTGGTGTTCGGTTTTTAAATTTAACATCTTGCAGAATTAAGGGTGATTTTGTGACTTCTTCAGATGAATTTAGTTTTTTAATTGGTGTTTTGTTTGAAACAGGCTTGATCTTAACAGTTTCATTTTTCTTTGCTTGTTTTTCAACTGATTGGATAGATGCTTGTGTTGCTGGTCTTCCTTTAACTTGGTCATTACTGAGAAGAATCCATGTTGATAACCCTGGGGCCTGTGTAACAACATCTACTGCAATAGCCTCTCCAACTCCTTCACCTATCCGATCTGATTTTGTAGGTAGCTCTGTTAATTTCTCTATCTTTGCTTCTCCAGTTTTAGTTTTAACTCTAGGAGGTGTTCTTACATCAGTAGCTACCATGTCAGTAGGCTGTAGAAGTTGCTTTGTGACTGCTCTCAGAGACTCGCCAATTGGGGTTGCTGTTGTAGGCGATACTGATTCAGCTAATTCACTCTTACTCTCTCTTGTTCTATAAAGCAAAAAAAAAAAAAAAAAAAAAAAAAAAAATCAGTTTTGAACCAAAAAGCTTAATATCAAATAATCCATCAAAAACATTGAAAGACATAATTATATATATATATATATATATATATATATATATATATATATATATATATATATATATATATATATATATATATATATACTGTATATGATTCTGACTCTCCATGATTTGTATAATTAAAAAAAAAAAAATAGATATTTTGAAATATAAATATGTATTTCAAATTGTGTACCGTAAAATGGGGTCACATTTGTACGGTGGGGAGAAATTGGTACACAATAGTTTCTGTAGTGATTTCCTTCTGGCAGGTTCTTGTGTCGACTTTTACCAAATGAGAGCGTAGAATGAGTCGTTTCGTGGGCTCTCATTTGGTAAAAGTCGACACAATAACCTGCCAGAAGGAAATCATCACAGAAACAATTGTGTACCAATTTCACCCCACCGTACTAATGTGACCCCATTTTACAGTAGGCTTAAAGGCTGTTTAAAATCTTATAATTGTATATAATATGAAATAAAAGGCATCTCAATTGTTACTCCGCATTTAATTCCATTGTCTTATAGTAAAAAATCTAAATTTTGAATATTCTAATCTGTAAGTTGTTGTCTGGTAAAAATACTTTTTAATAGATTTGATTTATGTGAAGAAACTAGAATTAACTTCAGAAGTGAACACTAGCATACAACCTGATCTCCAAATTTCAACTAAACCTAAAATACTAACTGTTATAGAATTTCCTATAGGTACGAGTATATTGAAACAGATCACATATGTATTTCTAAAGTGCCACAACTCAAAATTTGGAATTTTTGAATTATTATAATGGTAATATAGCAAATTCTTTAAGAAATGTCAAAAAGGGCAGTTTAAAACAGTTATTTTGACTTTTGAATAACATAATCCACATACCAGACTTAAAAGACAAGAAACTGCTCATCGTTTCTGACTACTCCATCGTTTACTAGACATGTGTTCAAAGTTTCCAATAAATTACAAAAGACTTATTTACATGACAATAATTTGGACATTCAGAGTTGAGCTTTAGGGCTCCAGGAACCTTTCAATTCTTATCATATCCAATCCTTACAATCCAAAATCCTTTGTAAAATCCTCAATGCTTCTTATTATATCCCAAAAACAACTTATCCATAAAGATCTTAATGTTCCATATGCTAATTTGGCACAAACCAAATACTTATCCTTTCATAGCAAACTCCATACCACTCAAATCCACAAGTTTCCCAACTTGCCTCACACTCAATTCCCTATAATCCTCTGAGGCGTCTGAAAAGAAGATGGCCAAGAGACCTTTTAATGTAGAACTTAAATTGAAGTGCTACTTGTGAGTAGTTCTTTATATGTTATTGACATGTCATTGTAATTATTTTCCTTAAATTTACTTATATACAATGAATACAGATGTAAATTTCAATAAACAGTTTTTAAAAAAAAATAGTTGTAAAATCTTTTTTATGACTTTTGCATAGTTTAAAGAAAAGTGTGACACAAGTAGGATGAAGCAAATGTGATTTGAAGCAATGTCAGCACACTTTTAGTAATTCATGGAAAACTAAAAATTAAAAAAAAAAGAAAAAAAAAAAAAAAAAAAAAAAGAACAACACATGTTTCAGTTGTCACATCAGAAATACAAGTGCAATATTTCACAGTATAATATTTGCTTCAAGGACAAACATAACTTTTAATAACCTAAATCCTCTCCAAGGTGCAAGGTGAAATAAAATTTTTTAGTTGACTTGTTATAATGCTACATTTAAATCATTTGATTTTCTTAAAAATTGAGCATATAATTTGAGTAGGTAATATAACTATCACATTTAAATATACCATAGACTAAGGAGTTTTATTTAATGAATTCTGTCATTTATAAATTTCTCTAATATTCAATACCATAGCTTAGTAAAATGTAAACCTAGGAAACGTTAATGCATTCTTATATATTTTGATCATGAACATGGCCTGTGGGTCTTGATCCTCGTGAACATTTAGGAGGCGATCTCTGTCCATGAAAGTAATTAATTTGGTGGTAAGAGCAACTAAAGAAATATGTTCAGTGGAAGATTCAATGCTTAGTTGCCTATGGAGATTAAAAAAACATATCCTTTATTTTTTTAGCAAATAAGAAGTAGTTTTACTCTGTGAACTTGTTCCACACTGTTACTAAGCTTTATACTTAACTGATTAATAAAGTATAGCAAGTTTTATATATTTATTTTTAGGTGTCGTGTACTGCATCATAGCCAGAAGCACCATCTTCTAGTTTCAACTTTAGTATTAAATGAGATTTACAATCAGGCAATCTTTTAGGAACTTCAGAACATCGAATTGATTGTTTTGAAGGACTGTTTTTAGTTCCTAATTGAAAACAGGAGTTCTTGCTGTGGGGTATAGGTCATAATTGCTGAATATGTGCTCCACTGATAAAGGTTCGTGGCATACCATAGCAAGTTTTAAAAGACTGATAACCTATTTAAATTTATGAGGACAAACATTTTTCAATTACAACTTTTCAGCACATCATCCACATTTGGTCCTGGAAAAAGTTGTATAAAAAAAATAAATCTTACAAAACTTAAATAATATAAAAATTTTCTTTGTCTCAGAATCTAAGTAATAATATATTCTATCTTCAAACTTAATTAGTAGAAAAATAAAGAATAAAAATGAAATAAAATAGAGCTATATACTTTGAGGTTTTGCAATATAATTCAGGAATATTGCAGTATACAACAATATCATTTCTCCAGAGAATCGGTACTTTTGCATTAAATCTTTAATATTAAGAAATATACTACTATACAATGACAATTACATAATGATTTATACAAAGTTCAACATTAGAAAGTTACATGGTCTATTAATTATATAATATAATTAATGGGTGATGAAACTTATTCTTAACAGTCTTTCATAAATGATGGATTCAATATGTTGCAAGCTTGGTCTTAGCTTAGCCTTCATGATTCATCAAGAGAAATACACACAGCTATGTTTTACATATAGTTCAATACTAAAAAAAAAAAAAAAACAACAACATAGTTTCACAGTTATGATTTTAAATTTTAAGATGCATAATGAAAACTTCCAGAGATTAGATTCAGCTCAGTCAAATACTCCTTGACACAAGCAAAGTATTCTTTTCAGAGATTACAAATGATTCAGAAGAGATACAAATAACTCAGATATTTACTGAAGCATTAATAGTCTGAAGAAGTTCTCTCTTTCCCTCATTTTTGTAAATCACATTTTCAATAGCAGCAGAATTCTGATCAAAAGTTGATAACCAGTAATGCAGTCTAATAAGTCTAGAAATCCGTCTTCTCACAGGTCAAGACCAATAAAAAATTATCTAAGATAAATCTGGATTCAGTTTGGAAGAGATGAGATTTTTAAGGTGGAAAACTGAATATCCTCCAGCTTCCCAAATATCCACTTTATGACTGCCTATTTATTTTATAAGTATATATAATTACTATGCACTAAAAGAAGTGGGATGTACTAGATAGGTAGAAATACAAATTTGAAAAAAAAGAGTTGGAATCAATTCAAATACACACCTGTGAAAAAATATTAGCCCAATACTTCAAATTGAAATATTTTTAAAATTAGCATAAAAAAAATTCATATTATTACATTTGCAGAAATAATTTAAAAGTCATTAGTTAATTTGATAATCCAACAACAAAAGATGGCAACAATCCTTATTTGCATTGGGTATAAATATAAACTGAAGGTACTAACTATTTCAATCTTATTTTTAATTTATTTGCAAGAATATCAATTCAGATAACATTTTCATAATAAAAAGAGAGAGCTAAAATGAATAATAATTTAAAATATGCTGTACGACACCAAATGAAGTGAACTTAAACAAAAAAGAATAATCAAGTTAAAAAGAGATAGGATGACACAAATTAAACACTTGGATTAAAACACACCCAAGTTATAATCAATAACTACTTTTCTATTATGAAAAATAAGTGTGAAAAGAAACAGATTCGGAAGGCCTACAAAATTTTCTATAAATTTGAAATCCACTGGTTTTGGGAAAATGACAAAAACTGGTTCTTATCCTGCATTTTGAGGTATCCTTGATTTTTGGGTGATTAAACCCAGAGTGTGATACTAGCTAAGTATGGAAGCTGATTGCTCAAACCAGATATTTAAAATATCTAATGGCTATAAGAAAAGTTCAAACAATTAAAAAGACCACATACGAAGGTGATTGAAGTTTTCTGAAAAAGATATTCAGAAAAGCCTAAATTTTTTTTCTACGGATGAGAAAAGTTTATTTTTTATGGTTTTGAAAGTTTCAATTATAATGGCATGATTTAAAAAAAAAAAAAAAAAAAGATTGTCATGAAATTTCATATCGGGGTGGTGGAGTGCATTGTAAGGATAAGTTCGACATAGTCATTATTAAAAAGTACTGTAAGAATTTCATACACCCTTTATTATGGTAATTGAAGATGAGATCATTTTTGAATAAGGTAAAGTCACCCATACAAGCAGCAAAGTCCATAAAATAGTGATTTGAGGATTTAAGACTCAATATTTTGAATTGTTTGCACTAAGTTTGGGCCTTAGCCCCATTGAACCTTTATAGGGAATCACAGCTAAAGAATTTCATGAGCCCCAGCAACTAGTGATTGGAAATATGAAGGAACTTAAAGAAAGGATTGCACAAGCTTGGACTAATATACTAGAGAATACTTTGAAAAAAATAATTCTCATAAAGCTGTTAGAGGTTGATAAAAATTACAGTGGAAGCTGTCATTATCAAAAGGAGTTCATTATTTAAAGAATTATAAACATTGTGAGTTTGTACTTTTTCAAATCTGTTTTCATTCTTATGTTCCCTTTCAGCTTATCTTCTCCTATGCAACATAATTTATTATAATAAATTTTTGACAAATATTGCAAACCATTTCATAAAAGGTTATATGTTTTGTTTAATTAATTGTGTAATTGTTAAGCAAATAAATAGCTTGAAAAAGTTTTTTTTTGGTTTGTTTATCTTTTTCAAAGGATTTTATTTTGTCCAACCAAGTTCCATTTAGAAAAACTAAAATGTGACAATTTAGAAGTTAACATATTTTGATCAGTTTAACATTAGGCCATTTTAGCAGTTATAAAAGGAATGAAAATATTCATTGCATTTATTCTACAACACCTTGACTGTATTTTTTTTAAAAAAGTCATCATTTTGAACAGTCAAATACAATCACTTGTAAATATTTTATTTACTATTTTTTTCAGTACTGGCAAAGAACTAAAATAATGTTATATAATCACTTCTCATATTAGATATGTAATAAGTTTCTTCTTAAGAATTAATCTTATAACTAAACTACAGACTTGTCTATAAATATTACTTTGACAAGAATATTCATGGTATTTACTAATATTAAGCTGGGGTATTAAATAAAGTTATATTAAAATTATATTGTATTTTAATTATGGCATTCTGAAAATGAGCTTTATCAATTTAGTGAGTCAGTGCCTCGTTACTTATATATAATATAATTATGAATATATAAATTATAAATAGCTCTGTTATGCTATACTAAATTTTAGTACATAAATAAAGGTTTAAAAAAAAAATAATAATCCAATGCCTATTATATTGATAAACAATGTTTGATCCAGACCTCTAGGTTCTTTGTCAAAGATGCAAGCACCACAATAGTTCTAAGATTAGTCAGGATAAGGCAAATATGTATTAGAAACAAATTATATCAACGGTATTTCAATCTCTTCATTCCAAATAAAAAAATTAAAATCATGACATTTAGAAAATTATTATTTTGATTTCCTTAATAATATTTTCCAGAAGATACCATAATTAAAATAAATGAGGAGGGAACTTGGGTCATCTGAAAGTATCAAATGAGATCTTAAAATATGATTCATAACAATAAAAATAAATTTTATGGTATAAATAATTTCAGAGGCATCAAATTGAAAGAAATGAAAATGCTAGAGAAAGTAGTTTATTATTTTTTTGGATGTTAACATGAAACAAAAATCTTATGGCAAATTGGTGTTATATGCAATAAAAAATATATACAAATAAATTAATAAATATTAATTGCTATTTTAATAGCATTTCATACGATCATAAGAGTTATTATTTTGAAATTAGGAGAACATCCATCAAATGATTGTTTAATTTAAGTCTCTTAAAAGAACTATTTATTTATTTATATACATTTTTTTAAATTTTATTTTCCTGAGGAAAAAAATCTGAAAATAAGTAATAAATCATTGACAAACTTAAAAATCATAATTATCAAATTAGGTTAGTATTATAAGAATTAGGAAAAAATCAGTATATTAGTAAAAATTAGTACAATAATGCCACAAATCAATGAAAGTAATCACTTACAAAAATCAAGTAAAATTTTATATATATGTATATATATATACATTCATGTAAAAAATCACCAGTTTTTGGTTTCAAAAGTTCCAATTTTTACATTTTTCAAAAAAAGGTTGGCAGCATGTGGAATAATTGGTTTTTGAATAAAAAGTTCACTTTTTGATCTACCAAATACAAGTCTAGGTGCAAGCCAAGGAAATATAAATGATGCGACACCCATGGCACCAAGCAATAAAAATGAAAGAGGTCCTAAAAATATAATCCAAAGAGAAACTGATATAGGTCCAATAAATGGAAGAGAAGTGATTAGAGTTTGGAGGTAGCTAAATAAAGATGTAGAAGAACTAGGTTTGGATGGTTTGGGTGAAGTCGTAGTAGTAGTTGAAACAACTCCATCATTTAAAACTTCATCATCTTCATAATCATATTCTTCCTCATCTACATCATGCACTGTTATGGTAATAGGAGGCTTTGGAGTAGCTATTATAGGAGGAGGAACTAATGGAACAACACCATTTGCAGGGCTTACTGGAGGGACTGGTAATACTGCAGCAGCTTGGACATTTGCATCAGGATTTGCACTTAATGTAGAAATATTTTGTTTGTTGTTCAAGACAACTGTCACGTCAGGACAGTGTTTAAATGTTGCACTGTTAATCACCTGAATATTCCCACAGTCTATATAATTATCTGATGGTGGCTCAATGACTACAATAGTTGGTGGTGGAGGTCTAGGAGGTGGTTCTGGTGGAGGTTTAGTGTAAACTGGAGTGAAGTGAGTCAAAACGTTTGTCACAGTTACAGAGAGTGGTTGGTTTGTAGTACCTCCTGATCCTGCAATATCAAAACTAGGTTTCATGGTGACAGGTTTTGGACTGAAGTACATTATGTCAAATGGTTTAGTTGAAGTATCTATATCTGGTCGGGGATATACAGGTTTAGACACTGCTGGCTTTTGATAGTTGTAATCAATGGGAGGTTTGTTAATAAATGATTCGAAAATTTCATATGTCTGACTTGGTTTCGAACCGTGTGGTTTGTAATTATAATTTAATGATGGTTTTGCAGGCTGATGATATAGTGGTACTTCATCATAGAGGGGAGGCTTGGGTAATTTAGATGGATGAACATCTTCAACCAGTATAACTCCTGGTTTCTCTAACCAGTGACTACTACTAGCTGGATAACTCTGTACATGTCTTGTTGTCGTTTCAGGGCTGGACAATATTACTTTATTAAACTTGTCCTCATTTTGTTCTAAATCATACAAAGAATTTTCTACGAAATTTTCCACAATTTTAGACTCATTAGAACCTGTTGTCAATTGAACCTGTGACCATGAAACACCTTCCTCTGATGTATTTAACATTTTTTTATGTTTGTTTCTCAAATCTATATTATTTTTATTAATTTCTCTTGAAAGATCCTGGCCGCTATTATTTTCTGATGATTGAGGTTGAAACTGTTGATCTCCATAATTAATTGTTCTAACTCTACTACTGACATTAAAATACAATTTAAATGTCTTTCCTTCAATACTTTCTGTTATATTTAAATTAGGTAATAAATTTTTATACCTGTGATTTCCTCGATACACTGGTCTTCTCACATCTTCTACAGAAAGAGTTTCACCTAGGAAAAAAAAAAAAAATTTATCGGTTAGGAAATTAACCCAGTGTTCTTAAAGGTATTCCAATTCAGATAATATATCAATGTTCGGAATCTATGTCTAAAATTATTTATTCTGGAAAAGTATAATATCTAATCTATTTTAAAATTAATATTTCTTCGTTAATGATTTTTTCAAAGGATTATAAATACAATATTATCAAAATGGTTCTTGACATTTACCTCAATTTAAAGTGTGATATGTACAAACTTGATGTACATCTCAAAATTTATAATTCATAAAAAATAAAATAATAAATAAAATAAAATAGCTCTGTAGTAATAAATAAATAAAAGAATTCCATAGAACAAATTGATATGTAGGGGTGTTTAGTGCTATACCTATGTCTTAGTCATAGTCTAACTTTTGGTTTTCTATAATAGCCTAGTTGTTTCAATCAGATGCTATATTTTTCACATAAGGCTAATTTAATTAGGATTAGGATCTGTTATAGAAATAGACATTATCCCTAATATTCAAGTTCCATATACAGTGTCATTCAGTTTAATAATGATTGTAAAAGAACACTATGAACAAATATACTCTATGCTAAGAACATATATGACCAAATCCAACTATTGGGCCTATAATGAATAACGAATCTTATTGAGCTTATGTGATTAAGCATGGAAATACAATATCATACTATGGAAATATAATATAATATGGAAATACAATAGAAGACTTAATTGTGGATTAAATAGGATTTTTAATTTGAATGTTATTGACAACTACCACAGACACTTTATTAGATTAATAAAACAAAGTCAACAAGTAAGATTTAAATTAAAAAATAAGAGACCAAAGGACACATACATTTATCTAATAATTATGGTACACATAAACTATAAGATTAATTGAGGTGCTTGATTCTTGATTAGGGTATTTTATCAAATTTTTTCGGTAGTTAACATATTACAATCATTTGGATATACCCAGTAGAGTGAAATTTTAGAAGTGCCTCTCTTAGAAACTTTATTAAAATCCTACAAACAATATAGTTCTAACAAAATTAGTTTAAGCATTGGTATTTTAGACATTTGAAACTTTTATTAACAAAAACTTTTCATGAAGGATAAGCATGAAGATTCTCCTTGTAACATACTAAATAATTAATTTAGTTAAGATGTTGCCCACAGGTAGATCATTCATAGATCTACATATTCCCATATTAAAGAAAATGGTGTTGATTGTATGAGTTTATAACTGAATACTAACAGGAAAATAATGTGAGGATTGCAATTAATAGCAATTGATAAACTTTAACTAAGATCGTACTAAAAAATTAGCAAAATAATGGAAAAATACCATTGATTAATAAACTTAAATTATACTTACTAGTTTGAGGAAAAGCCGTGACCTGGAAAATCCATATAGCGCAGGCCACGGCTGCGATCAACCAATGTCTTCGAATCATATCGTCTTAAATCTCTACCTCACCTGCAACACAATTTGAATAATTTAAAACCACTATATGATACAGTAATAAGGAAATAATTATTAGTTAAACATGCCAATTTTTTACATTCTTTATTTATCCGCAAAATGAAATTTTCTTTTAACATTTTCACTCCTTACTTCTATTCTATAATAAATTTTTAAGATCAGGAATTTTGGTACTGCCATTTGGTTTTTTATCATCATAGCTACTATTCAGTCAATGTTAAAATTTACCTATAATTAACTCGGTAATTATAAGTATTTTTTAATTATCAACAGGAAACTTAATTTGTTTTTCTTTCATATCCGGCTATGAGTTGGTACGATCCAGTAAACTGCGAAGAAAAGATTTTATTTTTCTCAAAAATAGTTGATATTCTTGAATACCTAATCATTCAGGTCAGTAACGCCCAGAATTGTTATCCTCCAAGTTTAGTTTACTGTTATTTTAAAACTAAAATCCTATATTTATACTCCTGCATATGTATCACTTGAATCATATGAATTATATGTTAGAAAATGGCAAAATATGTAGACTTCCGCTCTCTCAAAAGATTAATAAAGTTCTAACCTTTTCAACTAAGTTATTCAAAAGAATGTATTTTGATTTTATACTTTTAAGTTAAGATTCTGACTGATTAAAGTGTCGCAAAGTTGACTTAACTAATACATTATTACTTCTTTGTAAGTAAATATTTACTTCGTAATAATTCAGAAATCATAAAAGATGATGGAAACAACATAGCGTAATAGATCATACTGCAGTTGTATCGAATATTTTATAAATCTATAGAACTGACAGATAGTTCTATATTGCTAAAATTATTCAGAACTTATCTAACTGTATTTTGCCTAGTTATAATAAATTAATATGTATTGATTGATCAAACTTAAAACCAAAATTTTCATGATTATCACAGTTGGCAAATGCATGTTTTCTACTGATGAACAAAAAACTTTTGATTGAAAGGAAATCAAATGGAATAATGTGTTCTGGTCTGATGAAATTAACAACTACACCTAATTACGACTGCTTATCTTTCCCGAAATAAATATCCAGAGTTTAGGCAAAGTTATTTTAAAAACCGGCTTATCAGAATGCTGTAATTGAGAAACAACGGATCAGGCAGTTATTGGTTGCGGTAAAGGTTGAAGAAAGTGAGCGTCCACCAGTTTTTCCGGAACATTGCTGGAATAGAACTATAATAAAAGCTCAGAACATGAGGAAGAACTTTACCAGGTTTATAATCATTATCGATCGGATTAAAAGCTTTTATACTATGTGTCATGTGGTAGCTCCTCTATATCTTCATTCAGTTAGGAAACCACGCTACTCGGTTTAAATGAAACATTTAAAAAAAAAAAAAAAAATACATTCTGAAATTGTTAATATTTACTTTACCAAGGTGGTAAACCGTTCCTCATGTTGGAGCGGAATTGCCAGTAGCTCAGGATGATCGAAACCTGCATTAATATCAATCTATTTTGCATATCTAAAATTGGTATAATTTCTAGACAGACTTGAAGGGAAAATGACACACGGCACAACAACCAAACAAAAAGAAAACAAAGAAGAAAAAAGAAAACAAATTTAATTGATAGTTGACTGCTGTGTCAGTCTACATAGTTTGGTTCAGGTCAACAATGTGATGATTATTGTAACCTCTGCAACATACAGTACAGGAAAATAATTAGTTATAAACAAACAAAACTGGAACTACTGTTGTGAGTAGGCGGTCGAAAGCTGGTATATTAACGGACGCAGAGATGAGGTTGGTAGGCGTGGAAAATGACCTTGACCCATATGAAGGTCACCCACCTTTAGTTAACAGTAAACCCCCTCCTTCCAGGTATTTGCATTCGACCCACCTCCACTCCAGGGCATCAGCACTCCAGTGGTTCACCTCCAGTTAATTGGAACGAACTCATTCATAATTTACTATTTTACCAGCGATCGTCTTTTTGAAATGCGTTTATTTCGGAAAGCTTATGGAACTACTTTTTACATATTTATAAGGTAGGAAAACTATAAAAAAAGAAAAAAAAATAAGAAAAAGGAAAAACGCTGTGGTAAACAATCCAGTTCCGAAAGAGCTATTGTTGAAGGACTCCTTTAGCAAAAATCAGAGAACTTTTTTCTACTTAACTGTTCACTTTTGATGAAACAGAAGAATACGTGACCTACCTTCGGCTTATATTGTTTTCTGTTCCGTTTTTCGAAGAAAAAAAAAAGAATGAAATTTATATTCGCTTTGATTTACTGATACAGGAAGCCATTAAAACAAAACATCACTGTAAATATAAGTCTGGATATACAATTGAACCTCTACGTATCGAACAAACCAGTACCGAAACTCAATGTAATGATCGACAAGAACATAAAATTTTATTCATAAACGAAAAGATTAGTTTGAAAAACTACCTATAAATGTATTTAAAGAAAACTTTTATAACGAAATCGCTTTAACCTATTAGGCGAACCTGCAAGGAATCTTTAAATTGGTTCAACTTCCCATCTTCCAGTTTGAAATATCTTACATGCTCCTACTACCATAATGTTACCGATCCTATAATCATTATTTATAATATAGATATTTTATAGTCTAATTATTTTTCTTTATTTTATTTTCTTAATATTAGTAAAAATCGAAAGAAGTGGTTAATAACATCAATGAGTAAGATATGATGTTAGTAAAATTAATTTGGTGATGGATATTAATTTATTTCCTGTTTCAAAGTGATAAAGAATAAGGAATTACTAAATTGATTTTAGTAATCTAACACGAGTGTGGATAATGACGGTGGTGACAACAATATACGTATACAAAAAAAAGTACAAGTTTTTAGTATGGAAAAATATCGATGGCAACCTGAAGCAACTATTTTGAGACATCTTGGCGACAAGTCAGAACCCCGTAAGGAAACTAGGACCAAAATTTTAACCCTTAACCGGCCAGGCATAGCTATAGATGAAGCGGTTGGCATCACTGCCAGCCCGTTCAGATTGCTGCTATTATTTGAAAATGTAAATAAAGATGAGGTATCCATACGGATACCATGGCCTGTTAAGGGTTAATCATATAACACATAGGTCCTTAGTTAGTTCTTCTAATTGTTCGCTAGATAACAACACATAAAAATTGTGTTACGAAGTAAAAGTTCGCAAAGGATCTGGGTTCCATACAGCATTGGGGTCACCTGAGTAGGAACAGGCCAGACTACGTTCCTTTCCCGCATCAGTAAAGTGCGTGTCTTTGTATGTGTTCTCTTTATTCTGCGAATCACGGAGTAGGATCACTCCAGTGTTAAATGTTTTGGACAATTGAGTCTTCGTCCTGTTCCAGTTTATCAGTGCATTAAAACTTGTTTCTTTCGACTCAATTTATATGAATTGTAATATCTCTTCTGTTTTCTTTTGTTGACAGTCCAACAATGGTTTTGACCCTATTAATTACTATAGAGCGCGAGTAATTATCCCTAAACCCTGATTTGGATTATTTAGTGCACATTAGCACATTATGTTCTAAGTTTTTATTGTTCTTTAGTCTGTAGTCTGCGTTCTAGTTAAATCCAGTAATTATTTTCATTGAGATTATTTCTTTGGCATCTATGTGTTTTCTTTTATTATTTATGTTGTTCATTTGTATAAATAATTACTAAACTATTATTAATAATTTAATAATTCAAAACAAATATTAAATTAAAGGTAATGGTTACCGGCCGTATTTCTAACATAATAAATGTTTCAGTAATTACGGCACATATTGTCAACAGGAATAAAACCAAAACAAAAAAAAGAAGAAGTAAAGATAAAACAAATTTAAATATTTACTTAAACATTTATATATTTGCTGAAGATTGGTTGTCTAAGTGGTGTAAAAATAAATGATGTTTAAAAGATGTAAGAGAAGCAGCTTTACGAATAAGAATGGGTAGGGAATTCCTAAAGGAGGTAGCACGAATGAAAGGATTTTTCAAAGGAAACAGTTTTGTGTGAGGGAGTATAAAGTTTAAAAGGTTGGGACCTTGTGTTCAAGAAGTGGGTAGAAGAACGCAGAGTTATTAGTTCAAGAATATAGGAAGACTTTTATTTATAGTTATTGTAGTAGAAAAGTACCCAGAAAGTATTGCCGTCGGAAATTAGGAATGAGCCACCCAAGCTCCAAATATCGGCAAGTAACGTGCGACCGCCTGTTTAATATTTTTTTACTGGATTCCAGGTTAATATTCACATAAACTGAGGCACATAAGTTCAATATTTTTTTTTTTTTTTATGTTGTTCGATCAAAATAAGATTTAACCAATTTCATCAGCTGCAATCTCCCTGTTAATTGCAATTTAAATATTTAAATGAGATAAGACTACCTAAAAGTAGGTATCCTATTATGAAGATTTAAATATTAATTACATAAATTTCATTTGTAACCGGCCGAAAAACAAAGATTCTACAATAAGAATTAGATATGATGAAATATCATTTCTCAAATACCTAGCATATTATCATATCTAATAAGAATCGCTTCGGATAGTTTGCTATGCGGTATGGTATATGTGACACGCCTGCCCCAGACAAGACCGTATAAATACGATCAAATTGGTCAAATTTCATAACACGACAGCAAAAAGACTCCAACAGCTTCAGAACGGAAACTGAGAAGGATATTTCAGGGTACAACATTGCAGAGAACAAAAACTGATGTACTACACACAACCCTAGACTTACCAAAGGTGACAGACTTTATTTCACGGAGACACGTTAAATTTTTTTACAGCCTTCGACACTCGACAAACCTTTAATTTAACACACT
The DNA here is from genome assembly GCA_003667255.2 of Euschistus heros. Lineage (NCBI taxonomy): Eukaryota > Metazoa > Arthropoda > Insecta > Hemiptera > Pentatomidae > Euschistus > Euschistus heros. The sequence goes on from RCWM02000060.1 coordinate 2,801,257, forward strand.
GACCCCGACAGGCGAACCACAAAGATGCCAACCAACTTAGTTTGACCTAAGTTAAAACTTTTAATTCTCCTTTGCCCAAAAACCCTAGTGAGCCCCATCACTAGATAGTAACTCATAATGCTATGTTTCTCCAAACCACTGCTCTCTTCAGAACCCTCTTAAAATGCACCTTGGTGCAGTAAAAGAGGTAGAATCATCATTATCAAGAATGAATCAAAACTTTTGTTAGCCACAGGGGCTTAGAAAAAAAAAATTGATAATTTTTGACACAATATAATTTTAAGATGAAAATTAACTAATATTATATACTGTAATGTTTTATAAAATTTATCTTGATTTCGGTCAAAGACTGCTAAAGCCTATCACATAATTACAGCAAGCCGAGATTTAAGTGGCTTCGAGTACATTTAACTAAATATTACCTATTATTGTTGCATAGCCCCTACCCGCCTTAAGTCTTCCTATACTTTTATCATACCGGAAATAGAGTACCAATCAGTAAACCGTCTGAGTAATTTATATTGTCAACCGAACTGGGACTGCCCTACAGAAAATAAAGCAGCACACAGGAAATAAAAGTGGACCGAGGAAACGACATATTTTCACTTTCGCATCCGACCTAATGAGTAGATTTCCACTAGAGATGGAAGCCTGACATTATCCGCTAGGGCATTTCACGGTTGTCGATTCCCTCTGAAAGTGATGAAATTAAAGGAAGTAAGTATTCCTTACACAACGGGCCACGTTTTTTTTTTTACCTTTCCCAATGGCCATGTCTTCATATATACACTTTTAATTGCTTGAATAAACTCCGTGTTTTGCAAAGTAGCAGACAGGGCTGTATAATTACCAGAGAAATGTTTTTTGTCTGATAAGTATTAATAATATGAGGTGAAAAATAATCTAAGATAACCAGTAAAATATGTTTATTATGCATCTAGACTTATTACTCAGTCCTTAAAGACAAGTGCATACCATCACAGTACAGAATAATTGTCAGGTAATAGGTAAGCATCCACCGGTATACACTCCTAACTTAGAGATAAGAGTATTATATCCGAAAATAAGTCAACCTCAACCACAGCCCTTCTTTAGTTATTTTCACGTTCGTTTCTCATGATCATAGTTCCTATATTTTTGTTTTTGAAGTCTTTTGTCGGAACGAGATCTTGTACCGTGGTTATGTGTAAATCGTATGACATGTATTGATTCTGATCTTGGTAATCTTATGTTTTAAAAGCCACTGAATGATACTTGTTTCAGATCTGCTAGGATCTGACGATTTTACGGCCGAAGGACATCCTTGGCCTATCCTTCCCTACTTTTAAAAATTTATTTATTTTTTTAAAAGGACACTCTTTCTTCCCGTTTGATTCTTTGGAGTTTTGTCCTATTAGTCAACACCTATCACATTTTTCAGATTGTTGGATATGCTTCAGTTTTAGTTTTTTTAAATAAAAAAAAAGTTTTATTTTAAATAAAATAATACGTTAAATAGAACTGATGCTAACATTTTTTACAGAAAGATCTGAAATTTTTCATATGTATCTTATTAGCTGTAACGTGAATTGGTGACGCATACATTTATAAATGTAAGTAAGTACCTGTAAATATTTAATCGTTGCCCATTTTTCACACTTGACAATGACATATAGTTTTAAACATTGAATGGAGTATACACCCCTGAACAAATTTTTATGAATACAGTGTTTGTGTTTGATTATATATATTATATAAGCATTTTTATTATAAATATTATTTTGTTTATATATATATATATATATAAGCATTTTAATGTAAGCTATAAATAAGAAATAAATATTTATATTAAAAAAAAAAAAATAATCGTGAATTCCAAGAATAAATACAATAAGAGGTGCATTTCGAAGAACACCAAAATCCAATATTACAAAACTGTAGTAAGACTCCGGTTCTTATATGCAGCAGAAACCTTAACAATGAACGAAAATGCCCCTTGGATGATTTGGAAAAAGTCGAAAGTTTTCCCACATGGATTCTACAGACTAAAGGCAAATCACGAATTTGTGTGAATACGCACACTTGTATGCGACGTAGGTGGCTGGAGAAGCACGGACACCTACTGAGAATGGACAATAACAGGCTCACTAAGAAGATCTTTTCACTTATTAAAGCTATAAGACACGAAGTCTGTTGCTTAAGGAAGTGCAAAAAGACCTAGACTCTGCTGGAATTTCTGACCTTGATGTGTTGGATTGTTCGAAATTTAGAGGTATGGTGAAATCTTGGTCCCCACCACCCAAAATTAAAACCAGTCGAAAACCTATGACGGAAGAGAAAAAGGAAAAACTGTTGGCTGGTCTCAGGAAGTATTGGGAACAAAACAAAGCATCCAAAGGAACTGTTCATAAGCGCACCAAGATGGGCTTAAATCAATAATAATAAGAATAAATAAATTATGTAATTTTACTTTCCAAAGCTGTTGACTGTGCATCCAGTGAATAAACAACATTATTCTACTTGTATTTTATGAGGTAAACACCTTAAAAATCAAGATCAAAATATATAGGATTTATCTATTAAATGTACCTAAATGCTAATGATTATTAATTAAGTAAAAACCTATGTAACTAATTATTGCGTTGCATATTTTTATTTTAGTTAATTATTAATATCACGTGCTTACATGAACTAAAAATTTAATAAAATGATTGATTATAAATTTGAACTTTTATATTTATATGAATGTATGTGTACTAAAATTGTATTGTAGATGATGGTTAGTTAAACTTACTTTTTAAGCTTAATCTATCTTGGACATTGTTTCTGCAATTGACTGCTTTTGTCAATGAAGCTTATAAAAATACTGATGAACAGCTTCGAAATATCTGTACCCCCCTGTGTCATATCGTCAGATTCCATGTTATGATTTGTTTTAAGCACTGTACGGAATATAGTTGCAAACATAACGACCGGTAAGTTCACAAGTTGATAAATTTTATAATAGACGTACACAAAACAAACGGCAATGATTGTGGTTAACATTAGATGACGATTAAAATTCTGAGGGAAGCCCTGACCCTGGCCGATAAACCTTGATCCAAGGTTAACAACAATTGAGTATTGCTTATTCCCAAAGTCAAGGAGATATTGTGTATTAATTACGTATTGATATTTTGGTACCAAATAAATTACAAATAGATAAATAGTTGAAATAAAGATAGGCTTAGCCAAGCCGAAGGTTCGATGCCGACACCACCAATATATACAACTTTTGACCACACACCTCCTTCCAATCCAACCTATTAAAACCCAAACCCAGAAGATCAGCCTTGATGAAATCCTCCCATCAACGTCGCGGTCTACTCCTCGGATGTTTATCCGTCGGCTCGAAAATGATCACCCTTTTTGGATTTCGGTCATTGTTTAATCCATCGACTTTTCAAGTCCATTTTAACCGGCGCGCTGCTAATGGTTGAACTATTAACTATTACTGGATAAAGCTCCCGAAACACCGCTTTGGGAAGCCTTCTAAACTCTCCCGCATGTTCATCCAAGAGCGGTCCCGTTTCGCATCTTGAATAGTTGAAAATGCTGAAAAAGTTAAAAATAAAAAGAATGTTTCAAAACAACAGTCCACGTATCCTCAATCTGCGGTGCAGAAGTATTGTGAAAACAGACTGGGAATTTGGCCATATGAGTCATCAGAAGCGAAAGAAACCCATTTGCATTTCTTTGGAAGAGATAAAACTGGAAAGTTTAACGTCATCCACGATGAATCATCAGACTTTTTTAATTCGAACGGCGTACATGTTTCAAAAGTAATATTGTGTTTTGGACAAACTTTTTACTGCGCTAGTAACAATGGGATATTCTTTACTTCTCATTCACCTATTTGAGGTGTAAAAATATTTCGTTTTCTAATTTTATAGGTCAGAGAAATATCTAGCTCATTTCTATTTTCAATAATTCTATTCTAAGAGCTGAGATCTATCATCAGGATCAGCGAAGACTCTCCCTTCCATTAGGACCGGGGCCGCCGAACAGGTGCTGGACTGGAGGTCGAGGTGTGAGGTGACGTCATGGATAACGGTATCCAGTCCGCTAGCTACCAGGACCCAGCACCCCCGATTTGAGGTAAACACTCCAATCTGTCAAACATTCCACTTTTTTGGACCACTACAATTAAGATTTCATTAGGAAACAGATTTTTTTTTGCCATATAAATTATTGTCAGAGGGGAACTTACATCTCTGTGATTCATTGCTTAACACCAATCAAGCTTAAGTTCCACCCACATCACAATCAAAACCTTTCTTGCATCAGGTTGTATCAGTAACCAATCACGAAATAATAAATATTGTGATATCTAAATTATATTTTCTTCCAAAATATTACTTTCGGATATGTTCGTGATCATTGGATGAGCAACATCCACATAATCCGAAAATTTAAATATAATGGAATGTCATTCAATATTTATGTTACACAACAGGTAGTCAGGCAAGGAAGTGAGGACGTTCCCGACATTAAAATCTGGAGTTAAGTTATGGGAGAATGTTTTTAAAATGAAAACGACACTGTAATAATAAAACATCAAAGAAAAGTACTGGAAGATGGTCAAGAGAGAAAGGGGATGACAACGTAAATGATAGAAAATTGCTTCAAGCAAATTGAGAACCAAACGAGAAAATAATTTGTGCAATGGAATAGACATGGATGCTACAGTACATATATTTAATTAGTTATGGATGTTACAAGGATTACATGTAGTAAACCAATTAAAGGCTAACCATATATCCTTAATGTTTAGATAAAAATATCGAGATCGCTTAAGATGCCATACCCAATGTCTTTAAGTAATGTACATCATAACCAAGATGAAACTTGTACCATACGATAAGACTTTAAATAATAATAACTGACTCTGAGAGAACTGAATCCTATATAACCTATACTGCCAACCTCAGAAAAGAGAGGTGAAATTCCACAGTCTCTCAAAGAAGCAGAGATGAAGTAAACTACTTACAAGTTAGTTGTTTTTGTTTGTTCATTGGGGCTTAACATCCTTATGTACTCGAAGTACATAGGCAGGGAGGACGTGTGTATCCTACAGGTTTTCAACCTATTCTTGCCAGGATCATTTCGTTGGTCCACCAGGAAATAAAATTTATCCCGTTCAGGTGGGATTCAAACCTATGACCTTCTGAACCGAATGCGCTGAGACCCATCTCGCTGGGACTCGATACTTAGTTGAAAAGCGGTAACCAACCTTACGCAATTGTTTCAAAACAGCAATAGATTAGAATGAAGCTTTTGAACTTTTGCTGGAAAATTCCATTCGACCGCCCCTGTTGTAATATAAACAATTTAATATATGAAAATAACAAACTCTATATGACAAGCAAGTTTTTTATATTTTTAATGTAATCGATAATATATTTTTAAAGTTTAATCGGAACTTATGATATTTGCTATTAATCACTCACACACAAAAAAATATTTTTGTTCTATTTATAATTATAAGAACGGGTAAACCATAGGAAACTTCAAGTTTAGACTCTTAACGGGAGATTTTGAACTAAAAGCCCATTGGATACTTTACTTTTGAAACAATTATTTCTCATTGCATTTTAATATATTGATGCACTAAAATACTAATTAAATTGAATCAATTACGCTATTTTTTTTATTTTAAAAATAAAAGCAAGAAATGATACATACATGTTGCTTCCTAGATACGGCGTGGTATAACCGTTAACTATTCCTGTGCTACATTCCAGGGCCTATGATTAAGATTCACAATAGCTTGGCCTGCCTCAGCGGTTATAGCTGGACTTAGCCAAGCAGACACTTACGAAATAAAGATACATACATATTAGTTTATGTATAATAAATTTTTTTTATAAAATATATATATATATATATATATATGTATATATATATATATATATATACACACACACACACACATATATATATATATACACATGCTAGGTATATATAAATATTGCTAGGTATTGGTTTAATTTTTTTTTATACACCCTACTGTTTTTAATCCTCAATTAGGGACTGGGAATGAGTGCCAAATCATCACTTATCCCTATAATATTTTCCCAATCGTTAACAATAAAAACTGTGATACATTTCTTGAGAGTTATAAAAGTAGTGTTTAAACTTTGAGAAAAAAATTCAAAACCGCTAAAATCAACAATCTTCAATATTAAATTGCATCAAAATGAACTAGTTTCAGGGGGGGGAGGGGGAATGAAACGAGGCTTGTAGCTGTAAATAAGAGATTTTCTTTGGAAAACCAGATCCACTACTCTGTGTATAGCTTTTTTATCAGTTCAAGGGAGCTCTTTAAAGATTGAATTGAAAAATCTAAGCATAAAATTTTTTTTTTTTTTAGATTAGTGTATGATTTACACTAATATATTAATTACTAACATATGAGTACATTTCAGCAATAATGATAATAAAAATTTTTTTTGGTGTTCTGTAGAAGTTTGAATATCGAAGTGATATTGATATGGGAATTTAGAGCGTGGAATAACTAGCTCAAATACATATATATATTTTTTAACATAAATTCACAACTGTACACAATGAACAACCAGTGAATGTGAAGTTACGAGTGAAGTTACTCGTACATTAAAACAACAGACATGATCAGGCATGAGAGAATCAGCACCCATTGGTGCAATCTCCAGGCGTGAAACTAAATTATTAGGGATTAGAGTAGGAGATCCCTCATCCACTTCCTTTTCAGCCTCCGTTGAGTTATGTCAGGAGTTTGTACTGTTGCCATATTATGTATTTTTTGTTAGTGTGTCCAAGTAGTTATTCATGAAATTGTCGATAAAGTTTATGGATATGGGTCTTAACTGTCGGAATACGTAAGTCTGTATGTTCGTTTGAAACATAAGGAGGAGAGTCTGTTATCAGTCTTAGGAATTTCTTTTGAAATGTTTGAATTTTCTGAATATGTGTTCTTTTTGCCGCTCCATAAATTTGAGATGCATACATCCAGATGGGTTTTAGCAAGTAACTGTAAATGTTAAGTTTCTGTTTTAAAAGTAGTTTTGAGCGTCTGAGTATAGAAGTCGCAGTCTTAACTGTAACGTCTGTTTTCTTGTCTTGACGTGTGGGCCCCAGGTCAGTCTTCTATCAAGCGTAAGTCCTAAGTATGTCACTTTTTCAGTTTGATGTAAAGGTTGGTTGTTAATGTAAACAGGCGGGCAGGTCTTGCGTCGTAGTGTAAATGTAATATGAAGGGATTTGTCATAATTAAGTTTTATTTTCCATTTCTTAGACCAAGTTTGAATCTCGTTAAGGTTGTATTGAAGTGTTTAAGTGGTATGTGTAGGGTCCGCGTCTCAAGTCATGATTGCAGTTAGCTCACACATGAATGTAGGATATACAAAATTATCTTCTTTTATCGTAATTATTATTATTATTTATTGGCACTAGGTCCCAAGTTGAGACTTGGCCTGCTTTAACGCCTGTTTTCCCGATCAAGTGCTGCTGCCTTCCAATTTCGGGTATCAAGCAGAATCCTGGCATCAGTAGCTACGGAATCTTCCCATCTAAGCTTTGGATGACCGACTCTTCTAGTTCCGTACCCTCGCTCACTTAACACCTCCTTTGGAATTTCTACAGGGTCCATCCTTATTACGTGACCGGCCCATCGTAATCAGTTTAATAGTCTGCACAATATCAACATCCTTATAAAGGTCCTTTAGCTCGTTATTTGTCCTTCCTCGCCAGATTTGATTACCGCACACTGGTTCGAATATTCTTCGGAGAATTTTCCTCTCAAACCTCAGGAGCGACAATTCGGTTGCTTTAGTCATTGTCCACATTTCTGAGTCATAGGTAAGGACTGGGCGGATTGGATCAGCGTCTTATAAATTTTAAGCTTTGCAACCCTGGACAGAGCTCTGCTTCGGAAGTATTTTTGCAGTGAGAAATGGCATCGGTTTGCTGATAATATGCGTCTGTTTATTTCTTATTCGATCCTATTTTGGGAGTTGACTTACAAATTCTCGTACCTTCTGGAATTTGTGAATCCCTATTTCGACATTTCCTTCTTATTCCTGTTGTTGGTTTGATGTAGTCATATACTTCGTCTTTTCGTTGTTCACTGTGAGTCCCATTCTTGCAGCCGAGACCTCAGTGCTTCGAATGATGTAGCTACATTTCTCCAAGTTCTACCCATAAGGTCTAAATCGTCGGCATATCCAAGAAGCTGAACAGATCTATTCAACAAGGTCCCTACTACTTGTATTCCTGCATTTCTCACAGCCTTTTCTAAGGCTATATTAAAAACAAGACAAGCCAGGCCATCACCCTGCCTGACCCCAGTTTCTGTAGTGAACCCTCTAGATAAATCTCCACCAACTTTAACATAAGAGATATTGTTCTCCATTGTCATTTTCACTAGTCGAACAAGTTTATGGGGTATATTCATTTATAACATGGCTATATAAGCTTCCTGAGGATTTATGGAGTCATAGGCCTGTTGGAAGTCTATGAAGACATGGTGCGTGGAGATCGCAATTCTATCGTAATTGCATATGTATAATGGCAGGCAAAAAATTCGACCCAATGTTTTTTTTTTTTTCATTTTCCTCTAAGTTTTTACGCCCCTTTAATATTTTAACCGAGGCAAATAAAAGGTATTAGGATTTTTAAAAAACATTAATTAAATAAAAGCAAAGAAAATTTAAAAAAATAAATTGGAAACTTCAAATTAATATAATTTATAACCATTTTACATTAGATGAGGCGTATCACTCAAAAATTTATATAAAATCAAATTAGACTCATACCCTTAACCCAGTTAACGCAATGGAAGGATATAAATCTTATTAATAAAAAATAAAAAAAAATCATAATTTAAAATTGCTTAGTTTTATCAAATACTGCTTTTATTCAATTAATTAATAACATAATTAATTTAATTATTAATCGTAATACATTTCATACGCCCTGGTTTAACTATATAAACACCTAAACAAGAATGTAACTTAGTTCATCAATATTTCACCTGTCAGTGTAAACTGCGCAAAAATGATTAGGGATATGCCTTATTTATCCCTTATCCGGTCATTTAAATTAAATTAGCCAATATATTCAATATTAGTGTTTTACCTAGACTTTTATCCACACAAACGATTCGTAATCGTTTGTGGGAAGTTGGCCTTACATCATATTCTCCTTTGAGACGATCTGCAGCAACAGTTCGCCACCAGCAGCTAAGAAGAATGTGATGCAGAGAGCGACTAAAAGAGGACACAAATTGGAATTCTGTGATGTTTACTGACGTGTCGGGTTTTTGTCTGTATAGTGACAGCAGACGCCGAAGAGTCTATAGAGAACAAGAAATGTGTACAATGTCTCAGTTTATTGTGCCTTCAGTGCAGTTTGGAGGAGGTGGTGTAATAGTCTGGGTTGGCATTTACCCTGGGGGACGAACCAACCTCACAGCAGCTCGATATGCACATGAAATTATTGAGTAATACCTCCCTCCAACTAGGGATCTCATTGGGAGAGATTTCGATTTCTGGAAGACGACGCTTGACCTCATAGAGGAATAGTTGTCCATCAAGTTTTAGAAAACCTGGTAATTTCCCGTTTGCCCCTTCCCCCATTGTCTCCATACCTCAATCCTATTGAGCACGAGTGGGGCGCGTTACAGAGAAGGCTTTTTAATCATTATCCGCCGCTAATTGACCCTCGATAACTGAGTGCAGCGTTGCAACATCTTTGGGGTGAAATTTCTCAAGAAACCTGCGACAACATTATTAATAGAATGCCTAATAGGTGCACACAGGTTTTGGCTAACAGAGGACATTAGACAAGATATTAATTGTTTCCAAAAACTAATCTGTTCAATAAAACAAATTATGCAACTAAAACGTTTTATTTTTGTTATTTTTTAAAACCCATTAATTGTATTTCATTTCAGCATAAAACATAATAATTTCTGATGAATATTAATGCAGTTTAAAATAAAAATAACACAAAAATAATAGGTATAGTAAATAACACAAAATTAGCAATATCCCTATTCATTTTTGCGCAGTTTATATACCGGGTGTCCCGAATTTAAATAGCAAAACTTCAGGAACTCACAGGGGACAACAAGTCCTTTAGAGATTAGCTCGTTTTTGCTTGGTTTTAGAGAAAATCGCAAAAAAAGAAACAAAACAAAAATGTTACAGGTAGCGATTATCACCTTTCAAAGTTCGTAAGGCTAGGCAGTGAGATATGTAAACACTTAATGTTATCCTTTACATTCTTTTATTTGTTTACATTTTGGCTTCCTTCTAGAATTATAATTCCTAAATCAGTCTTCAGTCAGTTACTCAGATACTTTTGTGTGGATAGCATCAGCCACAATGCCGCATACATATTCTAATGTTGAATACGCTGATATGATTTTTTGTGTATGGTTTCTGTAACGGTAATGCTTTAGAAGCAGTGGACGTGGAGGAGTAGTACCTTGGCCACCCAGATCACCTGATATGACACCCATGGATTTCTTCGTATGGGGAACCTTGAAGTAGAAAGTTTATTCGGTGTCAATCAACTCAAGAGAGCAATTAAGAGACCGAATCATAGATACAGTACACCAAATCAGAACAATGTTTAGCTGCAATTTATCAAGTGAGTGCTAGATGTAATGCTTGCATTGATGCAAGAGGACAACATTTTGAGCAATATTTACATTAAAAAGAACATAACATAAATATAAATGTAAATAAATAAGTATAACAATGAAAACTTGTTTTGTTTCTTTTTTTGCGATTTTCTCCTAAACTAAGCAAAAACGAGCAAATCTCTAAAGGAATTTTTGTCTTAGTTTTTCGGTCCCCTATAAGTTCCTGAAGTTTTACCGTTTAAATTCGGGACACCCTGTATATGTAACGCTATGCAAGAGGCGCTCCACCAGATTGGCCTGATTAGCGATGCATCGACCAATTCGATCCTTACGCTTCACTTCGAGTTTAGATTTTTCGATAGCTCTTTTCAATAACCTGATATGTAAAAATCCACTTCAACAGTTCCAACTTGGATGGTGTAGTCTAGTGTGTTATATTGATATTTAGTCTTCGTAAATGTAAAAAGGTGAAACAGAAGCTAACTACATGCGTTTCATAATGAATTTAGTATTTTATATATTGATCCTTTCTTACTTCCTCTTCCCTAATGTGTGAAAGCGAAACACAAGTTTAAAAGACTAATTTATATATGGATTTGGTGTTTTATATATTTATATTTCTAATATCGACTTATGAGAGAAATTTTCAGTTTAAATATTTTATGAATAGATTCTTTGTAGTCCATATTACTTATAGCCCTAAAGTGAGACAGAGAGTATTATTAATTAAAAGAAAGAAACATCGATCTAAAAATTAATGAGAGAGTTTTAAGTTTTTTATATTCTTTTCCTAATTCCCGTGAGAAAATAGAGCAGAAATTAATCACTTAATTTTGAACATGGATTTTGTTATATGTATTTATAATTTATTACCACTTCTCTAATTTGAAAAAGTTTTTTAGAAATTAACATTACTTTTGATTGCATTGTTTTAATTCTTGATTAGTATAATATTAATTCAAGATTGATTTAGTATTTTATATTTTCTTATTTCTCATTTTAATATCAGAAGGTACATATTTTAAAAAACAAAATTAACCTCAGTACCCTCCTAACGTGATCACATTACCCCAGTCTCATCCTGGTCACCATAGATCATTTAATTCTCGATTTGAAAGTATCCTAGCACCGTCCTCACCACTTATGCTGATGACACTTGTGTGCTATCAGTAAACAATGATCCCTTCATTGCCTCGCAAACACTCCCATCCAACATCCTAAACATTCAAGAATGGCGTCAAAAATGGAGTATCAAAACAAATCCAAACAAATCTCATCAAATAACCTTTACCCTTCGTCGTAAACTTACAGCATCCTTTAATGATATTCCGTTAATCCCCTTTGTACAGATCCGATACCAAGGACTCTATGTGGACAAACGTCTTACGTGGAACCCGCATACAAGACTAAAACGACAAGAAACTGCACGCCGTTTTCGACTCAAACTCGAAACTTCGACTGTCACAAACTTATCAACAAATATCTTAATATTCCTTTATCCTATATCTTAATATTACGTAATGAAACTTTTTTTTAGCTCATTTAATCGATTTCCTAAGATTAACGATCCTGCTATACACAGCAAAGTGACAGAGTTGGGCATCATAACTAATTTATAGACAACTAAATTCCTGGAATCAATCACCTAATTTAGTCCATTTAACCTAATTTAATCACCAATTAAAGTAGGTAATTGGTTCCATAAAATCAATTGTAAAATAATAAGTTATAACTAAATTTGGCATCTGCAGTGCGATCTGTATAGGCCCCAACAGTTGAATTTCGATAAGTAACTCCTGCTCTAATCACGATTTAGATGGAGAATAACAACTGTGAGATTACAGCGCCCTGTGGAATCCCAATATGAGCTGTAGTTTCATCGAAAATGAATTTTTTTTTTTAAACAAAAGATTTGTCATGTCTATCAAGAATATAATATATGAATAGATGCGGGTAACTGTATAAAGTCGTCAGAAGAAATTATACTAAAAGTTTTTAGTAAAACAACATAATGTCCATCTTCTTTAAATTATTGTCATTTTTGTTTTCTGTTTTATAAAAAATGGCATTATTTTATCAAATTTATATAGACGTGCTTATATGTTTTCAACACAGTAAAATTTAAAAGATTCATGTGACAAAATGTAAAAAGTAAAAAAAACAACAAAAACATGAAAATTTTTTTACGAAATAGTAGGTTACACAAGTATAGCAATAGACAAATCTGACATCACTCCCTTTATATGTTTTCCCAATTATTAGAAAAAACAATTAGATAAAACGGAGGAAGTTTTATTTCATAAAATAATTTACAATTAACTATAGAAATAAACTATTCCGATCTGGCTATAAATAGGGTACATTTTCTACTTTTATGTCTTTTGAGATCAGGGACGAACCATGAGTAGAATAAATGCCGAGCATAGAAAGTAGAATGGGAGAAAGAAGAGAAAAAAGGAGGTAAAGGGAGAATTCAATTAAAGTCGTCCTGAATAGTTCTAGGAAGTGGAAGCAGAAAGTTTATAACTAGTGCTATAAATTTGTCTCCAGGCAGTATATACGAATTTTAATGTACTTCTACTTTCGTAAGATCAATAGACATTATTGTAATTGATATAATACTTCAATAATTGAAATAAAAAAACGGAAGAAAAAAAAATATCTTTGGATACCATTAAACAATCTGACCCTCTAGATCAGATAAAAAACCGATGGCCTGTTTGAACAGTTAAAGAAAGATATAATGGCCTAATCACACATGTTGTAACCCATTTATTTTTATATTTTACATTAATCATACAATTTTTTTTTTATTAAAAAAAACTTTTTAGCGTTAAAATGGGCGCGTAAAATTGATCTAGATAATTAACGATTCGTTAAAAAATATAATCACCGTCAAATCGACGGATAATTCTCGTGGATCACTTTACACCGAACGAGACTTGGAAGGGAGGATTTCTCTAATAGCTAACCTTGTGGATTAGGATTTTGTTGAGGTGATGGCATCCAGTCTTCGAGTAACTTTTTTTTAATTGTATTTAATTTAAAAAATGAAATAGTTATAAAGTCTTTAACTTTTATTTGCACTTGTAATACAAATCACAATAAGCAAATGTAATATAGTATTAAATAATCATGGCATGGGTTGGCATGAGGGAGAATGCACCCAGTGATGCATACTCCAGACCAGCTAATTTTAAGTGTTACTCTAAGAGGTCTCTCATCCAGCTCCTCTTCACCATCCTCTGTCCTACATTAGGGATTTCTGTTGTTGTATTCTGTACTGGAATGTTAACGTGTCCATTTAATTTGCCATAAAATCGACTGTTGTTCTTCCGAATGTGGTTCTTGACAGTCGGGATACGCAAATCCTTGTGTAATGTTTCATCAGGAACATATGGAGGGGAGTCCGTTATAATTCTTAACAATTCGGATGTTTGGATTTCGGACTCTTGGCAAGTCTGTAACAAAAACTATTATTTTTGTATTAGTGACTTTTGTTCTATGTATTTTGCTTTGTTTACTTATTTCATTATTTGTTTACTTTATTATTTTTTGAAATAAGTATTCCTGTCCATAAAAACATGTTTAGATCCATGATGTGTGTGATCAAATGGAAGAGTTCATAACAACAACAACAACAACAACAACAACAACAACAACAACAACACACACACACACACACACACACACACACACACACACACACACACACACACACACACACACACACACACGCACACGCATCCACACCAAACAATGGTTAATCTATTTACCAAAACCAATTAAACCGCAAATGTCAATGAAGATCGGTCATTCACTTTTCCAACTTACTTTAAAGCAAAGGATTGTTTATAATGGCTTTAAAAAAAAATAGATTTTGTTTTGCGTGGTTAATAAAAGGACTAGCGGCTTATTACTCGTTACATATTGTTTGAAAGATTCAAATCATATCGAGGTTTCTTTCATTTACGATGACATCACCAATTTTAAATCCTCCTTTTTTTTTTTTTTTTTTTTTTTTTTTTTTTTTTTTTTTGACATGGATACGTCTTTTGAATGTGGGTTTATACGTTTTTTTCACAGTCAAAAATGTAACATTTTAACAAGCTGTAGCTGTGTTATTGTTGCTAGGATTGAAAATTTTTCTGTATATTTCTTATCACAAATTTAATGTAGAATATTTTTTTTAATATAAAATTTGTCACTAGAACCTACCGTTTAGAAGCTGTATTGATTTTAATGAAAAAAGTCACGTATGCCTAAATTTTTTAATGGATTGGGCTTTTTCGACACGCTCTAGCTCTGTAGGTGTTGCTCGGATCGAGAATTTGACGATAGTTCCCTCAGAATTCCGTTCAGAAACTTAATGGAATTTTTTTTTTTTTTTAATATTATTTATGACTAGGACCTACTGTTCAGGAGCTATTTGGTTGAAATGAAAAACTTCACGCTGTAACGTTTTTTTCAGACTCTAATGTGTATCAATTTTTTTCACCGCCAAAAATGTAACCATTTCGACAAGCTCTAGCTCAGTTGACGCTGCTAAGAGGAGCTATATGAATGAAGAAAGTCAATTCTTGCCTACATTTGTCAAGATTTGGGGCTTTTTTTGTCACTCTCTAGTTTCCTCATCACAAATTAAAAGGAGAATATTATTTGTTGTAACACTTGTCGCTAGTACCTACTGTTTAGGAACTATATTGGTTTGAATGATAGAGGTCGCAATTGAAACCTCTTTTTTTCTCACGACATTGTTTATTTCGAAGAATCATCGATTTTTAATTTAATTTAATTAATAATTTAAGTAATTTGATCCTTTTAATTATAAAGTGTAAATTGGGAAAAGCAGTAGATTATAGATAGATATATCCATGATTTGTTTTTCTCAGTCAGGGAGAAATTGAGTTGTTAAAAAAATACTTTTTTTTTTTTCTAAGGTCTTTTAAAAGATGTAAAATAAATGAGATCTTATTATTATTATTATTATTTTTTGTTGATTACTTCCTCTAAATGAAGAAATTGTTAATTTAAATCGCTCAGTTGTAAGATAATTGAAATCTTGTAAGCGATCGTCTCTATTATTCTAAAGTGTACCCAGCTATTCTGTTCTACTAGCTCCAATAGTGAAAGACACTAACTACAACAAAGAGAAACCTTAACTACGGCTTGATGTTTATGGCGGGAAAAATAAAAATAGTTATTTTCTAGTCAAGCTTATTTAGGCGAAAGGGATGCTAGTTAATAATCATTTATCTCGATACGGGTCCATTATATCATGACGCCAGTTTAATAAGCCATTTCTCTAACGGTCCGTCCTAGCAAAAAGCAATTAAAGAAATATTACTATGTATACCTTTTACTGGTCCTAAAGAAAAATATGAAATGCAATCCCGTTACTTAAAATATGAAAGATTTAATTTTTTTTAACAGTGAACTAATGTGCACAGTTCTAATATCATTAAACAGGTGTATACATATTTTGAAAAAAACAAAAAAATCTCTATAGTAGAATGTTAATTAAATATATATTTGGCTATACTTTTGGCTGGTGTCTATACTTTTTTGTTGGAAGTTTTTTTCACCTTAAAAAATGAAACATTTTTACACGCTCTAGCTATTTTTTTGTTTTATTTATTTATTTTTTTGCTCGGATGGAAAATTTGACGATAATATTATAATACAAAATATTTTCTGTTATATAACACTTGTCGCTAGAACATACAGTTTAGGAGCTATATTGGTTTAAATGAAAAAATGTCACGTTTTGCCTACATTTTTTAAGTTTTGGGGCTTTTCTGACACGTTCTAACTCATTTGGTATTGCTCGGATCGAAAAATTTTCCCAAAGTCACCTTATCAGAAATTAAATGGCGAATATTTTTTGTTAGCGACATTTGACACTAGGACCTACCGTTTAGCAGCTATATTGGTTTGAATGAAAAATATAAAACATATGAGCATCGACAGTCAAAAAGCAAACAACTAATGTTATTCAATACCATGCCATTCTTTCTGTAGCCGATAGACCCAAAGGGCTCTTTAATTTTTTTTTTTGTCATATAACATTTGTCACTAGGACCAAACGTTTACTGGTTTGAATGACAACAGTCACGTTTGAAACGTTTATTTCGAATAAACATTAATTATTAATTTAAGTAATTTGATCCTTTTAATTTTAAAATCTAAATTGGGAAAAACAGAAGGTTATAGATAGACATATCCATGATCTATTGTTTTGTTTTTTCTCCTATGGTTAAAAATAAAATTGAGGAATCCTTTATTTCATGGATTCTTTCTCTCTACAACAGAGGTACATTATAATATGGTTCTGAGGAGAGGCGTAGTTTTAGGCAGAAATCATTATCAGTCACTATCTAGTGATGGGGCTCACTGCGGTTTTGTACTATATTATCACTATCATTACAAGTTATCAAATTCCCCACTACAGCAACAATAAGCCAGAAGAGAATAGAACTTAAAATTAGTTTGTCCCAGGTGGCATATTGATCAACTTCATTTAGCGGATTCCCATTGCTGTATCTTGCCAGTTTTCGTCTTCGCGGATATTTTACCTTACTTCTGCACAAACATTGATATACTTAGGCGGCACCGTTGCCTTCTTCATTCAGTAGCTTCCAAAGCATCTCGTTTTTCCTTAGTCCTGACATCATCAGGAATCGCTGATCCTTTATTCGTACAATTTCAGCCAGAAACCGTTAGATCTTCTCATTGCGGTTGCATTGTCATCCGGTTTTTCCAGTATTCCTTTGAAAAAAATCCATTTCTGCCACTGTGATTGTCGAACTCCTGCTAGAAACCAGCTTTCAGCATTGTATATTAGAAAACTTACAATAACTTGAAGATGTGAAGCTGTGTTGGAGACATAACTTTAACTCTTTTCAATTTTCGGGATCCATCCTGAACCGTTCCAAGGTTTACATAATCCGTGACTACTTCTATCTCTCCTCCTGTACTCTTGATAGCAGTAAAAAAAATGCTTTTGTTTCTCTTGATATAAGCATCTTTTCAATTCAGCTCTTAATAACATTCTGTCACTTCCTTCTGTAGCTTCTCTGCTATGTCAAAAAACAGCTCTATATTGTTAATAGTTTTAATACAGAAGAAGTTAGACCACCACGGAAAGCATATTCTATACTCCAAGAACGTCCTGTAGGATTGCTTATCATATACTGTTGCTGTTTCGTCCATAATAGGAAATGCTACGGTACTTAAAATGCCGCTATGTTTAACTCATCATAAATGCATTGACTCTCATCCAATCAATCAGACGATTCCTTTTGAGTCTGCACAAATAGCTTCCAGAAGGCTTCTTTGAACGTTCTTAGCTCTGAGTGTCCACATATTTTGATCCTCAGGACGGAATTAAAGAAGAAGTCTAAAAATGTAAGTAAATTTAAAAATATCTGCTTTGAATACGAATATAATTAAATATATGATAATGGAAATCACTAGAACATTTATCAGTATTGCATAGTTCTACCAGTATAGCAATCATACCGTAAAAAACTATTTATCATCCGATATAGCTACCTTGATTTTTTTTCATTTCAAAATCATAAATTTCATGTAGATTCCAGGTCATTCAGACATAGGACATACAATGTCCAAGCAGACACACCAGCTAAAGAAGCGTGTCCTCTCTTTTTATTACCCTTGCTCCCTGCCCCTTTACCAGATTTAAAATTATTCATAAAACAACAGGTTAAACATAATTTCTACCTGACTGAGAAAAACTATATTATAATATACATATGTCTATATCTGGACATGTCTATCTATAACCTGCTGCTTTTATATCTATTTACTGCTTCTGATAAGAAGTCGCCAAATTTTCGATCCGCAATACCAATAGAGCTAGAACGTGTCGAATTGTTAAATTTTTTAGTAAAAAAAAAAAAAAAAAAAAAAATACGCATTTTAAACGTGAAAAAAACAACAACAGTAGACCAAAGGACATATACACATCAAAATAGCACGGCATGAAAGTTGGCTCCGAATTGACTACAGCAACAAACTAAGACCTACACCAAGACAATGGGATCAAGAACGAGCCCTTCGGCCATTGGCCATTCGAAACTCACCCACTGCTATTTACTGGAAGTTAGTGCCTCCTCCAAAATGCAACGAATGACAAGTGTATCACATAATATTCTTATACATATTTTATAACATATTTTCATAAAAATAACATTCGTTTTCACAGTGTCACTGTGACTTTTTTTTATTTTTTTTATTCATAATAACACATAAACTCAAACAACTAACTATTTAAAAGAAACTGATGTTTGCAAAAACTTAAGCTTTTTGACTTGTGAATGGTTCCTCTAGCCAAGTGCAGTGTTACACGGCACCATAAAATATGTGCCGCTATGTAAATATATTACGCTATTCTGTTATTGCCTAAGTTACATTTCTAGCAAATAGAAAAACCTTATTATTTTTATTTTCCCTTATATTAGCTAGTGCGAATTTACAATCAAGCGACTAGAGCCTCGGTGATGGTTGAAGAAGCTGGCCTTCACAAGTCGATGCCCGGTCAGTCATCTCGCCTGCACAACCGCTGCATCCTTCCCTATTGTGTACTGCACCCGTCTTGTATCTGTCTCCAGGTTGAAATAAATAGCTCTTATAGTTCTTCTCCTGCCATTTTCAATTATACAAGGCTTGTTTGTAGTTAAAAATCAAATTCATTTAATTCCTAGTTGTTTTCACTAACAGAATTGCCAAAATGAGATCCAAAATCTTGATCTCTCAGATTTTCTAATCCTGTACTAAAAAGTTTAAGTGGTAAATAATATGATTTGAAAAATAATTACTTATGAGCGATCTAAAGACCTCAATATAATAATAAAGAAGATTATATTTGACAACAAAAAACGAAAACACTTGAAGTTTAGAAGGACCACTACAATTAGGATTGATGAATAATTTGCCACTTCTGTTGGAATTTACATTTATTCAAAGACTAATTTCAAATATTTAACATTTATCTTCAATTCTAAAAACATGCAAAAAAAATTCAAATCCATAAGTAATTAGGTAGGCATAGTATATTGAATATCCTACTATACAGATTATATATTATATATTATTATAATCTGTGCATCAAATTGCTTACGTTTTTGTGTTTTTTTATAACTGATGATGAATGCCTAACATTCGAAACCAGTCTTTAAATAAAAAATCCAAAACATGTGGCAAATAAAAAAAAGGAAGAGTTTTTTTAATAATTTTTTTATGACACTTACGCAGATTGTTTTCAAGTAAAATTAATAAAAACGTCTTTGCCCTAATAATTTTGATTAAATGATAAAAGCATTAAGCAAATCATTTGTTGGTTTAAATAATGAGTTGGTGCCAAAATAATGCAGTTTTTGGATATTCATTTTGTTTAGGCAAGTTCTTCCCAAGTAAATAAAGATAATCCTCCAGCCCAATTAATGGATTATAAACAATGGTTATTGATATTGTTTTCGCTCAAATATTAGTTTGTGTTACATGAGGTATGAGTATATATATATATAGGTATCCCTCATGAATTCACAATGTCAAAAAAAGATTTTTTTCTAATTTATTTATTGAATTTACGACTTGAAACTTGGTGGAAGTAACATCAATGTTGTTTAGACTGAAGGAAGCATTAGTGAATGTACAGTGTGTTACATGGTACACGTAGATAAAGTGGTGGTTCCAAAAATTTCGTCTTGGAGATTTTGATCTCAAAGACTAGGATGGTCATGTTGTTGATCAGGATCATCAGTAGACTTTGGTGGTAGAAAATTCTCGTAAAACTACTCGGGATTTTGCGAGGGAAGTTAGTGTTGACCACTCAACATTATAAACCAAATAAAATTATATATATTTTTTTTTTGTTACAATTAAAAACCAATATTATTTTTGCACCATTGGATTGGTTCCATGCAAAAAGCTGCCACTGACAAACTATGAAGCAAATCTTGTAAATAACATTACTATTGATTAAAGTGATATTGTGTCCAAAGATATCAGAATTGCGAGAAACGATAAATGGTAAACAACTTAATTTGATTAGAAATTTAAAGACATTATAAAATCTTCCAAAAAATAACCTGTTTGTAACATCTGCTTCTGATTTGAAAAATAATTCTCTAAATTATTATTAAATAATAGAACAATCTATTGAAAGGAAGAACTTCTTAGAACATAAAATAATGTCCGCCCTTTGAATAGTATTTTATGAACATATAGTATATTTCGAAGAAAAAGTTTTCAAAACGGTCAAAAAAATGTTAATAAGAATACCTTAATCATCTTAATAGCCTATGCCAATGAGTCGTAAATAATCATTTTGAGACGCAGGAGCCAAATCATAGATATGAGGTGTCTGACGAAGATGGGAAAAAATTAAAAACGCTACAGATAAAAGAAGAAAACATATTGCGGTTATTTGGGTAACCAAAATCACACATGAAACAAGCGTAGAGGGAAGAACTAGAAAATAGGGATAAACACAAGCAATGGCACAGCCAAGCATTCGACATTGGAGGAATGGACTGGAACAGACGAATTAGTTGGCATAGTATGGCGAGGCGGTGAGCCGGTACGCTAATACCAATTTATTTATTTTGAAGCCTGAAGGCAGCCTACTATACAGAATCAATGGATCAGTCTCTTCGTACCCTTCACACTGTTCAGCGGTAGTAGAGGATTTGAAAATCCTTAAAATGCATAAACGATGTTCATTTGATTTTAAAAAGTTAATTGAAACTTTAACAGTCTGTCACATAGAGCGTTAAATAAATGTTCTGGGTTTATTTCATAACAAGCATTACGGGCTATGGAAACTAAGCAGCTGAGTTATTTTATTTTAAATTTAATCAAGTGAGTTAATATTATCAATGGATTCAAGTTGAAAAACTGTGCTACTCCAGGGAATAGAATGAGGGAAACATAAGATTTAAGGATATTTACATTTGATCGTTTACTGTATGAGGAAGGAAATAGGCAAACCGTTGATTTTCCAAGTTATTAATTATTTTAATAACTCCAACTAAGAGATTTTTGTCCACAAAAAATAAATTAAAAAAATAATCTGTTAAATAATAAAATAAGACGAACTAGTGCTATCAATGTCAAGAGAACTAGCCTAGATACACCGATACTACTTACAGGCCAGTGGTCAGGCTGATGGCAATCTATATAGTGCATGACCGCCATAGCGGAACCCTCACCAAAAGCGTTTTTATTAGCTTCGATGATTTTTTCGTTAATAATAAACCGTTGTCGGCGATAACGGAACCTCCTCATCATCATCACAATACTGCTAAGGACTAACAAACAAGCCTTTAAGAAGCATGACCCACATTTTTTTATCGCGGGAGAAAAAAGTTCAAAGAACATAAACTTCCTGGCTCTAAAAATTTAATTTTACTGAATTTTACCGAGCAGCCGAGGAACATTACATTGGTATATAATTAAAAAAATATCAAATGTAGTAGGATCCATCCATTAGGTAATAAAATAACTGTTGATCCGAACTACTTGGATATTTATTTATATTTGAGTTAAAGATCGATGAGAGGAACTCACGAATTAAAAAAAAAAAAAAATGGTACAGTTAAGTGTGACTGTCATTTCCTTTATAAGCTATTTATTCAGCGTTAATGTTTTTTGGGTATGTTGATGATATTCCAAAACCATTCTTTGGAACTATGGGTTCCTAAGACCTTTGAGACGGGAGCATAAAATATAAATTTCAGAACATCCCTTAAAACCCGTTTTTCAAGGCTATTATATTTTCGCCTTTTATAAAATAGGAATAAAATCACTAGGGCAGAGTAAAATATATACATTTGTAAGAAAGTGGATTTACCTTCGTTGACTGTAGGTATGTATATATATATATATATATATATATATATATATATATATATATATATATATATATATATATATATTTATATTTTTTTTTAATTTTAAAACATCAGTAAAATAGCAAATTTAACATTTATAAAAATATAAGATTTAGTATATAATAAAAATTATATTTACATATTCCTCTTTTCCATGAAACATTATTTGAAAATGTCTAGTCAGATCTAACGCTTGTGGAATTTCCCCAAGCGGTGGTTGGGATTGACAGAAAAGAACGAATGTCAATTGTAATCTAAAACTTAGTAATGGAATTAAAATTAGAGATAAATTGTTAATAGTTTTTCAATTTTGAATGTGATTTTGTTTTTTTCAGTTCGTATGATGCATGAATTGTCAAAACGTTGAACGTTGCGTTAATAACTATTATCAAATAATCAAAAGCTTCGTGTTTCTTGATAATAAAACGAAAATAATCAGTAGAGTCCGAAACTAGATCATATTTATTAACCTATTCTTAAATAAAATTAAGTAGATAAAAATAAAATGATGTTTAGCGTTTCACGTTTAGTATTGATGACATTAAAAAAAACAAAATAACAAGTCTTTTGAAAAAGAGAATATTATTAATATTAATCTGAAAACCCGATATTATATTTTCATTTGAATATTATCAAGATTTACCAGGACCATCACAAGCAAAAAAAAAGAAGATCCAAGATTTGTTGGTAACCAGAAGCTACTCACATCAGAGTATTCTGATATTTTATCCCAAAATCCAGGAAATCTTTCTACCAGTACAGTTTTGAAGTCATAATGATACTTTTACAATGCAGTGATAGAGTGAAATAAAATTTAATGACAAACAATTAAAACTGCTAGAATAAAAAAATTAATAAAACATAAAATAATTAACTAAAATTATATGAATTATTTTACATCGATAATAATTGATAGATAGATAGGAATAAAGTTTTATTATCTGATCAAGATCATGAAGGCATTGGAGAAATGAGAACTGGTGGAAGACTTACTCCGACAGGGGTGATGTTGACGGTGGTGCAGGTAGGAAGGAACTGATGCCGCGACCGCTATCCCAGCCCCTACCTACTCTCTCAACATCGTTCATCATTCCATTGTCCAGGCTATCATAATAATCATAAATTACGATATTTTAAATTTTGTTATTTTCATTCTCTTAAAACCCCAAGACTGAAAAAGCCTTAGGTTTAAAAAATTATATTTTCGGATGATGAGAGTATAATAGTTTGGGGTCATGGGAGCCCTGATATGTTAATTCTTACTATTTAACTATTTCAAAATTATTTATTTTTTATAAATTAATAATTTGAAAATTTAAAATAAGATGGAAATCTTTTACAAACCTTACATCTTATATGCGTTATCAGATCGATTTACTGAGAACTTTTAACACTTGAGTGAGGCAAGTTGTGATGTTTACTCAATAAAAGCTTATTTAAATTAAATATGAATTCAATCTTTGTAGATTATATAGTAAATATCGATTTTTTTAATCATCAAGGAGGATTGACAGTTGCTGTAAAAATTAAATTATCCAACAATCAAGGCTTTATAATTAAAAAAAAAAAAATGTAATTCTATTCTCTCTCATAATAATCCCTAATTACAAAAACGTCTATATTAAAAAAATATCCATCCATAGTAAAAAAAAATGAACATTTAAGGTCTTAGTTAAAAGCTACTTAGTACTAATTATGCATAGTTAGAATTACTAATAAGTTAACTAATAACAACAATTTTATGAAAAATGCCTTGATTTCATTGAATGAGTATATACAAATGTATATTATATCTATATTTATCAATAATATCCCTTGGATTTTAAAGGAATCACAAACATAACATAATTATTCAAGAAAGAATATTAAATTTCTTGAAGAATTATGTACACAAATATAATTATTCAAGAAAGAACCTAAAAATAAATCCGTGCTACACATATAAATTATCCAAATACTAATTAAACACAGTAAATAATAGGGGAAAGCAATTTCAGAGTATATGAAGATATAGATACAATTGAATCCATTGGTGGAAGAAGGTATCTAGGAAGAAATATATGAATGTTTTTCTTCAGCTACGAGTTATCAACAGATTTATTTAAACATATTAGAATAAGGATACCCAAATACCAGAATAAATTATGGATGATAAATAGACATAATTTTATAAAGAAAATGTCTACTTTAAAGCGAAAATTGGAATCAATGTATATCTGGTAATATAGTCCTAAACTATAACAGTAAATCACAGAGACATCATTTGCGGAATGATCAACATGGGCCAGGAAACCATATTCAAAAATATTGATTAATTAATAGTAAATACCAGATACATTTATTACCGAATTTCTGGTGTACCCGGTTTTTGTTTTCTATTAATGGCAATAATCCGGTGTGAAATTTCATTTTGAGGAAGGTAGTATTCATATGTTCCTGTCCAAACAAAAAAATCAAAAAAGAATAGGAAACAATGAGAGATTGCGTTTCAACGGATAGATCTACTCAAGTTCAAGGCCTGAGCCTATTTGCTAAATAATCACTGAAAAGCCGAACGTATGTTCAAAAGACAGGGCGATAAATAGAAGGAATTTTAAAGAATTTAAAACATTTTGCAACTATAAGGAGAGAGATCATATATGAGCGAGCAATAATAATAATTTTATGGAAATCAAAGTAGAGGACAGCCTCCGACAAACCCCTTGTAGCTAATTTGAGCTTAATCTGCGATATCAAGATTAATATTTATTATCACTGTATATAATATTATGGATGAAAATAATCGATTTCGTGGAAATTTCCAAGTTATATGTTTGAATAAGTTTGATTTTAATCATAGATGACCTATGGTTAAGTACAAAGTTTTTAATATTAATGTTCATTTTATACATGTAGGAGTATATGGGAATAATTGAACCCTTTCTTGACGTTTCAATCTTTTAAGAGGACTCCTTCTAAAGGAATACTTAGAATAATAGAAAATGGAAAGCGAATTCATAGTATAATCAAGAGTACCTAACATTTCCTATTATGATTAGGATACGAAAAAGTATATAATATAGGGTCTAGTGGCGTACTGTATAACATCGTGATTCGCTCTGTAATTTTTTTAATTAACTTAGGTGTCAATCTCATGTGCCCTCATCTTAAACATCATTGAATGTCAAATTGCTGAATAAATGAAAGAATGATCGAATTTATGTTTTTTGTAAAACATTTGTGGGAAGTGAAGTTTTGTTCTTGATGGAAAACTAAACATTCCTAGTGATTAGGTATATAACCCCTTTAATCTTTAATTAGTTGGTGTTTGAATAATAAACAAATTTTCTTACAATTCTTAACCAATATAATTTTAACGAATTTCTGTTTCAAACTGTAGGATGTAGGGCACGGTTTAACTTAATATTTTATACTGTGCCTCCTCCGATTATATATTTATTTTTCTGAAAGTGCTACACCGAAAATAGTTCGGAATAGGAAAAGGAAGACGGACATTGGTCTACATAATGCTAATGACATTAAAGAAGAAAATATGTCCTCATTAGGGATGTGTCATTTTCAAAATTCGATTCTCGGTTTCATCGATTCCTGAGAAAAGAATCAGTATCGTTACAGCTGAAGTTGGCGATGATTTTGTGATACCTAAATATGTTATTATTATGCATCAATTCTTCCCCTAAAGAACAAGCCTCCTTTGTAGAAAATAAAAAACAAATACCATGGCAACTCCAAACTAAACTTCAGCCTGTTAAAGATTTTTTTTATTCCTTGTTGGAAAATGAATAAATAAAATTACAATCTCCAATTACCGAAATAATGCCACACAGACAATACCATTATAATGTACACAATATTATTATAAATTTTTGTTATTCTAAACGGGCGATATGTCCAAGAAAATATTATGAAAATATTATTTTTCATTTTATGACGTGTAAATACTAGTTTTCGAACCCTAATAGTCAATTAAAACAGATCCAAAGAAATATCAGATCATCTACGATGTTTAGTGAAAGAATTTAGTAACATTTTCAATTAATATATCAATAAATTAAACCTTGGGACTTTTATCTTCGTAAATAAGAATTTGTAAATTGAATTATATTATTGTACGTTGATTGAATTATAATTGAATGGCTCCGCCGAAAAACGTTCTAAGCAACAAAATTTCCAAAGTGGCAATTTTAAAGTTTTTAAAATGTATACTAGTACGTCATAGTACTCCAATATGTTGTTATACATGTAAATATAACAAATTAATATGTGAATATAAAATCTAACCTACAAAACTAACAAAAACTTTAGATTATGATTTTCTTTCACTGATTAATCAAAATTTTATTTTTGTCACTTAAAACGTTTTTCGGCGGACCTATTCAATTAATAACATACTGTATACTGTATGCTGTCGATGATAAATGTTGCTAGCGGATTACTAATTTATTTCTTGAATCAATATAATTTAAAAAAAAACTAAATTGTTTACCTTTATTAATTTATTTTTGGAATATGTTTTGAAATAGCAATTTATTTTTAAACTGAGGTATCGATACCGTGATCGAGAATCGAAAACTTTTGGTACCGACACATCGCTAGTTCTCATATTTTAAGTTTTGTTTTAGCTTAATTTTGATTACAAAAATTGTTATAGAAAATAATTGCGGTTAAACGTTCTCTATTTTTCATATTTTATTTTGTTTAATGTCTGTTTAGTGGTCCCCATTTTGTTATACTGTACCTCTATGGCTGTTACACTGTATTCCACACCTGGAGCACACTGTAACAAATGTAGCTTCCAAGTATAATTTTAATATTATTTCAAGCTTAATATGAAGGTTAAAGACTATTGATTTTATGGTAAATAATTAGAAGACGGTATAACAAACTTTTTTTTCTTCTAATAATAAAAAATGAATTTTTTGTTACTCTGTTCCCTACTTGAACGTACATTTTGACCATCATCTAAAAGTATAGTTCAGTGACAGCAGATTTGTATCATGCCAGACAGGATTCTGAGACGCTTTCGTTGGAAACTGAGGAAGAAAAGTATTTGTCCTCAAGGCCACTGGAATAAAAAACCAACAAGTAGAAGAAGGCACCAACTACATCCATCGCAGCTAAACCGGTTAAGTTACAGCTGAACAAACAGTAGTTCCAGTATCGAATGAAAATATTATGGTAAGGGTTTGAGTCCCAGATAATAGATGATGAAGTGAGAGTACACCATTAAAGTAAACCGGTTAATACCCGAGAAACCAATCAGTTTTGGCTTTCATTGCTGAAACATCGAGCGAGCTTTAAAACAAACAAACAGACCAGGGATGAAACCGATCCGAAATGATAGTCTTGAAAATCAATTGCAGTAGTTCCGCCCGAATTTTTATCTGTTAGAAAGGAATTAAAATTAAATATGGAGGGGATCTGGAAGGTCAGAGGGGAACTGAGGTCTCAACCTTTAGACGAAGAAGTTAGAGTTTCTTCAAAAATATTAAGAATAGAAACCAAGTAGGCAATAATTTTTAACTAAACATAAATTAATTCAAAGTTGTGTTTTCTTACATAACCCTTTCATCCACCAAATCCTTCAATTGTCAAATATTATACTAATAATTGGTCTATATATATTTTAAATAATTTATTGATAACCTTGCTCTGTTTTACGCCAATGTGTATCTGATTTATAAAATTTAATAATCTTTTAGATTTAAAGATTTAATTCCCGAAAAGTGACATGATTCTGTGTATACTTTAGAAATATATAGATTATTACAAACTTTATTTCTATTATATTAACACTGTTCACCTCCTTCCTTAGCTATATATATCATGGTAAGTATAAGAAGAAAGATAAATAAAGACAGCTTAGGACCTGTGATAGCATGTCATCAATTCCGAGTATTGTGGTGCCGGGAGGTTAGGGTAGAAAAAGAAGAGAAAAACTCGAAGCACGAAATGATCGGCATGTTATCTGGAAAACTAAATTTCACACATAGTGTTTTTTATATAACACGAATAAGATATCAATATTCATTCAGCAAGCTTAATTTCATAATACCTTATCGCAGATTATTAAATTCAAATTATACAAGTTTGTCGATTTCAGATTTTATGACTGAGTAATTGCTTATTATTCTTATTATTAAAACTGACTAAGTACATAATCAGTAACCATGAGTGGTAATTTTTTTTTTTTTTTTTTTAAGAATTGGTACTAGCTAAATAGTTTAACAAAGTAAAATATAAAAATACTTAAAAAATTGTTTTGTTCTTATTGGTTTTGTTGTTTGGTTGTAAGTGCTTGTCAACATTGACAATACTCCAGTCTGGTTGATAGATTATAAACAATAGTTATTAATGTTGTTTTTTCTCAAAGATTAGTTTGGTTTGAGTTACATTTTATACAAGTAAAGACCTCTTAAATTCACCATGTCAAAATAAGATTTTCGTAAAATTTATTTTTACGAGTTCAAACTTGGTCCAAGTGCGGCTCAAATGGCGCATAACGTCAATAATGTTAAAGCTGAAAGAAGGATTAGTGGATGTACACTGCAGCGATGTTTCCAAAAATTTCGTCTCGGAGATTTTGATTTCGAAGACAAGAGAGGTCGCGGGTAGGCCTTCTTGTTGTTGATAACGACCATCTGAAGGCTTTGGTAGAAGAAAATCTTCGCGAAATTATTCGGGATTATAAACCACAAAAAATTTAAATAATTATTTGTTTTCATATATAAAAGCCTGCATTATTTTTTGCATCAACCTATATATCTATATCAAGCTATAGATAACACAGGACCCATAAATGGACCATTGAATGGGGTTCGCCACCTACCCTTCGATTTTCAAACATACTGCGTACCACATATGTTTCGCGTTAAAACAAAATTGAAAATCTGTAAATTTAATAATTGCTAAGCCTTCCTTGAACTATGAAGATAATGTCGTTAAAATTTGGTGAAGATTGGTTCAATTGTTTTCACGGTTCACTAACCGTGACCACTATCACAGACTAAAAATGTCTTGTCCTTTATATAATAAAGTGCGTCTCACAACTATAAAACCAAGTTTAAAAAAACATTGTATGTTATTTTTTATAATGTTAATGTTATTGTTAATAATCTGTGACTCCTCCTTTCTTTTCAGCAACCACAAAAAAGTCTTCGTCCCATACTCATAACTAAATTTTTTATAACTTCCTTCGGTATTTCGTCCCACGATTTGTTGTTGGCAGTTTTTAGTTCCGTCACGATTCCATAATGTTTGTTTTCGGCATAAATCTTTCTCACAATGATACTCCATAAGTTTTCCATAGGGTTCAGATCAGGAGAACAAGCTGTCCAAGAAAGTAAAGGAATATTGACAGACGAGAGCCATGCTTTGGTTGCTCGGCTTGTGTGAATTGCGGCATTATCTTGCTTTAAAGTCCATTGCTTGTGACCGTTATCTTCGAGGAACGGTAACAATCGATTTTTAAGTAAATTTATGTACTCTTTACTGTTCATTTTAAACGAGGGGAATGCCAACATTAACATTTTGGTTGAACAAAATGTCCCCAATCCATCACACTCCCACCGCCGACTTTTCTCTTAGAAAATATTAAAGGGTCTTTTCTCGGATCTCTCCAATAATATCATCATCCGAACCATCTAGATTAAATTTGTTTTCATCTGAAAAATCACCAATCAGTCAAAATATTTTCGCGTCCAAACTCCAAACTTGCTACGATGTGGCGAGGCAAAAATTTGGGTGCTTTTCACATTTTCTGGCATTTAATAACTTTGCTGCGTTTTAGGACAAGATACACTGTAGCTCTCGAAAAATTCAGTTGAAGATCAAAAATAATTTTGGAGATGTTTTTAACAGATTTGCTAGAGCATTGTTAATGATTCTTCGTTCACTAATTACCGAAAGCTTCTTCTTAGGGCCACCTTTTCTATAATTTTGATTGTTGGTTAAATGTTCCTCACCAAATTATGGGACCTCCGCAAACTTCTAGCGATTTCTCGAAGACATAAATTTTCTTCGGCGAAAGCCAAAATGTTTCCCTTTTCTTCTTCGGACTTTAATCCGAGACATCTCGGTTGGAAAAAAAGAGAGACTAAAGTAAGGCTTCCAGTTATCACAATTGGAGGATTAAGATTTTTTTTTCAAAATAATTGTTTACTCGCAGATTCTGTTTACCCAGTTGATTTTATAGTTATGGGACAGTATTATTTTTGTTATTTCTTATAGATTTATGTTCCTGGCTAAATTTGTAAAAATAAAAACAGTTTTATGTCATATTATATATTTCATTCAATATACCCAAATAATAGATACGTTTAATCTTTAGTTTCTACTGAATTTTTCAAATTAAAGAATAAAAAAAAGTGGTTTTATAGTTATGAGACGCACTTTAGTATAGATTTAATAATTAAAGTTTGTGGATTTTTTTTTTTTACATATGTAAATAAATTAATGATTAGTTGTTTATGGATAACAACTGAAAAACTTTGAAACTTGCTATTCTTTCTTCTTTTTTTAATAAAAATAAAGAAACCTTTGACAAACTAGACAGACTAGATTCTAGTCTGTCTAGATTGTCAAAGGTTTCTAGTCACTAGATCTTTAGACAAACTAGACAGAAGCCCACCACAGTGCAAGATTCCTACTCGCTAAAAAATACCTTCCTATTCTTCTTTACTACGCGGAATTGCTGTCAGGTATTACTTCGCGGGTGGCGGACTGGTCATGAGTCTATTTCTTTTATGGTCAGATTGGCCACTGCCTTGACTCTTCTTTCTCGCTCCTGTGTTTGAGAAAACCTGGCTTGTGTACTATTTTTAAAAACTAAGATTTCCAATTAATAATCATTTATTCCTTATTTTATAATATTCATTACAATTAACATTTCTCAGGTTTGATTTACATGAATCAACAAAGAAGCATTTAGGGCTTAAAGTGAAAATTATTTCTAGAGATTATTATTTACAAAATCATTAATAATGTAGAACATGCTACAAGTCGCTAAAAAGAATCCAGTTCTTAGACACATCAAATTTATGAAGAGTTTCGCCATTTACAAACTTGTAAAACATCCAATTTCTTGTAACGAAAATTGTTATACAAAACTATAATAGTTGTAAGATTTCGATATAAGGTTCCAGCTTATCCATTTGCCTTGCGCGATGTATACAAGCAGCTGGTCAAAAACCGTTCGTTGATTTTGGTTTTTGGATTTGGATCGTTGGATTTGGTTTTTGACCAGCTGCTTGTATACATCGCGCAAGGCAAATGGATAAGCTGGAACCTTATATCGAAATCTTACAACTATTATAGTTTTGTATAACAATTTTCGTTACAAGAAATTGGATGTTTTACAAGTTTGTACAATGGCGAAACTCTTCATAAATTTGATGTGTCTAAGAACTGGATTCTTTTTAGCGACTTGTAGCATGTTCTACATTATTAATGATTTTGTAAATAATAATCTCTAGAAATAATTTTCACTTTAAGCCCTAAATGCTTCTTTGTTGATAAGCAATATCATATGAGAAGACATGCCAACAGAAGGAATGCGATTTATTTTATCTAACAAAAGTAAAACCAATTATTCTTATTAAGTCCAAGTTCATTCGTGATCTTGGTAAGCAGGGTGAATAATACTTAACTCAAAATGTATTCTACTAAAAAAAAATGACATACGTTAAGAGGTCATGTAAAACATACAAGAGAATAGTTTTTTTTTTTTTTATTTTATCTATTTATTGAAATTTACAACTGTGCAAATATATATATATATCAATTAAATGTATTAAAAACGTTTACAATAACATGTCAAAACTTGAAAAGAACTACTCATCAGTAGCACTTCAAAAAAAATTCTACACAAGAAGATCTCTAGGCCATCTTATTTTCAGACGCCTCGGAGGATTATCGGGAATGGAGACGGAAGCAAGTTGAGAAACTAGTGGATTTGAGTGGTTATGGAGCTTACTATGAAAGGATAGGTATCTGGTTTGGGCTAAATCAGCAACATATGGGACATTAAGATCTTTATGGATAAGTTTATTGGTGACAAAGTAAGGAGTATTGAGGATTTTTCGAAAGAATCTGGATGGTAAGGATTTGATACGAGATGAATTGGATGGTTTAGTAGAGTCCCAAAGCTCAACTCCGTACCTCCAAATAAGTCTAATCACAGTCATGAAAATAAGTCTTTTGTAATTAATTGGGAGCTTTGAACGTTTGTCTAGTAAATGTTGAAATTGTCTGTAACGACGAGCTGTTTCTTGTCATTCTAGTCTTGTAAGTGGATTCCAAGTTAGACGTTTGTCCAAGTGGAGTCCTAGGTAGCGGATCTGTTCAATAGGGATTAGTGGAATATCATTTAAGAATACTGTACTATAGAAATTAAAAATATAAATTAAATATAAGAGAGAAGTAACTACTTGAAAAATATTACAAGTAATTTAAAAATTATAAAATTCCAAAACAATAAGTTTTATAACCGCCCTTTGCGTTAATTACGTCTTGCATTCTTTAAGGTATAAGTCTAATGTGATTTTGAATAAATTCTTGATGGGTACACTCTATCTATTGCAAAACTGTTATGAATCATATATATTTTTTTAACTTTTTTTTTTTATCCACATCTGTTAAACAATAAATTAAAAATCAGCAGATGTCATGGTCTGTATCGTTGCCACTATGTAAAACTAACGATGTGAAAAAAAACAACTATTATTTCGTTCATTTACCGTTGTATTCTACAAAGCCTACCTGTGGTAAGATGATAAAAATTCGTAAAAATGACATATATGATTTCGGTCTTCTATGAGCTGATCGAATTCGAAATTTTATCATAAGGCGTTGTTGAAACAACATTAAGCGAACGGGAAAAAAGCGATTTTTCAAATTCGTTAGTTTTACATAATGCATATACGATAGTACTTACATAATGATAAAAGAGGTGTCAGGCATGAAGAAGAACATTTTAATAAATTACTTTTCAAAACGACAAAAATTTATTTGTTAGGAAGGAGAAGTCGAGGATATTATTCGGTCGCCAAAAATCGTTAGATCAAGCAGATCTGAAACGAATATTCTTTAATGGCTATAAAAAAAATAATGTTTTGAGTGATAAATATTAGAGATACGATATGATGATGTGATCTACATATTTAGAAGGATACTGGATTTTTCCTGCCCTGACAGTTTTTCATACATACGATGTATTGATTATTTTAGGTTAATATTAGAGAGATGTTTTCCTCTATAACACACTACTTTTAAAGATCCATATAAATAAAAAAAATACTAGAGATGAAGTTTTGAGTTTGACCTATTTCGTTCCGGATATGCGATTTGTAGTAACTACCCCTATAATTATATAATATAACAAAGTAAGTAGACGTATTTTTTCGATGAATATTTAAATAAAAGATTTCGTATAGAAAATTAATTGTTTACCTTGTTCGGAAAAGCTATACCTGCTTGTATTGTGAGGTTTTAAGTTATTTTGTGTGTGAATCTTATTCTGTGGTTGCTATCATCCACATTTTTTTTTTTTTTTTTTTTTTTTAATCTTTGCGACCAACGGAGTGGTTTAGAGAGAAAAGCTAGTTTCCCATGGCCCTTTACTTGTCACCCATCTGTAGGATTACAAACCTAATTATGTGTTTTGTTGAATTCCATATTTTATTTATTTTGTCCATTAACATATTATAAAATCATTGTTAAATGAATGAATGCCCTTTATTTGTTAAAGTTAATTGTACAAATAATAATGATATTATTTGTACAAGACTCTGTCATTCATTCATTCATTCATTCATTGTTGATATCATTGGTAATATTTATCTCATATTTATATCCCATAAACGAGACAATAAAACCGGATGTACAAAGAATCAAATAAAGATTCTTGTCTGCCGTACGAGAATATTTTCAACTTCGCATTAAATCATTGATTTCAAGTTATTCGACTTACATCAGTTTACAAATTTAATTTCTACAAACATAGGTACATTTTTTTTCTCAATATTCTTTTTCGTTATAGTTAATAGGCGATTGCATTAACCCTACAAGGCACCAGTACCTTACGCAGGACAACCATTTAAAAATCTATCGAGTTGCTAAGAGATGTCTCTACTAATATTTTTAATATCTTTAGACGTGTTCAATATTTCTGCCAATTGTTGGATTATTTTTTTAAATTATTATTATTTGTATATAACTACTAATCACTGATTACATAATTTATATTTCTAAAACCATAAAAATAAAATAAAATAAAATAAATTGAGCCTTCTAGGGTTAAACTTAACTTTTTCTAAAAATATTGCGATATATTGATATAAATTTATGAAAATTTCAATTCAAAAAGAATACTTACATTTTAAAACAAATGTGATACTTTTTATTACTTAAGAATAACTAATAAGGTCCATATAAGAATATTAATTAAACATAACGTTTAAGGTCCACATTATTCTGAATTTTGATGGACTCCGGTCCGGCAGAATTCCATTAGCAGTTCCGAAAAGAGAATGAAATAGAACTAGTATGAATCATTCGAAAGGTTCTTAAGGCGTGGACGTCCCAAATCAACAGAACGCAGCCAAAATAACGGTCTAAGAAACTTCTCAGAAACATCTCGACGTAAACAGCCCTACCTGTAAGATAAAATCGAAAAAAAAAATTAAAAGCTTCCCTCCCTTGAGTGGGTACTGGGGATTATTGCTTGCTCTATTAACTGAATTTTCTTGATTACTCGTCTTCTTTTTTATAATTTTTTTAATGGTAGGACTAATTTTTTATTTCCTCTATTGCTTAACGTAGAAGAAGGATGGCGATTGTGCCAAATTCTGTGTGATCTCAATTTTAAATTACATTTAAACGTTTCAAAGAAGGTCGTTATACCTTACCAGAGATTTCTAATGACTTATTCTTTTTCTACTCCTGGAACTCTTGGCTCGTTTCTCAAAAACCTCAAAGGGCATATATCAGTCCGTTCAGAGTTTCAAAACAAAGAAACATTTTTGAGGTAATATAGAACTGTTGTTTGTTTGTCGACGCTACAACTCCGTGAAGAGTCAAGGCTTCCTTAGTCTGAGCCACCAAAAAACTCTGTATTGTGCTGCTTCTCTCTAATTTCTTATTCTTAACCTTTTTTCACGTCTGCAGCCACACAATCCACCCACCGCAGGCGAGGTATTCCCACTTTGCTGCGTCCAAGTATCTTTTCATCTAGGAGCCTTTTGGGGATCTCATTATCGCTCACTCTAGGAACATACCCTGCCCATCTCAGACGTCCGGATTTAATAACTGTAAAATATCCAGGTTTATAGAGATCCATGATCTCACCGTTTTTTCTCAATCTCCATACCCCCTTGTCACACACAGGCCCTTCTCAGAATCTTCCTTTCAAATCTCACTAGGAACGACTCAAGGGCTTTCGTCATCCTCCAGCATTCTGATGAGTATGCGACAACGGACCTGATCAAGGTTTTATATAGGTATTTGTATCTTTGTTATTCTGGAGAGAGATTTGCTCTTTATATAGATCTGCGATGTATGCATATTAAGGAAGCATTCAATCTAACACGTACCGATGACACATCTATTTCCATGATGATGGTCACCTATGCGTAACTTATAAATTAAATTAAATTCGGTTTTTCATGTAGGGTAAAGTTATTCATTGTTCAAGTTACTAAATAATTTGAAAAATGACTTAAAGGGGAATCTACTTCAGTCTCTCACGGATCTTGTAGGTAGTTTTTTTACATGTATTTTTTCCGTTTCAGCTAATGGACCAAAGAAACCGAGAAAAAAAAATGAAATAGCATTTAACTAATATATTTCGTATCTCGAAAAAATTATTTAATTGATTAGATTTTAGTTAGAAATTGATATTGACATGATCCTTGTACTAAAATTTTATTTTTGAGTGCAAATTAAAAAAAAAAGCATAGCCGCTTCACAGATTTTGGTTTAGGTTAATTAAATTCTTTAAAAAAATGTTTAGATCTTCAAGAAAACTACCTTCAAAGATTCTCAAATAAAAAAAAAAAATCCTGCACTTGATAAAAACTACATGGTACCTACAGAATTTAATAAAGCATTTCGCTATCAAGCGCTGCTACTGTTAGAAAAGCGTCAATAAAGATATAAACGCGAGTAAAGAATCGCTATTGGAAAATGAAGAAATAAGATCGCAATTTCAAACTAGCGAAGCCAAAACAGTAAAGAACTGAAAGTAGCCAGACGATTGC
Organism: Euschistus heros; assembly: GCA_003667255.2. Taxonomy (NCBI): domain Eukaryota; kingdom Metazoa; phylum Arthropoda; class Insecta; order Hemiptera; family Pentatomidae; genus Euschistus; species Euschistus heros. The sequence goes on from RCWM02000060.1 coordinate 2,838,075, forward strand.
ATCAATTAGACGATGCACCATTTACTTTTTTGTTATTCTTTGTGAATTATCGTTTTCCCAGGATAAAGATTATTATTTCAATTCATTAAATCTTTATACTAGCTTTCATCACTTATACACAATTAGAGAAATACCAGAGCATAATGCCATCAACACTATTCATGAAAAGATTTTGGCATACGCGATTCCTCAGGCAATAAGTTGCAGAACCTTTGAAATATTTATATTCTTAAATAAAAATTTGTAAAATTATTACTTTTTTTCTTGTATATTGTTTGAACTGCAATCAACTGATATAGAGGTGTACTATGTTGCAGAAATTAAATGCTATTTACTGTTTACTAATTTTTTTTGTTGAATGATTATAATGTTTTTAATAGATTTGGTTTGTTGTTTTATTTCATCTTCGTCTTTTTCTTCACTGCTTGATACCAACACTTCACTAATAAACTAGTGTGTGTGTGTGTGTGTGTGTGAGAGAGAGAGAGAGAGAGAGAGAGAGAGAGAGAGAGAGAGAGAGAGAGAGAGAGAGAGAGAGAGAGAGAGAGAGAGAGAGAGAGGAGAGGGAGGGAGGGAGAGAGAGAGAGAGAGAGAGAGAGAGAGAGAGAGAGAGAGAGAGAGAGAGAGAGAGATAGAGAGAGAGAGAGAGAGAGAGAGAGAGAGAGAGAGAGAGAGAGAGAGAGAGAGAGAGAGGGGGGGGGGGAGAAAGGGGGGGGCTCGGAAAAGTGTTATATAGAATGAGACACCATCCGTTATGGCAAAAAGCACCGATTGTGGTACATCAAATATTTAATTTCAGAAACTGCTGTTATTCAATATGCTGATGCTCCTCAAGGTAGTCCAATCCTAGGTCACATCCTCTACACTGTGTATACAGCTGACATTCCGACTCATACGACCTCTGTCTTCACCACTTACGCTGAGGACGACTTCCTGTCCTACAGTATCCTGTATAATATTCCACTAATCCCCGTTGGATAGATCCTCTATCTAGGACTACATCTGGACAAACGACTTAGCGAAATCTTCACACGAGACTTAAAAGAAAAGAAACTGTTCATTATCGACTACTCTAATATTTACAGGCGTCCAAAGCTCCCAATACATGATAATAAGACTTATTTACCTGACAGTTATTAGACCAATTTGTATATACCGAGGTGAGGTATAGGGCTCCAATAAACCTTACAATTCTTCTATTATCCAATCCATAAAATTCAAAATCCTTTGTAAAATCCTCAATGCTCCTTATTATATCACAAATAAACTTACCCATAAAGAGCTTAATGTTCCATATGTTGCAGATTTAGCCCAAACCAGATACCATTCTCTCAACTTGCTTCACAATCGATTTCCGATAATCCTCATAGGCGTCTGAAAAGAAGATGGCCAAGAGATCTTCTAATCTATTTATTTATATTCTATATATTGATTAAACTTGGGGAACTCTCTTACGCAAAAGGACTATTTCCCAACAAATTGCTTACTCCAGGTCTCTGAAGGAAAATAAAGGAAATATGTAAATCTCAAGTTGAAAAAATCTAGAACCCACGACCGTTAGGTGGTTTTGAAGGTAAGTGACCTAGCGGCTGTATGGCACGATAGGAACCTATTCTCACGCCACACCTCCCACACGTATGGTTCGGTACCGCTCCAGCCTCTTTGTGCTATTCTCACTGCATAATCGGTTTTGTAGTCGAGACATGACTTTACTCTAGGGCAAGCTACGACATTGCAGAATAATAGCAAACCGTAACAAAGGTAATGGAAGCTAACTTAAAATTATCACTACCGTTTTTTACACTTTTACAAATGAACTTTTTGAAAAATGCTATAAGGAGTAAGTTACTCACTATCATTAAATGTTATGTTTTAATAAAATATTTTTCACTATAAACATTACATTACATTACAACACAACATAAGTGAATGGTGTAAGTTATGGAAATTGAAACTTTTTACATTTAAATTTACATTATGAAATGATACCAGTCCCATAATTATATAGAAGACCATCGAATACCACAAACAAACGAAGTGGCCTACCTGCGACTTCTTTTTAACAGAAGGCTGACATGGGTAAATCGCTAAGCTTCCGACTAAGACTACTGTATCAGATATTGCATAGACGTTCTATTAATGTAAAAACATTTTATTTTAATTAATCGATTTATTTGATCACCTTATCAAGGTCAAATTTATAGCCGGACTTCTCGTCTCTATAACCAGTGATAGCATATAAAATCTTCTTTCTCACAGAAAAGTAAATAAATTATAGGACTTTGGATGGAGTTTTTTATGGAATATTTTTAGCATTTCCAGCTTTTTTCTTTTGAATAGCGGCCACAACACATAATATAAATTAAACTATAGAATACAGCTATAGTAAATAGTAACAGTCAATGTATGTTATGATCATATGTATGTATATGAGATGTAATGTTGCCATCCCAAACACTACTAAATGATATCCTATCTCATTTTTACGATAATATGTACTACAGAATTTTTTTTTTATTTTTTTTTTTATTATTATTTTTTTTTAATAGTAAATTAGGGAAAATCTATTTTTTCTTTTTATAGACTTTTAATACGTATTGGGTAGTGACCATAGCTGAAATTTCGTATACTAATAAACCGGTTACAAGTTCAAAATTTATGGTTATTAAAATGGCGATATGGAGCCATTACGAAAGCCCAAATATAAAAAAAAAGATACATAGCTTAAAATCTAAAAGTTGAAAAGATTCTGTTATTATTCTTTAATAATCCGTACTTTTAAAAACCATTCGTACTAAACAAATGAGGTATTTAAGGAAAATATATTTAATGCTAACTGGAAAAAGGTATGAGATGGGGCTATCTTGTAAGTTTTCTAATACATTTTTCCTGAATTTATTGCTAATAAATGGAGCGATTCTTGATTATTGTAAAACATTTTTAGGCCTGTCTATTACTGATGAGGTGAGTATAACTAATGATTTACGCTATTTTTAACTTTTCATAAATGTATACGGTAAAGTAGGAAGTTATTGACACTCTAACTTAAAATTTAAAGAGAAAAAATATTTAACCGGAAAAAAAAAATGATAAATTCCTTTTAGATCCTAGAACTCAACTGTGTAAAAATCCTATCAATTCTGTCCGTATTTTAAAAGATATCCATAGGGTGTTAATAACTGATTTTACATTAGTTCTTGTCACTATCTTTCAATATACATTCCACAAATAATGTTTGATATGGACTTTCTTGTTTAGCTTAAAGTACAGTAATTAAGAAAAACTAACTGTAAATTTCAAATTTATTGGACTATTTTTAAAAAAAATTAAATTATGAGTATTTCCGTATATTTCCTTAAGTGTGTCAATAACTTTGTGATTTACCCTACCTATTATGGGTTAAGATATTTTATTATTTAATAAAATAATCTAACTAATCTCTTGCTAATTAGATGTTTTGAAAAACATCCCTTTCAAAATACAATAATACATCAACCTTCTCATTAAAAGATAATAACAAAACCTAAATATAGCCAAAATAGTTCATTTCAAACAAATAAAAGTTCATATACTCCATATACACGGAAAACACAGTATGTTTCTGTGTTGTTAAGCTGCGTTGTTGGCATCGATCTTTCGGATTAAATACAAGCAAAGTAGACTTTAAATCAGGATTCAATGGACCAGCTGGTTTTCCTTTCACAAACAAAAATATACTATTAGGATTTAATAGATTTATTGCCGCTTCTATTGGATTTCGTATTTTTGTTGATAATACGCGGGCTATCTTGAATTCTGGTGATGTATTTATCACAAATTTCTGTAATTTTTCTATTTCTATTATTAGTATGCTTGTGCATATGGATTAGGAATAATAGTTTTTGTTATATTTTTTTGAACCGGATTTGAGCTGGACCGCGAGAATTTTAAATGTTTGTATAGTCACCGGTGAATTTATAGTATCTTTAAAGCCTTTTTGGACCAAACTGTTTTTATTATTCTATAATGTGAGGTTAAGGACAAGTGGGGAAAATTGATTATTAGTTTTGGGATTTTTAACGCAGTAAGGTTAATGGGGTTAATATTGCTAGACCACTAGTTATTAATTTTCTTTTCTAAAGTTTCTTGTTTTTTGATCACGAGAAATTCAACTTGAGTTCTGATTTGTTGTTCTAAAAAGTACCTCATGTAAAAAAGGAACTGGGTAATCGATTTGTGTTTTCAAAGAGTTATCAAGGGCTTTAATCGATAGGCAGTAACCAAATTATTGCTTCTCCAAATCATCTTTTTTTAAAAGGAAGAACTTAATTAGGTTCGAAAGCTGTAAATTCTTGAAGAAATTAAAATTATATAAATCTAATTTCAATCACAAAGTTGAATATTAAAGATTAGAATTTTCAATTTATTTTTTCTGTATTTGAAAGTGATCATAATGAGTTAAATTGATAACAAAATAAAGGTTAACTAAATTAATGAAAAGAACCTTTCACTTTTTTTAAGGACATAAAATGTTTTAGTAATACTTAACTTTCACGAGACTACATCATTTTTAATAAGTGAAATTTATGATAAATTGGAAATGCTATGGTTTTGATTTTCCCGATATTATCATGATAAAGCAAAGATTAAATAATAAAATCAAATTTGAAAACTACTTCCCTCTCCAAAGGGCTAGAACAAGGATCTTACCTAATCCATTTTTTTTTCTCGATTCATTGTTATGTTAAATAGTTTTAAGAAAGTGTATGAGAATAGTAGTACTGATATGTAAGTATGTTTACATCTTGAAATTCGCTGAAGATTATGGGACAGCAAATGATGATGAAGCCGCTACAACATGTGAATGCTATTAAAGAACCGGAAGTCAGCAGTCAGTCAAAAATGAAGAATACGTAATTTAATGGAAATGTGGAATGTCTTTTGAAGGATGATTTGAATTTAATGAGAGCCTACAAATACCATGAAAGATTTAAAAAATACGAGGTAATGAATTTGAATCTGAGTGAATGAAAAGATATTCTCATTAAGTTCTCAATAGAATTTAGATGTGACTTCTACCTAAAGCATTTTATTTGATGGGATAGAATTACACATTATATCTAGTGCTTAATAACGAACAAGAGAAATAATATAACATGACTTTTAGCATAAAGGAGTTCTTTCACGTGCGAGTCGCTTGCAAATCAGGAGGGCCGTAGTACAGTTAGCTCGGCTATTCACCTCCGACCTCCTAGATTCTTCTTAAATAAAATACAAAGAAACAGTCAAAGTTCATCATATTTTTCATGTTAAAGATAAACATTTAGGTTATAAATTCTACAGCATAATATTCATTGTTTGTAAATTTGTTAACCAAGTATTAGCACTTGGGTACTTTAGCATAAAACTGCATCATTCGTAATATTACCTTATGGGCTAGGTATTATCTATGATTCTAATTTAACAAATAATTTATTCTAAAATCAAGCAATTACAACGTAAATTCTTTTTTTAATTTCCCGAGTAGTTTTAGAATTTTTCTTTTTACGAGTTACAAACTTATAAATGTGAATTAAGAGTTCTTTCTGTAATTAAGAAATATAACTACAAAATCGTTCTGGAAAGAGGGGCTTCATAATAAATCTCATAATCGTACGGCTATGTCTGTATTTAGTTATACTTGTCAAGGAAGTATTTTGTTTTGAGACCAACGATTATGTATCAAGGAGTCTCAGCATCCACGCTCAAACACCTGGGTCCCCCATCCCAATTACTCATTTTATAGAGGCTGAATGTGCTCCCAGGACATTGGGTCTCTCTGCTTATTATTTCAGACAGGAACTCGGACCTGGAGACCAAATCTAATGCCTTACCCACTTGAGAATCCCTCTCCTTAATGAAGGGGGGAAACATAAAAGTAACCTCTTTATTTCATACTGTATTGATACTCAGTCTGGTTACAAAACTTCAAAGAACTGTGAAGGAGTACTTAAAATCGTGTAACTAATTGTAAGTATTTTTTCATTAAAAACGGTTAGAATGAGCAACACTCACGAAAATATTTCAGAGTTGAAACATTTAAAACAATATTTATCATAATTCATTACAGTCACTTTGATATATTACTTCAATGACTAATTTCAGAAATATCTAGTATTAAAATTTTGGTTGCTTTATTTCAAATTCTTGACAAAGGTTTTCTAAGTAGGTTTTTACACCTGCAAGAACAGTGTCATAACTCAAACTTCTTGTATTTTAGGAAAAGCATATTTAAGATTCGAAATCATTTTATAATATACAGTTACTAATCTAAATTGAATTAAATTTTGTGCCCCACTTAATGCACTTTTAATATACATTTAAAACACTTTTCTCCATCGAAGGGAATTAATTTCCTCAGTAGGAGAGTAGTTTAAACTTAAAATTGCTAAATTTCCAGATGTGACAGTATTTTTGCCGATGTGCGATAATAAACAAAAACTCTATTAAAGGAAGCAGAAAATTATATTAATATAATTAATTCTCCAAGAAAATGTTATTTACATTGCAGATTTCAAAGTTACATTACATATGATAAAACCAAAACAGTCAAGCTGGTTTCAACATCAACTGCAATAAAGCCAATCTTTATTTTATTTTACAGGTGCAAGAAAATTTCGAAGTTAAAAAAAAAAGGTCTTCATAAAATCTTTATTTATTTATTTAAAAAAAGTACATTATTACAAAAAAAAAAAAAAAAAAAAAAAAAAAAAAAAAACATCTCCAAATCGTTAAAATAAAACGAACGCTCTCTATTGGTATAGCGCTAAGTCTAAAAGCTTCCATATACGATCACCAGATAGCGCTGCTAAAATAACCGCTGAATATTTAAAATTGTTAATAATATTTAAAAATGCATTTGAAATTGACAAATTTGAACATTTATTTTATTATTTCGTGCAACAATCCTCTAAACCATAAATTAAGAAAGTTCTGAGAGTAAAGATACCTATAGCATGTGAATATATTGTGAAGTATATTTACATTAACAAAAATCTTATTTTATTTTCGATAATACAATAATGATGAGGAGAATGACAGTTAATATTTTTGCATTAATGCATTTTTTTTTTTTTTTTTTTTTTTTTTTTTAATGCTTTCTTCAGTTATTTTAATGGTATACATATGTAAGTAAGCAGAGATGTTTATAGAGTTGGGCAAAGTACTTAAGTAATACATATAAAAATATAAAAACACAAGTTTTATTTATATTACAATTAATCTATAGATAAGGACATGAGCTTTACAGATAGATAAACCATTCAGCAAAGAATACTGTCACATCAGCAAAGAATACTCACAATATGTCAAAAGTAACACGCTCAGTTTGGTATGTAAACAACAAAACTAATACTGATTCACATCTACCAACTTATAAAACTTTTTATCACCACTTCTATAATATACTACGTATACATAATAAAAAGAGACTTATAAAAGCTACAGTTGACACCCCCTTCATTATAATGAGGAAACTAAAAAGGAGTTAGATGAAAGATGTCCTGAGTTACAATAACTGATTCATACCTCGAAAGGAAGTTTAGTAGTTTCCTAACTGCTAAACATTTAAACATGTAGAAAAAATAACTGATAAAATTAGGAAAATGAGACTTATGTTCTCTGGGCACATACAAAGAGCCCAAGCAAATTAACAAGGAATATTGTACAACATTTTGAAAGATTAAAAGGCAAACCCAATTGGATTCAGAAGGTACATGAAGATTTAAAATAAATTGGCTTAAATAAAGAAGAAATTGAAGACAGAACAAACTATAGAAACAAAATTAAAGAGTGGGAAGACTTCCAAGACAAAACAGCTCCAAAAAGACAGGAGAGAAAATGGACGGCAGAATAGATGAAAGAGAAAAATGAACAGATGAATGAGTATTGGAGAAACCGTAAAACTAACTTGATGGCTTAGACTAGGTCCTTAGCTGGCCTGTAACGAAAAAAAAAAAAAAAAAAAAAAAAAAAAAAAAAAAAATAGGAAGTAAAATAAATTTTAAAAAAGCAATATATCAAATGAACAACTACTATTTGATAAATTGAAAGTATTCCTTTGTACACTAGGAGCTGTATCAGTGATTTACAGAACTACTTATTTTGATAACTTCTTTAACTTCTAGGTTTTAAAATAATATTAAATCATAGAACCAAACCAATCTTCATGCTTTGTACATTTTAGAAGAGCTTCTCCATTTGTGACAAGATATATTCTTATTCCTTTATTTTCTATAACAAGTTACAGCTGAAATTATATTCTTATTAATTTCAATGACAGCTGAAAATGATATGGTCACAAGGTTAAAGAGCTATCCCATATTTTCTATGATTTATCATTTATAGTAATATTCAGTAGACAAACTCATTTTTTTTTATTGTGTTAAACTGCCCTGCCAAGGAGAAAACTGGTAACTCAAAAATTGTGAGATAATGACTAATTGGTATTATTGGATTTTTTGTGAAATTTTTCATTTAATGCTAATACTATTAGTAGTAAAGCAGTAATTAGACTTTTTACTGCTTTTCTATAGAGCATTGAATTAAACATTTCACTGCTCTATTAAAAATTTCTATGGTATCCAATGATACCAATAAGTCATTATCTCACAATTTTTGAGTTACTGCTTTTCTCCTTGGCAGGACAGTATAAAAGGTTTGCTACTGTCTGAAAGTGTAACCAAACATAAAACAGTTTTATCACCCAAATTATTAGAACCAGTATACAAATTAAAAAATTGTCATCAATAACTACAAGTATTAAAAACATAATAGTTCCAGAACATAGATTCGTGGATATTGAAGAAATATCCATCTCTTAATATAGATTTATCAGTAATTAGAGTATTACTAATGTGTAGTTCCTCTGAAAGTTCTTGTCATGTCATTACTTTGTATTGTATACTGCATATCTACTGGGTTTATTTTTGTAATACAGTTTGTAAATTTCTATTAATAAAAGAATTTAAAAAAATAAATAATAATCAATATTTTTAATCAGCTAAAAATCATTTCAAGTAGTAAAAAGACAACAGCAGTGCCCTCTGGAAGAGTTTTAGGTTAAAAAAAAGAGAGTAAAACAGTCCATTGATATAAACTGTAGATTACAAATTGATTGAGTTTGCACATACATTTTTTGAGGTTTTCTTTGTCTATAATATATAAAAAATATATATATATTTTAATTGTTAACTATCCCCTGGATTTTTTTTTTCTCTCTCTTTCAAATTTTGATTCACACCTGTTATTACGGTAAAAATCAGTGAATGTGATGAAATTGTAATACTGCAGGCCTTGTATGCATGTGGGAGACTAGCACTCAATAGTATCTCCTCCTGACATGGATTAAAGAGATTTATTTGAGCAAATCTCTCATCCAGCTTCTTTCAAGCCTTCTGAGAGTATTTCCAGGTATGTCAGTCGGCCATGTCATTAATGAGTATGTTGTTATGTCCATGAAGTCTGTCGTGAAATCGTCTATAAAGGTTATGTATATGTTCTTTTACTGTAGGTACTTCTAAATCAATGGGAGGTGTATGGTTTGAAATGTACCAAGGTGATTTCGTGATTAGTCTGAGTAATTTTGATTGGAATATTTGTAATTTTTTAAGGCGTGTATTTGGATTATTTAATATGTATTGAAACTTATTCTCTGATATTAGAGGAGATACAACTGCAATAGTAATTGTGAGACCTACTACCTGTAATAAGAGACATATAAATATGATTGTGATGAGGAAGTTGAGAGCGTACTTTGGCAAAACAGAAAGATGTGCTTCCACAATATCACACCAAGAAGGAATTTTTTTAATATTAGTTGCACTTGCCCCCTAAAAGTAACAACTGGTAATAAAAAATTAAAAACATCTTATAATTTATAAAAATTTGAGTGCTTAAAATTCTTTTAGAAATATTAATCTTTACCTTATATTTTAAATTCAGATGCTTACAATATTTATTAATATAAACCAATAACTAATATGTGTTTTATGTTTTCTTTCAGCCAGTAACGATGCTAAGATAAAACAAATCAAATTTCTCTTGTTTCAAATTCTTTTTGGTTCATTAAAAACATAATGACAAATAGATTAGATAATCGTGAAAATGTTAATCAACATCTATATATGTATTTGGATTATGAATTCTGATTCTTGAATCTAAAATTTTAGAATGTTTAAACTTATTTTAGTTTTTGATGTTCTTCATGGAATTTTTAAAACCCTGGCCCAGGAATAGTGGTGAAATTTTGTTAAAAAACTATTCTGTAAAGATCTGAGACTATAAAGTTATTCCATAAGATCTTATAAGGCTCGAACAGTTTTCACTGTTTTTACTTTATGTATTTTTGTTAACATTCTTATCTACTCCAACTTCAGAATGGAGGATGGTTTATTCTATAGGTTACTAACCTATTCTAACTAGAGTGGGAAGGTCAATATTCATTCCGATAGTCTGTTACGAAATATTTTCAACCCCCCCCCCCCCACCTCCCCAAGGGAGATTTGAACTGTCACGACAGACAATGCCACATAAATAGATAAAAATTGCTTGCAATTATGAGTGGCAGATAACAGTTTGGAAATACTGCCAAGATACAATATAATTAGTATAGAGATTCGAATTTTATACTCGAATCTTGCCACAGCAATGTTGGTATCATGCCATACAAAGAATATAAAATAAAAAAAATAATCACTCAATAAATAAAAAAATTCAAATTTTAAAAACAAGTTTTTTTCAAATGGGTTACAGCCCTTTTAAAACATTTATTGTAATGTATCCATGAAGATTTAAAAAGACCTTAAAAGAAAAAAATGATTTTATGGTTTTATTGTTTATAATTCAAATTTAACGGTAGTTAATAATATTCGATTCTTTTAACAGAATTCGAATCTCTATACTAATTATATTGTATCTTGGCAGTATTTCCAAGCTGTTATCTGCCACTCATAATTGCAAGCAATTTTTATCTATTTATGTGGCATTGTCTGTCGTGACAGCTCAAATCTCCCTTGGGGAGGGGGGTTGAAAATGTTTCGTAACAGACTATCCGAATGAATATCGACCTTCCCACTCTAGTTAGAATAGGTTAGTAACCTATAGAATAAACCATCCTCCATTCTGAAGTTGGAGTAGATAAGAATGTTAACAACAAAAAAATAGTAAAAACAGTGAAAACTGTTCGAGCCTTATAAGATCTTATGGAATAACTTTATCCAATATCAGTAATAAGTAAACATATTTATTACCATCCTAATTGTTGAAATTATAACACCCTGCACTGACACATGAACAGACACATAAATTACTAGTTTTACGAATACAGTCTTTTTAAATTTGTAAATGCTGATTTATAAAAAAATAAATAAATATTTCATTCATTTCATAATAAATCTACACTTTTCACATTATCTGCGACAGCCAGTGAATAAAATCTGGACGTAAAGTAACGGAGGAAGTCGTTATCATAAAGCAATTAAACATTTCTCGTTCAACTACAGTTCAGAGGAAATAAATAATAGTCATACATTTTTATGTATGAGACATATAGTAGGAGAAATACCTGGTCAAATATTCATGATTTTTTTTTTTTTTTATCTGGTTCAGAAAAATGTTCACACATAAATTAATCACTGAACTCGGCCTGCCCTGGGACTGAGTATATCTTATGCTTCTTGGCTGGTTGGTTTTATGCTTTTTTATTACCAATAAAAATCAGTGATAGTAATTGCTGGATAGTAATTGCTGGTATATATATATATATATATATATATATATATATATATATATATATATATATATATATATATATATATATTTTTTTTTTTTTTTTTTTTTTTTTTTTTTTTTTAGAAAACCTTTATTGAGTTATTATTACAATCATGGGCAATAGGTAATGTAGATGGCATATGATTGCATTCACCTATTATGTTTAAAGAGGGAAAAAAAAAATATAATAATAGAAATAAAAATTATGTATATGAAATAAAATAAATAAAAAGATAACAGAAAAGAAATTTAAAAATTAATATTTTCATTATCATCTAGGCATCTTGAAAATATATAATTAATGATTATTGGTTTAGTTTTCAGAACATTAAAAGATGATAAACCATATCATAAAACATAAAGTAAAAAAATCATTCGTGATTTCATTTTCTTGTGTTTACTATGGTTTTTCATCTTCATAATTTTAATTTCTTACCTCTTTAAAATTAGTTTTTCATCTTCATAATTTTAATTTCTTACCTCTTTAAAATTAGATAAATTTTCAAAATATTCTTGACACCAATGACCGTTTGTAGAGACGAAAACACAATTATCTATTAAAACAATATATTGTAACTATGCATTTTTTTTTTGTTGCTATGCATGCGTACTGGATTCGCAAACCACTAAGTTTTAGTGTTGTGGTCACTTTTTACCTACCGCTATGTCGCTCAAGCAAAGTGTAACTCACACGTTCAAAGCTTTCTCCATAGCTGCGGTGGGATGCCGACAGCAAAAAAGTCACGCTCAAATACAAAACATTCTAGCAATGTTACAGTAGCTTTCTCACTTTATAGCTTATATATATATATATATATATATATATATATATATATATATGTGTGTGTATGTATGTATGTATGTGTGTGTGTGTGTGTGTGTGTGTGTGTGTGTGTGTGTGTGTGTGTGTGTGTGTGTGTGTGTGTGTGTGTGTGTGTGTGTGTGTGTGTGTGTGTGTGTGTGTGTGTGTGTGTGTGTGTGTGTGTGTGTGTTTTTGGATTCATTCAGAAAGATACCCCATTATCATATCCAATATATATCTTTCATAAATGACTTTCCTTAATAAAGAATATGTTAATATGTGTTGAAAGAATGATAAACTTATCCTATCTGACATGTATTAATACATGTCTTTTCTTGTTCTTTTCTCGATCTGCAGGTTAAATTATTCGGATTTTTTAATAGCATTTCTAATAATGTCAATTCCCCCCCTTAAACGTACAGAATTGAATCTTATAAATCACTCTTTAACGTGAATATACCTAACATTTTATACAGACCTGAAAATGCTATATAAAGACGAAGTTATAAGAAAGAAAAGGAAACCATTCTGTAGAAGCCTACGTGGATAAAGACATCGCCTTGCTTTCCCACTAACATTCCTCCATCCTCTTAAAAGAAAATGGCAGCGAGATATGTTTCCAACTGAACGAGGTCTTCTTCTTATACTTATTCTTCTAATCTTTACAGAATATGTCAAAGTTTACAGTCAAGATCATACAAGCAATTGCACATAATTCACTAATAATTCAATAACTGCTGTTTTAAGTGAAGGCTAAATAAATAAACATAATTCCTGTAATTTAAAAATATTCATTCTTTGTAATTATCGACTATCTTGGTAATATTTGTCTTGTAAGAATTTCATTATTCCCAATTGCTTTGGAAATGTCTATATTTCAAAAATATATCATAATAAATCAAAAGTTGCAGTTAAGTTATGAATATTTTTTGAAAACTGTTATTTTTTGTTTTACAGGCAATATTAATTTTATTTTATATTAATGTTTACTGTTATTATTTTTTGTATTATTATTCATTTTATAGATTGTATAGTCAAAAGATCATTTTCTTTTTAAAACATTAATATTGCAAAAACATATCGAAGTAAATCAAACGTTCTAATGAAGTTAAAACTATTTTTGAAAACTGTTACTTTTACAAATAATACAAGATTGTTTTGAGCAAAGCGAATGAATAACTGTTTGTTTTTTTTAAGCTCCATATTGGCATTAACCTAAAAACAATTCGTTGTAATTTTATTGGAAAAGGTTTCAACAAAATTGTAAATATGTTTATTATGGCACGTAATATACATATCATCAGCTGTATTAGCTATTTAAAACTAACGAATGTGAAAAATCTTCTTTTTTTTTTTATTCCGTTCGTTTACTCTTTTTTTTTTCTACAAGGCATTGTGGTAAAATTTCGAACTTGATCGGCACTAAGAAGACCGAAATCAGTAATATAATTTTTATGAAGTTCTAGCATTTTACCACAGGTAAACACTGTGGAACACAACGGTAAACGAACGAAATAAAAAAAAAGGGTTTTTTCACATTCGTTAGTTATACATAGTGGCGAAGATATGTTCAGAACATACCAAATAAAAAACTATTTTTTCGAAGGGTTACTTTAAAAGGAAAAAATACGTGTTTTTAAGATTTTATTTTTCAGAATGCTTCACTTTTTGCAAGTTGCAACGTTGCAGTTTCCGATTAAGCACCCCTAAAAACATAAAATTTGATCCAGAAAAAAATATCTTCATTTTTTTATTCTAGATTCACTCATCTTTTTCCCCTGGCGACTGGGCTATATTGCTAAATACTAATTGATTATTACGGAGTCGCTTAATGTTGTAATCCACACCACTGTGTAATCGGGCATAGAAAAAGTAGGCCCAGCCTCCGAATTTTCGCTCCGCCCTTTTGACATATAGCCAGGCTGACTATGGGATCGGAAAGTGGTACACTTTCCCAAAAGAGAAGAACCCATTGGAAGGTAAGGACCTGGATGCTCCAGCCGGGAGGAAACATGGCGATCCTTGGCATTGTATGCAGATTGGGTTACTGTAAGTTCCTGTAAGACAATGGCGGGAACAGCCATGGCCTCTACCTTGGTTGCTGCTTTCGCAATGAAATAAGTTAATGCTCCTTGTTTTTATTTTAATTGAAATGTATATTTTTACTTTTTAGAAAATGTTAATGTAAATATAACATTATTTATACTACGGTATTTATGTCTGTAGTAACATAGTTTATAGTGCTTAATATTTAAAGATTTTAATTTATTATGAAATATTAATGTTATCTTATTTCAAAGGGATACCACGCCATGGATATCATGTTCAAGGTCATCATAGCAAACCTTACTAAAAAGCTAAATGTAATTGCAGCAGTCAGACCTTTAACTCTTTAGAGTTCATTCTTCGATGTTTGACAACCTAATGTGGCGCAATTTAATAAACTTTA
Source organism: Euschistus heros (assembly GCA_003667255.2). Lineage (NCBI taxonomy): Eukaryota > Metazoa > Arthropoda > Insecta > Hemiptera > Pentatomidae > Euschistus > Euschistus heros. The sequence continues at coordinate 2,853,113 of RCWM02000060.1, forward strand.
ATTTTGTAAATAGAACATTTTTCGATTGAAAGCATTTTTCTATATGTTTTTTTTTCAAAATCTGAAAAAAGTTCAAAATGTTCGGGATTTTTTGCCCCCAAACATTTTCTCCTTATCAAATTTAGTTTCATTTTTGATATTTTATTCTCAGGACCCATCTGGACCATAGAAAAACATAAAACCTACTACTCCACCTTTTGCGAGGCAGACCCCCTTTTGGGAGGAATTTAACTGGACCAAGTGAGAACATTTGAACAAAGTTTTTGCAATTATTGTGTTGTCATTGCTCCTTGAAACGTGTGCAAATTTTCAAGTTAGATTGCTGGAAATTGGTTCAAATTACGATAAAAGATTCCGTTACATACAGGTGAAGTTAATAAAAGCGAATTAAAAAAAAAAACAGATTTAATAATGTTAATTATGTTTTCGGTAAAAAAATCTATATCGTAAAATCTATTCGGTTATGAATTAAAAATAAACATTATTTTGGGACATACGGTCCCCTAAGAATAATATTAATGCACAATTACTGGTATGATTGTCTGGCCACATTACTTACCATTTTATACATCAGTAATTAACGAAACAAATTATCGACATGAAAAAAAACAACCCTATATGAAAAAATTAAACACATCTAAAGATACACTTAACTATTCATATGAATTAATCCATAATTCAATGAGGAAGATTGATTATCTAGGAGGTGCAAAATAAATATTTAATAGAAGTTATAGAAGAAGCTTTACAAATAGAAATGTGTAGAGAATTAAAAATAAAAGATTTTTCATAGTAAGCAGTTTTATGGGAAGGGTATAAGGTTAACTATATGGGACCTTGTGATCAAAGGATAGGAAAAACACTGAGTTATTATGTCAAGAATATAGGAAAGTTTTTGGTTATTAGTGAAAGTACTGAGTAAGTATAGCCGTCAGAAATTAGGAAAAAGCCGCTCATGCTAAGAAAATTGGTATGTAATATGTGAACGGCTGGGGATCCCGAAGACGAATCTGACGAAACAGTTCACCATTCTCGAGTACTTTGGGTAAATAATCTAAAAATCTATAGAGATTTTAAAGCTTTTCGAAGTTAACCCCTAAGTTTTAATAGAGTTTTAGCTATATAGGTATTTTCCAATTTACAATAAAATATTAAACGATTCCCTGCAGATATGCCTTTATAATTAAAAAGCTACTTATTTCCATACAAGCTAATTGGACGAAACCACAAAAAATTTCAATTGAATACAATAATAATCTCCTGAAAAAAATATATGTACTATGAATGTATAACTCTGGGACCGTGAAACAGATCGAAGTACCACTAAATTGTTAGGAGGAGAAAGCAACATTTACGTGAACTTTTTTTTTTTTAAATAATATTTTACTTCGAATCTCGCAGCTTTCTCCTCGCGTGATTGGCGGTCATAATGATCCCCCTCTGGCTTCTACGTCCGTGCTCCATTTTTTAAAAAATAAACTAAACCAATCGACAAAACAGTGACAAACGTTATAAAGATTTCATTTTTCCTATTCAGTATAGTAACTAGTAATAATGAAAAAATGCCCATTCATTTTTTAAGACAATCGATTTTATATTGTCCCTGAATGGCATGTTATTGACATTTTTTTGAAAAAGAAACTCTCGAAGCGAAACATTGAAAAGAAATATAGAAAATGTCAATTTACTGGCTATTCACGGTTTTTAAAATCACAATTCATTCCGTGCTCTTGGCCGTAGAATGAAAAAATGCTGACAACATTCAATAATAAATTACGTTGTCTTCACTCATATTACGTAACTTAAGATACGTTTACTGAAAAAATGGAATGTTCTTTAGAGGTCAAAGATCAAGAATGACAGATTAGATTTCAGAATGACTTTGTTGTTGAACAATATCGGTGGTAACTGACATTTTACTCATATATATATATATATATAAATTATAATTATAAATACTAAATTTATTTTAAATATACTTAGAAAAATACGTTATAAATAAATAAATAGTAAATATCTGAAAAATTTAAGAAAAAATAAATTCTATTATTTAATATATTCGGGTAGTCCGGGAACAAATGCTGGTTTATAGTTTTAAATATTTAAAAAAATAATAAAATGTAAATCCAAAACATTTTTTATTAATCGAAATACTGTCTATTATTTTCAATATATTTTATTCATACAAGCCTATAACTTTTCTAGCCCAGTGAATAGAAGTTTGATCAATTGGAACTAACAAATTAACATAACCAATTTTCTACTCTAAAATGCTTATGAATTTTAATATTTCTCGAAAAAATTCACAATTATACCACTTTAAAGGGGGAAAAGATGTCATAACTGCCATCACTCCAGACTTGGTTATTGTATCTGGCCGTTTGGATCCCGTTTCGACTGAGTTCATGTTTATAAAACGAAATTAGTCAAAAATCACGCATTGACATGTCAGTACAAAATGGATTATATCTAACCAGAGACAAACAAACATTTTTGTTTTAAAGAGGATTAATAAATGAAGAAATCCTTTTAAAGAAATAATCCGTTAAACTTACCTAGAGAGTTTAAAATCCTGTTTAATTTTCGGACAACCCGATATTATTTGTATCTAATATCTGACTTGAGAGTGAATAAAATGGAATGAAATGAGGTAAAAAAATAAACATTATTCTGGGACTTACTGCCCCCTAACCATAAAATAATGCACAATTACAGGTCTGGCCGTATTATTTACAAATCAAATGCTTCATTAATTCCGGCATACATTTTCGACAGGAAAAAAAAGTAAATTAAATTAAATTTTAAAAAATAAATAAAATAATAATAATGACATAAAATACAATCGCATATATATATATATATATATATATATATATATATATATATATATATATATATATAATAATTCTAAAATAAATTAAATTTTAAAATAAGTTGGGAAAGCTGCTTTACGAATAGGAGTGGGTAGGGAATTCCAGAAGGTGGTAGCACGAATGATGAAGGATTTTTCAAAGGAGGCAGTTTACTATATAATATATAGTATCCAAATATCCAATTGACACCTTAATATTATTATAGGTCTTATTTCGTTAGAATCATCAGTAATTACTGTACAAACTGAAACGTTGAGTAAATTCTTTAAAAGACAAGAACTGTTCGTCGTTGCCGACTACTCTAACATTTACTAGACAAGCGTTCAAAGCTCTCTATAAAGTATTTCTTTACATGACAATAATTAGATCCATTTGGGCTCCAATAAACCTTCCAATTTTGGTCGTATCCAATCCTTACAGTTTTATACCCTTCGTAAAATCCTCAGTGCTCCTGTTATTTCCTATTATTTCAAAGAAACAGAACAAACTTATCCATAATGATGCTCCATCCATCCATAATTAATGCTCCAAATGTTGCTGATTTGGCCCAAACCGGATACCTATCCTTTCATAGTAAACTTCATACACACTAGAATCCACTAGTCTTCCAACTTGCCTAACACTCAACTCCCGATAATCCTCAGAGGCGTTTGAAAAAAAGATGGCCTAGGGATTTTCTCGCCAAAAGACCTTTAAATGTAGAACTTTCATTGAAGTAATACTAGTGAGTAGTTCTTTAAATTTTATTGCAATCATGTTACTCAAATTAACTTGTAAACCACTCAAGTATTCAATAGTAAGCATCAATATGATTTGTGAGTAATCACCATAAAAAAGATATTTAAAAAAATGTAAGGTGGCAATTTACTTAGAAGCCAACTAATGTTTTTTATACAAATAAGAACACAAATAAAAGTCAGTACATATATATAGGGCATGTATTCTATATATTCTAAAAAGAAAGGCGTGAAAGCACTCTTAGTCAAGTACAAACATAAAACCTTTAGTAAATAGTATTTTGGTGAAGAACAGCCTGTTGAAATCCTCCTTAACCTTCAATATCTTTTTCCAAGATCGAGGCCATTCGAAGATCAGATCTCTCTGTATTGTTCTTGGTTTCCGGGCTAACAAGATTCAAGGTCCACCAGGTCGTTTAACCTTTAATTAGCGAAATTAGTGATCTGGGAAAATAATACGAAATCTCACGTGATAATTCCTCCTCAGCAGAATATATTTTCAAAGGAAGGAGTAGTTCCTCTTGTGTGAGAAAGATGGCGGTCGTGGATACATAATCAACATACCTATTGCTAGTTCAAAGAAAGAGGATATACATTTATAAAATAAATAAAATAGTTTTTAGCTATTATTCAGAGGATTAACGAACGTCGAAGTATTTGAAGGAAAAAAAGTCTCACATTCTAATGTATCTTGCCGTTAATATACACAGTAATAATAGATAAAATCAGTGTGATTTTGAACGAATACGCTTCAAGTAACTTTATCATTTCTAGTTTTCTGTTCGATTGATGGAAGATATATTATTTTAAAAATATTTCCAACGATTGATCACTTGAAATCAAGAATCTCTGTGTAAAATGAGACAACCATCCTTTATTATCATTATTACAATTTTTGTTAGAAAAATCATGTATAAACTTTTTTCTAAAATAAAAATATTTCCGATTTCGGAAAGATTAGTTTTTAAAAACATAAAAGAAGATAAGATAATTTTCATCTAAGAAAAAATACAACAATATTAATTAAATTGTTATAAATCATATTTTGTAGCAAAAGTCTTAATTGAGACTTATAATAATTGTTTTATTAAAATACATTGTATTATTTTAATTTATCTATATATTTTTATGAAATTTTTTGACATACTGAATCTATTAATTATATTATAAATTAATGGCATGTTTTTATTATAATTATACTGAGCACTACAGCTCTAGTCGGGCTTTGGCTTCACGAAAAATCATCCGCCTTCCCCGTCCAACCTCCTACTACCAGTCTTTTTAGGTCATCCTGGACGTTGCACAGTGGTCCATAGTTAGAAAAAACAGAGTTTTTAGAAAAAACTCTAAATTTATTTCTTATGTTTTCAGTTGTTATCCTTCATGTAAATTACACCCCTGAATAGGTTGAATCTGGTTGGGAGCCGATCGGACTAACAGTTTTTGAGATATTCTCAAAAATACTCGAAAATCGCGTGTTTTACGACATTGGTTGTCGTTAACCCATTTTATTTAATCTATCGTTTAAAATTGACTGTAATGGTTATTTTGTAAAAGAAAAAAGATTGTTAAGGATATGCGGCCCAATTTTTATAATATATTTAACTTATTTTAGTCATGTGATCAAAATTTTATTACACGAAAAAATCGAAACAAATGTATATTCCCTCGGCACCAAGCACATAACCATGTTCTTTCCAAATAGTTAACCTGCAATGCATATGTCTTCCAGAATATAAGCAGTTTATTTGATTAACAAACAAAAAATTTGTGTTAAAACAAGTACAAAATGTAAAATAAACGACATTAAGTATATAATTTTTATTTGTAAATATTTATTCTGTTTAACTTTCCACAAAAAGAAATACAATATATTTAAATAATTTAGTAAATTAATCTTACTATAGGGAAAAACACATAACGGGAAAAATAGTTTTAGTTTTTAAAAAAATAATTGTAAAAAAAATAAATAAAAAAAAAGCAGTGTCAGTTCCACTGCATCATAATTATACCTTGCCGTTGATACCTTTTGAATTCCCAAAATTTACTCTAAAAAAGTTATAAGTAGAGTTTCTTTAGACATGGTACGCAGGCTGTTAAACATTTTAATAATGGGAAGATTCCTGTTAGTTGCGAGTGGCATTCCCCCTGGAGCCTGACAGACGTGGGGGGCAACCAGAGCGAGGAAACACTCCAAACCTCTTCATTTCCGCCTATTACCGTTTCTTAATAAACTTCTGCCAGCTCATTTCCTCGTAAACCACTAAAATATTACGAGGTCAACGATCACAAATGCTTGAAACACCGTAATTTCTTGGTCATTAACAAACGTGGTTGTTAATGTTCCAGATTATTACGTGGTTCTAGATCACTGTTTATTTTCTTTTTTTTAACTCAAATAAGCTCCGAAACCACTATTGGAGTCGCGCCGCTTGCTATTGTTTTTATCATTGTATTAATAATTTATTATTATTTTCTGTTTGTTATTATTATTAGTTGTAGGAAGTGTTGATTGTTAAGTTCTGTTGTGTTGAAAGTGTAAATAAGTTTTAAAGAATGTGTGTTAAGTGACAGGTCAAGTGAACCTGGCAACACTGAGTACCTTATAAACCAATTATAACCTACAAGCGAAGTTAATCCAATTATAGACGTTTCTTTTTTCTTGTATTCTTTAGTAATTAAAAACTGTGGAAAAATATTAATGAGTTTGAGTTCACTGTAGAGAATAGTCACCACTAAAAAGACTATTCATAACAGTTACAGTTCAGTCTTGATAATCCGACTCATATGGGACCAGAGTATTACAGAAAATGGCGGATTACTGGATGTACATTTATTCAGATAGTCCAGCCACTCTGGTGGAAAAATGAGTGGATTCTAAAAACAAAATATAGATTTTCTTCCTTTGATTTGAAAAACTATGGTTTTTCTACAGGTTTATTTGCGTCCTAAATTCTAATGCCGATAAAAAAAATTCCTACAAGTTACTCCTTGTAAAGTTTTTTTTGTTAAACCAAGTATTTAGGAACTTGAGTGAATTAAATTAAAAGTTTTTCATTTGATTTTTATGCTTGTTTGTGCTCTAAATTGAATTTCAACTTTGCCACCTCGAAAAAAACAGTTAAATGTTAAAAAAAAAAATGCTAATTTTTCAGCATTTTACTTCCAAATAAAAAAATGTGAATTAAATTATCAAAAAAGTTATATAAAAATAAAATACAAGACTAAAACGAAAAAAAACTGCTCATCGTTACAGACTACTTCAACGTTTAATAGACAAACGTTCAAATATCCCCATTAATTACAAAAGAATTATTTAAATGGATCTGATTAGACCTATTATGACGTATGGAATTGAGCTTTGGTGTTTCACTTAACCATCCAATTCATCTCGAATCCAATCCTTACAATCCAAAAACCTTCGTAAAATCCTAAATGCTCCTTACTTTGTCTATATAAACTTATCCATAAAGATCTTAATGTTTCATATGTTGCTGAGATAGCCCAAACCAGATTCCTATCCTTTCATAGTATGCTCCATAACCACTCAAATCCACTAGTTTCTCAACTTGCTTGCCACTCCATTCCCTATAATCCTCCGAGGGGTCTGAAAAGAAGATGACCTAGAGATCTGGTGTAGAATATGATATCCTACTGATGAGTAGTTCTTTTCAAGTTTTGATATGTTATTGTAACCGTTATCAACACATTTACTTGATGTATGTATTTGTCGGTACAGTTGTAAACTTCAATTTCAAAGTTCCTATTAGTTGTATGATAAGTTTTTTTTCTTTCTGAAAATTGATTTTATTTATATTTGTAACATATAAAAATTTTACAAAGCAATATTCTTACCATATATACGGTCTTTCTGCAGGGGTGCTGTAGAAAGAAAATTAAAAGTAATGAAACAATTGAATGGTAAAGCCTTATCACCAGTTTCTGAGATTTGGATTAGTATTTTTTTTAAATTTTAGGAAAAATAAAAAATGTATGAAACACTTGAAAGTGTTTTAGCGTCACAGTTAAGAATAAGTAAATAGGTTTCCTAACTGGACTTGAGAATGATCTGAATGTCAAGAGTTTTGCGGCCGCATTTCATATTCACTTGAGCCATTTATTTTAAAAAGATTTCTAATGCTGCAATATACGAAAAAGGAATAAAACGAAAAGTGAAAGTATAAACTAACAATTATTAGATTCAGTTATAAGTGAAAGAAACATGTCCAAATGCACCAGAAAATATATTTATAATAGTGTTACAAATGTACTAAGACAATAATTGTAATACTTGAATTTTTTTTTTTTTGAGTCTACACTATACTCAGTTGGTGTTGCTCAGATCGAAAATTTGATGACAGTTCCCTTGTGAGAAATGCAATTGAATATTCTTTTTGTTAAATAACATTTGTCGCTAGGACCTACCGTTTAAGCGTTATATTGGTTTGAATGAAAAACGTCAAGTTTTGTTTACATTTTTTGTTTTAGGGCTTTTTGACACGCTCTAGTTTTGTTGGTCTTGCTCTGATCAAAAATTTGACGACAGTTCCCATGTCAGAAATTAATCGAGAAATATTTCTGTTATATAACATCTGTCACTAGAACCTACCGTTTTAGGAGCTATATTGATTCGAACGAAAAAAAAATCTCGTTGTAACGTTTTTTTCACCATCAAATATGTAACATTTTTTTACCCTCAAAAATGAACATTTTAACACGCTCTAGTTTTGTTGGTGTTCCTCAGGTTGAAAATTCGACGACGGTTTTCTCGTCAGAACTTTAATGGGGAATACTTTTTGTTATATGACCCTAAGAAGAAACTAATTCATTCACTCCTTTCCTATGTGCATATTGAGTGTTTTATTTATTCTTTTCAGTTAAATTTATACAGCTTTATTTTATCTTTACTGTTAATTTGTTATTGTTGATAATTTAATTAATGTAATTTTATTTTATCACACCCATTTAATTATTAAATTTCTTCATGTATTTTATAATTATTTATTAATTATATGTATGCAATGCATTTTTAAACCGATGTAGAAGCTAGAATCTATGTTTTGGTACAGGTACCGGTAAAGAGAATTGAAAAATTTTGGTACCGACACATCACTGGTTAAAATGTTTATTGTGCCTTTTTTTATTCTGAAGTTTTTTTGTTAAATTAAATACAATTAACTTTATAATGACTTAACAGTAAGTACTACATTGTCTCCATTTCACTTATTCAAACTTTCCATTTATACTTAATTTCAACCAAGATATCGATAAAAACCAATATTAAACTTCTTTTTTTTTTAACTTTCACTGTACTAGATACAGAAATCCTACCAAACAGAGAGGCGGTATTTAGAGGTTTCGTGAAGGAATGTCCTAGTTTGATCAACTTAGGCTGATCCCCTGTCTTAATACCAAGGTGCGAACTGAAATACGATTGCTGTATATTTTTTAAAAAATTAAATACATCATTGCCGTCTTTTTTTCTAATACTTCTACTGAAAAAATACTCTAAATCTTTTAAGCCACGTCAATTCGGAATCAGGAGAGTAGGTAGGATTTAACATACAAATAAGTTTTAAATAAAGGAATTGGGGGCGAGTCGTTTTCAAATGGCAATTCTCGATTCTCGATTTCTTTAAAAAGAATCAGTATCACTATTTTACATGCATCGATTACATCGATGCATCGATTCTTCTCTCTTACGATAAACAAATTGTAAGACAATTTATTTTAAAATATCTTTTATATCCTTTAAAAAACAGATCAATTTTTCATAGATCAATAGATCAACACTGCTCGGTACAGAATCTGTAACGTTCTTTTGAAGAATCAAACTTTTCTTCTGCAATGCAAATGTCAGATTATTGAAGATATGTATTCCCAATTGGAAAATGAAGAAATGAGATAATTATTTCCAACTGCCGAATATGAAGCACTCAACAAATTAATGCAGCCAGACAATAATACCATTTTATTATATCTACTTTTTGGTAATTCTTAGAGTATTTTTGTTATTTCAGAATTAAGATTATTTTTCATTTCATTAAACGCTCATACTGGTTTTCGAACCAGTATTATCGATTACTTAGTAGCATAATTAAATATACATAATACTTTTTAACTTTAATGTATCAGTTGGTAGTCAAGATGGAGAGAGCCTATTAAGCCTTTTGCGGGAATAAACTGTATTATCAGTGGATAACGCTAAAGGCCCATAAATAATTTTTTTACATCGAAAAACAAGGATCGACATTTTGATTTGATAATAATCTTTCGGCATAATAATTTTATTTATTTCTTCTGGTTGGATTTTAATTTCTAACTGTAAAAGTATAAATAAGTGTGGCAAACCTCGTTTCATTTTACATTAAATTTTTTTTATTGTAAACTGTATCAGTGATAAACCTAGAACCATGAAAATGGTCTAGTTAAAGTTTGGTACAGATGGGTTCAGTAGTTTTACCATTTCTATGAAATTCTATTGCGGTCGTTTTACAAAATTCACTGGGATCCACATTATTATAATTATTCTAATTTATTTAATATAAATGAATAATATTTTTTTATAGATTTGGTTGGCTTTTGTATGAGTAACTTATTTCTAAACCGAAGTATCGGTACGGACAATCAATAAGTGTTTGTGCCGACACATAATTATTTATTTTTTTTGTGACCTAATAAGAAATAATGAAGATTTTGTAAGGATATTTGTAGAGATGAATGAAGAAATTTTATGGAAGGGGAGATATTTTATATTTTCCAAAATGCTCATAATTTAAATTATTATAGAATTTATAATATGATAATGTGCTGGTAGAAATAAGAAGAGAATATATGATAGTGATAATAATCTTAATTATGGAGTTATATAATGAAAATATATATATAATAGAATTATGAAGACCTCGAAAAGAGAATGGATCCGATCCCTAAGAAGGAAGGTGTTATTATAGGATCAAACTATACGCAGACCCAACTTGTGGTGGACAGATAACGAGGTTGAATAATTGGATTAAACCGCAAAGGACAAGAACGCTTTGTGGCAGCCGATAATATTTTTTTTCATTTCTATAATAGAGCCCACCATTCACTAATCATCTTTATTTTAATTCCTGAGATTGACATATCAGTAAAACTCATGTATTTCAAAAGTGAAACAATTCAAAAATCTGTATTTTTGACTTATCACCTACAGTTCATTAGTCTTCTATGAAATGTAAAAAATGTATCGAATTAACTTCATATCCCACCTGATACATCTAAATTGCGATTGGAATTAAAAGATAATTCAGGTACACTTTCGATATTTCATACAAGATTGTAAGAATTGTACATTTTTTTAATGTAGGTTTTTTAGTTGTGTCAATTTAGAAATACATCTACGATATGAAAGTTTCTATTTTTATCTCAATAAACATCTCTGCAATGCATTACAAAACGCTTCTTTCCATTATAAAACTTACAATTAGTTAAACATTTTTGGGTACAGTGACCACTGCATTAGGTTAGTGGCACCATCATAAAGTGAAATGCGAAGTTTTGTGGCACAAAAATACAGAAAGTTGATTACAAAAGTTTATAAATTTTAATACCTAGTGTCTATTTCATTAATTGTTTGTAAAAACATATAATCTTTCTCATCAAAATCCAATGACTTGGTTCTCAATCATTTCTTCTCGGCTTATAATATTTACACTGAACAAGAATATATCTTGTCTCGAGATTTTAAGAAGTTGGTGTTTTCGGGGGTGGTTTCACTTCAGAAAGTAGCTGTGGTTGATTTTCAATTATTAAGTAATTAACAGTATTGTACACCTGTTCTACCTAGATCACATCTGTGGGGGTAATTTTTATATCTATACTATTATGTAAAAGTACAAGCCATTTTTCTTTTGTGATCACTAACCGCAAAAACTACTGTACCAAACACTACCAAATTTTAACTACATCATCTCCATAGTTTAAATTTACAGATTTTCGATTAAATTGTCATAGAAAAACGAAAAATATAAGGTGCCCAGTGAAGTTTCATAATCGGCCGATAAGTGGTGAGCGCCATTCAAAAGAGGTTACAAAGATACGGTGTTATAATGGAATAGAAATTAATGATAACATTTATTTACCTATTTTAAATTAAATTATTATTAGAAAAGCTATAAATATGAGGCACAAGAAAGGGGACCAGTCGGACTGCGACAACTACAGAGGCATAGTGCTCCTCTCGTGCACATATAAAGTTCTCTCTAACATCCTATTTGAGAGACTAGTCCCTCATGCCGAGAGGGAGATAGGGAAATATCAAGCGGGGTTTAGACGAGGGATATCCACGTTGGACCAACTATTCTCACTTAGGCTGATGCTAGAGAAATGCAAAGAGTACAGAATAGTTACCCACCACCTCTTTCTTGATTTTAAAGCCGCTTACGATAGTGTAATTCGGCCAGAACTCTATCAGGCCCTGTTAGATATGAACGTCCCAGCCAAGCTGGTACGGCTTGTGAAAATGACAATGTCGGGCTCGAGGTGTGCAGTACCAGTAGGAAATTACTACTCAGATGATTTCAGCACAAACTGCGGAGTGAGGCAGGGGGATGCTCTTGCCTGTATTCTCTTTAACTTTGCAGCAGAGAAAGCGGTGCGTATGTCCGGAATCCAACTCCACGCAACCCCTTTTTAACGGTACAGTTCAGCTTCTGGGATACGCTGACGACTTTGATATTGCTGCTAGATCGGAACGTGCACTGAGAGAGGCGGTCTTGGCCATAGAAGATGCAGCAAAGAAACTTGGGCTACACATTAATGAAGCTAAGACCAAGTACATGAGAGTCGGAGGAGATGGACCAGGGATTGGTCCATTTGTGGCTGGACCATATAATTTTGAAAATGTAAGTAGCTTTATCTACCTCGGGGCTGAGATCAACTCTGGAAACGACATCTCTCGAGAAGTCAACAGAAGGATAGCAACAGCGAGACGGTGCTACTTTGGCCTTGCGAAGCATTTTAGAAGCAGGTTCCTGTCTAACAGGACCAAGATCACCCTCTACAAAACCTTGGTCCGTCCTGTTTTAACTTATAGATCAGAAGCATGGGCCTTTAAAAAACAGGATGAAAATAGGCTTCTGATCTTTGAAAGATCAATTTTGAGGAAGATTTTTGGTCCTGTTAAAGAGGGTGGAATTTGGAGAAGAAGAAGAAATGTCGAACTGGCTGGCCTGTATGGGGATGCAGACTTGGTGAAGTTTATCAAGATAGGACGACTTCGATGGGCCGGGCACGTCGCACGCATGGATGACTCGGCGATACCCAGGAGGATACTGTCCGGAAAGTTGCATGGGCGAAGAAAAGTCGGCAGGCCAAATGTGAGATGGGAGGATTCAGTGACACTGGACGCACGGACTCTGCTGGGAGTCCGAAACTGGAGAGCTGCTGCAGCTGACAGGACTGACTGGCGAAAGCTTTTGGAGGAGGCCCAGTCTCGGTGACGGGATGTAGAGCCACCGATGTATGTATGTATAAATATGAGGCGCGATATGTGGACCCCAGTGCAGTTTGAAAATCGACGGATATGCGACTAGCGCCATTCTGAAACAGAGTTTTCAATAATAAAACTATTGAATCCAACTGTACCATAAATTAACTACAACATCTATACTATTTTTTCAACATCTATATTATTAATTCTAGAAAGGTTTACAATAATAAAGTTTACTATAACAATAATTAAAATGTACAGTCTAGAGTAGCAGAAGCGAGATTTGTTAAACTACCATACGCTATTATGGTTAGAAATAAAAATCCAACCATTTGAAATCGATCAAATCATTTCAGCCAAATAATAATGCCGTTTCCTGACTTTTCGATATTGTGTGTAAAAATATAATTAATAGGCTTCGCGGATAATTTAGTTTCTCCTCTCTTTGCATAAAAAACGGTGCTTTAAAAACATATCCTCAAACAATAAATTCATGGGCGGCATTACCTTTATTTTCGCCGAAGATTTCGGTAAACTTTATCCGTTATTCCAAATGTTTCTAAAGCTGATACAATAAAAGCTTGTTTAAAGTCTTCACGCATTTGGACCAACAGTAAAAAATATAAATTACAAAAAAAATATGAGAGTCGACTATAAATGTTCATCTACAAATCATAATATACAGTTCAAGATGTATATATATATATATATATATATATATATATATATATATATATATATATATATATATATATGTATGTGTGTGTGTGTGTATATATATATTGGATCAGAACTTAGTGATAGAGTTCAACAGCTTTCAGAACATGAGAGAGGTGTTGCTTGAGTAGTTTTGCCATCTCTGTGACCTTACAGAGTGTTAAAAAGTTTTATTTTTGTTTTTGTTTTTTGTATACATTACATTGTCAAGAATGGAATAATAATGTACTTAAAAAACCTTTTTTTTCGTTTTAAGACGTCTTAAGAACGTTCTGGATCAATGGTAATCAAGGAACTCCATCGATATATTATGCTGTTGTTTCCACACTTTCGACAAGCGATTATACTGATGACATCAGATGAAGTCACCTCAAGCCGAGAGCTGACTTTCGCCTTGATGGCTGCAGTAATGTGGAACGGCCGTTGAGGAGAGTGATGGCCCCAATGATGGCGGAAATGAACCTAACATTTATCAAAAGGCTAACCTGGCCATTTGTGGTTTCGGAAAATAGCAGAGGAAAGAGAAGATAGCGGTCTCTTACAATGGCTGATTTACTTTCCAGGCTGTAAAATAATCATTGGTTCTTCCTTCCTCGAAATTCGCCAATCATTACTGGACATAGCATTATTCTATTATTTAAAATATAGGTTGTTTTATTTATTGATGATTGTAACGCCGTTACAGTAAAAGGCACTTACCTTTCTACCTACATCTTCGATGTAAAGAGCACTTAGCAACACCTTATACTTGTTTACAAATTTAAATTTCAGTTTAAAAAACTGAATGGATTCTACAAATTATATGGTATGAGGAAAACCGAATGTAAAATATATCAATTTCTTAATAGAAAGTATTGGTGATACAGCATTCAACAGAAGTTACACAACTATTCATTCATTCATTCTCGGCGCAACAGACGCATGTAGTGGTCCTTGGCCAGCTCAGCGGCTCTTCCCCAGTCTTTCCTGTCGGTGGCACGTCTGATGGATATTCCTGCTTTCTTCAGATCCTCGGAGACGCTGTTCTTCCATCTTCCCTTCGTCACACAATTATATTTAGTTAAATTTAGATTCATTAAAAATTCCAGTTAAAAGGAACTCTATTTGTCTACCTTACTTTTTTCTAAGGTATGACGGTCTTGAGAATACTTGATTAAAAAATTGTCAAGGATAATGGAAAAGGTTGTACTCGTAAAAACTAAATAATAGTATTTCTTGCTTTTTTTTCAATTTAAAAGTAAGAAAACAAATTACGAATCTGACCTTTCATTATAAGTGAATCATTTTCTATTGTCCAAAATAAAAATAGTTTTACAATAATGAAATACATATTTTTTACCACTATATATTATATACATTTTACCATTATCACATGCAAAACGTATATCTAATATTTATCTAATGCCTCTTTTCTATAATTTCTGTTTCTCCGGGTGTGGATCGACTTCAAGGTCTGGAGGCCCTCCTGGGGCCCACTCAGCCGCTATAAAGGGGGCACCCTTAGTCCGGGGGAAACTTGGTAGTTGAGCGTGATTGCTGACCACAAAGTAAGGGCATTTAGGATTTTTCGAAGGATGTTGGATTGTAAGAATTGGATACGTGATGAATTGGATGGTTTAGTAGAGCCCCAAAGCTCAACTACGTATGTCCAAATAGGTCTAATCACAGTCATGTAAATAAGTATTTTGTAATCAATTGGGAGCTTTGATCTTTTGTCTAGTAAATGTTGAAGTTAGGAATTCGGAATATTTGTAAGGTTGTATATAAAAATAACTATCGGCTGAAAATTCCAATTTTTATTTTTTTTTAGTACTTATAAAAATATAATCGCACAACAATGTGAGATGAACGCACTCGACACAAATGTGAAAAATTTGGAAGTGATTTTTTTTTTTTTTTTCCAATTTTACATCCTTACATTTATGCTCCACAATTATTCAATAAATATTATTTTTATATTTGCTATTCTGGTCATACATGGCTAATATGACTAAGTTTTCATTTATTTCAAGTTTAGAATGCTCACAATAAAGAGTACAGCAAGGAGATGAACTATCAACAGAGATGACTGGACATAAGCTCTCGGATGAATCAGGTCATATCAGCAGAGTAAAATGGTTAATTTTACTTGAAATAATAATAAAATTGTTCTGACTTTTCGATACTTCGCAGCCTAAGCAACCTTCCGGTTCATTGTGAAACAAAAAGTTTAATTTTTTTTTTTTTGACAATGTCTTTAGGAGAGGGATCAGGGTGGCTCAGTGGGCAATGAACTCCTAGCTGGAGTTCAAAACTGGTGCAAGTGGATCGGAATAAAATGGTATTAGATGGGTGAAATTACTGAAAGGTTAATTGCAACCACAGCAATGTCAATCAGTTTATCTTTCATTCGTATAAATAGTACTTTGCAGAGTTGGACAACATTTAATTTCTTGGAATCAATCACCTAATTTAATTATAATTAAATTAGATGGTTGATTCCAGAAAGTTATTTGTCAAATATTTAGCTATAATTAAATTTTGCTCAACTCTTGTACACTTTAACCTAAGTTTTTGTAATTAATACAGAAAATAAAAGTTTACAAACGCTAAGGCTAAATTGCTAAGATTGCTAATTTGAAGTGTTTTCCTAGAAAGAGCAATTAAAATAAAGCGAAATTAAATTTTTTATTTAACGTACGTTACCAATTTTTTTTTTTTTTTTAACTTTATTAAAAAGTTCATGAATTTTATTATTGCTCCCAAAAATTATTAACATTTGTTTAGAATGTCTCGACCCTTTCAATAATCAAAAAAATTAGTATTTATTTTTAATTGCTTATAACGTATGTTAAAAATATGTTCACATTAAATGGTGATTAAGAGAAACACGTGTAAAAAATGAAGATTAAGATAAATTCTTAAAAAAAAAAACAATATTAACTATATTAATTTTTTTTTTGTGGGTATAAGCCCCTGTAACAGCCAAATTGATTAATGATTTAAAATGAAAATGGCTTTTAGTCTGAGCGACACCAACAATACTGTAAAATGCTAGTACCTACTTTTAATTTCAAGCTATCACAGTCTTTTCCATTGTAAATGTATATGTATAAGAAAAAAAGTAGGTTTTTATTGCATAATTTTGTTGTTTTCTTTTATCAAAATTTTAACATACGTTACCGTAAATGTAACGTACGTCAAGGGTAAAGTATGTCAAATTTTAGGAATTGTAATTGAAAAAAGATTATTTAACTACAATTTTTTTCAAATATTGAGATTGAAACATTCATTTGTTTGTTTTTATGGGCAAAAAACTGCTGGTGGTTACTATTGCCCATATACTTGAACTTAATTATACCGTTTGCTAGTAACAATAACATCCATGAATACATACTTCTTCCATGTATACCATATTATCTTTTTGAACTGTATCAATAAGAAATTTGAATGTCATCGTTCTAACCAAATTATATTAATCTCAGCCAAATAAAAAAAGATAAAGTAGTAAAATAAAAATAATTTAAAAGGGGGAATAGTTAATAAAATAATGAAAATTATATAATCCTACAAATGTACAGCTCACTATCGCCCAAGCCCATACATAGCTGACGAGGTACACCACATTTATCAATATATCTTCTATACTGAGGGCATTCGAAGATGTGTCTCACTGTGAGAGTAACTTTAAAGAGTCGACACTGAAGGGGATTTCTCCTTACCATCAGGAACATTCTTAACGTTTAGAACTACGAACTATGAAGACTCAGATTGGAAGTGGCGAATTCAATGGATAAATTCGGAAATTCTCGGGCTCAAAAAAATCATGTTTTATGCCCCGAAAACTTCATATTTTCAAAAAATAAAAAAGTACTATTTTGATTTAATATACACATAATTGAACAGAAATTACGGAGGGAATACAATAGTTTGTGTTTTCACAGTGATCCGGAGGTTTACCAAGATCAAAAACTTAGATATATCATCGACCTTCCATGATATAGAAAATATTAAAATCAGAACTTTTTGATGGGAGGTAAATTTTTTTTATAAAATCTTACAGGTTAGGTAGGATTCTTGCTGATAGAGATTATATTTAAAAAATTAAATGTGTTAAAATCTCTAATTTTTTGGGCTTGCTCGCTCATTGATTGATCTATAAAAGCCACTAATGAGTTCAATTAACACTAAAAAACACCGAAAGTCATGATTATAATAATTAAGAGTGACCTCAAAACATGTAAAGTAAACATTTGAAATATACTTATGAAAACGAATGTGATTAACGTCATCAGTGGTAATGTTAAAAGGATGTTTTGAATTTAAAAAAAAAAAAAGAAAAAAAAAAATTGTACGTATTTTCTAATTTATTTTATTTTTAAAATCTTTTTATTGAGAAAGATTACAATCTGTCTCAAAGAGGGCAATAAGTAATACAGCAAAGTAATAAGTAAAAAATCCATGCCAGCACGATAAAATACCACGTGATGCAAAAAATTCGTTTTTTCATCACATTTCTCACTATAAAACGAAACATATTTGTCCGATCCTAAATTTATTTTTTTCATATCAAACAGCTAAAAACATACAATTTTCAACCCTTTCCCTCCTCCGCCCAAACCCGGTGCTATTTCGATTAAAACTTTTTACCAAATTTAAAGCTAACAATATCCAACAGTGAGACCTTTTTAATTTTGGACATCAAGGCTCGGAAATTTTTTTCCTGTAATATTAATCCTACAGATCATCGGCAAAGTTACATTTTTTACAAATAGCCTTCATACCCTAGATGATTGAAGAAATCACATTAGGTAATATTATGAAATTAAGCTTCAAAAGAGTCACTATCGATGGAACCATGTGTGTCCTAGCAAAATGTCCTAGGAATGTTTCATATACCACTCAACAGAATGAAGTCCATTATTTAAAATATAACAGAAGGGAGTTAAGTGAAATTGATAACTGAAGACATTATCAATCATAGCTGTTGATCTCAAGTCCATTTTCAATCGCGGTTTGTTTCACTTGAATGGGATCCGTTCCTGGTGGCGCAGTGACCCAGAGTCGGCATAATCCTACTATAATTCTTCTTTCAGAGGAAAAGCTGCATTTCAATGGACAGGAGAAACTGGGAATGTATAACTCAGAAGTGAGTTGTCATCGTTATCTATGAAGTAGAGTATGCCCATATCTAATAACTGTGCCATGCTGCGTAGAAAGTACAAACGCTTTAGATCTCACCGACCGCCCTTTACTTCCGCATTTGTTCCTTTAATAACGTTAATATAATCAAAAATATTTCTATTCCTATATGCTTAAGGAATGTAAATTACAACAGTTAACTATTATTTTTCCAGACTGATAGTAAATTTATAAATCGATCTGATGAAAATGGAATCCGATGGAAATTCCAACCTCATTTAGATGAGGGGGGAGACCCCCAGAATCCAAGTTCCTACCAATTTTTTTTTTTTTTTTGTAATCTCATCATTTTTACGGGTGATTAGCCCACTTGCTTTGCAGTGAAGTATAGTATTATACAAAAAAGTTTACTTATGAAGTTTTAATGATAGTTAATTATTATTTAAGCTAATTTTGTTTATGTAATTGTATTATAAGATTTCTGTAAGTCGGTTTAACTAATCATGTTCTTAGGTATGTTCATCTCTTACCTATTTGATTTTAAACATTCTGAATATTTAATATACATAAAGCTATTATATTTTCTTATGCTTAAATTATCATGAATATTTTTCCTTTAATCATGGATCCATTTTGTTTGTTAAAGATGTATTTGTCTTGGTATACACTTAAAAATTTATATATTAACTGGCCCACCAATATTATGATTTAAACCTCGACCTGATTGGAAAACTCCCAGAGCCGTTTTTCATAAATTGTATGTATTTTCATAAGTTAAGAAATAAAATACTATATTATAAAATATTATTATATTATATTATATATATATATATATATTATATAATATATATTATAATATAATATAATATAATATTATAACATAATATAATATTATATATTATATTATAATATTATATTATAATATTAATATATATATATATAATATATATATATATACTATATATATAATATAATATAATATAATATATATATATATATTATATTATATTATTATATTATAATATAAAATACTATATTATGTGTGTATATATTTATATATTATGTTGTATGGTTTATTACATTATACAGGACTTCAGTTTGAATTAACAAAGCGTATTATGGAAGTCCAATAACAAGCTTGGTTTGGATGAGGGAAAAAATACAAAAGTGTTGTTTCAAATAATTTTTTGGACTGCTTTATCCGAATATCCAAATAGATAAAATAATAAAATATGTATAAATGTAGTTGGTTCGTTTTAAATAATCGTTTTGTTTTTTTGTTTTTTGTTTTTTTTTTAATAATAATCATAAACCTACAACTATATATAAAAATAAACTACAAGATGTTCCATCGAATCTAGCTCATGAACGCGATTAAGTGCAGTTAACCTGGTAGTCCGACGGAGAAAAAAAGAAGTTAAAAAAAAAAAAGAATCAGTAGAATGAATAACTATAAATTTCAACCTTCCCCCCTTGAATACTTTTCATAGAGAAATCCATTTCTGTTAATAATCAAATTTAACTTTTGTATTTTTTGTTTTGGATTTTTCCACTTTCGACTAGCTAGTCACTGAACTATAGCTTCAACAAGCTCTAGGGCCTGAATAATTAATTTGACAAAACACTTATACGACATAATTTACAATAAATTATAATTAAATATCAATTATATTTACTAATTTCTTTACTCAAGTTCCTGGATTATAACTATAAGGGCTATTGTTTTTATTCGATAAGAACATCATTGTAAAAATTGCACGAGCCTCCTAGATTGAAAACCACTGCCATAATGATTAAGACTGTGTATTAAGTAGATAGTATTCCATCTATTTTATTAGACCGGAGCGTTTTATGAGTGACCTAAGGAGAGTAGTTCGTGATAGGAATCAAAATTTAGTGATGGGACTCAATATGAAAATTTAGAAAGCATGTAAATGCAAGATTCGTTTACTCAAACTCCATAATTTTATTTTATCCTTTTATCTCTTTATTGAAATTGACATCTATATAAAATAAAATCTTGTAAATGGGATTATAACATTCATAATCACATATCAATTACTTGTTAGCAAATACCCACTGTCAAATCTGGCCATCTTCATTTCAGACGCCTTAGAGGGTTGTCGGGAATAGAATGGAAGCAAGTTGAGAGACTGGTGGAATCTAATCATTATGAAGTTTACTATGAAAGATTTATCTGGTTTAGGATAAATTAAGAACATTAAGAACATTAAGGTGTTTATGTTTTTTTTGTTGTATTTTTTTGTTTAGTTTTTTTAGTTTTGTGAGTGGGCTGTAGTGAGAGTGATTTATTTGTTTATAAATATGTCAGTAATAATTGTAACAAAGTAACCTACGGGAAACTATCAAAAAGTTTTATTATACACTTAATCAGAATAAATATACCAATCACCAAGGGTTTGTTTTTAAGCAGTGTTCCCTAATCCCCGGTCAATATCTGAGAATATCGTGTCATTAGCAAATTTTTGCCCAATTTATTATAAGATATTTCCTCCAAATCCAACTAAACAAAGTATTTGGGTTGACTCTCATAAGATCTTTAGGGTCGTGATCCACTTCGTGGCTTTTTTCTTTCTCGCATTACCGTTTTAACGATTCGTTACCACTGTTGGTCTTACGCGCCAAACTGGAACGTGAATAAGGCGGTATTAGACCTGTTTATTTTATTTTTATTATGATAAATAAACAATAATTACCAGAAATTATTGTATGCAATAATAAATGAGATGTGACCGATGAGCTTTTATAATTAGTTGATAGCTGTAAATATATCAAGAAAATAATTCACAGATTTAATTTGTAAAATGCAATAGACTCATAAATTTCAATCAAAATGTGTTGGTGATGTGGTCCCTAGGATCTGGAAAAGAAGATAATAAACGGGGGAAAATCTAATTTTACGAGGTATTTTATATCTAGGGTTAAGAAGATGGCATCCACATGGTTCTTTCAATAAAACGTATTTTAAGATTAAGAGAAAAACGCTAACACTAAAAAATCCAAAAGTACAATTTTAATATGTTTCATCAAAAGATAAGGTAAACAGCCTTTTTTTTTTTTTTTTTTTTTTTTTACAGACATTTTTTAGATATAAAATTATAAACTTATGACAGATTCTGATCCCGCTCAAAAAAAAATGTTTAAAATATTATTGAAAACAGCTATGTTAAAAACAATTTTAATTGTGGTTTAGAGAAGTGTGGTTTTGCAGCTTTGGAACTCATCCTTAGCTTGTCCGTTTTCAAAATCCCTAGGCTATTTTTAAAAATGGTTTGTATTTAGCACTTCGGAAAACCCACAAATTTCAAATATTCTTGTGAATTTAAGAATAAAAATTTGTCAAACATTAATTTCACCCAGGTTAGAGGAAAACCTCACATCCTTTTGGTAATTAAAACATCTCCCCCGAATTCCGTGACTCATTAACCTAATAACACCAACTTTCGATAGTAGATTAAGTGTCCTGGATTTGTGTGAAAACGATTTCCTCTTATTATGGTGTTCTAAACGTACATTCATCCTTTAAAAATTTATTTCTTCTCAAAAAAAATTTTCTTGGCAATATTTTAAACATAATAGTACTTTAATCTGATTAAAAATTTTAATGTTATATCATAAGAGACACTTTCCATTCTATATCAAATTCCAAACTCATAATATAAGTTCTTTACCGCGTTTTTCTTTTCTTAACTCAGTTCCTAGGGCACATTGGACAAAATTTATGAATCGATTTTTTTTTTTAATGTGAATTTAATGTTAATGAATCAGAGCCCTCTCCAAAAGTTTTCATTCATCTCTATTCTGTGCAGCAGCCATCCAATCTGGTGTTCCAAGGATGTTCCTGGCATCTACACGGGCGCAATCCATCCACCTCATTTTGGGTCGTCCGACTCTTCTGGTTTGATAAATCACCTCGATAGTTAATGTTTTTGGAATCTCGTTCTCATTCATCCTGGCGATATGCACTGCCCATCTGAGCCTCCTCACACTGATCCACCTATGTCTGTGCCCTTGAAGAGTGCGTAAATGTCTTGGTTTTTTCTTCTTCTCCAGACATCACCCTCCCGGATCGGACTAAAAATTCTTTTCAAGATCATTCTTTCAAAGATTAGCAGCCTATTTTCATCAGCCATAGTCCATGCCCATGCTTCAGATCCATTTGTGAGGACCGGACGTACCAGTACTTTGTATAGCCTCACTTTAGTCTTGTTAGTAAAGAACCTACTTTTAAATTGCTTAGCGATGCCGAAATAACACCTGTTTGCTGCTGCGATCCGACTTATAACATCCTTAGTCACATCTTTTTCTGAATTAATCTCCGACCACAAGTATACGAAATGTTGAACCCTCTCAAACTTGTCTTTTCCATTCTCAATATACTCTTCCCGGAAACGTTCTGGTCCAGCTATCATATATTTAGTTTTTCCTTCATTGATCACCAGACCAAACTTCTTAGCTGCCTTTTCTAGCTGGAGAAATGCGTCCTTCAATGCTGATTGAGATCTGGCAACGATGTCGAGATCGTCAGCGTATCCTAATATCTGCACACTTCTATTAAAAATTGCGCCCGATGTTTGTATTCTAGATCCCCTTACTGCTCTTTCTTCAGCCAGATTAAAAAACAAACAGACTAGCGCATCTACTTGCCTTACTCCAGTACTGGAATCAAATTCATCTGACACGTCTGATCCAATCTGCACCATGCATTTTTAATGTAGAATCACCAAAAAAAAAAATAATCATAGTCCAGTAGGTCCTCTAAAAATGTTAGAAGAATAGAATACGTCATAAAAATGGATCAAATGACTGCAATGTTTGTATATTACTGTGAATACTATAGAAAAATAGGAAGATTTCTTTTACATAGAGGTCTCGACCTCTTTGACAAATCTGTTCAAGAACAAAGTACACTTATTTTTAATGGCGTATTATTTCACTAATATACTCACCAAATAGGTATATCTAAATAAACAAAATCAATGTTGAATGAATTTCAGGCGTTGATGACACTGGAGGTTTTACGCCTTAAAGCCCGAAAAAACAAAAACAACAAAATCAATGTTTTCAGGTATTACATATTTCTGAACATCGTACATCTCTTCATTCCAAAAATATTCCATACTTCTCTATTATCTTAAATCCTAGAATGTTTTGTGGTGAAAATGTAAAAAGTATTCATTGAATTGAAAAAAAAAAAATATGAAAACAATGTGGATCGACGCCTTTAAAATGAGAAGAAGAAATAAACATGCACTAATTTGAAACAGAATATTTATAATGATAAACTTCATGCCATATATATTTATTATTATATATAAAACAAACAAATATCGACAAATCCTTTTGCCTTTCGTCGTAAACCTACGTCTTCATGTCCTAAACATTTCACAAATTCCTGTTGAACAGACCTCTTATCTAGGACGCCGCGGCGTAGAATGAATGTTTTAGAAGCTATGGAGGGAAGTTTAACAGAAATATGAGGTGAACATTTTTTTTTCAAAAATGTTCTCATGGATTACAGACAATGCACTCTATACCCCATTTCAGGCGCGCCGCACAGTGGAGTATTTACCATTAAATCATGGCCAAAAGTCCAAAAAATAAGTTGTACTTCAGAACATTAAAATACATATTTCTTGGTAGCTTAGGATTTTTTACATCGAAATATATTTATCTCGTTCATAATTATCCACTTCCTTCCCGAGGAAACTAGCCTAAATCCAGGGGAGCGCTGCATGTACACAGTGGCTTTTGCTGAGTTGTAAGATGCTTAAAGATGTTGTGATTTCTGAGGAATCAATTTAACAATTGATCTGAAATTTCTCTACACAGCTTAGAAAGGTATGTACTCCTCATTAATAACTAGTTTTTAGCAAGTTTTAATATCATAACGGATAACTTGTAGTTCTTTTTATTACCATGTTTAAACGACAAAAATAGACTTGTTTACAAGAATAAAAAAGATTATGTTGTACTGTCGGGCTTTGTCGGGCAGATATTTTTGCATTAATGTAAGATTCAATCCTTCTACTTGTTATACCAACAAAAAAATCTCACCCCCCCCCCCTTGTTTTTAATAAATGTCTAAAAATACCTCTTAAAGTGAATTTTTTGAAAACAAAGTCTGTTTGATTTCTGTGAAATCCATTTAACAAGTGATCTGAAATCTCTCTACACATTTTTAAAAGGTATGTATTTTTCTGTAATAACTAGTTTTTAGCAAGTTTTTTTATCATAACGGTTAACGTGTAGTTCTTTTGATTAAGATGTATGAACGAAAAAAATAGACTTGTTTACAAGAATAAAAAAGATTATGTTGTACTGTCGGGCTTTGTCCAGAAGATATTTTTGCATTAATGTAAAGTTTAATCCTTCTACTTGTTATACCAACAAAAAAAATCTCACCCCCCCCCCCCCTTGTTTTTAATAAATGTCTAAAAATACCTCTTAAAGTGAATTTTTTGATAACAAAGTCTGTTTGATTTCTGTGAAATCCATTTAACAAGTGATCTGAAATCTCTCTCTACACATTTTTGAAAGGTATGTACTCGTATTTCTCTGTAAGAAACAACGGACGTAACCACTGAAGAAATAGAATACGTAGAGGACCAAGTACAAAACCTGAAGGTCACCGAAGTGCAAATAGAGAATGGTCCTGAGTTAAAAATTATACATACTCTCGTACACACAATGGTGGACGGTAAAGTTTGCAATGCGGCAACACAAACCACATCAACAGTACGATGCTATATCTGTGGAGATACAAATAAAAATTTTAACAACCTAGACAGAAAGTTAACCGTGGACCCAGCCTCTTTTAAGTTTGGCTTATCAATCCTACATGCCAGGATAAGATTTTTCGAATCTCTCCTACATTTGGCTTATAGGATTCCTATACAGAAATGGCAAGCCAAAACACCTGAAGAGAAAACAATTGTCGCAGAGACAAAGAAACGTATACAAGATCAATGTAGAAAAGAGCTCGGCTTGTTAGTTTACATCCCTAAACAAGGTTATGGCAATACTAACGATGGCAATCGAGACGATTTTTTTCAGATCCTGATACTGCCTCGGACATAACTGGGATTGACATTAACCTTATTAGAAGGCTCAAGGTAATATTAGAAACCTTATCCAGTGGTCACTCCATTGACACTGAGAAGTTTGAAAAGTACGCAGAAGATACCGCCAAGCTGTATGTAGAACTTTATGGTTGGTATCCCATGACCCCTACCTTGCATAAAATTCTGAGGCATGGTGCATTGGTCATAAAACATGCAATAGTTCCCATCGGACAGTTATCTGAGGAGGCTGCTGAAGCCCGAAATAAACATTTTCGGCTGTACAGGCAAAACTACTCAAGAAAGTTTTCCCGGGTGCACTCTAACAGGGACGTTCTGAACAGGCTCCAATTGGCGTCTGACCCTCTACTGAGCTGCAAGAGGAAAAGGCCAAGAGAGGAGTCTAAACCATTTTCTTCAGATACATTAAAACGTCTGCTACCAATGGAGCCAACACCTCAGCTATCAGAAGACCACGAGGAAGTTAACTTTGAAGAAAATTTGATAAGCATGAGTCTTGCTGATGAGGAGGACGAGGATGACGATGATAGTCTTGTATTGTAAACTGTAAAGAGTGCAAAGACTACTGTAAGTATTGCAAAAAATGTAGTAAATAGTTATTTACAGGACTTTAAATTGATTTTGAGTGTGGGTCTGTGTTAAGTGTGTGCGTAATTAAATAGTTACATTTAATTACATCTATGTACACACTTAAAATGATTAAGAGGTAGATTCCTTGTATATAGTGCATTTACTTCTGTCCATTATTGAAAAAATATGTTCAACTACCATAAACCATATAATATTGTATTTTTTTCTGTTTCACAAAGATTGTAATTTTTGTATTCCGGTTTCATTTTTACATGTGGGTGATATATTGAAAAATGTTGTATGCAATTAAAATATTATATCCATTTTCCCATTACATTATTTAGATTCAGGTTTTCACAATTAAAATTTATTACATTATTACGTAAATAATGTATTTAGTATTTGCAAAAGCTAGATGTTAAATTGCCATATAATTTTCAAATGTCGGAACATTTTTCCGACGTTTTTCAAATTCCTTGATTTTTCCAGAGATTCCCCTAATTTTTGTCAAAACTTGAAATTTTTTATATTTTATTAGTCTGATATATTTCTAGATTGTTGATAAAATGTTTTAAGTATTCCACCGTCACAAAAAAAGAGGTAAATAGTTTTGGCCAGGATTTCATGGCCAATACTCCACTGTGCGCCGTAAGGATAAACGTTTACTTAGAAACCACATTTAAGACCTACATAAACTCATCTATTTATAAACCACTAATCGTTTCCAACTATAGTCCAGTCATTGAAAGCCTGAAATGGGGTATAGAGTGCCTTGTCTGTAATCCATGAGAACATTTTTGAAAAAAAAAGGTTCACCTCATATTTCTTTTAAACTTCCCTCCATAGCTTCTAAAACATTCATTCTACGACAAAAGTCTTCATAAATAATATTAGCAGTTATCAATTTCAATAAATAGGTAATATAAACATTATAAATATCAATTCATGAGTCATGAAACATCAGAAAGTAAATTCATCGATATACTTTCCTATCCTCGAATCGACAAAACATTAACTCTTTTCAGACATTGGACCGCAGAGGTGGGCGTGAAGACAAGGAGGAGATGTCTAACAGTACCGACAGCAGTGATCATTACAGTGCTAACAAAGACTCATTATCCACCCTCTTATCTGTATCTGTCGCTTAATTAAATTCCAGCTAGCTAGGTGGCCTCCCAACTGCGTACCGGTGCCATCTAAGGTTTTACCTAACAATAGGAAATCTACGAGTTATAAAATATTATTAGAAAAATTGGTTACATGTATAATCAAAGCTGTGGATATCCAATAAATATCGAACTGCTATGAAATGAAAAATAAACTTTATTAATTAAAATGAAAGTTAATAAAGGCTGTCCCCTAAGAATAATAATAATGTAATGTAAACTGGTGCAATAGACTAGCCGCATTACTTACAACTCAAAGCGTCAGTAATTTAAAAATTAAAAAAAACAATGTATGAAAAGATAAAACAAATCTAGAAAAAAAAACAGAGTTATTAGGTCGAGTATAGGAAGCTACTTGGTGTTCATAGATTGAAATAGAGAAGTGCCAAAACTGTTATGATTTAGATATCGAAATAATGCTTAATGAAACATTAATTTTAGGGAAAAAACTAAAACTTTATGATTTCACTACTATCATTTTTCGTTCTAAGGAGTTTTAATTTTAATTTCACAATTTTTGAACAACTTCTTTTGGTTAGTTATAACCTGATAATTGAAAAAAAAAAATTACGATTATATTAAATTTATTTTCATGAAATAAAATATAATAAATTCAGACCAAAACCATGTACATGGTAACAGAAGAGGATCCTAAGCTAGGATAGTGTGACTAAACGGACTTACAACTTTGAAAAGGATTCTTCTGAACTTAAGTAATTAGAATCTGTAGTCACTCAGGATAGCAATCCTAATGTGAAGATAAGGAGAAGGATAAACACAGGCAACTGATGCTACTTTGGGTTCAGCAAGCAACTAAAAAGGCAATTACTATCAAGTAGGGATATGTATCGTAAGAAAAATATCGATCTTCGAATTTTTGATCTTTAAATATCTTCAAAAGAATAAATTCATATTAAATATATATTATGAATATTCCAATCATGTTGCAATGATATTCCTGTCCATTTTTTCGTTTTAGTTAATTTAGGTAACATCTCCACAATATTCTTCAAACCCATTACTTTTGCAGATCGATTCCAATGCTTCCTTTGCGCTTCTTTTTTATGGATAGTAATTTCCTATAACTTCACCTATTAACTTCCATTTCTATAGTTTTGAGTTGGATTGCATTGTCTAGTGTGTACTAGACTAAATTAGTGGAAATAAATAGTGGAAAAACTAAATTTTTCCCCTTAATTTATTCCTTGTGGGTAATGGTTCGCTTGTTTCTATAAAATAAGCGATCTGATGACAATGAAGTGGAAATGGTAGCAACATATTTCCTATCCAACCTATATAAAATTAGAAAAGTTACATTATAAACGTTAAAGATTAAAACTTTACTTTATTGAAATCAATTTTATAAGGTTTTGTTACTTTTAAGAAATATTTAAATATAGTTGTAAATTATATTTTTATAATATAGTGAAACTTTATCTTAAGGTACCTACGTATCGAGTCATCGAAAGAAAAAATATTGGTATAAAATTATCGAATTATCGATATATCGTGCATCGATACTCATCCCTACTCTCAATTAAGGCTCAAGCTCCATCTCCATAAAATCCTTGAGCATCCCTTACCCATACTTCTGTAGGGCCGGAATGCTGGACCCTATCTAAAGCTGCTGAAAAAGAGCTCCTGATTTTTGAAAGAAAAGTACTTCACTGAACTATCTGAGGTGTTAAAGTTGGAGAAGAATGGACTCAACGCACTAATTAAGGGCGTCGTCTTAAGAAAGACCGATGATGTCAGAGCAATTAAGTTTAATTAAAGGTTAAGGTTATTAATTCATTAGTGAAATTATTTTAGATGATAGTAATCCAAATATGCACAAAAATGTTAAGATGTACCACATGTGTTTGACACAGACAGACACATGTTATATATATATATATATATATATATATATATATATATATATATATATATATATATATATATATATATGTTATACATATATATTATATCTATATATTTATGTGAGTTACTTTTACGATTGAGCAAATGCTTACTAACATTAAAGTTTCAACGAAAATAATTCAATATTTCAGGTCAACAAGCCTATGGTATTAAACGACAAATGATGAGGAACTTATTCAAAGATCACTGTTGGTTTCTAGGTTCCCTAAAAGGGTTGTATTAAGATATTAAAAAGAATTTTCAACCGATTATTTCACCTGGGAAGTTTAGATTGACGAATAATACATTTAAAAAAAACAAACTAAATTAGAATAAAAACAGAATTTTTTATCAAAATACAAGTAACAAGAAAACTAATAAAAAAATTATGATGAGAAAAGGTTTAGCACAAACATAACAAAGTTCGTTCTTATATGAAGATATCTAACATACAACTCTAGAGAGTAAAATTGACAATAAAAAAAGTCCATACTGGATCAAACCTTAAATCACAACCTTATTCTAAGGGAATTATAAGATTCGAGATGCACATAGCATTTAGTAGAGTCCACCTGGAAGCTATAATAAACCAATGCAGGTGGTCAAAACTGGAGAGGGCAAATAAAGAAAACACAGAAGTACAAATTGGAAAACAATAGCTCAAAAGAATCTAATGCTGAGGAAGCTTTTTAAGGGGCAAAGTGGGACGAAAGGGCTCTTTGTTGGACATGGGTCATATTTTTTTCATTGGATGGTCTGTTCGAGTTTTATCAGCAGATATCTCGGCTTTGTATCATTTATAAACTGTATAACGCTCAAACCAATAAAGCAGGGCAAAATTTAACTTATTCATCATACTAGACGGAGAAAGGCAGTAAAATACTTAATTTCCACTGTTAAGCAAACTAACCCGAACTCGGAGTTGTGTCTGGTTCGACTAATATTGTCTACCCTGAAATTCGTAATTTGAGAAAAAATATTTTTTCAAAGAAGCAAACATTTAAGTTTATTTTTTAAGACTATATGATGTGTGGTTTGATTATTTCTGAAAATATAAGTAATTTTAAATTAATAAGAGACCTAATATAATTTAAGGTTAAAATGAACAGAGGATTCGTTCAAAATTTTATAATCAAGAAGATATACTAAACATTATAGAAAAATGATATGCAGATACAAATAAAACTAGACATTAAAAATTAAATATATTTTTTATTTTGAAGAGAAAAGATTTACCCGGTCGGGATTCGAACCCGAGTCCCCACTTCTCTAGCGTGGTGCCTTATCCACTAGGCTACCGAGCTCGTATCCGAACCAGGGAAATCTTTTCTCTTCACTGATCCATACCTCCGGGCACTCGCTGTTGCGATGTACAAATCGGGGATGAATGTTCATTGAACATTACTGTTAACTGGATCTTGTTGACATACGTCAATTTATATTATAATTATGAGATAATTATTTGTTGTTGGTAAATATATTTTAATATATTTTTTATTTTGAAGAGAAAAGATTTACCCGGTCGGGATTCGAACCCGAGTCCCCACTTCTCTAGCGTGGTGCCTTATCCACTAGGCTACCGAGCTCGTATCCGAACAACAAAATTAAAGTTCAATAAAAATTGACTTTTTTTCTAACTGCATAAATAAAGGGTTTAGTGAATGAATGGGGTATGTCACATATTTTAAAAAGAGATATGAAGAAAATGAAGGGGCTAGTAACATTTTCCTGCTAAGGAAAATGTAAAAAAAACTAAATCTTTTAACATAAAATACTTAAGAGTGTGTTTTGTTGCATAACTCCTTCATCCACCAAACCCTTCAAATAGGTTAATTTTTCTTCTATCATATAGTACCAGGTCCATTAAATCAACAGAAACATAAATTATATAAAAAGAAAGAAACATAAATTATATATAGAAGAATACTGGTTTCAAATCGACCGGGATCTAACGATTTCTGACGGCCAAAATATATCCTTGGCCACTCCTTCCCGACAATATAATTTTTTATTATAAGAAATTAGATAATGTTCAAATAATTCATTAGTTTTAATTATAAAATATTACATACAAAATTAAATTACTTATAGTGATGAATGGTTCTACAAAAACAAATGTGATATCTATCAGTTTAAGACCAATGCACTCGTTTTCTATTTTTATTATTATTATTATTATTATATAGTTTTATTCAATACATTGTTTTTATCGATTGTTCTATAATTTTTTGAAGGAATGAGTAGTTTTTTAAAAACAAAATAATAATCATAGAATTCATCCGAGCTGCATCCCCAAGGCTTCCTTCTAACAATGCCCAATACATAGTTTCTTGGAGTCCTTTTCCAATCCATTCTCCTATCTACTTCCAGGCCTTCCTTTTTTTTCTTTTCTTAGTGAATGGCATAGATAATATTTATAGAGGTTCCTCTTACATCCTAGCAACATGGCCAGCCCATCTAAGCCTATTCGCCTGTATAAAATTTAAAATATCTTCATTATTTCTTATTTATTCTTTATTTTCAACACACAATCAACCAGTTTTTGCGCTACCTATTCTTCTAATAATTTTGATTTCAAATATTTCAAGTTTACGACTGTCATTTTAGAACATACACTAAGTTTCCGTGGTGATTGGTCTTAAGATAAAATAACTTGGACTTACGGAGCTTCGTGAAGTAAGCATTTCCAGGCTTATTTTATTTTCATTATTGATGGAAGGTGTTGTGTATCGATTTGTAATTTAATTTAAAACACATGTTATTTATATAATGTAAAATGTTATTGAAACTAGACACTCTTTTAAATTGAAGTGTGTTTATAGTAACAAGGGTCAAGGATATTCTACTAACTTTAGCGGATAGAAACCAAAAATAAATTATTTAAAATAAGAATTCTAATTATAGTCTTACCATTCCGCGTGATTTTTGATTAATGGTTACATTTTTATCATTAAATTACTTATAAATCAGACAATTTGATACTTAATTAACTTCTTGTATTATGTAAGTAAATGATTATTATTTAAATGTTTAAATTAATTTGAGTCTAAGACCTTCTTTTTATATTGTGGTTTTGATTTTAAAATGATCAAAACCAGGAAAAGATTTGAGTTTCATAGAAATAATTAATCTCATTGACTGGATTTGAAATACAGGTGGATCACTTACCTGTAACATTGGGTACGTTAGAAGCGTTTTCGCATAGTGTCTTATCAACAAGCAAAAGTTATTACAAATCCGAACAACTGTTATTTGTACTAAAAATCTATTTAGCAATAAATTTCATTTGTGTCTATATAAATCTCTCATAAAGTAATTAGAAAATTGATTAGTTTATTAAGTATATCCCATGAGGTACGTTCAGATCATAAACCGTAAAACGGATTGCACTGCCATCAAAATACTTCATGAGCCAATTCGGTACTCCCTCACAAGAATGTGGACCCTCATTTGTATTTGTATTAATATTAAATCCAAGTACATAAAGTTGGATAGAGACAAGTACATAGATTGGTACATCAAAGGCATAGAGTTGAACCTCTATTCAACTGAATGTTTCCTTGAAACAAAATCAGTTCATAAAAATTTCACCCAATCAAGCAAAAAACAAAGAATAAAAGCAGTTTCTTAGGGTTAAAAAAAAAATCTGAAATAAAAAAAATGTACGAAATTTATAATTTCAGATTATTTACATATATGAATTAAGAATGCGTATTTAATCAACATGTTTATTAAATAAATATATAAACAGTAATTTCTTTCCATTTTGTTGAAAATTTATATTTAATTCATCATAAAACTGTATACTTTAATTCACAATTATTATTTCTTTAGGAACATTAGAAATAAACATAATATAAATAAATAAATGCTTTCATTAGTAGATTTCTTGACTATTTTTCAATTAGCTTTTATTAGAATTCGTCGTTGTCACAGGGTTCCACGTGATTAAGGCAGCCCTCTAATATGTCTGCGACAGTGTAGCCCTTTTTTTCTCATTTAATTATAGCACAATCTTTTGAACGTAAACTAATGGTCCTTTTTCATAACTTTAATTACAATTTATATTTTATTTTTAGTACTTTGACTATCTGTTAGATATATAGAAATCTTATTCGTTTTACAGAACAGAGTTTATCTATTTAAAAATCAAAGTTTCAAAATCAATGTCGGTGTGTGGAAGTCATATATACAGATATTCAACTGAAAAGTAGTTTGTGAATATTTATATATTTATTTATCTCACAATCCAATATGTGTTTACATCATTTTAATAAAAAAAAAACTTTTTTTTTCATTAAATCGGGAAAGGTGGGCTCATAGATGCTTGGTGATTAATTGTAAACAGTGTTGCCAAAGCATCACATTATTGTACTAATTATAAGACATCTAAATTGTATTTTTATTTTAATCTTTATTTCCATACAGCTTAGATTTTAAAAAATAATTAAATTAAACGTTTTTTCTAATTCATTAAATCAACTTATAATTTTGAATTTCATTCCAAGATTGTTGAAAATATTTATTTATAACTTGTTGTTGGTGATTTATATATTCTATTATTCATTGGAGCTTAAAATAAATATAAAGATTAAAACAAAAATACAATTTAGATGTCTTATAATTAGTAAAATAATGTGATGCTTTGGCAACACTGTTTACAATTAATCACCAAGCATCTATGAGCCCACCTTTCCCGATTTAATGAAAAAAAAAGTTTTCTTTTATTAAAAATATATATATATATATATATATATATATATATATATATATATATATATATATATATATATATATTTATATATCCTAAAATGACATGTATATATCAGATTATCATTTATCAGCCTGAAAAATTATAATGAAATAGTAATATTTTTGGAGAAAAACATCGTAATATTTGAAATAATACTTGAACTTCTTATCAATGGAATTGCGTCAAAAAAACATTGCAGAGAGTAAAATTGATAATACATATATAAATAAAGTCTTCAACTGGAGGAACAATCACAACACAAAAACTACAGTAGGACTACCTTAGAATCTATCCAGGAAACTCGTTAATCTTTATCTAGTAAAGTTATATAAGAAAGTTTGAGATGCACATAGCATTTAATATCTGTGGCACTTGTGAATAGTCGGTTAAGTGCATTTTGTGTGTTAAGTGTGTCAGTGAATTTGTGGTTATTGCTTTCCCCTTTGTTTGTGTTTAATAGACTTACAATTAATTATATGGCTATTGCAGACATTAATACTAATTTGTGAATCATTACGGAAGAAATTGGGTTTTTCTTAAAATACGATTTTTGCGTTTAACCGTCTATCCAAAAGTGCAACAGCTATGAAGTAGTCCATCTGTGCGTCATAATATTTAGTAAAAGACAACGCTGGTGACCAAAAGACAACTTAAATGATTATGAATACAAAAGCTTCTTTTTTTTTTTTTTTTATTTATTTCTTTTTTTTTAATACAATTTCATCTAACTATAATCAATGAAGTTTACTGAAAATATAAACTTTCTATGAATAAAGGCCGATTACACTTACTAAACGATGCAATCATATTATAAACATACCTACAAATCATCATTATTTATTTAATTAAGCATGCTGTATATCAGAATCAATTAATACATTATGTAATATATGTTATCACAGTATGATATTTTAATACAGTTTACTATTACCTCCCCTCCCATTGGCATATTAAGAAAGAAATCCAAACATTAAATGGGTTAAAATTTAACAGATAATTGATGATTAATAACTTGAGACATATAATTTTTAATACAAACAGCAATTAAATTGTTTTAATAATATGACAATTAGTGGAGGTAATGACTCACCTTAACTACAGCGGGGGGCGGGATAAATGATATGGACCACCCCCCTTGGCGTAGCTCCACAAGCCTCCATTCTTCCCCAGCTTCAGCCTGGCAATGCCAGAGTAAGGCTACCCCCACTGCCACAGTTTCGTTTCTCGAAAACGGGACAGCACCAACAGCTTTTCCTCCAGAGAGGATGGTCAGTAAAATTAACATAGCATTCATTAAAATATATATTTCAAATATATTTTATAAGTTTCCCTCTTACAGATGAAGATTCATTTCTATCTCCGTCTATCTATATCTATACTATTATATAAAAGAACAAGCCATTTTTCTTTTGTGATCACTAACCGCCAAAACTAATGAACCAATCTGTACCAAATTTTAACCACATCATCTTCATAGTTCAAGGAAGGTTTAGCAATAATAAATTTTGAATATTTTCAATTATATTGACATGAAAAAAAAAGCGACAAATACGTGGTGCGCGGTGAAGTTTGATAATCAACCGATAGGTGGCGAGCACCATTCGAGAGAGGTTATAAAGGTATGATGTTACATATATAGAGCTAAAAATTTATGATAAAATTTACTTATTTTCAATTCAATTGTTATGTAAAAAGTTATAAATATATGGAAAGACATGAGGATCCCAGTGCAGTTTAAAAATCGACCGATATGTGGCTATTCTGCAACAGTTTGTAATGGTAAAACTATTTAACCCAACTGTACCAAATTTTAACTACAACATCTTCATAGTTCTAGGAGGGTTTATAACAATACATTTAACTATAAAAATAATTAAAATGTATAGTCTTCAGTGCCAGAAAGAAGGTTTGCCAAACTCTCATATACTTTTATGGTTAGAAATTAAAATCGAACCAGATGGATTGATAAAATTATATGGATGTCTAAAAATGCGTTTACGTACTCTTCAAACACCTAATCAATGCAATTTTAACAAGGTTAAAAATTACTGCCATGCGTAAAAATATCATTGAAGATATAATGCTAGTAATAAATACACTTTTATATATCTTTCTTTATTTATTTTTTTAACTATAGATACATTTTATATTTTAATCATTGTTCATTTTATAATAATTCAGTAGAAAAAAATCCACAGAACAGAATTTATAATAAATAAAAATATAAAACAAATTTATCTTACTATTGACTTAACTACTTAGATATTTGCGGATGATTGATTATCTAAAAGATGTAAAAATAAATTATGTGCTTAAAAGAATTAAGGGAAACAGCTTGACGAAAAGGAGTGGATAGGGAATTTCAGAGGGAGTTAGCAGGAATGGTAAAGGATTTTTCAAACGAATCTGTTCTATGGGAGGGGGTACACAGGTTAAAATGTTGGGACCGTATGTTCAGAAAGTGGATAGGGGAACGCAGAGTTATTAGGTCGAGAATGTAGCATGTTTTTTTGGTTTTTAAGATATTGGAATAGGAAAGTACCCAGAACTAATACATTCCGTCAGAAATTAGGAAAATGCAACCCAAGCTCATAATATTAAGTAACGTGTGACCACCTGGGTATCCAAACCAAGCAACTGTAATCAAAGAAAGGGAAAATAAGGGAGAACAATTTGAGAAGAAATTGACCGTAATCTCGAAATCTATAGGATTAAGATGGATTAAGGAACTATAGGATTTAAAGAATTAGGATGGATTTTTTGGAGGTTTGAGCGATATGGTTTTTCCAGAATAGGTGTTGATCAAAGGTAACTCCTAGGTTTTTAATAGAGTTATGGAACTAAATGGGAAGGTTTTTAAGGTAAAGCAATGGATAGTAAGGAAGGGCATTAAGGATGGGCTTTAAACCAATGAGGGTAGCCTTAATTTAATTTGCATCTTAGTTTAATTTGCATTCAGGCGTAACTGATTTTTAATGGCCAACGGTTGATGTTATCAATATCCTCCTGAAGGTTACGAGATACCTCGAGCATATAAAAGATAGAAAGATATTTAGATTAGAAGGTCGTCTGAATATGAAATAGGATGTTTTGGGAAATGTGGTAAGAATAAATTGAAAAGAGTTGGGGATAGACAGGAATCTTGTGGAAGACCTGGCAGAAAGGGTAAGTACATTGGAGGAGAACAATATATCGATAATATTTTACTACTGTTACTTTTTTATTTACATCTATTCCACAGTGGATGCAACAATGATTTCACTGAAAAATATCACTTTGAGCTATTGTAGGTCTAAAATATAAATAGCTTGAATCAAAACTCACATTTGAATCAATACATGAATTTTGAGTTCTATAGCATAGCAGTAATTATTAATCTAGTTATAATTGCACTGATTAGGTGGTTGAAGATTACGTAAAAGCACCATTAGACATAAAATTTTTAATTTTAATGTATGAATTGGTAATCAAGATGGATAAAGACTATTAAAAAAACTCTTGCGGAAAATAAACTGCATTATCAGTGCTTACGACAAAAGGCCCGTGGATCATATTTTTACACACAATATAAAAAAGCCAAGGATCGACACTTTAGTAATAATTTGTATTCGGCAGAAATAACTTTATTGATTTCATCTGGTTGGATGTTGATTTCGAACTGTAAAAGTATATGACAGTGTGGCAAACCTCGGTCCTGCCTCTCAACATTGTATATTTAAATTTTAGTTATTGTAAATATTACCATTGCAAAACCTTCCTAGAATTATAAGAATTATTTATTTAGATGTTGGTACAGATAGGTTCAGTTTATCATTGTAAACTCTATTGGAATGGCGTTATACACAATCGGTGGATTTTCAAGCTTCACTGGGATCCACATATCGCACACTATATTTAAATATTTTTTAATAATTTTCTTGATAGTTTAATAAGTAAATTTTATCATCGATTTCAAGCTCTTTTGTAACCTCTCGTGTAGAATGGCACCCACCACCTATCGGTCAATTTTCAAACTTCACTGTTGTCCACATATTATCTTTTTTTAATAAAAAATAAATTAAAAGTCAGCAGATTTTAATATTGCGAAACCTTCTTGGAACTATGAAGATGATGTAGTTAATATTTATTACAAATTGGTTCAGTATTCGCGGTTAGTGATCACAAACGAAAAATGGCTTGTCCTTTTATATAATAGTATAAATTATTATTATAGTAAATTTTCTAATTGTAAATCTTTCAAGAATGAAAGAAAGATGATGTTAAAATTTGGTTCAGATAGGTTCATTAGTTTTACTAAAACGCTATTGTCGCTTGCCACATATTTATAGTTTTTCGGATTACAATCTAATTTAATTCAGTAATTTTATTATCAATTTCTAGCTATATTTAACACAGGATCATTGTAACCTCTCTTGAATGGCGCTCGCTTTACTGCACACCACATCTTTATCGCTTTTTAAACAGTAATTTAATAGAAAATATGTAAATTTTGTTATTGCTAAACCTTCCTTGAACTATGATGATGATGTAGTTATATTTGCTACAGAATAGTTCTATAGTTTTCACGGTTAGTGATCACGAACGGAAATGGCTTGTCCTTTTATATATAACTTCATCATCCCCCGTCGAGGCTTAGCCCTCTCTCATAAGTGAAGATCTTAGATAATTTTAACTAATAATTGATTTTTTTTTATGTTTATCGATAAAAATCTTGTATTAAAGTGATCAATTGAAAATTATATTTTTGATGACATTTTCACGCATAGCAGTCATTATTACCTTAGTTGAATTTAGATTGATTAGGTGTTTGAAGATAACATAAAGCATAATTAGACACCCAATTTTCAATTTTAATATATGAGTTGGTAATCCAGATGGACAGAGACTATTAATAAACTGTTGCATATAATGGACTGCATTATCAGTGCATACAACTAAAGGTTCAAAATTCATATTTTTACACACAATATTAAACAGCTGAGGATCGGCATTTTGATTTGTAATAATTTTCATTCGACAGAAACAATGTTATTGATTTGATCTGGTTGGATTTTAATTTCTAACCATAAAAGTAGGTGATAGTGTGGCAAAACCTGTTTCTAACACTCAACATTGTACATTTAAATTTGTATTGTTGCTAAACCTAGAACTATGAAAATGATGCAGTCAAAAATTGGTATATTTCATTCCATATAGCTGTTTTTATAACAATTTAATTGAAAATAAGTAAATTTTATTATCAATGTCATGCTCTATGTAACACTGTACCTTTTAACCTTTCATGTAGAAGGCAATTGCCGCTATTTTTGAACTTCACTGTTATTATTCATTTTTCAATAAAGAATTAGTTGAAAATCATTAGATTTTACTATTGCTAAACCATCCTATAAAGATGATGTAGTCAAAATTTGGTAGAGATTGGTTCAGTAGTTTTTGGCGGTTAGTGATCACGAACTAAAAATTGCTCGTCCTTTTATATCTGTGGCACCTGTGCATAGTGGGCTAAGTGCGAAAATTGCGATTTTAGGAAAACTTAATTGAATGTTTGAGATTTTATCCCAGATCGTCCAGTTAAAAAAATCCAGATTTGTGGGTCTTAAACTATTGATAGTACATTCCTATTCATGTTGGTAATGTATGTTTCAATTTTTGCCAATATTCTAATATTTAATACTAATCGTTCCAAAAAATCGAGCTCTTAGCCCGCTTTACACTAATCAATTTTGTGTGAAATGGGCTAACTGAAAAATGTTAACGTAATGAACCTCTGAAAGCCAGCAAGTGCTTAACTAATTTTCAGAGTTGAGAAAAATTACGTATACATTAAATAATATTTTTCCTTTTTCAAAAATTTAATTTGACATTTTTTATATTTTTGTTACATAAAAGAAAAGAAAATAACATGCACAGCATGCCTAAAGAAAAAATAAATATTTTATCGGTAGTTTTTAAAACATTGAAAAGAAAAATCACTTATAATTTTCTTTCATTCGTCTTCTTCTTCACCTAAATCTGGGTACACATCCTGCTTAGATGTAGATTTCAGCTCTTCAGAGAATCGCTTAAATGCTGGACTTATGTAGGGAAGAAGATATAACAGATCTTTCTTCTTTTCTGCCGCTATCGGAAGTGATTCAACATATCTGATTGGTGGCTCTAATTTTTGTAGCCTGCCCTTTTTCAAAAAACTTACTGTTTTAAAATTAACATTTATATCGAGAGTCGACATGTAGTAGAGAACACCGCAGCTATCTTTGTTATAGTAAAGCCATCTTACCTTCCCCCAATGCATAGTGCCCTTTTCATTTTTTTTTTATATTAACTAAGGCGGTTTTTAAAAGGGACAAAAAATTGTAAAAGTTGGAACTCTCCATCTCTATAACAATAAATTTATATTTTTTTTTCCAGTGTCCCGCATTAATTGAACCCAATCATGGGAATTTTCAATAGGGCCCTTGAAAGTTTTTTATTTCTTCTCAATTAATGCATGGGAGGTGTCGCAATCCATGTGCGTATGGCCAGGGATTAAATACTTGTGATTTATCTTTTATAGCGCATTTTAGAATTTTGAAGGGCTACCCAGCACATAGATGGGATATAGCTGTTTTATATGGTTATATGGTTGTGCAAAAGGGGCTTAGTAAATTTGACTCGCTTTTCACAAGTAAAAGTTCAAGATTGGAGTATCAGCCCACGTTTCACAAAGGAATATCCTTCATTGCAATGGACGGAACACTTAGCCCATTAGATACAAAAAAAGAGAAAAAAATGATGATTCTGGTGATGTAGATAGCTCGAAATTCACAAAATTCGACTCAGCCCACTATGCACAGGTGCCACAGATATAATAGTATGACCTTAAACCGCCATATGTTAGAATCGTATAGAGCTAACAGATAATTGTGACTTGCAGATAATATACAAATAATATTGCGACTATAAATTAAGATATAAGCTTTCAAGTTGGATCAGACTGCACACGGTATGCAAATTTGATTAAAATCGGTTCAGTAGTTTAGGTGTCAGCGTGGCCCAATAACGTGACACGTAATTTATATATATTAAGATATTGACTACATTAATAATAAACTGGAACGCGCGGAAGCTAAAGAAAATAACTTGTTTCGTTATTTCCCTTTCCGCCCATATCCTTCTCATCTTCTTTCCAATCTCGCTCCTTTGTTTCTCCGTCCATCTCATTCCTTCTTGTTTCTTCCTCTTGAACAAGAATCTTTATCCTCCTAAGCATTTTCCTGATTTTTTTTCTTTATCTTGGTTGTCCTCCTCTCAGATACCCATTCTCTCGCCTTCCTCCTTTATTTGCTTGGGATATCCCTTGACTATGATGATATATCTATCATACTTCCTAATGAAAAATATTTTTATAATTGTAACATTTTTATTTACATCTAATAACGATAAATGTAAGTAAATGTAAATCAGTAACTCCAATTATTTGATAGCTAGATTCCCTGTTCTTTAAACCCACTAAAAATATAAAAATAAAAAAAATAAATAAAAATTAATAATAAAAAACAAAATAAAATGAGATGTGAACTCTAAAATAAGGTATCTATTAGAACTAAATAAACATAGAGGCACAACTCATTTTGTCTTTAGTATTGGTTTTTTTTTATTTGGGGTTTACTCAACGAGGCAATCATGTTTCAAATTAAGGTTACAATTATTATTGCATGTTTTTATCATCAACTGTTTTGATTGGAAAATTCCAGTAGGATTCAAAATATTTACAAAATAATATCAAAACAGAACTGTTTTGATTCTTTTATTATTATTTATCACTAAAACATGAAAAAATTACGTTGAAAACAGAATTGTTATAACAGCAGTTTTTTTTTCTTTCCAATATTCCCTAGGAAATATTGAAAATAGTTTCAATAAAGCAAAAATAAATTTGGTATTTTCACTTAATGCCAAACAGATAATTGAGAAAGGAAGTTTGAATGATTCGTCCATGTAATGGGAATTTTCAGGGTGGCTTAGCGAAAAACAATATAATCCTACACGAATGAGAAAACGACTCAAAAAAGATAATAACTTGGGAGGATAACTTCCAGAATATCCTGAATAGGACAAGGGGTCCGATGGACGGAAGACTGGAAAAGTGCCTTTGGCAGAGATAGATGGCACCATCTTCAAACATCTCTAAACTTCAAGGTAGAAGAGATTACGAATAAGAAAAAGAAGAGAAAAGCCAGAAGCCGAAGAAATTCGTAATTTCTTAAGAAAGAAATTCGTAAGAAATACAATCGAAGAGTCAGTTATCTATCGAAATACTGTCGCACTTTGGTTCATTTAGATTAGTTTGGAGGGAACGGGGAAAGAAATAGAGATGCTCTGCGTTTTGTGGAATTTCGAAGGCGTTTTTTCATCTTGAACTTGTTCCGGATGGGGGCGGGCAGTGGACCTTTACTGTGAAAAGCTAGACAGAATTTATGCAGTTTGGAGCACTAAGTACACCACCCTGGTCAACATGAACCAAAACATTTTGCAACACGACAACGCCCCTGCAAATTGTTATCGTTTGACCAAGGATAATTATCGGAACTGCAGGAAGTAAACATTTTGCTTCATTCTGCGTAAATCCCAGATGTTGCACCATCAGACACTGGTTTACTTAGATCAAAGTTCCATTTTTAAAAATATTGGATCTTAGATAGTTAAGAGTACGTAAAAATTGGGTGGAAGAGTTCTATGCCTTAAAACCAAAAGAGTGGTACTGGCATCAAATCCATTTACTGGCAGAAAGATGGTTGAAAGTAGTTGAAAATAATGGGCTTTACTTTGAATAGAAGTAAACAATAATGTTTAAAAATGGAATCTGAAATAAAGCTATAGGGTCAAGAGGAGAACAGTGTAACAAAAAAGTCATTTTTATTAAAAAAAAAAAAAAATCGTTTATTATATCATCTTATAATTATTTAACAAAAAAATCAAAAGTATTTAACCTTCATATTAGGCTTGAAGTAATATATTATTTTAAGAAGCTATTTATTTTTTTTAGTCATCTGAAATCACAAATTTGTTACTGTGCTCCTCAGAGGTGGGGTATAGGTATAGTATAACAACTTGAGAAACACCAAAGAATTGTTAAATTAACACACATAGAATAAAAATATATAATCCAAGGAGGCACAGTATATATAATCCATTAAGTTATATAGTTCCCCATATCCTACTGTTTAAAACAAAGAACCGTTAAAATTATATAGGTTGGAAATTACAATAAACTATGTTTTGCAATATTAACTGAAATTGCATATTTCTGGTTCGACTAAAATCTGAGTTTAATCGAAGTTAATTATACCGATTATAATTATTTTAACAATTCTTTTTTAAATTAATTATATGAAAAGTTCTATATTATTCAAAGTTTAGGACTGAAAATACTAGAAGAGTATTACAAAATATGAGTCGTATAACAACCACACCCGACGTTTTATAAACCTTGCAATGGGAGATCTCAGACCAACAAAACCCTGGTGAAATGCACTAGCTATTAAGGGCGTTCACCATGTCAACTACCGGGGTTACGGGGTTAGTTGGCTTATTGAGCTACCCTGTTTTTTTTTTAA
This sequence comes from Euschistus heros, assembly GCA_003667255.2. Lineage (NCBI taxonomy): Eukaryota > Metazoa > Arthropoda > Insecta > Hemiptera > Pentatomidae > Euschistus > Euschistus heros. The sequence goes on from RCWM02000060.1 coordinate 2,897,123, forward strand.
GCAGCCGTTCAATTTTTTTTAAATATTGACTTAATAATTAAATAATATATATATATTACAGGGAAAGTTGATTCTTCAGGGAGAGTTGACTCTCCCTAGGCAAAGTTGACTCAGCCTAGTCCTTTCAGTAAAAGTTGATTCAAAATGAGTATACACACTTTTCCTAGGAGGAGTAAATTTTGAAATGGGCCTAACAGTTATGTTTTAAATTATTGGGGGGGGGGGGGGGGGGGGAGCTCTAATTTATACTTTTATATGAAGTTATGTTTTAATTTGATAAGAGGGGGGCCTAAATTTTTACTACAAGAACGACTTAGCCAATTTTAATGAAATTTGATAATTATGTTTGTTTCATACTAACCTTTTTTTAAAGGCGCTTACAATAATGTTTCAATTTTGGTGGTGGGGGCCGCTAAATTATTATTTTAAGAACTAATCATCCGATTTTAATGAAATTTGATAACTATATTTCTTTCATACTAACTAACCTTTTTTTAAAGGCACTAAATAAAGTGTTTCAATTTTGGTGGGGGGGGGGGCCTCTAAAGTTGTAGTTTAAGAACTAGTTAGCCGATTTTAATGAAATTTGATAACTACGTTTCTCTCGTACTAACTAACCTTTTTTTTAAGGCGTCTACCAGCTAATTAAAAATAAATAAGAAAGGCGAATTCTTTATTTTATCTAAACAAAGAAATTTTTATATTTTTTATACTTTTATTGAGTAGTTATTACAATCGGTCACAAATTTGGGCAATAAGTATTGTAGATGGCATATGATTACATTCACACATTATGTACAATGAGAAAAAATAAAAAAATAAAAAACCAAAAAATGTATATAAAATAAAATAAATAAAAAGAGAACAGAAAATAACTTGCTATACATAAACAATATAAAGTATACAATATGCTTCTAAATAAAATAGAATTGGTGGGGGGGGGGGGGGGGGGGGAGGCACAAATTCCACAAAGCTGTTACTTACTGTTACAGGTGATAGGCTATATTTATCAATTAGTTTAATTTATTTTCTTATTATATGAATATTATTATTATTATTATTATTTTAACTTTTATAGGTCTACGTATTAGAATTACGTATAGTAATTTTAATCAGTTTTATTTGTTAATTTTCTATGTAGTAAATAAAGTTTGGTTGTGTTTTTAAATTTTAATTTAATTTGTTTTATTTTTTATTATTAATACAATATATTTATTTTATTATTTTTTACTTTTTTTTATTTTACTATTTTATTTTATTTATAACCAAATTGTATACTCTATATTGTTTATGTAGAGCAAGTTATTTTCTGTTATCTTTTTATTTATTTTATTTTATATATATATATATATATATATATATATATATATATATATATATATATATATATATATATTAAATTATGAATGGTTCTTGTTTAATAAATATTTTTTTAAATATATTTTTTATTTTTGAAGAGAAAAGATTTAACCCCAGTTGGGATTCGAACCCAAGTCTCCACCTCTCTAGCGTGGCGCCTTAATCACTAGGCCACCGGGCTCATATCCGAACCAGGGAAATCTTTTCTCTTCACTGATCCATACCCCCGGGCACTCGCAATTGCGATGTACAATTCGGGGATGAATGTTCAATTTAAACATTACTTTAATTGGATCTATTGACGAGCTGTCATATATTTATATATTAAATTATGAATGGTTCTTGTTTAATAAATATTTTTTTAAATATATTTTTTATTTTTGAAGAGAAATAAAATATATATTATTAAATATATATTTAAAAAAATATTTATTAAACAAGAACCATTCATAATTTAATATATAAATATATGACAGCTCGTCAATAGATCCAATTAAAGTAATGTTTAAATTGAACATTCATCCCCGAATTGTACATCGCAATTGCGAGTGCCCGGGGGTATGGATCAGTGAAGAGAAAAGATTTCCCTGGTCCGGATACGAGCCCGGTGGCCTAGTGGATAAGGCGCCACGCTAGAGAGTGGAGACTTGGGTTCGAATCCCAACTGGGGTCAAATCTTTTCTCTTCAAAAATAAAAAATATATTTAAAAAAATATTTATTAAACAAGAACCATTCATAATTTAATATATAAATATATGACAGCTCGTCAATAGATCCAATTAAAGTAATGTTTAAATTGAACATTCATCCCCGAATTGTACATCGCAATTGCGAGTGCCCGGGGGTATGGATCAGTGAAGAGAAAAGATTTCCCTGGTTCGGATACGAGCCCGGTGGCCTAGTGGATAAGGCGCCACGCTAGAGAGTGGAGACTTGGGTTCGAATCCCAACTGGGGTCAAATCTTTTCTCTTCAAAAATAAAAAATATATTTAAAAAAATATTTATTAAACAAGAACCATTCATAATTTAATATATAAATATATGACAGCTCGTCAATAGATCCAATTAAAGTAATGTTTAAATTGAACATTCATCCCCGAATTGTACATCGCAATTGCGAGTGCCCGGGGGTATGGATCAGTGAAGAGAAAAGATTTCCCTGGTTCGGATACGAGCCCGGTGGCCTAGTGGATAAGGCGCCACGCTAGAGAGGTGGAGACTTGGGTTCGAATCCCAACTGGGGTCAAATCTTTTCTCTTCAAAAATAAAAAATATATTTAAAAAAATATTTATTAAACAAGAACCATTCATAATTTAATATATAAATATATGACAGCTCGTCAATAGATCCAATTAAAGTAATGTTTAAATTGAACATTCATCCCCGAATTGTACATCGCAATTGCGAGTGCCCGGGGGTATGGATCAGTGAAGAGAAAAGATTTCCCTGGTTCGGATACGAGCCCGGTGGCCTAGTGGATAAGGCGCCACGCTAGAGAGGTGGAGACTTGGGTTCGAATCCCAACTGGGGTCAAATCTTTTCTCTTCAAAAATAAAAAATATATTTAAAAAAATATTTATTAAACAACAACCATTCATAATTTAATATATAAATATATGACAGCTCGTCAATAGATCCAATTAAAGTAATGTTTAAATTGAACATTCATCCCCGAATTGTACATCGCAATTGCGAGTGCCCGGGGGTATGGATCAGTGAAGAGAAAAGATTTCCCTGGTTCGGATACGAGCCCGGTGGCCTAGTGGATAAGGCGCCACGCTAGAGAGGTGGAGACTTGGGTTCGAATCCCAACTGGGGTCAAATCTTTTCTCTTCAAAAATAAAAAAATATATTTAAAAAAATATTTATTAAACAACAACCATTCATAATTTAATATATAAATATATGACAGCTCGTCAATAGATCCAATTAAAGTAATGTTTAAATTGAACATTCATCCCCGAATTGTACATCGCAATTGCGAGTGCCCGGGGGTATGGATCAGTGAAGAGAAAAGATTTCCCTGGTTCGGATACGAGCCCGGTGGCCTAGTGGATAAGGCGCCACGCTAGAGAGGTGGAGACTTGGGTTCGAATCCCAACTGGGGTCAAATCTTTTCTCTTCAAAAATAAAAAATATATTTAAAAAAATATTTATTAAACAAGAACCATTCATAATTTAATATATAAATATATGACAGCTCGTCAATAGATCCAATTAAAGTAATGTTTAAATTGAACATTCATCCCCGAATTGTACATCGCAATTGCGAGTGCCCGGGGGTATGGATCAGTGAAGAGAAAAGATTTCCCTGGTTCGGATACGAGCCCGGTGGCCTAGTGGATAAGGCGCCACGCTAGAGAGGTGGAGACTTGGGTTCGAATCCCAACTGGGGTCAAATCTTTTCTCTTCAAAAATAAAAAATATATTAAAAAAATATTTATTAAACAACAACCATTCATAATTTAATATATAAATATATGACAGCTCGTCAATAGATCCAATTAAAGTAATGTTTAAATTGAACATTCATCCCCGAATTGTACATCGCAATTGCGAGTGCCCGGGGGTATGGATCAGTGAAGAGAAAAGATTTCCCTGGTTCGGATACGAGCCCGGTGGCCTAGTGGATAAGGCGCCACGCTAGAGAGGTGGAGACTTGGGTTCGAATCCCAACTGGGGTCAAATCTTTTCTCTTCAAAAATAAAAAATATATTTAAAAAAATATTTATTAAACAACAACCATTCATAATTTAATATATAAATATATGACAGCTCGTCAATAGATCCAATTAAAGTAATGTTTAAATTGAACATTCATCCCCGAATTGTACATCGCAATTGCGAGTGCCCGGGGGTATGGATCAGTGAAGAGAAAAGATTTCCCTGGTTCGGATACGAGCCCGGTGGCCTAGTGGATAAGGCGCCACGCTAGAGAGGTGGAGACTTGGGTTCGAATCCCAACTGGGGTCAAATCTTTTCTCTTCAAAAAAAAAAAAAAAAAAAAAAAAAATATATATATATATATATATATATATATTGGTTTTTTATATACAAGGTGTTCAGCATAAGTCTGCAGTAACTTCGAGAGGCGATTCTAGCATCATTTGCAACAAAAAATTTCATATAAACTATAGCTCGATTCTCATCCGTTTTATAGATATTTTTAATTTTATGTTTTTTCATAAATTTCTAATTTTTGACAAATAATTGCCTATATTTCCTACTATTAAATCTAGAGCAATTTCAATATTCTCATTAGAAAGGAGATTAAATTTCCTTTAAAATAAACTTATTTAGACTTCAAAATAGCAGTGTCCAGTATTTAATTTATTCATTCAAACATATGAATAGCTAGTTTTTAATTCCATTCCAAAACTTTGACTGCTTTTTCTCAAAAATATTACATATGTTGCAAACATGCACTACTCAAAAAACACTTCTACACACAAACTCCCTTCGAATGGTATACCATGAATAGTGATAATTTCTAAAATTGATACTGAAATCACTTATAATTACAAAAAACAGGGAGATGCAACATCGGCATTTTGGGAAATACTGAGAGAATGCTCAGAAATGTTAAATAGTTTTATTATGTTTTTTTAATAGAAAAGTAATTTAATCAAAATTATCTATTTATCTAATTCTAATATTTGAAATTTAAGAAACTTTTAAGATAGTTTAATTAAAATTTACATACATAATTTACAATAATTGTTCAAAATGTCCTCCCTCTTCTCTGATACACAGCACCGATCTTCTTCTGACTGCATCTATTGCTAGGCGAAGTTCATCATGATTTTGCCGCATTGTATTGCAGCACAAGAGTGGTATGGGATGATATGAGGATGGGAGTTCAGGTGGCTTTTTTGGCTTAGGTATCATCTTTACTATGAATAGTTTCCAAGGATTGGGAAAGTATGTGGTATGGAGAACAGCATTATAAATATAGGTTAGGAATAGGATCGCTTTCTGAGGAAGGAGTTTTAGGATTTGGGCTGTAATTAGATCATGTCCAGGGGTTTTGTTAGAGGGTAATCTGTGGATTATGTTAGATACCTCTGAAAGATGGAATGCTTTAGGATGAGTAGACATTTGGAGTGGAATATTTAGTTCTGCTTAAACACATTGAAGGTGGTGAGGAATATATCAGGATGGGGGTTGAATGATTTAAAGAGGTGCTGACCGAAAATTTGGGATTTTTCTTCGTCTGATCTTGTCCAGGTTTGGGAATCTCTAAGGAGAGGATGATAAGTTTTTGTAATAAAGAAGTTTTTTCGTAGCTAACCAGATTGACTTTTCAGAAGTATTAAGATTTTCAGAACGGTTTTGTAGGTTTTGAATTTTGAATTTTCTTATTTCCGTCTTAAGTTTGTTGGTTAAGTTGTAATTATTTTTGTCTGATGGGTATCTAGTACGGTGCCACTTGCCCTTGCTCTGCGTTTTTCAGTCAGTAAGGTGCGAATATGTTGCGGCAGGTTATTCTGTTGTGTACAGTGAATTTTTCGGGGTAAAGTATTTTCCTGTATACTAATTTTTACTGATGTTGTGAGTTTGTCAATTGCTAAGTTAATGTCTTATTTTGTTTTAAGGAGAGTTTTTAAGTCTAATTTGTTTTCAAGATCATACCGAAATCCGTCCCAGTCTACACGTCCTGTAATAAGTTAGGAAGAGAGGGTAATAGTCTAGGAAGAGAATCCTATCCTAGAATCCTATCACATCATCCCTGATCACCAGTTTGGTTTCCGAACGTCACACTCCACTATCCAGCAATGCCATCGCGTTGTGGACGTTGTCTCGTCCGCATTGGAGTGCGGGATGTACTGCACTGGAGCCTTTCTCGACGTAGAACAAGCCTTTGGCCGAGTCTGGCACCAGGGCTGCTTTACAAACTCCGTAAATTCCTTCCTCCTACATACTTCCTTATTACGCAATCCTATCTCAATGACAGAACATTCAGAGTAAGTCACAATTCCGCCCATTCATCCCTCTTTACTCAGTCTACCGGAGTTCCTCAAGGAAGTATCCTAGCTCCCATCCTCTACACAGTGTATACAGCTGACATCCCGACCCATCCTAGCACTGTCCTCACCACTTACGCTGATGACACATGTTTGTTATCAGTAAATAATGATCCCTTCATTGCATCCCAGGCACTCCAATCCCACATCATAAACCTTCAAGAATGGTGTCAAAAAAGGAGAATTAAAATAAATCCGATCAAATAACCTTTACCCTTCGTCGTAAACCTACAACATATACGACCTGTTTTACGGTATCCTTTAATGATATCCCTCTAATCCCTGTTGAACAGATCCGCTACCTGGGACTCCATTTGGACAAACGTCTCACTTGGAATCCACATACAAGACTAAAACGACAAGAAACGGCCCGTCGTTATGGACTACTCCAACATTTACTAGACAAACGATCGAAGCTTCCAATAAATTACAAGAGACTGATTTACATGGCAGTTATTAGACCTATATGGACATACGGAGTTGAGCTTTGGGGTTGCACTAAACCATTCAATTCTTCTCGAATCCAATCCTTACATTCCAATATCCTTCGAAAAATCCTTAATGCTCCTTACTTTGTCACAAATTAATTTATCCATAAAGACCTCAATGTTCCATATGTTGCTGATTTAGCCCAAACCAGATACCAATCCTTTCATAGTAAACTGCACTCCCACACGAATCTATTAGTCTCCCAACTTACTTCTCATTCGATACCTGATAACCCACCGAGGCGTCTGAAAAGAAGATGGCCAAAAGACCTTCTAGTTAAGAACTTTTTTTGAAGTGCTGCTAGTGAGTAGTTCGTTACAAGTGAATATAATAATTTCCTCAAATTTACTTGATGTATATTGATGAACAGTTGTAAATATCAATAGATAGTTTTAAAAAAAAAATTTAGTTTTAAACTGAATATCTAATGAAAAAAAAATTATAAACAAAAATTATGCCTGAAGACAATATATAATTATTATAACATATGCAAAAGAGGAATAATGGGCAATCCTTTGATAACTTGTTATTATTTACATCAGTTGACTGACTGGCTAAATATGTTACTTGTGTTCCAATAAATTTCTTTCTATATCCATTTGTTTAAATTGTGCGAGGTCAGTTGATCGATTTATTTTCCTGTTTTAAAAACATAGAAAACGTTTTATTTCTCACTTTTGTTTTCTTTATCTTATATTGCTTATTTTCTGAAACTAAGACAGGATAGATATAGAACATGGCATGGTGAAAATGAGATTTCCTTTATTTATAAATGTACTTTGTTTAAAATAAAAATAAATATTCATTAATAACAGTCAAAGGTGTTTATTTTTATAACGCGATTAAATGTAATTGTGTCTTACAGACAAATCATTTAGTTTAAACTCAAGCAACAAATATTCTTCGCTAATTTATCTTGTCGTCATTTACTAAAATTATGAAATTAATTGGTTTTATGTAATTAATATCGCTGTTGTACTTTTTTTTCGTTAGTGATCAACCATACCTAAATAATGATTAAATGAGCTATTTCTTTGCAAATTTAGATAGAGGAAGATAGAAGACTAAGGATATTCAAGTGTTTTGTTATACTGACCTATGTACTGAAGCAAGTCAGTGTCTCGTTTCCCTCAAGATGAGTGGCGCCCTACTCTTCCGAGTTTCTATTCAGGCAGATAAATTTTTAGAAGAGGTATCATACATTTAATTTAATTTTTTTTTTTTTTTATTCCTATGTAATATTATAATCCTATACAATTAAATTAAATAACATAAATGTTAGGCTCTTTTACTTTTACAAAGATATTCCAAAATCACTTACTTTAGAGTAAGAATTTCTTATAATTAATTTTAATGAAAACGACAGTAAAAAATAAATATATATATATAGACGTTTTAAATAGAATAATTTCAGTATTGTTAATAGTAATCAGAATAAATATTTTGAAAAATGTTATAATACTTCATTATAATCCCTTTATTTACATAGCGTTATAAAAATAAGTAACAATAGTGCTAGTAACTATTGTTATAAACTTTAAACTGGTATTATTGCTATTAACTTTATAGAAGCATATATTTTAAATTATTTTAGTAATTTAAGGCATATCAGGTACTATATAAAATTCAATAAATAATTGATATGGAGGAACTTGAGAAATTTTTACGAATATTTGAACAAAGTCTTAATTTAATCATAAATTAAATTATCAATTTAAGGTCAATTTACCATCGCTTGTAATATTTTTTTTTAAACAAGTGTCAATTTAAAAATCTCTATCTATGACCAAAAATAAAAATATTCACTTCTAAGAAATTAAGAAAAAAAGAAAAAAAAACATCATGGTTATAATAATTAAGGCTTACAGTGAAAAGCTTTTTGATCAAACTATCTGAGAAATGATAGTTTTTATAAATATACCATACACCTAATCCCCTGTTTTACAAAACTAGAAAAACACAATTGAAGCATTATGCTGTTCCTTTATTATCTCTTTTTAACTATCCTTAACCATAATCACGTTATTCATGGAACGCCATTCATAGAAATTATTTTACGCATCATAAGTTCAGCACAATATCGTTATCAACGTACATACCTAGGAATACGCTCGACAAGGCCTTTGTTTATTGCTATTATGAACATATACAACGTCGAACTTTAAAATGTATGTAGGTAACGTGTTTTTAAAGAGAATTAATATAGATTTTTGGGATCATTAATATACTCTTGCTAGTTTAAATTTTATTCAACTATTTGTGTACAATGATAAATGATCTTTTCATTTAAGTCTTTCTTTTATCGGGAAAAAGAAAACCTTGGTACTCTTTTAAAAGGTTTAGAAACCTTAATCAGATGGTGGTCTATTAATTTTTATGAAATTTATATATTTTAAATAATTCATATCCAATTCAAACTAAAGGAATTTTGATAAAGAGGATCGACCGCATGGAATATTATATTAATCCATTAATTTCAAATGGATAATACCTTACATACACACAAGCAATTGAATATATGAAAAAAATATTTACTCTTTTTCCTATTTTTTAAATAAATAAAACCTTATTGCTTTCAGGCACTAAAAGATGTTTTAACACAATTAAAGGTTAAAAATCCTATCTGGTTGCAAGGAAGCGAAGATGGTGTTAAGTACACATTTCGTCAGGTACAATGCAAAACTATTTGACTAATCTTGTGATATGTATGTATTTTATTCCCTTTATATTGCTAGGTTTCGACTTAAATAACGCCTCCTAAGCATGCTACTGTATTCCTCTTTATTACTTCACTTGGCAAAATAATTATAAAATATGTTTAGATCATTGTTAGCGGTATCTATTCAATCAATATTGATTACTGTATTTTTAATTACCATATTTTCATGTATGTATACATACTCGTACATATATATATATATATATATATATATATATATATATATATATATATATATATATATATATATATATATATATATATATATATAAATGCGTATACGAAATAAACCCCCTTTTATCAAAGTTAATGGTTCTTATAATAAAGAGGATGAAAAACGAATACAATTAGGGAAATGTATCCATAATGTCAATCCTAGGCTTAATTTAAGAATGCTCATTTCATGAAATTGCAACGAAATAAAATTAATTAATCTAAGTGGGAACCAAGCCCAAACTGCTCTGAAATACACATGAGAGACCATGATAGTCTACTTCTTTCTTGAGAAATATTTTTATTTTTATTGCCAATTCTTAATGCAATTTTTTTTTTTTTTTTAATTGAATAAATTTTATTGAGACTCAGGGTTAAACTTAATAAATGTGTATAGTAAGCGGGTGCACGGGGTAAGCGTGTGCAGTTAAAGGTTTTGTGACACTGTTCAATTTAGAAAATAATAAAATATGTAGCCCATTATAGACAAGTTTCTTTAGCTAAATCAATTTATGAGCTTAAGATAAATAGATTAAGACTTCGGCATCCTGATCAGAGATGAGAAGTGTGGGTGTTTTCCGATTGTCTATATTTATCTATCTTCTGTTTCGAAGCTTTTTGTTTTTGACTTAATTTTTTATCAGTTCCTTACTATTTCCTAACAACCGGTTTAATAAATAATTAATTTTATTAAACATTGCTTAGGTGCATTTCATTCGCTTAGATAAATGTGAATCTTTTGACAGGCATTTCAGGACTCATAGGTTACATATCGCCAATTTCTCCTTTTTTGAAACAGAACCTCCACAGATTAAACTTTCAGACAACGTAAACAACCTGAAAAACCATAATCTTAATTGAGATTTATGGTGGGGGATCATTACTCATTCACCCTGATTGCTTATGTTGCCTTCTATGATCTAAGTTTCTCACTTATCTAAAGAGAAGGGGATATCATCCACAGAACGTATTGTAGAGTTGTAGAATGTGGTCTTCTTCAGGAGTCACCCATACAAGAAATACCCATGCATGACAGTGCATAACTTCAAATATCACTTACTTGTGCACCACTCTGCCATCCCAACTTCGTCTAGGATAAATAAATAAATTAACATTTTGTACGTGGCGTGTTTCTGTATCTGTAATAATTTTTGTTTTTAGTATATAATAATAATTAAAATAAATAATTTTGAAATATTTTAAATTTTAATAAAATATCGATTGACAAAGCAGGTTCTATTTTATTTGGAAAATGGACCAGAAACTGAGGAAGCAATTAAATTGCTAACTGAGAAGCAGATTGGAGTGAAACCTCATTCATCCATAGGGTAATTAAAAATACATATTTTCAACTAAAATGAAAAACAAAATTTGGTGGCAATATTGAATTATATAAGTGGTTTTATAATTTTATTGTATGCATTTAAGTAGGGATGTGTCGATTCTCAATTCCACCGATTCTTGAGAAAAGAATTGGTATCAAAAATCGATGATCTAAAGTCGATTCCTAGGAACCAATTCATACCGCTGATGCTTTGTTATACATAATATACACAGATCAATTTTTCTTCCTTAGGAAACAAAGATGTTATAACAATTTATTTTTTATATTTTAAAGAACATAGCATTTTTTCTAATTGGTGGAGTATTTTTTGACTGAGAAGTTATTAAAGAAGAAGGTTGTTGGAGTATTCAAAGTCAGAGATACACCACAATTAGAATTTATTTTTATTTGCTGTGTATCTATGACTGCATATCCCAACAATCTGCTTTTTTAGCAACTCTTCATTTACTTACTTGATCAACACTGCTCATTACAGAATTGGTAATGTTCTTTTGAATGATCAAGCATTTCTACTGCATTCCAAACTTCAAATTGTTGAAGATATGTATTCGCTATTGGAAAATGAAGAAATAGGATTACCTATTTAAGAAATATTTATCTTCTTAATTTTTTTTAATAAAAGGAATTATTTTTTTAACCAAAATTAACTTATATTTTTATGTTGTGGATAATAAATGCTAATAGCTGTTTGCTAATTTATATTGTCATAACACGCAGGACTTTGTTTTACAATTTAACCATTTGTCAATATCTTGATTAGGAACTGATTTAGTAAGAAGTTATCATGGTTTCAGATGACTACTTATTCCCTAAAAAAACATTTTAGAGAATTTTCTCCCCCCCCCCCCCCCCCCCCCCCCCCCCCGTCCCTTTAGAAACTACTTTGAATATTATTTATTTTTTCAATTAAATTCTAACCAAGATGAGTAGCAGTTAAAGCCATATGTAAATAGCTGGTAACTTTTGCCTGAAAAATAGAAATGGATTAGGGTTTTCATTTCTTTAATGCTTGTCAAAAATAGAATTTGAAAAAACAATAAAAACCATTCTTTTAATATTTAAGATGAAGATATATTTTTGTTTTTAATGTTAAAAAATAGATTGTTCCAGTGCTATTTATTGTACGAAGGATCCAAAGAACAAAGTCCAAGAATTAAAATTTTCAGGTAAGTTTTCACCCTCATTAAACCAATTATATTTAGGTTTAAACAAGTTGAAAATCAAAATTAGATAATTTTATAGGCATGAAGATGAGTATAGTACATGGGATAAATTTGTGGAGTCAGTTCGGCCAAGGCTGGCAATAGCACAAGTAGCTGAAACGGTGAAGTACAAGGCTTCTTTAAGGTTTGATTTCCTCATTCTACTGATTGTAGCAGGGTGCGTTTAATATTTCTTTAAAGAATTATTTGTGAAATAGGATGATCTGATTGTTTAGTTTTACATCATTGACTTCATCCCAAAAACAATTTTGGGATAGTAAACTTTTGTTAAAATTTTATAGTTTGATTTTAGGCTAACTGCATCATTAGGTTTGGTTGAAGACAACCAATTGATACTTGCTGCAAGTATGTTGATATCTCCATTAATGGTAAATATATTATCTATGATATGACAATTTATTCATCTCATTATATTTAAGAAAACATATACTGCTTCATGACGTTAGAGTTTAAATGTAAATTATTCTTTAAACATAGAAATAAATTATCAATGAATTATTCAATTTTTTTTCTTTACATAGTAGTCTGTTTTTATTTCTATGAAACAAATATAAAAATTAATAATATTTATTTGCCTGACAGAACCCAATGGTAGCAGCGACTTTTGGTACAGTGATTCGTGATTGCAGACTTCAAAAACTTGGTATTGTAAATGGTCTATTAGGATTGTTCCTGTGCCTTGTTATTGGATTTATCTATGGAATAGTCAATACATTTATTCAAGGAGATGCACCCAGAACACAATGGCCTACAGGACTCATGTACTCCATGTAGTTATTGTTCCTAGTACATAATCCAATAAACCATCGTAATTTTTAAATATAAATTAATTAATTACACCTCATTTTATTTTTATTTTCCAGTGTACTTGTAAGTATTTATTAATCTTTTTAAAGGGGAACTGTCAATTCCTTATGGACAGGAATTATGCTTGCACTTCTCTCAGGAATTGCTGTTTCAATTGGGATACTTGGTGATGAACCCACATCTATTCATGGAGTTGCTATGTCAGCCGCACTTTTACCACCTGCTGTAAATGCAGTATGTTTTCTATTAAACTATCAGTTAGAAAACTTGAAACAATGAGAATAATCCTAAATGAACTCTGGTTTTATAGATTGCAGTATTAAAAAAACATTGGTCATTATCTAAATAGAATAAATTTAATACATTTGATACCACTTATATAATCAGGTTAATACATTAATTTGCTATGTGTTTGTAACACCCAAAACCAGGGTTTGAAATTTATAATTTTTTACGATTAACAATAATAATAATTTTCATCTAATACTTTTTCAAATCAGAAATGAAATAATAATCTATTATTTCAAAACATTATACATAAATAGTTTTGTACCTACATGAAGATATGCCAATGTATCCATGATGTTTCATATGATAGCTAATGTTATCAATAAACCAATAAAATATTGAGCTTTGTATGACTATGAATAAAATTGGCTTTTACATTAGGGTTTACTTTGGTCTAACGCAGTAATGCATCTCAGATCTAACAATTTCCCAGAAGGCTCACTGAAGATTTGGTCATCAAACCCACCTCTTGAGTTTGCAGTCCTTGGAGCAATGAGTTTATCTCTATCTTTTCTAAACATTCTTTTCATCTTCATAGCTGGAATAGTTCTACTAAAGGTGAATATCCTAAATGACATGAATATTTTATTAATAGGAAAAATAATTTTGGGTCAGCTAATGTCTCAGTAAAATTGATAATATTTATGATGAAGACAATTGTTTAATATTTGAAAATATTTTATTAGAATTTTTCATTTGCCAATCAATAGGTATTTGGAGATTCTAAAAGAAAAATATCAGAAATATTTAAAAAAATAAAAATATTTAGTAAGCAAACTAAAAAAAAAAAACTTGAGTCATGAAGTTCCTTAGTGGATTGTTTGTTATACCAGTAGTTGCTGCTGTAGCACCAGATGTTCTTCCATTGTGCTGTTTGGGCAATTTGGTCAAATATATCAGATTAATACATTAAATATCTATATCACATGGGGAAAACTAGGCATGTCCAAAATCAAAGGTTTTCAGGGCAGTGCAAGTTTTCTGTTTTCAGTGTAAATCATTTTTTTTTTTTTTTTTTTTTTTTTTTTTTTTTTTTTTTTTTTCCCATCTGCTATTATTCTACAAATTCTCTATATTTTATTATGGAATATATATATATATATATATATATATATATATATATATATATATATGTATATACATCTAAAAATTCCCAATGCGTTTTAAAGAATACCATTGACATTAGGACTATCCTTGTTTAACATATTGTGCAGGACACCAATATGGGTTGCCCAGAGTATTTATCTCATTTTAAACAAAAATCGACTTATTTAGTTTTTCCCAAATGGTACAGATTAATTATACATATTGATTCTCTTAAAAAAAATAAAAAATAGATTGATCAGGAAGAAGAATAGTACCTTGATTGAGGCAAATAGCAGAGAATTCTAACAAAAAGGAAATGTTAGTGCACCAAAATCTATACTGTTATATAAAAGGAATAGTAATTTTTCATTTGTGATCACTAAGCACAAAAATTACTGAACCAATCTATACCACATATTAACCAGGTTTAGCTATAATAAGATCTACTGATATCAATTAAGTAATTTATTATTTAAAAAAGTGATAATATGTGAATAACAGTGAAGTTTGAAAATTGACCGATAGGTGGCGAGCGCCATTGGTTAGTAAGGTATGGTGTTATATACAGCTTCAGTTTTATAATATAATTTACTTATATTCAATTAAATTATTAAAAAAGCTATAAATATGTGGTTCAAGATGTGGAACCCAGTGGAGTTAGAAAATCAACCGATATGTGGTCAGCACTATTTCACAATAAAGTTTACAATAGTAAAACTACTGAACCCATATGTGCCAAGTTTTAACTACATCATTTTCATAGTTCTAGAGAGGTTTAATACTATGTTAATACTTATTAACTGCATGCCACAATACAAGATTTTTATCGATTAACAAATAAAACTTTAAAATTAATTAAGTTCTTCATTAATATGAGTGGTTGAAGCCATGACGGGGGATGCTAGTGGATTATATTTTGAATATTTATTTTATAATTATGAAATATTATATTTTATAAGGTCTTTTTTTTTTTTTTTTTTTTTTTTTTTTTTTTTTTTTATATACAACCAAGTATTTATTTATTACTTTGCCATTTAAACCTAAATGGTAATATCATATTTATTTTTTTCTAACAGCTATAGCAGGTAATTAAAAGTAAATTATTATATTATGGTATATTCATTAATAAATTAAAAAATGTTATAAAACGTAAAACTATCAGTGTTTGCTAATCATTTAGAAACATCTACTACAAAAGCTATAGAATTTATAGCTATTTAAAAAACTCTGACTTATTTTTTTAAAAATTAAATTAAATTACTACATAAAAATATCTAAAAGGTCGTGGCTGGATGTGAAGTAAAGCCAACTAGTAGACTAAGCCTAGCCCAATTTATCCCTAATTCTCAAACTGACTGTATATTAACTAATCTTTTATGATAATCACTAAAACTTTGTATTGTATGATCTATTGGAATGAAAGGTAAAGGAAGCAGCACCTTGGAGAAAAAAGGATGATATCAGATGGGAGAGACTAAAGGATTATCGTCCCCTTACCAAAGAGGAAACTGAAACAATATCAAACAGGTATAGTTTAAAAATGCCATAAATTCTAATTTTCAAATATTATCATTGATTATAAATAGGTTGGAAAGATTTATGTTGATTAATAAATTCTCTATATATTTTAAATTATCTTTTTAGTAGTTTCAAGACTAAAAGTCTGTTATTGACTTGAATTGTTAAATATACTGAATTTAAAATAAAATTTTAAAGATAAGCTAAAAAACTTTAATAAATTAAAATAAGTAGGTATAAAGATTTTTTGTAATCATTAAATATAAGCAAACATTATTTTTTCTTGTAGGATTGGCAAACAACTACATAGAATGAATCATGAATGGACTGTACCTTCAAACGTACTTTCCCAAAAGGTACTTATATAGCAAAGCCTTTTATTTTTTTTAATCTTATGTCTAAGACCCAACCGTTTTTGAACAAAAAAAAATCCTAAACAATACTTTTTAAATACATAATTATAAATATTTAATGTAGGTTTCATATTACTTATGTATTATATTATAGGTTCTATCAGTTTCCCTTGGATATGCAAGAAATCAAAATTTCAGTTTTAGAAGCTGGTTCTATAAAATATTTTTTATGTATATAATATAAAAAAAAAATATATTATCAAATATTTTGCCGTTTCAACTAATGGGCCCTAGAAGCCGAGAAAAAAATCAAATAGGCATTAAACTAATTAATTTTATATCTCGAGTATAAAAAATTATATCAACATGATTCTCACACCAAAATTTTTATTTTTGAGGCAAAATTTAATGAAAAATACAGCCGCTTCATAGATTTTGGTTAAAGCTAATTAAATTCTAAAAACATTATTAGATCTCCAAGCAAATTACCTTAAAATATTTGTTTATGTCAGAAATTAAAAATTGTATAGAATGTCAGATTCTAATCCAACAATCAAAAGAACCCT
Organism: Euschistus heros; assembly: GCA_003667255.2. Taxonomy (NCBI): domain Eukaryota; kingdom Metazoa; phylum Arthropoda; class Insecta; order Hemiptera; family Pentatomidae; genus Euschistus; species Euschistus heros. The sequence goes on from RCWM02000060.1 coordinate 2,914,116, forward strand.
TAAATACAAAATGTCATCTAAGCAGAAAAATAAAAAATCATTAACTTCACAATTTGCCTGACTAAATGGTTAGCATTTTTTTTTTTTTTAATTGACAAAAACATGAATTACTGTTCGATGGTTAAGCATATCAATTATTTTTACCCAAAATATATGGTGGTAATATGCTTGAAATGTCTTTGGTTTCATCTTCCTATCTGGTTTCAAAATCTAGTTAAAAATCATAATGTACTTCGAATTTTCCAAATTTTCAAATAGGTTTTTGTTCATTGAATTTGGCATTTGTATACATCAAAAGAAACCTGAGGCTCTCCTGTTTTCAGCAATACCAATCAAGCTGATTGGTCAACTGCGAAACAAAGTAATGGCAATTTAAAGAAAAGTTACCAACAATCGGTTTGAAAATTTCATACCCTTTGAATAGGGAATATTATTATTTTTTAGTGAATAGACATTTTTCAATGTTTTTGAGGGTGCTGAATTAGAATATGACATCATTTTTTGTGTAAAAAAAATCTTTAAAGGTGATTTGCTTGAAGATCGAATATTTTTTGAGAATTTAATTAACCTAAACCAAAATCTATGAAGCTGCTGTATTTTTCATTAAATCTGCACTTAAAAATAAAAATTTTAGTACAAGAATCAAGTTGATATAATTTTTTAAACTCAAGATGTAAAATAAATTAGTCTAATGCTATTTCATTTTTTTTTCTTGGCTTCCAGTGCTCATTAGTCGAAACATCAAAATACTTGTCTAATATTTTTTGACTAGGAACATCCAAAATAATTGCCAACAATATTCATGAGAGACTGTGTCCTTCCTTTGTGAAATAGGTTGGTAATATTGATAGAAAAAAATCACCAGAAATTATTAGATCAACAAATTTTTTTTTTTTGTTCTTCCCTTCCTCACCTTCTCAGCAATATAGGGTTTTCTTACTTGCTCATTAATTTCTCCTGATGTCAGCTAGATTTGAACTTGAGATCTCCAATTTATCATTTTTCTTACATTGACACAGGTTTTTGCCAAGTCTTACCTCTAGATAAGGTTAACTAATTAAACTACAAGAGACATTTGCTTATGGGCCATATATAATAAAAATTCTCAAGTAATTAAATTTAATTTTTCAGTTTCCCAGTGAAATTGTCACATGGTATGCCAACAAAGCAGAACTCGCTAGGCCAACCGTACAAGACATGACAGCACTTATGACTCCTCGCAACCATTGGTCGAACATACCAGGTAAATAGTAACAGTTTTATAATAATGTTTGAAACTATAATATAATTTAATAACCACAGATCATTCAGAAATAATACTTTGAAAATTGTGCCCTTTAAAACAATATCATTGAGTTATATCAGTCATTACATTAACTTAACTGTCATTAATAAAAAAACTTTTGAACTTAATAACCAGCCAAAATAATTTATATATATTAGATAAAGTTCATCACAAGATATCAATTACACCATGTAATATCCTAACCCACCCATTACTTTTTTTTATTATTAATAAATAAAATTTCTTGAAAAAGACTTGACGAGTGAGGAAGGAAGATGCTTGGTGGAAACTAGACTAGCAGCGTCACTACCTCAGTGAGATTGCTTCTTATCTTAATATTTTACCTCCACTCAATACCATTTCCATGGGCATCAGAACAAATATTTTACAATAGTCTTGTAGTTAGTATTATATTGTTTTCAAACTCAACCATTGTTTAGTTCATACCATCATTGTTTTAAACAATTCCTCTTAATAGGAGTTATAAGGTATAAAACTCGCCACAATATAATAAAATTCTTCTAATATAATCAATTTGGATATTTATTAGAGTAAAAACATAATTTATTCTAAAAATAAAACAAAAGGAAGAAGAGAAACTAGGTTTAAGGAAAATAAGAACAAAGATCATTGATGAAACTATCATGGAAGATTTGGTCTGAACTATTTAAAATTGAATAGGTTCATATTAGATGAGAAGAAAAATTTAGATCTCAATTGTGTTATACTATAATCCACTGTCTGATGAATAGCAGACAATAATTTTCATAATTTTCAATCAGAGAGCATCAATTAAAACAAAAATCCCAACCTGACAAAGCCAATTAATATTGCAATAAGAATCTAATGATCCAATCACAATTTGTATAGCTAGAGCTTTTATCACTAATGATTACACAAATATACCCTTTATTTAATAAGAATATAAATAAAAATATTATACAATGATAAAAACTTATAGTAGACTAAAAATTAATAATGAATAGATAACTTTTAGATGAATAGATAAATTTAGTATAATATAAGTAATCATAGACAGGAATTTATAATAATAACCCAAAAAATTCCATGATCTTAATTCTATATTAAGAACTGCCATTATTACAGGGCACAATGAAAAAAACACTATCAGTCCAGTGGCTTCGCATAGTAGAAATACTCCACAGTCACCATTCCAGACACCTCAGAAATCAAGATTTACAGTTGTTCCTGTCTCATTGTAAATTAGTACTAATGAACTTGATTAACATGGTTTTAATATTGAGTAATTGCAGTTGTAAAACTGGATAATTCTAAACTTTAATAGAAATACACTATTTATTTTTAAAATTATAATTTTAATAAACTAATAATTTTGGTGAAATGGATTTTAACTTTAAATAAACTTTTTGCCTAATATAGAAGATAAACTTATCTTAAAATTTTAAATGTTCTTATGTTTGTTTAATAAAGTACTTTTGTTTAAGAAATGAGGTGGCATTATTATTTCTACTAAATAGAGAATATATAGTTCACTGTGTGCATATACATGAGAGAAAGAGAGCTATGGTAAAGTTCATATCCATGAAAATGACATATCAAGCAGGAGGGAAATGAATTAAAAATTTCCATTGTTAAAGTCAGTTTAATAATCATACAGGTCTTTCACACTAGACAAAATTTCTACCCTTCAATGGACTTAAAGTGAGACTTGAACAATAGGAATACAAAAAATAATTCTAGGCAAGATAACTATATAATAGAGATACTACTAATACACTCTTATTTAAATACTTGGTTCATATCATACAAACACCTTTCTCTATTCATGTCTTTATTTTTAAACTGTATTGATACCATAATGACTAATAAATTAAAAAGTATTTTATAAAAAACTTACACTTTACACAGTAATGGAACAGTCACTGTTATACACCACATCTCTACTTATTACTCTTTCTTTTTCTGTAAATATATATTTAATGTTATATAAAAATTAAAAGGTCTAATAGGGATTGCTAATTGTAGAGAAAGAGAAAGAATTTACTTATTGAAGGGTATTAGTAAAACAATCCAGTACCAGTATCAGACACAAAACAATACTTCCTTATGAAGTACTGAACCCAAGACCCTTCATGGGTTGTAGCGGTGCAGGTTTAATCCCAGTTTCACAAGAAAACAACAAACTATTTTCAAACTCCAGATAAAACCATAAAATCTTCTAGAATTTCACCTAAAGATTTTGGAATTCCACACCTCAAATGTTGACTTCATTGAGAAAACATTTATTAGTTTACTATTGCATGCTATAAAATATAATAGTAAGAAATACTGAACTGATTCATACAACATAAATGTAGGTTGGAATCAAAACCATTTTATTAGACTTTTGATTGATAATTATCTTTACTAAAACAGTAAGTTTTCAAATGAAAAGACATATCACTGTTAATTTTAAAAATAAAAAAGCGTAGTTTTTAAAAAATATCTAATTCATTTACTGGAAAATAATAAGACTTCAAAAATTGTAAAAATAAGTTTATTAAGTTTTTACATTAAAAATAAGAAATTATTATTAAAAAATTAAAATTGAAATAATGAGGGGAAAAACAAGATATACCTATTTATACAGTTAAAAATTAAAAAATAATTTGTAACACAATAATGAGTAATGTACATTTCATGATAAAACTATGGAGGGAAAATTACAAAAAGAATTAAATAAAAATAATGTATAAAACATTTTTTTTTAAATTAATTTACAATACAAATGGTAAAATTGTACATTTCCAAATAAATATATTAAAATAAATTAACCCAAAACTTTGCAAGTGGAAAATTTAATTCCTTAAAGTAAAAGAAATACAAAATTTCTTAGCTTACAAAAATCAATCAAATATATTTCAATGTAATTTACAAGTTTTCAAGCCGGCTGAACTTCTTTATACAAGTATGAAATGTTGTTAACTTCTCTTAAAATCAATCAGTGCCTATGTCGATGCCTGTAAATTTAAGAATGTAGTACTATTATTACTACTTACATAAGTATAAAACAGTCTAAGGTAGTAACTTTAAAATACACTTAAATTAATCTCATGAATCTATAAAAATCCTGCAAAACTGGTAACCAATACATTAAACATTTAACAAAAAATAAAATATGGATCTCATGTTGAAATAATGACACTGATGGAATTTTTACAGCACCAAATTCACTTTGTAAAAGTCAACTGACAATCAGTTTCACAAGCCAGATCATATGAATACAGTATTATCAGGAATAAATGTAGGTTATTAGAATGCCAAAGAAATAAATAAAAACAATATATAATTTGAAACTTAAAGTTTTCATTTGTACAGAAAAATACATAAGGCTTATAACAATGTAATAAATAAACAAGGTGTAAATTTTACTTTTTTTTTTAATAAACAATAAAAAAATAACAAGGTTTAGTACCTGCTCCGACTCCTATTCCTATGCCTACTATGGTGTCTTTCCTTACTATGGCCCCTTCTATAATGTTCACTGCTACTATTATGTCTTCTTTTTTCTTCACTACTTCTTTTTCGTCTCTCTTCACTGTACCGTTTCCTCCTTTCTTCACTGCTTCTCCTACCACGTCTTTCTTCACTGCTTCTTCTTCTCTCAGGAGTTCGCCTCCTATCATCTAAAAGTCTGGTCCTATCTCTTTCAGTAGCTCTCCTAAATGCAATAAAACAAAAAGAATATACATTTACATATGATACATCCGATTTTGCATTATAAGTTATACATAGTAAATGGGTCCGACTATAGTGCAGGAGATTGGGAAAGGTCATTGGCCCTAAGCTGCAGAGGTAGGATGTGGCCGGCACTAGAGTCTATATCTTAGTTTTCGGAGGTGGACTAGGTAGGTGGAGTGGGGGGCCATCGGGCTCATTCGGAAGTTGTCAGCGGTTATCGGCACTTGCGTCTTTATCGTCACTGAAGTGGTTGAACTAACTACAGTCAACTCTTACAACTTTTTTCTTAGTGAAATACACAAGTCTTTTTTATTTTCTTGAAACATGCACGTAAGAACTAAAATCAGTGTAACTTTCAGACTTTATTCTCCAGTCCAGTTGCTATTGAAAGACAAAATGAACGATTTAAAAATAAAGACTGATTCTTTGAAAGTTCATAAAAAAAAATTAGGGGCTTTATTGTACAATTGAAAATATGTCACAAGAAAGGTTAATTTCATGACTATAATCTGAAAATGCTTAATTAAAGTATCTTTTGGCCCGCTGAAATTACAAATTGGACAATTCTTTAGAATCTTTCTGGATTTGTTGTCCAAATGACTCACTTGAGGCAAGGTCAGCACAAATTGCCGAAAGTGCATAAAGTACTTGACTTTCGAGTTAAATATTAAATTTTTTCAGCAATCATTACTAACTTAATATTAACTAAACTAATTTTATTATTAACTAAATAATTAAAAACTCTATATTAACAGTTCATTAAAGATTATAAATTATTAGCATTAGTTATAAAAGGATAGTTTGAAGAAGAGTTATATGTTAGATTTAAATTTGAACTGGTTGAAGAATTAAGAAGGGAGTGAATAGAATAACTGTGATGTGGTTTTAACTCTATTCTTAAGGAATCAGCTGTTTTTTTTACCCACTAGTGAATAAAAAAAACTTTTCACCCACTAGTAGATAAAGCAGTAGCACATTAAACATTTAAATAATGTTTGATTTTTATTAAATAATGTTCTCATTATTAAAAGGTTGCAGAAAATAAAATGTCTATGATTTTAAATACATAATTAATTTAAATAAACTGGACAATTCATTATACCTCACCTAAATTCAGCATCCCGATCCCTAACCCGTGATTCAGACTCAGATTCTCGTGGTTTCTGACTCATACCAGCAGGATACCTAGCTGTCATGTTTTTTTCAATCTTTTGCTGAAAGAAGAAATAGAATAACAGATTATCTCTTGCAAAATGCAATAAAAAATGCATAAGGCCAACAAAACATGCATAAAACAAAGTACGATTCAGTTATGATGTCCTTTTGTTTCTGTTTGGTTGATTTAATGCTACTTTGAGGTGGAGATATTTTTACTTCTTCCTTTTAAACCCTTGAAAGGTATGGCCCAGTTACAAGAAAAGTCGCGTAGAAGACGTCATCCAATAGGTTTTCTAGGGTTTTAGCAATAGGAATTTTTAATAATCCCTTTAATTTTTTTAAATGCTTTAAAAAGGATAAGAGAAATAGATTATAAATAAATAAAAAATAATAAAGCCTGTACCACTATAATAATAACAACCCATGAAGGGTATGTACCCCCAGTACTTAGGGAAGATGTATTGTTACTAGACCAACAGTTGTGAAAGGAGGAGATTTGGCCTAAATCTCACTCAATCGCCAGGTTTTTTCCCAATTAAGGGAGCCACTTTGTTGAGGCTGGGTGTGACCCAAATAGCACAATACTTCAAAAGTATCAGTAGGGAACAAACAAAGTAACATAAAAAAAATTCTAGTTGTATAAATTTAGCAAAAGTATAATTAAAAAAAAAAATTAACTAAAAATACTTAATTGAAAGGTCAGGTGGAGGACAATTGTAATCCAACCAAAACAAACAGGAATTACAGGTCATGAATATCAAATAGCAACAAACAGAGGTACTCAGACTTTTTTAAGAGCAGTAGATGACTATTTTCATTTGCACGATCTCTCAGGGGTTAAACATTATTTATAATAGCATAAAATATGCGAATAATAGCAAGAAAAAATATATACATTATAATACCTGAATGGGTACAGGAATTCTAGGGAAAAGAGTGGAAAACCACTCCAACTTGCAGAGGAAGTTCTTTAATATATTTCCAATAGTCATGACCTGGCCACCACCTGCCTTCACATCAAGTTCCTGCCAAAAAAAACAAAACATTAAAGTAATAACAATACTTTAAAAAAGTAAGCTGTTCATTCCAGCTGAATGTCGAATAGTCCCAATGTAAAGATTTTATTAAATTAAAATTAAATCAATATTAAAATACATATAGAATTAACTATGAATGAATTATGACACATTTAAATATTGTTGAGATATATAAGGCATAAAACGATTATGGATTATACCTTTACAATAAGACTAAATGTCCCACCATCTAGATATATAAATAAAATGTATTCACACCTTACCTCGTTGTCGTCAAGATATTCATCATACCAATCCCAAAGATCAGCAGGTGGTTGTGTATACCTAGAAAAATAGTTTTAGAGTTAAGTTTGATGTTTCCATATTTCAATATCAGCAAATAAAGCCTCGGATGTGCTTACTTATCATAAATTTAAAAAAAAGTTAAAAGCTATATTTACTTGATTATATATATATATATATATATATATATATATATATATATATATAAAAAAAAAATATATATATATATATATATATATATATATATAAACAGTAATGATAAAGTAATTTTTTTTTTGTTTATATATATATATATATATATATATATATATATATATATATATATATATATATATATATATATATATATATATATAAACAAAAAAAATTACTTTATCATTACTGTTTCTTGACCAACGGTTATAAAAGATGAGAGGGGTTGGCTTACAGCCCTCTTGCCTAGCCTCTTCATCAGGTTATTGGTGCAGTGGCCTTGTTCTTCATGATCTCAAGAAAAAACTTAATGGAAAATCACTAAAAATTTAGAATAAAACACTTTACACAGGTAGAAAACAGACCCCATGAAACGTAAATTGTAATATCAAAAATATCAATGGAACAGACTTTGAATTAATAAAGAGTTAAAGAAAAACAAAACTGAAATCCTGGGAAGCTGAAGAACTAAGAAAAATGATAGAATATGAAGTTATAATTGATAACTACACATCATTTTATTCAACAATAGGCCCATACCAAAACCCTCAAGGCAGGCATACAAACTAATAACCTAAAAAAAAATTATTCAAATAAAATAAATAATTCCTTATGTATCAAAGAATAGAACGTAGCGAATTACAACATGTGATGAGACGTGGGTACTTCACTACACCCCCAAGTCAAAAATGATAAGGAGTGGCATAGAAAGGATAAAGGTAGCCCAGTGAAGGCCATACCTTGTCTCTCTGCTGGAAAAGTCCTTACAAAGTTTTTTGACTTTAAGGAAATTTTACTGACAGATTTTCTACACGATCAACAAAGAGTGAATGTGGCTTACTACTGCCAGTTGTTACAGCTGCCTATCAAAATAAAAGACGAGATATGCTCATAAAAGATGCCATTCTCCTTCATGATAACACCAGGTCTCACAATGGAAACAGTGGAAGAAATGGGCACGGAATCCCTCAAGCACCCTCCTTATTCCCCTGTTACTATTTTTTGTTCGCTCCTATAGAGGAAAGTGATTCCTTTATAAACCCCCAGTGGGGAGGAAACGTCGAGGAGCTCGAGTGCAATAGGCTTATAACTAGCCTTCGATTTATTAATGTCCAGGGAATACTAAATTTCCAAATCGGTGGCAAAAGTGTGTAGATCACACAGGAGACTATATTGAAAAATGTTAAAACAATGGATTGTGTAAAAGGTTATTCAGTAAACATATTTAAAAAAAAATACCAGTTATATTTTATTTACCCTTGTACCTTCTTTAATTATAATTATTGTAGTTGAATAATATCCCATGTGATGTTACTGGATAAAAATAACCTGTAGGTACTTGTCGCAAGATGGGGGAGATGGAACAGATAATAGACCTCATGTCACATGCACAGATATCAGAACAATATATTTTTTTTTTTTATAGTTAACTAAGGACTGGTAGTAGTTTAATTTCAGAAAAGTGTTTAAGTGTTTAAAAGTTTAATTTAAGTGTAAAAAAAAAGAAATTATATTCTTAATATTTTTAAAAAAAATAAGTCCTAATATTTATAATATGGCATTCCACAAAAACTAAAAATACTGAAAGAATAGTATGAATGAAAATACCTTATATACATAAATCCCAGTGCTCGGATATAAGGTGAGTCAGGATGTGTGATGAGGCCATTGAGTTGTTTACGAGTCAATTTAAGAGTAAATAGTTTATACAAGAGGCAATATGCTGTAGATACTATACCACCAGCACCAACTCCACGGACCTACACCAATATTTAACAACAAAATATTAAAATATATAACAACAAAATATCTCATATAACATTAATTAAAACAATAACAGTATTAATTTTTTTTAACCATCTTTATACACCAATACATTATCAAACCAATATACACAAATAAATACATAACATTAATGTATCAAACTCGAGGTTTTTAATACAGTTAATCTATCACAGAATACATTATCAATTCAGGCTAATATAATAAATTTAGTAAGTATTTTAAAACGCTAAAAAATAAAAGCAGCAAATTTTATGTCAAATAATCAGTCAATGAAAAAAGACAAAAATTCTTAAAATAATATTGTACAACATAAGCAAATAATAATAATGAATAACCTGCATAATGATTTTCACAGCCTAAAACACTTAACAATATGATTAAAAATCTAATTATTTGTCATTAATATGATATTTAGTGTATTAGAAAACTAGTTTTGAATGTTAAACATTCATCTTCAGTTCTGAAAACATACAAACGTCAACAATTTAAAATAAAGATGATATTTATTATATAATGTATAAATGTAAAACAAGGATTTAAATGCAAGTAGGCATTCACCAGGGGAAGGAAGAGGCAAGATAACTATCCTATATTCTCTCTCCCTTCCCTTGGTGAGTGATAACATTAAATTCATTTCTCGTCTTACATTCATACATTTCATTTGATTTCTCATCTTATATTTGTATATTAATATATTAAATGCTATATTTAAATCAAATTGCTGTTATTTACATTGATTCTATGTTTTTTAAAAATGAAGATAAATGTCCAACATTCGAAACCAATCTTCTATGACATTTGATACCCTGGAGGTGGCAAATGATTCATAAAATCCAAATTTTACTAATCTTTCTACTCATTCATTGGGACCTAATCTGCATGATATGACTATAAAAATACACCCACGGGTAATATTAATAACTTTAATTAAGAAGAGATAGTTGATAAAGTAATAAAAAGAATAATCTTTTATTAAGCCGGAAGCCAACAGCCAAGCATGTTGGGGCAAGGGTCTCAGAGCACCAAGTACAGCAGGCTGTAGGTTCTACTCCCACCTGTGGGTTGGTTGATATTTATTTTGTGATAATCCTGCGAACTGAATTTGAGCCTTCCTACCCTGGTTTAAATATGGTGGCAAGCCATAGGATAACCCATCCAAATTTCCTTTCTTAGTTAAGAGTACTTAATTTATTAATAAATACATCTAACACTGATTACTTTAGCCAAGATATCAAAAAATACAAGGCACCCTAATAATATGCATTCACTAGGAGATAAACATATATTACCAATATTAGTTACATGTATACAAAATAAATATATATATTTATATCTCAGTTGATTATTTAAATAATTATTTGAAACCAAACTCAATACTATACCTCAATATACAAAAGAGAATGTAAATGGAACTAAATAAATGTTTGCCATGAAATTTAAAATTTAACTTCAATATTCAATTATAGTCGAAACTTATACAGTGACTTCTATTAATAATGAGATAACCAATGGAAAACGACTCCTGAAAAAATGAATGCATGAACACAATAATAATAATTGGGTGTAGTTCCGTAGACGCCCCTATTTTCAAATGCCTATTTCTTTCATGTCACTCCACCAAAATATAAATACAATTAGTGCTATTTAATCTACATTTAACCAATTTTCATTTAATATTAAACTCTTTGAAGTTTTTTAATTTATTGTGTAGAAAATATTGTGTTAAAAAAGTTGGGGGCGGTTGCGGAACTACTTACCTAGGGAAAAAGTTCCGTAGACGCTCCCAGAGAAAAAATATTATTTACAAGTTTGGGTGGTAAAAAAAATGTGTACCTTAAAAAAAAATCATTATTATTTACAAGTTTGGATTATACACATATACAATTAAATCTAATAATTCATCAAATACATCTTTATTAGGATCTCTAATAGTTCGTCTACAAAGATATTCACACAAGTGTGAATATAAATTTTGGGAATGATTTCCGCCCCCATGTATTCCTCGCTTGACTGATCTCCATGCTCATTCAATATTTTGAGTGTGGGATAATGTATGAGGATCTATAAAATGTAAGCTATGGTTCACTGTCTGGTGGGTATGTCCCAAATTTGCAAGCTCTGTGTAGCTTCTCCATTTATCTGTAATTATAGTGCTTCCCGGTTTGACATTTTTTATAATCGGAGGTAGTAAAGTTGCAGCGTTGCGCTTATTGTGGGGGCAAATTTCTATCCGGAACTTCTTTTGCCCATCCCGTTCTATCATCCCCAGAATCCAACTCCCGTCCAAAATTCTTCCTCGATTATATTTTCTTTTACCTATTTTAGTTTCATCTATTTCGACTATAATTCCAGGCCCACCTATCATGTCATTTTGTTGTTCGGCCCACACAATACACAATTCTCGGAAATAAGATAGCCAGTCAGAAATGGTTTCTCTGGAAGTGGAATATCCATCAAAAGAGGTCTCATGCTGAATGAAATCATAATTAGTTATATTATGAGAAAACAAATAGGCCATTATTAAAACCTTGTAGTAAGGCCACTTCTGTTGTCCGAAAAACGAGTTTTTAAAGACAGTGATAGATTTATCATGAGGGAACTCACCTCTTTTGCGGCATCCATATTCCCGACATCCCGTTTTGATTCTTAATTGCATTCTTTCATTGCATTCGGGACAGTGCGGAAAATTCATAATAAGTCCTTTATTTTGTAGCCAGACAAGAGTGGATTCCTCATCTTCTAATAATTTAAATACTTCTTTTAAATACATAATGACACTGTGATATTGTAACAACACAACAGGGGTTTTTAACTACGTTTATTCACAAACAAAAATAAACTAGATAACTATTTACTGCACTATAAACAAAAAAAAATTACTTTATATTGTTACTAGCTGAAAGTACCCTGCTCCGCTATGCTATGGTTTAATATCATTAAGATTAAGGACAACTTAAATTAGTAAAAGTTAAGCTTAACATTGATAATTATTATTAATTAAATAAACCTAAAGAATTCCATTCTTAGAATAATTTCAATAAGTAGATTTGACAATTTTCAAAAGTTAATTTTATATTATTTTGATAGTCCCCCAGTGAAGCTTTGAGTCAGCACTACCACTTACCCAGCTCTGATACCAGACCATTAGCTTTTCTTATGGCATACTTTAAGTGAATATAGTCTCAACTTCTCAACTTTTTTGATTTTTTCGAATAAAGTTTAGTCTTTCTGTTTTTATTTTTGCGAACATATCAAGCATAAATTGGTTGAGGAGATTACGAAATAAAAGTAAATAAGGTTCTTCACCTCTTCGTTCCATCAACATTTAGGCATAAAGATCAGCTGCAGACACTGTTTTCTTAAGTGGTGTATTGGTGTTTGGGTCACGTTGAGGGATGTTAATACTGTACCCATCTTCTCCATGGTAGAACATGAGACAATACTGAAGAGAATCATACACTTGATAGAACTCACTGATTCTTATTAGTTTTTTGTCCCTGCTGTGGAGAACAATGTCTTGCTTTTCAAACACCTGGCCAACAATTAAGACAGCAACTCTGTTAGCGGTAGGAGTATTGTAACGTCCTCAGTGAGCATTTGAAGGCTTTTTGTCAGCACTGATAACTACCAGGAAATCTTGTGGATCTTTGGGAACAGACTCAACAGTCCTTGATATACTCGTTATGTTCATGAAGAAATTTCCGGAGTTGGCCTACGAATGCAGGCTTGACATTTTGAAAGTGACCACAGCGAATGCCTCTTTCATGGTTGTCATCAATAAATTTACCTGAATAAAAGACGGTTGCTGTTGTGTTCCAGGCATCAAACTCCCTATTCTGTGATATATACCTGTCCACGCACCTTAAATGTTGGCATTATATCTCCCTCTTTTATCTCTTTTGCTCCAAATGACGTCATTTGGAAACAACCGTTCTATTTCCAAATATTATATAGAAAATGCTCAGCCTCAGGATGTTTGTAAGTAAGGAGGCTGTGCAAGTGTTCAGGATATTCTTGAAAGGGGGGAAGTTGGACTTTCCCGTTACAGCAGCACATGGCAGGGCTCTCGTCCTTCCATTTTACAGCATAACACCAATTTCAAGTAGACCGTGATCCATTATTGACGGTTTTGTCGTTTGCATATTCAGTTTTTGGGTCATACTGGCTGTAACCTTTCCATTGAACATCTTTCATCGTGTTTTGTTACAGCTACACGTTTAACATGAGGATTATTTTCTGATAATTTTTTTTTTAAGACTTTCTATGGATTTCAGGATGGGTTTTCTTATACTTCTGTACAGTCCCTTTAAGTACAGTTGAGTGATTCTCAGAATATGTGTGTGTATACAGCATATCCTTTAACTTCGGGTTAAACCAATTTTCTGCTAATTTCAGGATGATTTGTCATGTATTTCTTAACAGCTCCCCTGTTGACCTCTACATGTGCTTGAATATATTTTGTAGCCGAGTTCCTTTGTTGTTTGTTGCGAACTGAATTAATTCTGTGAATTATTTCCTACGTTGTTTACTTTTAGATTGATGGGTTTACTTCAATGTTGCAATAGACTCATCTGAACTCTAGGTACAACTTGTAAAATGCAACTTGGGCCTGGTTGAAAAAAGCCGATTATTTTGTGACAGGAAAACTGAAGGAAGAGTAGTTGGGGACGAAGCTACTGGTGAAGCAATGTTGGTAGGTTGCTCGTTAGGAATATGTACATCCAACTGGCCTTACATGTCATCACCAGAGAACATAAGTCTTTCAACCTTCTCTTTAGCATAAATCTTTTAATAGCTTCTCGTCACGAAACAACTCAAACTTGTAAGGGTCCACCTCTGCAGCCACCATGAGTTCACAGAAAATACCATATTATAAGGTTTCGACATCGATCGTATTTTTGTTTGTTTACAACTATAAGAAAATTAATTTGTGGTCAAAGTGTGTGGCTTAAACATTTAACCTATTTTTTAACTTAGCTTATCTGCAAATACCATATGATAATTAATCTATTATTATTCACCCAATAAAAATTGTAATCGCATTTTCTGCGAATTAACCGTGATCCAGGCCGATTTTTTTAAATCCCTTTCTTAGCGAGCACCTACGGCCCTAGAGGAACCGAATTTCATTCCAATCCGTTCAGTGGTTTCTGAGATTTCATGTTAAATGAGTGAGTGGTATTTGACAAATATATAGTAGATTATATTATCACCTAGCAACCAGTAAAAACTTCTTATTAACGGGGGTAATTCACCTTCTAACGTTACAATATTAAGAGTTACAATGATTATTTTCACTCAAAGGATTATTTTGTTGATATAGCAGGTTTGAGATTAGACATTACGTCAGTGAAGCAATAAACAACAAACAAAAATGTATTTGAATTGTAGTTGTAACCTACGATATTTTAACATCATTTTACGTAGCAAAGGGCTGGGGGCGTCTACGGAACTTTTTCCCTTGGCAAATAGTTTCGCAGACGCCCCCAACTTTTTTAAATTAATATTTTCAAGATAATAATTTTATACACTTTAAATAATTAAGTATTAGAAGAAAATTGGTTAAATATAGATTAAATAGCACTAATTGTATTTATGTTCTGGTGGAGTGACATGGAAGAAATAGGCATTTGAAAATGGGGGCGTTTGCGGAACTACACCCTAATAATTTTGTAAACAAATAAAGAAACTTAATGAACATTTAAGACAATGTAATGGAAATCAAAAATGGCAAAAATATCACATTAAAAAAGTTTCAAAAATATCGAATCAAATTAATTAAATATTCTGATAAAATTTAAATATTAGAAAGGGATTCAATTAATAATGAACGAATATTAGACAATTAAAAAGGAGTAGGGATGGGTATCGATACATCAAATTCGATACTTTTCTTTCAAATATTTATATCAATTCAAAACCTTATAAATTCGGTTTAAAAAAAGAAAAATTTTCAATGTTAAGGGCAGAGGACATTTAGAAAAACTAGTAATGGTTGCATCTGCACATGGTACACCTATAAGTATATGCACCAACAGCCTACTTTTTAATACATAATAAACTACTTTTAATTTTAAATATTAAAAGTAATTTTGTTTCCATTTTAGTGGTGAAGAAAATTAACTACAACAATAAAATAAAAACATCGTTATAACATCATAGTGATAATTAAAATGGCATTAAAAAAAAAAAAATCACGGTATAACAGTGAATCAACATTTGAGATCACCGATTTGTCATGTAATAATATTTAGAGATAGAAAAATTGTTGATTAAGAATATCGATATTTTTCTTGCGATACTCATCCCTAGTAATGAGAAACAGCATGTAAGCCAACCAATCACCTGCTAGAGCAATATTGAACCTAGCACAGCATTTAATTCTAAAACTGTTTAATGAATCAAACACAAAATTGTAAACTTGAAGTTCATTCATTCACATAATGAACATCTTAACATGCATAAGTATTAATTTATTAAATAAGCACTTTTATTTCCCTTTCCAGCAGACATTTCTCTACAACTGACAAATCCATTGTATTGATGATTATCCAATTTAGAGAGATTTCACTGTACTAAAAAATAATGTGATTACAAAAAGACTATACATTGTTTCAAAATAACTGATCATATTGCAACTGTGATTCTAAATTTATAAATATATGCATAGTATAACGTGAATATAAACTCGGGAATGAAGATAATAGTAATTACAATAGAGGTATTTCAGAGGAGAGGCACAACAATTTTAAACTGTACCAGCATTGTTCTACTTTATGACTTATGTCAGCTTTTCCAGGTGACCATTATTTTCCAATTTTATAGAAAGGGAGGGGGAAGAAATCAGAATTAGAATCATGAAGTAATTCATTAGATTATTTAAATACAAAAACATAAAAGAATAATATAGTTATTAATATAAAATACAAATTATTAACCATTTAATAAAATATTTAATGGCAAGTTAGTATAAGTAACTTATCTCTTTAATTAAATCTATTCATTTTTGCTCATACTGTCCCAATAACAATGAGAGTCACTGTATTTACATTCTTGATTAATGAGCATTCCTGTAAATTGAAGAACTTTATACACTATTAATACTGACATTAAAATCTAATTGATATCTAGCATAAAATTATAACAAATAAATGATTTTGTTTGATAATTAAACATAAATTATTGTTACCAATTTAGAACAGTTATGTACATAAGCAAAAGTATTACAATCTTTTAAATACATTATTTAGAAACAAAAAATCAAATTATCTATGCTTTGATTTTTAATAAAAAAATTTAAGCAGACATTGAAACTAAGACACTAATTGCTAATGTGAAGGACAAAACTCTATAGGATCTAAATGGAGTTTTTAGTAACGTATTAAATAAAAAGCAATTATTAAATATTTGAAATTATCTGAGATATGAATAGAAGGATTTCATTTCTTAATGAAGGATTCCCCCTCCCATACTTCCTTTGCACAAGATTAATAAGCATGAAGCTAAACTGACCACTTACCTAATATGAAAAGGATTTAGAATAAAAAACACTTATTAAATGCTTGTGTTATCACTAAGAAAAGGACATTATAGCAGAATGCATTAAAGTGGTATGTTCACCTTGCAAATGCTATTCCCATCAAGATCGGTGAATATTCATTTTTAGCGGACCTTATCAAATAAACTTGACAATCCCATCCTGGTTAAGGCTGGGTAGACCTCTTAACTGACATCAGGGGATGGTAAAAAGGAACAATAAACCCATTTAAAGCACTAGTTTTCCCCAGCAATACCATGTTCACTACTATTTACAAGACATTCCTCCACTTATAAATACAGACAAAGAATAAGCCTGACTTATACTCCATAATTTAATATGGGAAAAAACTCAAATAATAGTAAAATAAAGATACCTACACCGCCGCACATGCCTGTTTGCCCAGCTGTTTTTCTACTACCTTTTTCCCAAGGTTCAAGGTGGGCAACCTTGTAGTAAATTTCATCAATAACTTCATGATATGTTTTCAATTCATACAGGTTAACTGGAATAAAACACTTATATAATAAAACAATTGTCTCATCAAATATCTAGAATAACTGTTAAATCCATCATAATAAATCTATTATGAGAAGAAGAAAAAAAACATTTAAAATAAACACCTTTGAAGTAGTGAGATGACTGAATATTGGTAAGAATGAGAGGATTGAGGTTCATAGTACGATCATTACCCCACAATGGTAAAATATTGCTCTTTTTAGGGCCAGAATTCACATGTTTAGGTTCTTCTTCTTCTTCACAAGTACCTAAAATACATTTGTTTACATTAAAATCAAATTAAACAAACCAACTTTCCTAACCTAATTTGATGTAAACACACAAGTTGTGGTTAGAAATAATACCCTAAATATATAGGGAAATACATATAAATGCACATTTTAACATTTATGATAAAACAAATAACATCACAAACCTTCATCATGGTATGTTGACTTCATTGTAACTAATTCAAAAATATCACTTAAAACCCGAAATCTTAAAGCTTAACAGGAATACCAAAATCCAGATTTTAATTAAAATTAAAAACTATAATCGAATGGCATACTCTTCACAGTAATACTACTCCATAACATATAATCCAAGCAACGAAGATGGAAACAGACACCTAACTTGTAACAACAGTGCCTTTTAGATAGGTTTGCAACAGATGAGAATTAATACCTAACCATAGAAGACTGTAGTGTTAGTAAGAATAATTTTCAAACATCAGTTCACAAAAACATAGTACAACTTAGAAATCATGAAATTTCCAACCATATATTTATTATCATAGACAAATAAAAAAAAAAATTGAATTAAATAACAAATAATAATGAGTAAAAAAACAAATGTTTTTTTTAAGGAGTTTAATAGTTTTAATTTTCATAAGGTATAGTTGACTGTGATATATAGGAGATGTAGATAGTTAGGGTAGGCAGTCATAGATACTCAGCAGATCAAAATAAAACTTTTTTTTACAGATAAACAGGTAATTTTTTTTTTCTCACTCATTCCTATGTTTTGTGGTGTGTGTTTATTCATATATTTTAACAATGTAGTCACACCTTTTTGCTTGTATTCTTTTCTTCAAGCCCTGATGAAGACTTGCAATGCAAGTCGAAACGTTGGCTTTAACAATTAAAATAAAATACACATTTTATTTTGATCTGCTGAGTATCTATGACTGCCTACTTATCTAAATCAACTATCTACTCATCTACATCTGACTGACAACTATCTACATCTCCTTAATAGTTTCAAGTATCTTACAAAAATAACAAAACTGGCGCTTCTTTTGGAGTGATTAAAAGGAACTTTAAATGCCTAGATCAGACTATTTTTAACATGGAACATGTTTTACCGGTGACCTAGTTGGTCAAAAGCTATACGTTTTTGGGGAACGCAAGGGCTTACGCGTAGTTTGACATTAGGAACATATCTCTTCTTATACTAACTAGAGAAAACTTCTTTTGACTGTTAAAACTTCGTTTGACTCCTAATACGAAATACAAAATTTAAACCTGGATTTAACCAACCGATTTTGCTCGATCCCTCTTGGCTGTTAAAAATTTTGGTTGGAATTTAATGGATAATGTTTTTTGCTGTATAATATTTGTCCCTAGAACCTACCGTTTAAATCTATACCGGTTTGAATGAAAAAAGTCACGTCTGAAACCCCTATTTTTAAGTGTAGGACTATATACATATTAATTTATTAAGTATAGTATTGTATTTTTAAGTGACGGTCATGGGGACAGCCCCCAAAAACATGTTCCATGTGATTCTTTAGCCTACAGGCTCAAGGGGACCATTAATTTCTTTATTTATTTACTTCTTTTTTTTTTTATGTCTTTCAATTGAAACTTTAAACAAATAAAACAAGATTTTTTTTATTTTTTTTTTTAACTTATCACGATAAGATATACCTATAGATTTCACTATATTTCGCTGAATCGTACACAAAAAACCTTACCAACAATATATGGCCAATTATTTGGAATTTTAAAGAATGCTATACCTTAAATATCCAACAATACGTCACATAATTAATTATAAAAGACTGTATGACAGATTTTTTACTGAGGCTTCTTTTAACAGACGGATTATAATACAAAAGAAATAGAATATTGTCTGAGAAAATGCAGGTCTGCTACTAGTGATAGCAGATACGATACCCACTTTTTACTATGCATTTGCTACAAACAGAAAATGTCCCTGAAGCCACTTAATAGGTTATCGATGTTCTAAGAAAATATGGATATGATGCCTAAATGATAGATTACAAAGCACTTAAAGTTCTCCAAAATAAACATATTTCTCACCTGTAGATAAATCAGAAAACCTCACCTAAAAAAATAAGAAAATCGTATATCGTATCGTATTAGGAAATTAATCAAACAATGTAGTTTATTAAAAGTTTACTTTTGTAAAAAAAGAATTATATTTTTTAGATGATGTTGGGAGGGGGATTGGTTTAAGGGGCCCCGCAAATATATTTGCTCCGAGGGCCGGGTTGGCTCTCACCGGCCCTGGGGAAAGGTTAATATCTATTTAAATCTTTATTCACGATAATATGCTGCAGCATTCCACTGTGTTTTTTAAACATTTTTATCACAATAAACACTTCATCATATCTCATCGCAAATATCAAAATGAAAAACAAAATCGAATGTAATGCACAATTTATATTCGAAACTTCCGTAAAATACTTAATTTGACAGTTTAACCTTTATTAATATAATATTCTATTCCCTAAATCAACTATTTATTTCCCTATGTTCAGCTTAAATTTATAAAGATATCTTCAATAGATACTGAAGCATTTTTTTTCTATGTTGAGGGTTGCCACCCATACTATGGGGGTTTGGGATATGAGATTAATTATATGTCTATTTGAGATGAAAAACAACAAAATCAGGGAAATAACTCTTCATCAGACGTGAGTGCAATTTTCATCTACTTAACCACATCGACCCTTTGTCTGTTTTCCAGCACATTCAATCAATGATCGAATACTTTTCTTGATTACTGTTCGTGTAAAAAAATAAGTAAATGACTCGTATATTACAAACCTCTCTCTTTTCCCACTGAGTATTTTGGCTCCGTTAGAACGATGAGTAACTCTGTAAGCAGGGTCTTGGAAAGGTGATCACCATACAAACCCGCTTAAAGCGCACACATATGCAAACACTTCCTACCGAACACTGTTTTTTCTACTCAATAATTATTTTTCCTCTGCTTGTAACACACATGAGACAAAGGCATCCCTCTAAATCAAAAGCAGTATCTTAGAAACAATTTATAAGTCAATATATGACGTGCTCCTGGAATGTGAGTCTCGCATACGGCCTTTATCAATTAGCTATTAATCATTTGATTCGTTATTTATGTTTAAAAGTTTTTAAACCTTTGAAATGTTTGTAGATTAAGTTTTACCAAATCTATTCAATTGATGATTTGTCAGTATTTATTCAAGGGGAAGAACAGTGAAAAAAAAAAGTGTTAGTGACGGGAAGCTCAAAATTGTAATTAAACCAACCTTACATTAAAAGTAAGAAATTCAGCAGACAGAATTTATTTCTTTTAAAGGGCACTCTGGCAACTCGATAAACTAATTTCTAATCATGATTAAATGTAACGTTTATTAAATGACACGGATAATGGTCTATAATGGTCAGTTGTTATCGAAGAGTGATATATGGTACAAGTAACAAAAAGATCATTTCCATTACTGAACCGTCCATCTTGAATAATTTCTCACTCAGAGATAAGTTATTTAATATTTGATCGCGCCAAGTTCAGTTTAAATGTTTAGTTAAGCTGGATTTACACCAATATGCACTTTGATATCAGATCACGATCAATGAACGTCAGTTCAAGAGCGAATAACCAGGACCATCCCGAATATTATATAAAAATCGAGGAAGCTATCTAAATTTACATCCCCTTTCCAACAGTTTTGATCTGACGGTGCCCGTTGCTGCGAATTCTGTTTTATTTTTTAATTGGTTACTATGATATTAGATTATTATTTATTAATTGATTACTATGATATTAGATTATTATTTATTAATTGATTACTATGATATTAGATTATTATTTATTAATTGATTACTATGATATTAGATTATTATTTATTAATTGATTACTATGATATTAGATTATTATTTATTAATTGATTACTATGATATTAGATTATTATTTATTAATTGATAGCTCCATGCGTATGGCACTGCAACATTAACTCCCGGACACAGATTCAAGTCCGGCTAAGGAAGATACGTATTATTTTACATTAACCGAATTAGACATGGGGTAGAGATATCCTCACAAGGCACATCTAGACTCTATAATGGCGCCCTTAATTGGGAAAAACTTCGCGGTTGAATTTGATTTAACAATTTAAACTTAACAAGTTCTGCACCAGACCTCTCATGGGTTATATAGATGTACACTTTTGATGAATTTCCTAATTCTACTTCTATGACTGCTATAAGTATATCTGATTGGTTAGAATCATGGAGTTATAGACAAGTGGAGATGGCTTACCTCTCAATAGCCAGGGCAGGCCGCCATTTTGGAGTGCACCCTATTATCAGTATATTAACCTCTTATCAGTTCAAATTTTGGTTTCCTAGGCTTTATACTGCCGTTATTTTATTTTAGTGATTTATTTACTTTAGTGATTAATTTATTTTATTTATTACGAACTCTTTCAATTGCCCTAGCCCAGTGATGGGCAAACTACGGCCCGCGGGCCAAGTGCGGCCCTTTGGGCTAGTCAATTCGGCCCGCGACATGGTCGCGCACACAATTATACATAAGATAAAATTTATTTTCTGAAAAGCTAGAATAGAATTATTGTTTTCTTCTCGTTACGTTCCGGATCTTCTACTGTTGTACCATATAAGTTGAGTGTAATGAGATAAATTCAAAAATAAAGTTTATTAGTTGTAAAACTTCGTTTTTTCCAATTTTTTCGGTCCGCCTAGTTGTTTTTCTATTTCATCCAGCCCTCCCCTTAAAAAGTTTGCCCATCTCTGCCCAAGCCCACATGGAATGCAAGTCGCCAGTTGGGCATTGTGGGCGTGGCCGGTTAGTGTTTGGGTCTCGCCCTTCACGTAACAATATACGGGAAGGGCCTCTCCGTAGTACTGTAACTCTATGGTTAGATTATTATAACCTCGATCTGTAAATATTTTGGCCACTCGTGGCTGAACTGTTTACCATTAGAATTTTTTTCCCATTACAAAGATGAAAGAAAAGGAATATTCATTAGATGATGTATATTTTTCTCTATCTGATACCCAACAGTTCAAAGGTACAACTGGTCCTGAAGAGTTAATGAAAAAAAGTGTCATATCAAATGGATTTTTAGCAAAAAAGAAGCTTCCAGTCAATATGTACAACTCAAAACTTGTGAAGGTAAGTTCTTTAAGACTAGTCCCTACACACTGTGACGCATTAAAATTAACTTCATGTCAATTTCTAGGACCAGAAAATTAAGCGCAAAATGCCAGAAGAAGTAAGAAAGGATATACAAGTTATTAAAATGAGGTCTGCTCTTGATCCAAAGCGGTTTTATAAGAGAAATTTGATCAAAGGGAGATTAGAGAATGCTCAGGTAATACTTTTTTATAAAAAAAACATGACATATAAATAAAAATGTTTTCTACTCAATTCTTTCTTTAAATGGGTGAAACTTTATTATTAGAACAGTTTCCTGTTATTCAGAGTAATTTTAATAAATATGATAGTAAAACGTTCATATTGTTCATCACAATATATTGTAATCCTTATGTAGTACAGCTTTACCTGTAGTAGTGGTGGATGTAATTTATTTGCTATTATGAAATATCTACTAAATTATTCAATTGTAATCCATAACAAATTACAAGTCATGAAGATTTCTTCATTATACAAAACAATAGAAACACTAAGTTGGCATCTCATCTAGCTTAATTCAAATTTTTGTAACAAAACATATTTTACACCTCATTTGTAAAAACAGAATGTTCTTTCATTCCTTTCCCTTTGAAAATGGAGAGGTTGACTTATATTTGAGCATATATGGTATTAAGTAAAATATGTGGATGCATGTAAAGCCAGGTTAATTAAGTTCTTTCTTCTAATAAACTAAATAATTCCTCAATTTCAAATGATTAAATATTGAAATGTGAAAATTAAAAAAACTTTTAAATATAGCTTGTTAAATTCATTAAAATAAAATATGCTCCAAATTGAAAAAATAAATATAATAATAATAATAATAATAAATAAATAAATTTTAAAAACCTTCAGATTAAGTGATTTCAAAAACATGGTCGATCCAAAGTTTGATTTTTTTAATTTTTAATTGACAAATATTATCAATATTTTGTGTTCATTGTAATTCCTAAACTATACATGAATTTCTATATAACAAATTTATTAACAGTTATTCAACAGATTTTATATCCTTTTAAGTACAAATAATGAAACCATTTATCGAAACTGCTGCAAGGAGCAACTAGAGAAAGGGAATTGGGATGTAGGTGGGGTAGATCTTGGCTGAGTGGGAACCAGAGCTTCTCCAGGACTTCTTCTGAGACAAAACATCTTTTTTTTTTTTTTTTTTTTTTTTTTTAATAAGGATTTTCCACAGTACTGAGGCTTTCCCTAACCTTAGTTTTCAAAGGCCTCCCTCCATATTCTTCTGTGTAGGGACCATTCCTTTCTTATGCCTTATCCCACCATGTACTGAACTCATCTATTTCCTTCTTCCATGTTTTTCTTGGTAGCCTTCTTTGTAAATATCCATACCAGCTTAGGATATTTCTTTGCACCTCCATTGTTTAATTTTTTTACTTTTCTCCTTGAGATTCTCACTGTTTGGCATCAATAGTCCATTTCAGTGGCTAGAAACTTCTTCCAGAGATTCATTCGCTTTTATTGTCCTTGTTTTAACTCTGTATGCCTTTACATTCTGTACAGTACTTTTAAATATATTCCATTTTGTTTTGGGAATGATATTTTTACTTCTTAGCACTCGGTTTAGCATGAAAATAACTTTTTTACCATCTGCCATTCTTTTTTTAATTTCCATATTACAGAAGCCATTCAACTCAACTGTACTTCCAAGATATTTGAAGTATTTCGCTTTTTTTTATACTTCCCAGGAATATATTCAATATTGTTAACACTCTGGAGGTCATTAATTCAGTCTTATTGATATTAATCATTAATTAACCTCAATAGAGGTCTATAACCTACTTGTACTTCTGAAATTTATTGTTTAATTTTTCATATGCGCAATTATCTGTATGTATTATTAAGATTGTCAGCATTGATAGGTAAAAATATTTTGAAAATACTTATTTATCAAATTTTAAAAGTTGTGATTATGAATACCATAATAAATCTATATTCTTATCATGATTCTAATTTAAGGTTAAACATGTTTTTATTAATTTAATAATTTTTTTTTTTGTATTAGGTTGGGACAGTTTTGGATTCTCCTACTGATTTTTATCATAGCCGTTTACCAAACAAATCAAGAAAGGGTACATTAGTTGATGAGCTGTTAGCTGATGCAAAATTTAAGAAAGATATTAAAAGGAGATATGTTAATATCATTGAGAAGAAAAAGTTTAAGCATAAAAAACAATTTAGAAAGCAGAAAAAGAAGCAGAAGTCTAAAGCTCGTGTATAATTATAATAAATAAATTTACTTTTTAAT
Organism: Euschistus heros; assembly: GCA_003667255.2. NCBI lineage: Eukaryota > Metazoa > Arthropoda > Insecta > Hemiptera > Pentatomidae > Euschistus > Euschistus heros. Next base: position 2,939,312 of record RCWM02000060.1, read on the forward strand.
ATATAGTAGTAATTATTTTTCATTTTAATTCCTTAGACAATTAGACTTCATATCAAACAAAAACCCTAATAGTCAAAATCGTATTCTGGGTGAGAAATGCTAACACAGAATAATTCATTCAGTCTGTAATTTTGTATTGGTTTAAATATATATTTCTACTTCTTAGTCACAAGGAGCATATCATACTAAATTAATAATAATCACAAAAAGCATGATTGGTCTGTTCAGCTTTTAATGGTTCTATTATTCGTACCTCTTCACACTTCATAAACAAACAACTATATGAAATAATTTCCATATTATATTAATAAATATTGTAAGGAAATTATTAAACAAAAACATACAAATGTCATGATCATTTCCTACAGTTAAATCATTATGGGTGTGGAGGGGTTATTAGAACCTACAACATCAGTCTACAACAATTAATAGTAATTTGTCTGTACCAAAATTTTTCAGTTCTCGGTTCACTGGAAGTACTAATATTGCTATGATGAATTTTGTTTCAATAATGTATATAAACATGTAATTAAATGAAAAATAATCTTTATTCTGGAATAATAAAAATCTCTTAAGAATAACAATGTATGATTAAATGGTGCTGTTATCTGGCTGCATTGATTTTGTTATTGCTTAAGCTTCCGCAGTTTAAATCCTAGTTTTCCTAGAGCAAATAAGTATATTCAATCAATTGATGTTTGGTTGAATTCTTCAGCATTGATTCCCAGGAATCTACTTTTGGACACTGATTCTTGATACCTATATCTTTTCTAAGAATCGGTGAGATCGAGAATCGACATCCCTAATAATTATTAAAGCCTACCATGCAGTTGGGATGTTAAAATATTAGCATATCTATTAAAGAGGTATTGAATTGTGGACACAGAACAAAACATACACACTCATAATTTACAAAATATCTTTATTCTTAACCTGCTATATAATAATTATTATCAATAAAACTTATTTACACACACCAAAAAATAATTCTGAATTCAATATTTCACTTTTGAAATGGATAATAATCTAATCCTGTGTTATACTTAAATTTAGGCCGTCTTTCCTCTTTTTTCTTAATTTCTTCCATCAATTTAATTACTTCAGATCTAGAAATAACCGTGATAAAAAAAATTACAATTATTAAGTTACTCATCAAATATACATACGACGTTTTACAGCTACTCATTAATCAATATGTGAAAGAGGGTGACATTTTTTGGATCAAATTATTATCTATGATAAAACTTCGATGGATCAAGTCAAAATTGGAGAGGAAAGAGACAGGGGAAGACTAAGATGTGGTTGTTACAAAAATTATTGGCAAGTTTTTTTTTGTTTTATTTTTATTGGAGGGGTGCTTATGACGTTCATATTCTTCATGATAGATGCAAAAGTAACGCGAAAAATTGTTAACAGGAAATCAAAGGAAGAAGCATTGAACAGAAGAATTATGATTAAAAAAAAGAAAAAAAAATCTAATCGAATCAAATCAAACATAATATAAAAAGTTTGATACCAAGGAAAATCAGCAAATCATTTCGGGTAAAGAAGGGTGATGGCTTACTGGGTTACTAATGTTTAACATAGTTTTGGAGATGCTAATTACGTAAATGAAGATGCTCCAGCAAAATAATGACAGGTGCCATAGTTGGAATAAAAAACAAAAACGTCACACCCAAAGGCCTAAGCATTTGCAGCCTGATTAGCTGAAGCAGAACAAGGAGTTTATAACACAGGTAAACAAATTTTTAAAAAATCCATTCTGCCAAAGCCAAGCTGAAAGCCCATTTCATTAGGAAAATGCCAGTACGTGCCAAGAACGTTTCAGGAGGAACTGAAAAAATGAAATTACAGAAAAGGACTAAGAGCCCGGATTAAGGGATTAAGAGGCCGAATGAACAACGTGAGGGATAGACATAAGAAAGATGATAACAGATTAAGAGGAAAAGGAAGTGATGTAGATAATTAGGGTAGGCAGTCATAGACATTCAGCAGATCAAAATAAAATGTTTATTTTATTCTAATTCTTAAAGCCAACGTTTCGACTTGCAATGCAAGTCTTCATCAGGGCTAGAAAAAAAGAAAACAAGCAAAGAGGTATGACTACATTGTAAAAATATATGAATAAACACACACCAGAACACATAGGAATGAGTGAGAAAAATGAATAAACATATTTTCATTTTCATTTTATGTTTATTCATTTTTCTCACTCATTCCTATGTGTTGTGGTGTGTGTTTATTCATATATTTTTACAATGTAGTCATACCTCTTTGCTTGTTTTCTTTTTTTCCAGCCCTGATGAAGACTTGCACTGCAAGTCGAAACGTTGGCTTTAAGAATTAGAATAAAATAAACATTTTATTTTGATCTGCTGAATGTCTATGACTGCCTACCCTAATTATCTACGTCTCCTATGTATCACAGTCAACTATACCTTATGAAAAGGAAGTGATATTAGTATCATCTTTGTTGGCCATTTCAAACAAAATAAATCTATTTATTGAGTTCAAAGAATTCAACTTGGTTTCTGAGAGGCTTCTTATCAGGTAAATAATCAATGGTTATTTTTTTTTTTTTTTTTTTTTTAATATAACAGAAATTAGAATATTATACCTGTATGGCGCTGGTTTCATTTCCTCTTGAATATTGCATTCATAGTCCATGTCTTGTGGTTGAACCTTATAAATTCGAGACCGTATAATATCAACATCCCTATTATATTCACTTTTCAAATCATTCAGCTTTGAGGGGGGTGCATCAAAACACAACACAAAATAACTAAACAGAAACAAAAATTGTACTGTACAGTTTATTTTCTATTCTATTCTATTCTACAAACAAAAACTAATAATTATTAAGTCATATCGTTGGCACAATGTAAAACCAACAAATGTGAAAAAATATATTTTTCTTTCGTTCGTTTACTGCTGTATTTAACGAGGTCTACCTGTACTAAAACTCTAGAAATTCATAAAAATTACATTACTGATATTACAGTCCTCTAAATGCCGATCAGATTCAAAATTTTACCATAAGGCGTTATAGAAAATAACAATGAATGAATGGAATAAAAAAAACTGATTTTTTCACATTCGTTAGTTTTACATAGTGCCGACAATATATGGTAATATGTTATCAACTTATTTCTAGTTAAGAAATTAAACAGAAGCTAGATACACATAAACCTAATTAATTTCATAATCTGTAAACTGAAAATAAAAAAACTGAATGCTGCATTATCATACCCAAAACAAAAACGTAACGCCTTTGATTTTGACAATGTTAAGTTTTTAACCAAACAATCCTACTAACTAATATTTTATATCAGCACAAAGAATTTAATATATTTTGGAGTATATTTGATTTTGAAAGATTTTCTTAAGGGACTAGAATTATTCTTCAGTCACACATTGATTTTATCTTCAATTTGGTTATCTTCATTTACAATTAAAGGATACCTTACTTTTTCCAACTTAAACATTTATGGCAATTGAATTTTTCATGGATGACAGGATACACTTGTCTTACTTTATTATCGGCCCTTTTTTAGGCTTTTTAAGTCTTCATATTTCAAAGGAAAAATGAGGCCTTACTGAGCAAAATTTAAAAAAATAAACAGTGAGGCATAGATATTCACCAGCAGTAAGATAGGTTAATGAATAAGAGGAAAAGAAAGATTTCATTTTACATTAAACAATTAAGAAATCTATTTCTACTGAATGTTTATTAAAACAAAACCCTAGACACAAAAATTTTACTGGGTACCCAGAATACTTATATAAGACTAACAACACTCCTAAACTAATAACCAGCTATCCCAAAGGATACATTCGATTGAAGAAAAATAGTATAACTTCTACTTTATTACTCCCTACAGTTATTCACCATACATACATACTTCGCTTCCCTGTGAACTTTTCCATGACTACTGGTTTTGAAGGGCATTGGTCTCTTTCCTAAATTTTCTATGCTCCGTATAATACCATCACAATCAAATATTGAATTAGCAGTTCGCTTCAAGATGTTGACGATATCTGCCTAAAAATAATGACAAAATTATCAAAACAGGTAATTCATTTAGAGTAAACTCCATTAATATTTAAATGCTTGCCTTTGGTAAAGTGCGTGTCAACATAGCCAATTCATAAGAAGGCATAATAACTAGTCAGTAAATTTGTTGATAAAAATGAAGAATTGTTTCAAATATTTCACTTAAAACGTTGGTAATCATTAACGACTGACAGTATTAATAGCATTTCCAACGAGGTTTCCAGACATTACATGATCATCTTTGAAAGATAATGTTTCGCCTTTTAAAATAGATTTCCAACCAATTTTGCGAAACTTTTATGTTTTATTTTTAATATTAAGCACCTTATTAATTTCAATAATATATTATAAAGAATCATTACTTCTTCGTTCGTTCACTGAAAAGTATTGCTTGCTGCCTTGTTTTCCTTGCCATCGCCTGGAGACAAGAGATTACTTAAACCTTTCGGTCAGGCAACTCCGATTTCCGTGGTCTTTTCTTAAAGGGCTTGGTCTCTTCGCCATTCATTTCCACTGGTATCCAGTTCAGCTTGATGATGTCTGAACACGGCTGCAGACGACCCCTACCGTCTTCGGTTCCATGCCAGTACTGGTAGCAATACTGCATGCCACTAGGGGATATTTATCTACTTCCCGGTCTAGATCTGCCGTGTTCAGTCAAAAGAAGGGCCTCCTTGGGCAGGATGCGATTCTTCACCGTGAACGGACGATCTTGGCAGTAGCGTCCTCGAGGTCTCTTATTTACAGCTTCTCAGATCTCTCGGCTACTCTCCAAGTTTGTTTATTGTGGCTTAACGTCCTTACGCACTCCAACTAAGAAAACAAAAACCCCATTACAAATGCTTTTCGTTGATATATCAAAAAATTTATATAATGAAAAAAATTATGAAATTGAATTTCTGTATTATACTCATGTAAAGATAGAAGAACCAAGAAAAAAACGTATTCCACAATGTACAAGATGTCAGAGCTTTGGTCACACGAAAAGCTATTGTAACCATCAGGCTCGGTGCGTGCTTTTTGTCCAAACCCACGAGACATCAGTATGCCAAAAAACCAGAGAAACACCCGCGAAATGTGCCAATAGCAAAGGAGCTCATCCTGCTAACTTCAGAGGATGCCAGACCTTCAGAGAATTACGAGCTCAACGCAGCAACAGAAATCGTCCTCAGCCGGTGGTTGTAGAGCCTCCTCCTGAGCCAAGGCAGTTTCCACCTTTGCAAAATCGTCCTCTACAACAGCAGCCGAGTGTTCAAGAACCGAACTATCAAGACCATGTTCATTCCAATATTATGGTACAGCCACAACAGACTTGGTCAGGCATGAATCATGTAAGTACAGTTCAAGCACCGCCTGCTAATTTTGATCCATCAGAACTCATTTCTGCCCTAAATAATCTTAACAACCTTGTCCGACCTCTTATCAGCCTCATTACTAAATTGAACCAAATAACACAGACAGTATGCCCCCAATATGGCCCCTAATTCTCTGACTGTGAGCTCCTTATGGAGTGTAAACGGACTTATACAACGAAAGACTGAATTTGAAATACACCTCCATCACAAACGCACAGACATACATAGCCTTACTGACGGAAACACATCTGACACCTCGAAATAAACTTAGCATCTCTGGATATACTTTATACAGAACAAACCATTCTGACAACACTGCACATGGAGGTACTGCCATTGCAATCAAATCGACACTAAAACATTTTTTCATTCATCTTGACTCTACTCCTCAGATACAAATCACAGGAATACACTTACAGACCAAACACAAGGACGTGACGATAGCTGCCATTTATTGCCCCCCCATGTATATAATTACAGACCAAATGTTTACAAAAATCTTTGAAGCTCTTGGTAGTTCGATTTTAGCTGGAGGGGACTATAATGCAAAACATCAGTACTGGGGTTCGCGACTGTGCACTCCAAAAGGTAGGAACCTTAGATCTGTTATTCATCGACTGTCATTAGACGTACTTGCTCCCAACCAACCAACTTACTTACCAAATTCTATACACAAGAAGCCTGACATATTAGACATATTTGTGACGAAAGGATTAAGGACCGTACCTTGTTCAGTGAAAACCGAAGCGGATCTTGGCTCTGATCATTCCCCTGTAAACCTGATAATGGGCGTAGAAACATTTCTTAAGGAAAAGAGGCCTTCATTAACAGGTGGTATTATGGATTGGGACCAATTTAGAGAGCAACTAAATTCTAAACTGTCCATCCCAACTGCTCTCAAAACAGAAAAAGAATTGGAAGAGGCAGTTGAACTCTTTACAACATCAGTACAAGAAGCTGCATGGTCTTCGCAAACACCAAAGTATAAAGAAACTATCCATTTACCTACCTACCCTCAACATATTAGGGATCTTATTAGAGCCAAGAGACAAGCGCGCAAAAAATGGCAAAAAGACCGATTCCCTTCTGACAGACAGACGTATAATAAACTCAATAATGACCTTAAACACCAAATACGAAAATTTAAACAAAATAACTATGACAATTATTTTTCAAACTTGACAACCGATGATAACAGTCTATGGAATCATACCAAACGCCTCTTGAAGCACCGTGAACCATCGGTCCCACTGAGAAAATATGATGGTTCATGGGCTGTCTCGGACAGAGAAAAGTCAGAAATTTTGCCGATTATCTTTCGACTGTATTTAGACCATACAATGACTTAACTGACGCACTCCATGAGGAACATTTAGAGACAATCTTAGACTCACCCCTACCAATGTCACTTCCTCCTAAATCTTTCACTCCTACTGAAGTGCAAAACCATATCAAGCAATTACCAAGAAATAAAGCTCCTGGTTATGATCTCATCACAGCTGAGATACTCCAAAAACTACCCAGAAAATCATTAGTTTTTCTTACAACCCTTTATAACGCCATTCTCAGAACAACAAAATTTCCCTTACAATGGAAACATTCCTTGATATTAATGATTCATAAGCCGAACAAAGATAAATACACACCTTCTTCCTACAGGCCTATTAGTGTTTTACCGCTCTGTTCAAAAATACTGGAAAAATTACTAATGGACCGTATTACTAAATTACTGACTGAATTAAATACAATACCTGATCACCAATTTGGATTCCGCTCACATCATTCAACAACACAACAATTAGATAGAGTCACAGATTACATTTCCGCTGCTTTAGAACTAAAACTTTACGTTTCAGGGGCGTTTTTGGACGTTTCCCAGGCTTTTGATAGATTATGGCACCAGGGGTTTCTAGTAAAATTGAAGCCGTTACTACCACACACTTACTACCTTATCTTACAATCTTTTCTTTCAGACCGCTTTTTCTCTGTTCGTTAGGGCTCAGATATCTCCTCCATCAAACCTATTTTAGCAGGAGTCCCTCAAGGCTCAATTCTAGCACCTTTTCTATACTTATTATATACCTATGACATACCGACGAACAATAACGTATTAACTGCTACTTAGGCAGATGACACTGCAATCATGACTAGAGACGCGGACCCTACACAAGCCACCTTAACACTTCAACACAACCTCAACGAGATTCAAACTTGGTGTAAGAAATGGAAAATAAAACTTAATTATGACAAATCCCTTCATATTACATTTACACTGCGACGCAAGACCTGGCCGCCTGTTTACATTGACAACCAACCTATACATCAAACTGAAAAAGTGACATACTTAGGACTTATAGAAGACTGACATGGGGCCCACACGTCAAGACAAAAAAACAGACGTTACAGTTAAGACTGCGACTTCTATACTCAGTACTTCACAGACGCTCAAAACTACTTTTAAAACAGAAACTTAACATTTACAGTTACTTGATTAAACCCATCTGGACGTGTGCATCGCAAATTTATGGACCGGCCAAAAGAACACATATTCAGAAAATACAAACATTTCAATCGAAATTCCTAAGACTGATAACAGACTCCCCTCATTATGTCTCAAAGGATATACTACATACTGACTTACGTATTCCGACTGTTAAGACCCATATTCATAAACTTTATCGACAATTTCATGAGAAACTACGTGGACACACTAAGAAACAGATACATAATATGGCAACAGTACAGATACCTGACATAACTCAACGGAGGCTGAAAAGGAAGTGGATGAGAGATCTCCTAGTCTAATCCCTAATAATTTAGTTTCACGCCTGGAGATTGTACCACTGGGTGCTGACTCCCTCATGCCTGATGTCTGTTGTTTCAATGTAACTTCACATTCACTAATTGTCCATTGTGTACAGTTGTGAATAAAGTTATGTTAAAAAAAAATAAAATAAAAAAAATATACCACAAAGCTGAGACAGTATTCTCTTATTTATTTCTAAATATAAAACAATTTGATCTGTATTCTTTAATACTTTTTCCAATCGAAGTCTTATCTAGAACAGTTTTATTTTAGCTGAATCTATGTATTCGTATTTTCAGAGACTGAAGGAATTAAGTTTTTTAATCACATATGTATAATATGTTAGTTTTATCTTAGTATTTTTTCACAAGTTCATATGGCTAGCCAACCTTTGGAATACATTTAAAATTTTTTTTTTCCTTTTTTTAAATTTATTTTTATTTATTTAAGGAGCTATTTAAATCAGTTATCATTGCATTAATTTGCATTTTTGCAAGTTCATTCTTAGATCCGTGACAAATGAATGGTTAAGTCGTTATTTTCTTGTAGCTGTTTGCAGCCAGTTTGTTTTAATTAGTATTAGGTTCCAATGAAGGTTTATTCAATAATTATTTTTGTAGCTGAATTAATTAATGAATAGGAGAGAAAGGTAATGGCGAGCGAGAAAAATTGAAACTCTGAGACATATTTTAAGGGGAAAATCTAATGTTGTACCGGTTCTATATGAAACTGCTCGAAATTTAATGAATCTTCTATTACATTTTCTTTATTTTATGACCCTGCCGCTACAAACAATTTCATTTATTAGAATCATTTCAGAAGTATGTTACATTAGGAAAATTAAACCACAGTACCAGTGCTATTTTAATAGTACTTGGGCCTAGTGAGAACAGCTACTCTCTGGTATCAAGTTACAATGATTTCGGCATATCTCTCTTTTTGCTTGATAACCTGTTGATTATGATAAGCAGGTTCAATAACATCTCGGGCTAAAAAGAACTTGGTGTATCCTTATTTAAGAGTTCTGGTTTTATTCAAATACAGTCGTAGTCAAAGGTAAATTTTCTAGTTTTTAAATCAATTTATCATGTATATTCTTAAATTAGATTCATATTAGATAGTCAAACCTTAACAGTTCTTTTACCCCTAAATTCATTATATATTTATATTAAATTTTGAGCTAGATGATATAGGTTTTATTATTTGTTGGTAAAAGTTCATGTAGTCAATAAAACCACTGTTATAAACTTGATAGTAAATACTCTATTGATCTTTCAATATAATAACATTATTTTGTAACATATTAAAGTAGTTTATTATAAAGAAAAAAATGTTGTAGCTCTGTTAGTAGTATAAATATAAAAAAGTTTTTATTTGGAATATACCCCTGTATCAGTATAATGCACAGTTAATGATTTATTTAATTCGCTGTAAGTTTCATTTCAATGTATAAAACTTACTAATATAACTATTTATCATTACATAAATTATTGTCAACTTAAGTCCATACAACCGGATGAAAAAGAGCCCATCAGGTTAGGTACTTAGCATTTTTCTAGCAGTTACTAATTTCTGTTTTAAAACAAGATGTGCAATAATTGTTTTGGGTTCAGTTTAGAATGCCAAGGGTTCAAATCCCACCTTGCAGTGTTTAAATGTAATTTGTGGCCGAAGCACAGAATTGTTGACCTTCCCACCCTGGCTGGAACAGGTGGGTAAATTGTAGGATAACCCTTAGATTGTAGTTAGAGTACCTAAGGACATTAACCCCTAAAAGCAAACAATTCTTTGGGTAAATAAAAAATAGATAAAACTTAGCAGTTTAGAACTAGTGGTTGCTTTCATCTAACAACCCACAAAGGTCTTTTACTCATTTAGTTTAGTTTTCTGAGGGGGTGGGGTTTGGCTCAGAGGGAACACACTAGGGGAAAAAAGTGTGTTACTATAATAATCACAAATTCAAACCTGACTGGCATAGGGTGGAATTAATTCTCCACCCCCACCCTCCCAGCCAGAAAACCTGATGTAGTCGAGATGGCTAGAAAAGGGAGGGAAAAAAAAGAAAAAAAAAGTTCTGTTGTCTGTTCCATTTGTTTCTCAGTAAAACTGTTTTGTTTTTTTTGTTTTTTTCAAGTATAAATCAGTGAAACTGATTGGAAAAATTAAGTGGGCACTGAAATCTTAGAGGTTGGCCAGACCCAGTTTTTAGTTACGGTTTTTTGAGTTTCTATGTTATACTACCGTGTTAATATTCATTTCAATTCTTTCATAAGTTCTTATAAAACTTTTCACAACTCCCAAGATGTAGAGGAACACAATGTGGTTCTCTAATTCTTGGAACTTCACTCAAATTATCCATAGATACTTAGCTTTTCTCCATTAGTTTCTTTTTACATATTTTTTATTCAGAACCAAAGCTATTGCCACCACACAGTCTTTATCTATGAGTACATTTTGGTTATGCAAAACATAATTAACTCTGACCGAATTGATAACTCAAAATCTACTTCCATATGGATGGAGGCTGTACTGACATATGTACATTATTCCAAACTGATTATGAGACACTAACATAAGACAAGACTGAAAAGTGAACGGAACTGACTATGAAAGGGCCTGAAGAGCTGAACTACTGGTACTGAGATTATTAATTCTATCCAGAAGTTTCGATGAATTTCTTGACCTAGGAGCTTTTACATATTTATAAACGATAGCTGTAATTCTCATTTAAACTCAGAGTTCTGATGCTTTACAATATAATTTTTTTTTGTTTAAGATGGATAAAAATTCACATTCGTATCGCCGACTTCACACTGGCATTCATCAACAGTTATTAAGAAACTGGAACTCTACAAATTCATTTATTACTGCAGATTCACTGATGTATCCAATATTTATTGTGTAAGTTTTTTTGTTTTTTTTTTTAACTGATTCTATAACTATTTGCCATGTTACTGAAGCACAATTTTTGCTTTAGTAATATTAGTATAATGCATATATTCATATTTAATGAGTATTCTTCTCATGAGATTTTAATTTATATGCTTTTGATATTTTCTTGTTGGTATAAACTCCTGATAAAATTAACGCACCACTTCGTTATTTTAAGTTATTTATAATTCTGAGCTTTACTCTCTTTTCAGAAAGACCAGGTAATTACTAATCAAAATCAAAACCAGAAGTTTTCTTAAAAGACATTTTTTAAAAATAAATTAACAAAAAAGGAAATTTAGACAAAATTGAAAATAACGATTTTTTCAGTACTTAGTGTTGCCTTCTCTGGTCTTACTGCTGCCAGACGTCTCATGCTTTTGATGAGATTCGCAATTCTGTCTTGAATATTCTCTTACTGTTACAATGCAGCTTGCTCTAACTGTGTCAGGTTGGTAGGAGCTGGTAAATGTCTTTGAATGTCTTTTGAGCTGATACCAGACATGCTCCTTAGGGTTGAGGTCAGGACTTTGAGCTAACCAGTCAATCCTGGCATTGGATGCCCTCTTCATTCAAGAATTGTTCTACCGATATTGCTGGGTATGCTTTGCATTATCTTGCATAAATAAAAAAGCTTCTCCAAAATTTCTACCAAAAGACACAACATGGTTTTGTAGAATTTCTTCCACATACATTGCTGTATTCAAACATTGTCCTCCAGTTACCACTTACTCTGTGCAAGCCTCCATCGTGATACCAGCCCAGAACATGATTTAGCCTCCAAAAAAGAAAGATGAGAAATAATATTAAATTGAGAAAATCATTCTCCAGGTCTGAACTCAGCTATCAGAAGATTTTGGAGCGATTCTGAACTCCGTCAGAAAACAAAACCTTCCTCCAATCATCAAATTTCCAATTAAGGTGTTTCCTGGCTAATTCCAGTCTCGCTATACAATGTTCTCTGGTTTAAAGAGGTCCTGAGGCAAACCTTCTACTGCTCAAACCATACTCTCTCAACCTTGTCCTAACAGTGGGAACCAAAATGGCTAAACGTCTAACACTTTGTATGAGGTTTCTGTATTCAGAAGTTGTAACTTGCCTTCTTCTGAGAACATGTAGGTGTAAGAATCACTAATCTCTTTCGGTTGTGGCTCTTGGACACCCTTGTCCATGCCTTGAGGTATGTGTGCTAGTCTCTTCAAACCACATGATGGCTCTCCCAATAGTTTTGTGGTGAAATCTGAGTCACCTGACGACTTCATATTGGCTGTATCCTTCAAAGAGTCAAAGCCTTGACAGCTTCATATTCAGTTAAATTTATTATGGGGACCATAAATTTCAACAGATTCAAATCTAAACTTTTGTAAAAACGAGTGTTAACTTAGAAGCAGCTGCAGTAAAACTGACTAATCTGAGGAATCAAAAAATAGAGAAAAATCATTAATTTAATTAATTCCATTTCTAATGGGATTGAAGGCAATATTAACTGTTTGGAAACAATCCTTGGATATTTCTCTTATATATACAATCTTTGGATATATAACAAATAAACTTCAAGAGGTGCAAATCATTTACTTAGCATGGGATTTATAGGTAAATGTTATGGTGGTGCATTAATTTTGATCAAGACTGTTGCTTTTTCTTATTTATTTGAGGTAATCGATTGTGTAGAATAAATTTTGAAGTTTCTCTTTGACAAAATGTTGATATTTTTGATATTTTGCTCACAAGTTCAACATATGAGTTGTTAATTAAATTGAATCTAATTCTTTTGTTAATAAAAAGTTGCTAAACTTTTTAGCATTATTACATTTATTATCAAAATACCAAGTTTTCTTGGTATTTTGAATAATGATTATGTGCATTTATCAGGTCATTAATTAAAAGTCTGTTCCATTGAGTTGTTACAAATTTTTATAGACTGTCAATGTACTGAATATCTCAAAACATTAAATTATCTAGATTTTTTGTGAAAATGTAATTAAAATTTCCAGATCATTGAATAGCCATTTTTTAATTGTCTGAGTATGTTGATGATTTATTGAATTTTATACAGTAGTGAAACAGTACAGAATACTTCATTGAGGAAAGTATATTTAAAAATTTTCTTTTACACAAAATTGGTGTCATGTTTGTTGTTAGTACCTCAAAAAACACCAAATTTTCTGGTGAATCTGAATAAAGATTTTTGGTAAAAAAATTTAACCAAGGGAGTTGCAGGGGAGTTACTCGAATTCTTTCCAACACACCTTTAAACAATTCAGACCAAGTTTTTATGGTAGGTAATAGGTCCTAATGTCAGTGATTTACTTTATTTACTTGGGGTGGTTCTATGTGTTTTAGAACTTTAGTTTTTAACAAAAAACTTCAATTTTTTTTTTTTTTTTTTTTTTTTTTTTTTTTCAGTTTTTTTACAAAGAATTTTCAAGGTAGCCAGAAACCATTCCAGAAATGTTAAAATAAAATTGATGACACAATACTGACGCTCAAATTGAAATGTAAATTCATGCTCTCAAAATTTTGGACCTCTTCAAAACAGGAATTTTTTTTTTTTTTTTTTTTTTTTTTAAATAAGGGCTTTTTGGTGTTTCAAATCAAAATCAATGTATACAAAAATCGTAAAAGCTAGTTAACTCGATTTAAAAATTTATATTTTTTTTGGAAGAAAAAATTATGATTTTTTAATATTTACCTTTCATTTTTTAAACTCGAGATAAAATAAGATTTTCTTTTCTTTTTTTTTATCAACTCCTAGGGCACATAGGAAAAAAAATACATATCGATTTATTTTCTTGATATAGAATCACTTATCAGCCAGAGCCTTAGTGGGTATTTCCTCCAGACTGATTCCAGCTCAATGACCTGCCCATTGTTGCTGGGAGAGCTTGATAATTCAAAAAGCAGATGTCCATATCATTATACAAGCTTCGAATTTCTGTGTTGGATTTTCTTCTCCAGGTTTGTTCAGAGCATGTCAGCAGATTCTCTGGAGAACTTTCCTTTCAAACCTCCAATGGAACAACAACTCGTTGTTTTTTAAAATCATCTCGCATTCAGATCCCTGCCCTGGTGAGGACAGGTCTGACAAGTGTTTTATAAATTCTCTATCCTTACTTCACATACCTACCAAATGACTCACAAGAAGGCTCGATACACAAATATATGGTTTTTTTCTTTGTTGATTTAAAGTTCTAGTCTCTTTGCCTATTTTTCTATTGTTTCAAATGCAAATGAAATGTCCAAATATTTTAAATTGTTTATTTTTATTTCTCTTAGCATTATTTTTGGAGCTTATTTCGCACTTCTGTAATTGATATTATTTGACATTATTCTTGTAGATGCAAAAGAAGTCAGATTACCTATTTCCAAATCAATAAGATACAGGATTTATGATGGACTTGTGTATGCTTATGGATATGTATATGTTATTGGGTTATTTTTTTGAACTTAGGAATTTTTATTTTTAAGAACTATACACAGCCAATTTTTCTTCTTTTTTCAGTGAGGATCCTAATGCTAATGAGGAAATTTCTAGTATGCCTGGTGTTTATAGATATGGAATTAAAACCCTTCTTGTAATTCTAGAAAATTTAGTTAACAACAACTTAAAGTCCATTTTGCTTTTTGGTGTTATCAATACATTGATAAAGGTAAGTAGTACTCAATATTTTAGTATCATTTTTATTTATATTCCCAATAAAACTGTATTACAAAAATATTTAATTTAAGGATGAAAAAGGTTCAAATGCAGATTCATCTGAAAACCCTGTTATTAAAGCAATACCTCTAATTAGGCAAAAATGCCCTGAGTTAATCATTGCTTGTGATGTAAGTATAGAACAAAGTTTATTTAGTATTCAAATAGAAAATAATATATCTTTTTATAGTTTTTTTTTCATCAGCAGTGAGATAAAAGAAGTTTTGAAGAAAAAATTTTAGTTCAATTTAACGTATCTCTCATTACGATCCCAGGTATGAGAGGTACAGAACATTAAAAATATAATAGAAGAAAGCTATTAAAAACTCATCCATATGAAATACTCTTCTTTCAGATATTTATTGTTGGTGCAAACACAGACAGCCAAGATGTTGTTGCTTGTCTCTTGTTTCTAACCATTGTTTCCTTTGCTTGATAGCCAGCCCTTTTGGGACTAATTAACAATGCTCTTTTCTCCAACTTGTTGAAAGGGACTGACTGAAACTTCAGGCCCTAGGAGAGTGGCAAATTGGTCAAGATTCAGAGAGTATGATAGTTCAGTGTAAGCATGCTGACTTTTAATGAACCTCTGGAATACATCTTGGAAAATAATGATACCCATTTAAGATTCTTAGACTTTTGGATGTGAATCATAACATAAACAGTAGAAAATTATAGGGACTCGATGGCCGAGCGAGTTGGGGTGAGGGTCTCAGTGCATTGGGTACTGAAGGTCCTGGGTTAAAATTTATTTTGTAGCGGACCCACGAAATGAATCTTAACCTTCCCACCCTGGCTAGGATAGATTTGTAACCTGTAGGATAACCCTTCCTTCCTGCCCTAGTTGGAGTACAAAATGATGGTATATAAACAACAGCAACAAAATATGAGAGTTTTATAAGTCTGGGAGAAAGAAGTTCTTTGTCGAATATTCACTGAAGCTAGAGTTGGAGAAATAATGAGTAACTGCTAGAGCTTTTAGGGGAGGGAGAAATTTTCTCTTATATCAAGATGGGACGATGAAGATGGTTGATGACGATGAAGATGGACATTTAAGGAGAATGAATATCAGTAGAATCCCCAAAAACTGCTTTACAGGAACCCAGCTGGTCGATGAAGGTGCAGTCTTGAATGTGACATTTCTATTTGTTCTTGAGGCTCAATATTCTTATATACTCTAACTAGAGTTGGTAGGAGATGTTATCCTACAAGTTATCAACCTATTCTGGCCAGATTAGATATTTATTCCATTGGCCCGCCATAAAATCAAAGTCAACCTGCCCAGGCCTTATTCAATTTTTATTTTATTAACTTTGTATAACATTTTAATTTTATCCTTTATTGGTTGTAAACTTTTGGAATAATTCAATAATAGCGCTGACTGATGATATTGTTTTGTAATAAGAAGAAGTAGTTAGATATGTGGAACAGGCTGCTTTCAGGCCTCAACATCTGACCCAGGACCATATCTTCTCCCTCAGAACAATAATAGATAAGTCATGGGAACGGGGAAAGGGTATTTTCTTAGCATTTATAGATTTGAAAGCTGCCTTTGATTCGGTCCCTGTACAAGAACTGTTGAACGCTCTTTCAGGAAGGAACATCCTGCAAGGATTGGTAGGAGCTATTAAGTCAACCTATCATGATTCCAAAGGAGTAGTAAGGATTAATAGAAGAGAGTCTGATACATTTGCAATTAAGAAAGGTGTAAAACAAGGGGATAGTTTGAGCCCCCTCCTGTTCATTGTATACATGGATGAAATTTTGAAGATGTGCAAATGTAGGACTGCCCATACTACTATTGGAAACTGGAATACAAGGACAATCCTTGCCCAAGTAATGGTATTCGCAGATGACATTGTCCTTATTGCTGATACCAAAAAGAGCCTACAGCAAGCTGTAATTGAATGGGAAGCCAAGCTAGAAAGGAAAGCAATGACCAATAATTTCAGGAAAAGTATAATAAGGCACATTGGCTGGTAAACAGGAATACATTGAAGTACTTTGCAAGGGTGAAGCAATGGAAATAGTGGACGACTACACTTACCTCAGAACAGTGATAAGAAGGAATGGAAAGGTAGACCAGGAGATATCCAATAGGATAAAGAAGTCTAACTCAATCTACTACCACCTCTGTAACACAGTTATAGGAAAAGGGAGGTGGAAAAAAATGTTAAGCTTCATATCTTATATACCTAGATTTAGGTAAGCACCTAAGCAGAGTTACTGCAGCGGAAATGAGGTACCTCCAGAAAGTAGCTGTATTTACAGTAGTTACAGTTACTTCTGTTCTGCTTCCTTAAAAATTATGATGATAGTTAAACATTCAAAACTTCTCGTGCTGCTAACCATGGTTTCCTTAGCCTGATAACTATCCCTTAGGGGCGATCTACCAATGCTCTTTCCTCCAACTTGTCCAAACATTCAGGTTCAAGGACAATGGTAAATCAGTCAAGATCCAAAGAGTATGATTGTTCAGTGTATCTTCAAATAAAAAAAAATACAAATAGAAGTGGCAAATGAGTCGTCAATTTTAATGTACTTCAACTGATAAATTATTAGTAAGGAAAGTTCCTAATTAATTAAACCAGTTACTTTCTGTGACTCATAATTGTTTTATTTTTTAATGGTTTGATTTAGTCGACTGTAATTATATAAGGAAGTATATAATTGTGGTGTATTTCTATTTTAGCTCTGATGAAGAAATGCACTGTAGGCCGAAGTGTCAGCGGTAGGTTAAATTGATATTCTTTTATCATGTTTTAAATGACTGTACACCCCAATTTCTTCTTCCTTTTATTATTTCTGAATGTTAAAGAAAAAAAAAAAAAAAATTGAACAGTATTGAGAAGGTTCTCTGATGTTATAGGTATGTTTGTGTCCTTACACATCTCATGGGCATTGTGGAATATTCAACTCAGATGGAAATATAGATAATGACAAGAGTATTCAGAGACTAAGTGAAATAGCATTATCTTATGCAAAAGCAGGTATTTCCATTTGATTAAGTTTAGTATTTGTTTCTTCTTCATGGGTACAAGTCTTCTATCTTCTAATGCTTAGTCCATTTTTAAAAATAGGTGATAATGATTATTTAATAGCCTGTAGGCTAACTTTTTGCAGCTCCTGACTAAAATTCAAGGAATTCATAATCTTCCTAAGAAAAGTTTTACCGCAGAAGACCGCTGCTGGGCCTTATTCAAAGGGTGATTTTGTGTTGCCTGCCTTTGCACCATTCTCTGCCTAATCTAACTCTAAATTGTTAAAAGCTCTTGATGTCCTTTGTGTAGGCACTCAACCCGTTGGAGAATATGTAGGCATGACACTGCCAGTCACTAGGCCCCACCTTATGTCTGTAGGTAAAATAGTCCCTAACCAATTTAAATTATTTTTAATTATTGAAAACCATAAACAATTTACCATAAACCCTATACATTTAGCATCTCTGCTATCAATAGGTAGACCATTCAAAGTTGGGAAATGTTACCCTATATAAGTAAGCTAAACCATACTGAATTTTTCCGTTTTTGCGGGCCTTCTTCCCTGGCCATAATGTTGGTAAACCTTGTCATCATCTGATCATTGAACTAAGACCATGACCTTCCACCAATGATAATTATCTCAAATCAT
Organism: Euschistus heros; assembly: GCA_003667255.2. Classification (NCBI taxonomy): domain Eukaryota; kingdom Metazoa; phylum Arthropoda; class Insecta; order Hemiptera; family Pentatomidae; genus Euschistus; species Euschistus heros. Next base: position 2,957,785 of record RCWM02000060.1, read on the forward strand.
AATATCTCTTATATGTTAATCCAAATAAGTTTATTAAGTTTTTATTTTTGTTAACATTTAAGATATTAGATTTAGAAATGGCCTTTATTTCTAACTGTAATTTTATTTTTAAACCATTGTTTCAGTATACTTTTCATTTAACATCAGTCAAGTTAAGTAACCAGTTGCATGTCACTCATACAATTAACTCTTTAACATTATTTTGTTATAATTTACTAAACATAATTATCCTTACCGCAATTATACCTTTGTGAAAAGATATCTGATGCAAAGAAGCTCAGATTAAGGTGAAATGAGATCGTAGCTCACTATATTAATTAATTATAAAATGATAATACTTTGTCAGGCAATATAGCCTGGCTGGAATCCCTATTTATATTAATGCTAACCTTTGCTTGAGTTGTAGGTTCCCAAAATCACAGTATGCACACCGATTTGCAATTAAACGTGTTTGTTTATATTAAAAAATACATGATAATATTGTATTTTATAATTTAGAAGTTTTAAGAAAAAATTTTCATGTTTTTATACTTGTCATAATAATATAGCATATGGCAGTTTCCCCATTATCATGAGGATTGAACCTATTGATATTATTAGATTCTCTCAACCAAATTTAATATCAGTACATACTAGGTTGTTGCAAAAGTCCCTGTGCATGAACACAATCCTTAGTTCCACTGCTTATAATTAACTCTATAAGAATCTTTATTTTTGTTCTTTCTATGCAAGTTTTTGTTTTAACTAATCCTTTAATTCCTTGGGACTTGAGTAGCATTATAATCATTTGCATTTTTTAAATGTACGTCAGAAGAAAAGAGGTTTAAGAAAAAAGGCAGCTGCTGAAGAAATTTGTGCCTTAGAAAGAGAATCAGTTATCCCTCTAAATATAGCCGAACATTTGTATTAGATTGGTAAAAAAGTGATGCTTTGTGTTTGGTGGACTCGGAAGATGTTTTGCATCTAGACCGTGTTTCTGATTAGTACAGGGAAATTAGCATTGAACCTTGAAGTCCTAAAATAAAAAGGTCTGACTGCTGGATATTGTTCATCACACTTAGCTTTAAATGTGGGGAAAGGTCTTCCTCGAAATAGCGTTCAGTTTGAGCTTAGGAAGAGAGGAAAGTGTTTAAAATCGTATGTTCTTAGCTGTTTGATCAAATAACTCGGAAACAGTTACTTTTAGCACATTTTGTATTCTATACATTATTAAAGCAAATCTAATTTGCAACAAATTTGGTTCTATTCATTTTATTGCTCAGATCAATAGTTTTAGAGCTGTGGTTAAAGGAAAAATTGAAGAGATTGGCTAACTTCCGATAAGTCCCTTTTATCAGATTTGTTATCTCATTTATTAGAACATGTTTGTTGTAACACCCATGCCAGCATGATAAAACACCCCGTACTTTTAACAGATTAATTTCTGTGGAATACCCACACCAGGACGCTAAATGTGTATGTTTTGGCAAACTATGAGATTTTGTCAGGTTAACTGTGCTGGTGTGGGTATTTAGCACAATTTAATCAAAACCTCATGTATGGGATCTGATAGTAAATCTAACCAGCTTTGGTAAGGAAAAAAGAAACTTGGGATCGGACAAATATTTTTGGAGTTATAGCGAAAAATGTGCAAAAAAAAAAAAAAACTTAAGATTTAACATTAGTACACAGTATTTAGCATCCTAGCATGAGTATTTCACGGAATTTAATCCAAATTTCATATAAAGGATCTGATAGTAAATTTGGGAGCGTACAAATATTTTTGGAGTTATAACGACAAACGTGCTGAAAAAAAAAAATTTTTCACAACAGTTATTTTATCGTGCTGGCATGGGTGTTTTACGAGACTTGATGTGAATTTCACATTTAGTGTCTCATAGTAAATTTAACCAGCATTCAGATGAAAAATAGAAATTTTGAATCAGGTAAATAGTTTCGGAGTTATAGGTAAAAGAGTAACGACAAACGTGTTCTTACAAGTTAGCCAATCTCTTCAATTTTTCCCTTCTCCACAGCTCTAAAACTATTGATCTGAGCAATAAAATAAAATAAAAAACACAAAGCATCACTTTTTTACCAATCTGATACAAATGTTCGACTGTATTTAGAGGGATAACTGATTCTCTTTCTAAGGAACAAATTTCTTCAGCAGCTGCCTTTTTTCTTAAACCTCTTTTCTTATGACATTGCATATAAATTTTGTAAATGACCCTTTAATGATGCTCAAGTCCCAAGGAATTAAAGGATAGTTAAAACAAACGCTTGCACCGTAGGAACAAAAATAAATAAAAAGATTCTTATGGAGTTAATTATAAGAAGTAGAACTAAGGATTGTGTTCATGCACAGAAATTTTTGCAAAAACTTAGTATGTATTGATATTAAATTTGGTTGAGAGAATCTAATAATCAATATTAATAGGTTCAATCCTCATGATACTGGGGAAACTGCCATATGATAAATTATTATTAATAATATACGATTTTAAACCCCCCCCCCCCCCCCCTGTTATGCCCAAACTCAACGCTATTTCCTGGAATACCTTTCACCACATTTAAAGCTAAGGGTGGTGATCAATTTCCAGCAGTCAGACCTTTTTATTTTTAGACTTCAAGGTTTGGACATTTTTTGGTCTAATTTCCCAGTACTAGATTGTCAGGCAATGAATGGACTCACACCTTTGCTGTGAACTTTTAGATAGAGTTTAAACAGTTTGATTATTAAGTAGTCCACTTTGGTCAACAATAGCCTAGCCAACACGACAATACCCCTACACATCATTCTCGTTAAACCAAGGAAAAATTGTCGGAACAGCAAGTAGTAAAAATTTTGCCTCATCCTCTGTATAGGCCAGATATTGCACCATTAGATTATGGTTTGTTTAGATCTGTGATTCATTATTAAATGGTCAGATCTTTGCTAAGTACTAGGATGTAAAAATCGGATGTGAAGAGTTCTTTACCTCAACACCAGTGGAGGAGTGGTACTGGCTTCCTTGTCCAATTACTGGCAGAAAGTAGTTGATGGAAATAGATTTTACCTTGAAGAGTAGTATTCAATAGTATTTTAAATGTATAATCTGAAGTAAAGCAGATTACTATAAGTTAAATATTATATTAAAAATAATAACTGCCATTAAAATTAAACATTCTGGCAAATACAGACTGTCTAAGCTTTTATTTTAATGTAATTAATATCCCTTAGAGATGTATTAGAGTCCTGCTGGTGGTTTAAATTAATATTCTAATTTTATAGCTTTACTCTCTATTGCTATGTGAATGTAAAAAGTATATAAATGTTTAAATATAAATTTATGTATTTCATATAATTTTCAGGGGCTCATATTGTTGCACCTTCTGACATGATGGATGGGCGCATAGGAGCAATCAAACAACGTTTGATGTCTTCAGGATTAAACAATGTTAGTCTTCTATCTTACTCTGCTAAGTTTTGTTCTAATTTCTATGGACCTTTTCGAGATGCTGCTAAATCAGCTCCTTCATTTGGTGACAGAAAGTGCTACCAGTTGCCACCAGGAAGTTCAGGGCTTGCTCATCGTGCTGTGGTAAGATATTTTTATATTGTTGAAAGCTTAAAAACAGGGAGGTGTTGATTCTAAAGTATTGATTGTGATGATGTTCACTTCAGGTTTGGTAGACTATATGATTATTATGGGGGCTTATAATGATTTTGTTGTCTTTAATATCAAACATAGATACTGCAAACATTTATTGTATATCTATATATTAAATATTGTTAGAAGATATAGGATGAAAAAGTTAAATATTTTTTAACTGTTGAAGCTGAAGCACCAACCACAGCTAATCGTAGACAACATAAAGGAGAGAGAGACTTTTGGTCTCATTATAAGTCGGCATGTATCCAACCTATAAAATCCCTTAAAATTGCGGTAAAAAGTGAAAATTCATTGTCAGTGTGAGCACTACCTACGTAAATCTGAACTTGATCAGTACTTGCAAGAACAAAACTTAAAACAAGTCTTGAAGAACAAGTTCATTTATACTGGTTTTCAAGCCCTTTTACAAAATTAAAACTACTTGAAATGGCTACAATGTTAAGTGAAAGTTTGTTTAGTATGGATGGTAACATTTTCAGTGCCAAAAGAAATAGTTAAGACCTGAATGTGTGAAAAATTTGGTTTTTTTTTAACAAAATTGTATTGTTTTTAATACATTTATTTTTTTGTTTACTCTAATGTGCTCTATATTTTAGTAGATACTTATTTTTAAAGTGGGGTATTGTTATCAAGTATCGATTTCCTAGTATCAGAATATGGATTAAAAAGTTCTTTATCAACACGTTTTTCCTTTAAATTAATATTTAAATATGTGCTTCTTCTCTAGAGTTGATTTTAATTATTAAATTATTTTAATTTAATTATGAATATCAAATTAATGTTAATCACAAGACATCTGTGATACATTTTACAGATTTTGTTGATTAAAATTTATGACAATAGATATATTACATTTTTTTTATATACTGTTTTCTTTCCTATAATAGTCATTGTGAACATGAAAATTATATATTTAAAATAAAGAACTGTTTATTTTTATTAGTGGAACTAAACTACTCTCAGCTAAGCTACTTTTAATGGGGATGGGGTATTAGGTTACAAGTTTTAAATTGTAAAACTGGGTTTAATTAATCAGAATATTTTATATTACAATAAGGACATTTCTGTTAAGTGTTTTCATGTTGACATGTAGTGTTTTTCATTTACTAATTATTGTCTCTAGAAGTTATGGATTCCAGGAAGCCATTTTCCAAAACTTTTTAATCGTTAAATTTTTTTCTCTCAAGAAGAGGTTGAAATATCTAAAAGAAATCGTAGTTTGTGTGAGATGAAGCAGTCTCATATCACAATTCACATAATTTTGTGTGGTGATGCATGAGACAAGGGACCTACCGTTGTTTCCTTTCTGATTTACAAAGCAGGTTTCACTGCTGCCAGTTTCATTACATTACCACAGTTTTCTAGATTAAATGTTTTTAATCAAAAAGTTAAAGTTAATTATCCCAAACAAAGTCCATTAAAAGTTACCATTACTTTTTTTTTTTTTTTTTTTTTTTTTTTTTTTTTTTTTTTTTTTTTTTTTTTTTTTTTTTTTTTTTTTTTTTTTTTTTTTTTTTTTTTTTTTTTTTTATGAACAGGTGGCTTCAGTAAATACACTGTTTGTCAAAAGTAAAAATTCTATTATAAAAGGGTTTGTTTTTATTCCAGCAAAAAAATGTGAAGCATACTTCAGTTTAAAGATTTTTTTTTGCAGTTTTTATAATTATGAGGTTTTCAACTTCTTTACCTTACCCCACTAACACTTGCTACAGTTGATTTGACAATTAACAGTTTTTCTGCAATAACTCTAATAATTATTCTAGGATTTTCTACGACCAAGGTTTGTCATCAGCAACAGAAATAGTTCTTCCACAACCTTTATCTTCAAAATTGAAAGCTCCTAAATTTTTCAGATGCTCTACCTTTCAATGCCCTTGATCCAGAATTCATTAATACTTCTGGCTGTTTGAATCTTGTTCCTACTGAGTTCGAATTCTCAGAAAAATAAACACAAGTCTTGTTTTAACTTCATAATTAGTATTTGTAAGCAAAAGACTATCGAGGTAATCAATCTTCATAGTTTGCAAGAGGATTTGCTGACATTGGATCTCTTTAGTATTAGTTCATTAACCCTTTAACGGGCAGGCCGGGAATTTTTGAATTCATTTCTTCTTTTTTTTCTTCCTTTGAATGGCTATAGCCACGCTAACCCCCACACATGTATCATGAAATTTAAGGTTGAATAAAGGAAATTAGATAATAATGAGTAGGATAATCCATCGGATATTACGTTATTTATTAAGCAAAAGGAATTAAATATGTTTATGTATCCTCCAGGATACATTGCCTGTTAAAGGGTTAAATGTGAAATCATTTTATAGTGTTGAATTAAACTAATTCTATAAACCTACAATATTTTTCAGACCACCTCGTAATTAATAGATATTGATTTAATTTTAAGACTTGTAAATTTTAATCATAATAATATTTATGTTTTTCATAGGGAAAAACGTGTCCCAGGTTTAAAATTATTTTACATTTCATTGGTTAAATTGATATAATGCTTTGGTTTGTTTTAATCAGCTACATCTAAGGTGCTAGTCTCCGCCTATTTACCAACATTTCTCATGAGATTATTATTATTCCAGGAACGTGATGTGGAAGAAGGAGCTGATATGCTAATGGTGAAACCTGGCTTACCTTATTTAGATGTGCTAAAGACTACAAAACAACAATATCCAGATCATCCTCTGTTCGTCTATCAAGTAATATATTTTATTCTTCTCCCATTTTAATAATGACCATAATAGAAGGGTTTGTTGGATGGAGGAGTTATGTATTATTATTATTTTTTTAAATATAATCTTGTTCATTGAATGAATAATTTATGTGCAGAAGTGTTAGATATAAAAATCTGAATATTTCAAAACATCTACAAAAAGAAATATGAATAAGATGAAGGGGCTATATAACATTTTCTTGCTAAGGAAAACAAAAAAAAATTCAACCACAAATTACTCAAAATTGTGTTTGTTACACAACCCCTCCATCCTTCAAACCCTTCCATTGCATTCATTCTTTCTTTTAAACATTATTTTTAAATTATATTCTATAAGTGACTTTTTTTTTTTAGAGGAATTTGGTTTTTCTTAACTTGTAACAATATGTACCACATTTATATACAACTTAGTGTTATTTTGTATTCAGAAGCAAGCCCACTAACTAATGGTTTTTGTGTATAAGCTAAATTCAAGGTGTTCTATTTTTTAATTTTAATTTAGTATGATTAATTATTTCAGGTTTCTGGAGAATATGCTATGATTTACCATGCTGCCAAAGCTGGTGCAGTTGATCTTCAAAAAGCTGTTGAAGAAACAATGACATGTTTTCGGCGAGCAGGTAATTACAACGGCTTTTAATAAATATTTCTAGAAGCAATACAGTAATTGTCAATCTTTATGTTTCATAAGTGTGGTTTTATAAATTAAAAAAAAAAAAAAAACACCTAATGAAAATATTCTTTCAATCCTATTAATTGAGCATTCTGGTGGGCATAGAATGAAAGAAATTTAACACTAATTGTGTGATACTAAAAATCACCACTTTTTTGTGACCAAAAAAAAAAAAATGGATTCATGACTATTAGTTAAGATACTTTCTTTTTACTAAATATGATTTTAAAATTATGTGGTTTTGAAGTTTGATTAAAGGTAATAAATTATGTTTTAAAAAATGGTTTTGATTAATTTCAGAATTAATTATTATAAGTAAGAATTAATAAGTAATAAATAAGAATCAACAAGTAAGCAAGTTTTTTACTTTTAAATATAAAAATATTTACAAATTCAGTACTATACACAATTTACAATTGAATTTATAATAATTTAAATTTCAGGAGCGGACTGTATCATTACGTACTTTACTCCTCAACTTTTAGAATGGATGGCTTCCAAAAATAAAAACTAAGTTTTAGTGGTAATGGATAAGAAGCTTATTGGTCAATGGTGAAAATATTTGTTTTTTTATAATTATGGGTTTTAGATTATATTTTTTTATAGAAAAATAAAGCCTACTGTTGTCAGATGTGAGACAGTGGCGAGGACAGAAAATGAATTGTGTTATACAATAAAGGTTTTTTAAATAATATTTGTTATTTTACATATATACATACATTATTTATACATGGGTTACAATATAATAGTTACTTTTTTCTAAATCTGTCAAGCACACTTGGAGCTCCAGTTTTCCTTTTCTTGTTACCCTTTTTACTCTCATTCAATAAATTTTTCTGAGCTTCCTTAATGCCTTTGATGAACTCCTATAAAATTCATAAAAGTAATTAATATATGTTTCTGGCTCAGAAGACGAAAATATTAAACTGTATAAATTGGCATAAATTAATAATAATCCTATAACATATCTTTAAAAAATATAAATTTTAATATACAAATGGGTCTTTTGTTTTGCATGAATATGAAACTAAACTTGTAAAACATTTCTTTCTTTCCCTCTCTTTTTTTCATGACCATAAATTCGATTTATGCCAATCTTATAATAAAGAGAATCAGCAAATGTATTAGGATACAAAACGAATAAGAAAAAAGGTGACATGATGAAGACATAGCACAGAAGAGTACCTCATCCTTACTTGATTTCAAGGTTGGTTTTATTTTTTTTTTAATGAGCTGTAAACACCCTGTTCTAATAAACATGATATTGACTTTTTAATACATAAATTTGTGATAGTAACTAAATGTTTATCTTTCATGTTTTTCTCAACTTGTTAAATCATTATAGTCCTACACAAAGCATTGTTAAAATAGAATACACGCTAAAAACTTTAATCATGCTACTTTTCAGATATGAGGTCCATTATTAAACACCTACTATCATCTTACCAGTTATTATTCACTAGTACACTTCCTACACTATTCATTTTTATAGGTTAAGAATAGCCATAGATATTTGACTCACCTTTTTCTGACTTTCTTTAACTATCTTTTTAACCCTTGCTGCTCTTGCTGTATTTCCACGCCTCTTCTTTCTTGGAGTAAAGTCTATTTTCGGAACCTTCAAATACTGCAAGAATAAAAAAAGTTGATATTTAGCAAAAAAGAAACAGCTATAATTAAAAGAGAAATACATCAAATATAATGATAGTCTTTTATGAAATTGATTATGAACAGTGCTGTCTTGATAATCCAATATCCAAAATGGGACCAGACTAGTAAAGGGCCGTTCCGACTTAAAAGTGGAATGAGATTTTATGTTCTGTTTCACTATTGGAACCAGTTCTAATTTTTGTGCTGTTCCATTTTTTATTTCACGTCTGTTTGACTGACCTACTACCTATGAACCATGCATTTTCGTTCTATCCTTTTTTGTGACTTCGAGCTGATAACCTCCTCCTTCTATGTTATAATTAAAATATTTATAGGTACTATAATATTAAGAAGGTTTAAATAGCTAAGTATACTTATTAAAAAAAATGCTTACTTTTAAAATAGTTTTATTCAATCAAATTTTTTTTTTTATAAATATAAAAAAGTTAGCGCAAGAATAGTGCACAATTGAGCGAGAATTTTTTAACTACATTGGTTGGGAGAATAAAGGAGTAATCAATTCTTGTGACTGCTCCACCAGCTTTTAAACTAGCCAAAAAATCATTTAATTACATATGCAGTAAAACGTTGTATGGTTCATTTCTTTGAATGAAGAAGCCAAGCTCTGTCGGCAGAATAGAAAATTCCAAAGAAAGCGGTTTATTTTGAAGATGCCCATGCACGAGGTGGTGGTGTGATGGAGAGGAGGGAGGAAATCAATAGTGGCAGAATCAACGCAACAAAGCAGTCGGAACGACCTTGGGTAGAACGAAACCAGAGATACAATCTAAACTCTACTACACCCAGGGAACGAAACAAGAGATCTTTTGGCGTTGGTTTTCGTTCCAAGTGGAACAAAAAACTTGAGCGATTTCCAAACCGGTTCAAAGCTGGAACCAGTTCCGTTCCACCCAGAATAACCCATCACTAGACCAGACTACCACATCCCAATTAAAGATGGTTAAGCATTATCCAATGTATGTTTCTAAATTAAGTTTAAGTATAATACTAATTAGGTTGATATTCTAAAATCTTATTTCTCAGTAACATATAAATCAGCAATTCTTATATTTCAATTTTACAGTCCTATAAATCATATTCACCTTATACATACCTATCATCATAGCTAGTCTACAAAAAAACAAAAATAAAAAAAGGGCTGATCATTGAACAAATGGAGTACGAAATCTTTAAGCTTTGATTGAGGAAAAACCTCAGCATCCTTGAGTCAAAACTTAAATAAACAAACTAACATTTCCATACCAAGTAGAGAGTTTTCAAGAGAGTAGTCAGATCCACATCCTTATAGAATAGAATAGAATAGAAAATAAACTTTATTCTAGGAGGATGTCCCCTAAGAATAATATAACGTACATAAATAAATACAATGAGTCTAGCTTTCATAAGATGAAATAAAATAAATTAACAATCAGGTTAACTATTTACAATTTTACAAATAAAGAACAAAAATAGAAATAAAAATTACAAAAATCCAATAATTGCAGGAGAAAAAATAAAAACCTATTTACATCTACTGAATGCACTTCTTTTTTTTTTTTTTAGTGAAGTTTTGCTAGTCAGTATCATTCTGGAGGGAAAGGAGGTATTGAAAGAGAAGGGATTTAAATGTGGACAGAGATGGAGCATTACGGATATTACAGGGTAGTGAATTCCACAAGGAAGTAGCACGGGAAATGAAGGAGTGGTCAAATGATGTACTCTTATGGGAAGAAGTATACAGGTCAGAGGAGCGAGATCTTGTAGTGCGGGAGGAGACCGAGGATCTGAACTGGAAGATGTTATAGATATAGGAGGGATTCCGAGAATTGATGGTTTGATAGAGGAAGGAGGCTAGGAAGTAATTTATGCGGGATGAAGGATAAAGCCATTTTAACTCTGTATATAGATGTGATGTGTGGGAGGCTTTTGGAACCCTAAAGATAAACCTAATGAAACAGTTCATTAGTCTCCTTAGTTTACTCTCGAGTTCCGCCGTCCACCCACCATATGCAACACAGCTGTAGTCAAAATGGGGTAGGATAAGGGAAGAAACCAAGAGTTGACGAGTAGGTTTCGGAAGGGAGTCCTGGGAAGAATGGAATGGCTTAAGGATGGATATAACCCGTCTAGAAATTTGGGAGATATGAGGTTTCCATGAAAGGGTTTGGTCAAAGGTAATACCAAGGTTTTTGACTGTGGGGTGGAATTGAATAGGTTGGGAGTTCATAGACAGGATCGGGAGGTGGGGAAGGGATCTCAGATGGGTATTAGAACCTATGATAATAGCCTGCGTTTTTTCTACATTTAATTTTAATTTGTTATCAGAGGCCAACTTGCAAATGCTATAAAGATCTTCTTGGATAAGGGAGAATGATTTAATTAAATCAGAGGGATGGAAGGATAGATATATCTGGAAATCATCCGCGTATAGATGGTAGGAACAATGGTGAATGGAATTTGGTAGATCATTTATGTAGGCACAAAAAAGAGTAGGAGAGACACTAGAACCTTGGGCTACCCCTGATGTCAATGAAAGGGAAGAGGAAAGGGGCTGGTTTGGTATGGATACTATTTGAGTTCTACTATAGAGGAAGGAATGAAACCAGAGGAGAGAACTTGAGGAAAAAGATAGGGCTTTTAGTTTCGTGAGGAGAATAGAATGGTCTAGGGTGTCAAAGGCTTTGGTAAAATCTAGAAGGATAAGGACAGTTACTTTTCGTTTGTCAAGAGCAGTATGCATGTCATTAGTAATTTTTGTTAAGGCTGTCTGAGTTGAATAACCAGGTCGGAACCCAGAGTGGAACGGATTAAGGAGATGAGATTTTTCTAAGAAATTGGAGAGTTGTGATTGAACTAGTCTTTCAAGGGGTTTGGACAGATTGGAAAGTATTGATATGGGATGGAAATCATTAAGTGAAGATGGGTTAGATTTCTTTTGTAAGGGTTGTATTTTAGCTTTCTTCCAGGATGAAGGAAAGGTGGAATTTTGCAAAGAATAATTATATATATGTAGGAGGACTGGAAGGATAGTTTGATTAATTTTAGTGGAATACCATCATGTCCAATAGCTTGCGTTTTACATTGGAAAATGGCATCAATGAGGTCTGAGGGTGTGATATAGGAAAAATAAAAATTGGAGGAGTTAAAAGGAGGACCGTTTGGAGCGTAGCTGGCGGAAAGAGATGAGGAGTTTGATGATGAGGTAGCAAAAAAGGAATTCATTTCATTAGGAGTAAAAGAGTATGAAAGCGGAGCATTTGAGGATTTACTCAAGGAAAGTTTTGATAAAATTTTCCATTTTGATTTTGGATCACAGGCACTGGAGAGGGCTTCATGAAAATATTGTGATTTAGCTTTTTGAATGGCAGTTTGTGTCTGATTCCGAAGGGATTTAAACAGAGTGTAGTCGTCCTGAAGTCTAGTCCGTCGAAAACGTCTTCGGGCGGCCTCTCGTCTCTTTTGTAGGTTTTTGATTTCTATTGTGATCCAGGGTGCTGGTGGACGTCGGATTAGGATGGTTTTAGGGGAGCATGTGAGTCGAGGATGGATAAGAGATTGGATGTGAGGATGTCAACCATGTTGTCGATAGTGTGGGAGGAATATATAGAGTCCCAGTCCAGAGCATCAATATCATTTTGGATTGAGGAAAATGTTAAGGAATCAAGATTGCGATAGGAAATGGTTTTTGGAATGAATGTTGGAGTTTGGATATTGTATGACAGGGATATTAAATCGTGATTAGAAAGAAACGTATTTGGTAACTGGGAAGAGGAAATAAGGCTTTTAGGAGAATCAACTATTAGGAGATCAAGCCATGTATTAGATGTAAATGTGTGGTGGGTAGGAGAGAATGGTACCACATGTAGGTTGAGGGGAAAAAAAGGTTTTCAAGATAAGACTTGTCAGAGGAATCAGTTGAGGAGATTGGTATTGAAATCTCCAGCAATAATATGTGAGTAGAGAGGAACAATGTTGAATAGAGTGGTTTCGAAGTGGGAGTCAAAAGGAACATTGGGAGGGCGGTAAACTACTACAACTAGGATAGTTTGTGAATGCATGGTTATTTCGGCAAACAGGAATTCAATGTGGGGATGTTCAGAAGAAGGGGATAGGCTTAGGACTTTGGTTCGGAAATTATTATGTACAAATATACAAACACCTCCGCCAGTGCGGATAGTACGATCATGACGCAGCAGATAGTGGTTAGGAAGGGAGACACTGAGGGAAGGTATTGAAGGCTTAAGCCAGGTTTCAGATATTGCAATGATATGATAAAAGTTATCAGAGAAGTACTGATGGAATTCGGTAAAGTGAGCAGGGAGGGATTGGGCGTTAACATGACAGAGAGTTAGGACGCTAGTCATGACAAGGATGCTGGAAAAGAGAAAGGAAGAAAGAAATAGCGGATTCAGAAGACACTAAGCAATAATATGGCATGAAAAAGTAGAAAGTTAGAAGTAAGGGCAGTAAAGAGAAATTGACTAAGAATAATTTAAGTAATAAATGTGAAAAAAGAAACGAACAAGCAATACAGAAGAGTAACGAAGATATAAACGAGAAAAGCAAACATGATGTAATAAGTTTTGCACACATTAAAATGAGTAATAAAGAAAAGAAAATAATCAATGAACGAAATGTTTTTCTATTGTGGAATTTGAGTGATGCGATAGTCCGAGAGGAGAGCCAGATGTCAGAGCAAGGTATGTGGAAATAGGAGTAGATGCTTCAGGTGAAGACCTCAAGATCCTTAGCTGCGTTAATAAAAATGACAGGATGGCCATCCTCCTGCCTGCAGCGTACTCTGCCGCCAGAAAACCAAACATACTTCAATTTTCCTGCAGCTTTCTTTTGTCTTGTCATCCAATAGAGATGCCTATTGGTGGGAGTCATCTCCTCGCTGAGATAGATATGGTGGCAGTCATTTTCCTGCCAACCAATATCGCGCGTCGAGAAGTCTCTTCTCACTTTTCTGAGTCGAATCAGCTCTTCCCTCACTGATTGCCTCACAAATTTAGAAATGATGACCGGCGGACGTGGGTCATCTTTTCTAGGTCTTCTCTGTTCCACGGTGTCAATATCTTCGGGAGTGAGCTTTAGACCCAGGCCAGCGCCTATGTTCGTAATTAGAGCTGCCGTGGTTTCTCCTGGGCGAACCGGGATACCCCGTATCTCGGCCGATCTACAAAGTTGACCTTGCTCTACCTTATTTAGTAGAAGAGTATTTTCTCTTAATAGGTCTTCTAAGAATTTCGTTTGTGACTCCAAGGAGGTTTCAATTTTCAATAAACCTTCCGAGTTTTCGAAACTAATCTGGCCCTGTTTATCGAGGGATGATTTTATTTCTTTCATTTCATCTTTTATCTCAGCAATGAAAGTGGTTTTCATCCCCTCAATATCAAGTTTTAGATTTACGAGGGTGCCTAAAATCGTGTTCGTAGAGTCTTGGTCAGTAGATGTGGGGTTGGTAGGCCTGTCACCTGTCGGGACACTTTTTTTACTTTTTTCGCACTTTTGACAGTGCCAAATTTTTTTTCGACGTATTTAATTTATCTATGTCGCTAGCACTGATGCTGGAACATTTAATGTGGAAAATTTCATTACACAACCAGCAAATAATGGTATTTTTGTCATCACGGCTTATCATGATCGTGCAAACTGGACAGACAGCCATTTTAGATAAATGAAAATTAAAAATTAAATAAATGTAAATATATTGAGAGCGTATAAGTAAATAATGGAATTCTCGTTGTTAATCCTATTAGCTGATAAGGGATTAACTCTAGTAGGACGCTTGTTACGAGCTCTAAATTATACAATGTAATAATATAATTTTAATTACTCACTCCTTTAAACTTCACAGCGAAAACAGTGGTTATTTAAATATAAATATTGTCAAGTTTCACTAATAACTGAGCACTATTAGCAACACTAATTTAAGATTGTTTATGTAACGATGTGGACACTACAGACGCTAGAGCCAGACTCTCATACATATAATATAACTTAACATTCTTCCTCCAAGTTTCCTGTTCATAAATTACCTCCTTTATGCTGAAGAAATTTTCTTTATCACTTGAGCAGAGCTTGCTCTTGGACTCAGCCAGTTCTCCAACATTCTGAGTCATACATAATTATTGGTCGAATAACTGTTTTGTACAATCTTTCTTTTAAGGCCCTAGATAATGTGTGGCTTCATAAATATTTCTGTATAGGTGCGGTATACAGGGTGTATACTAGTCGGGAATTTGCAAAAAAAATTGCTAAAGTCGGGAAAAAAAGTCGTCGTTAATGGTAAAATTTTCAAATTTTTTTTTTTTAGTTTTTGCTCAATATGTCAGTTAAGGAAGCGTCTGATCGGTATCGTCACTCTACATACTTTTAAAGTAAACTAAATTTGCTACAATTTCAGATCAGGGTGACCTCTACATAGACATTGGTTCCCGAGATACAGAGATATCATCTTAGAAAACAGGCTATTTTTTCCAAAAAGTAATGTTTTTTCGATATGGTCACTTATTTTGTGAAATAAGTAAAAATATGCATCTCACGTCAAATATAATGCAGTTGTAGAAAATTTAGTTAACTTTCATTTGAGAACAGACTGGTACCTGTGGTGGTCCCAGTGGATAAGTTTTAACTTCTGGGCTTCGTTAGGAGTAGTTAAAAGATAAACTTTCTAAAAGTCCCCCCTTTTTTTTTTTTGCTTTAATACTTTTAGAGCTGTGGGCAAGGGAAAAATATAATATTTTGTTGAAAATTGTAAAACGTTACATTAAACTTACTTTTTAATATTATTACATTAAAATCGGTTCAGCGGTTTGGCCACTATCAACGCCTACAGATTGCCTTGAAGGTGGTCAAATTTGATATGAGACCTCTTATATGAAATGTGTTTTAATTCCCATGAAATACCAACTTCAGCATGCTGATAATCCGATGCTGTTGTTAAAACCACTTTTTTTCAGCACAGTTTTCGTCAATGGTTTCGGATTTGTAGCGAGAAATATACTGAAAAAAAAAGTGGATTTCACAAGAGTATGGGGTTCTCAGCGTGCTGGCGTAGTTATACCCAGGTATATAAATGGGACTTGTTCAAAATTTCATATATGAGGCCTCATAGTAAATTCTACCTGCTTTCAGATGGGAAAAAAAAAAAAATTACAAGTATATGAGGGATGGATTTAACTTCCTCAATATGTTGCCCTGTTGAGACATGACTAATCTTTGTGATTAAGGGAGGTTACGCACACACACACACACACACACACACACACACACACACACACACATATATATATATATATATATATATATATATATATATATATATATATTTTTTTTTTTTTTTTTTTTTTTTTTTTTATAACCAGCTTATTGACAGATAATGCTTGCAGAAAGAAAAAAAAAAAAAAGACTTTTATCAAGGCATTATTTATGCTTTTGATATTAACAATTTAAACATTAATCCAGTACTTCTTTCAAAACACATAACTACTTTGTTAAAATCAAAAGTTTGTTAGCTATTTTCGCTGATTATTAAAAAAAAAAAAAAAAAAAAAAAAAAAAAAAAAAAACCAGACACTTTTGACTCACCAAAAGTTTTTCTTTAGCTTCAATTTTATCTTTTAAAGTAGGTATGTCCACTTCAGATATAATGGAGGGATCCAAAACTATCATTTCTGGCTGTATTTTCTCTAATAATGACTTAACTTCAGCTTCTCTTCTCTGTGATTTGGTTTGGAACGGATTTACCTCCAGTGCATCAAAGTTAGGCTCTCCAGAACCTGTAATAAAATTATCTATTAAAGTATACATATAAAAAGCTTATCTTTACATATTTGCTGTCAGCATTTAAGAACAATTTAGAAAAAAATAAATCTCTGTGGTGGTAACTAAAAAAAGAAAATTGTTGGCTACCACCATCATTGATATCCTATACAAACAGACAAGAACTACAATAATATCTGATGACAAAAAAAATCTATCTTCAAAAAAGTACCATAGGTACCGACATCCAACTATAAATCAAATATATTTCTAATGGCAAGCAGCAAAAGTTTTTTGTTAGATATTCAATGAATTTTTGACTACTGAGAGCCATTTCTCTCTAAAGAAACTACTAGAAAATAAGGAATGGTTGGAAAAATTTTGATGAAGTTTCAAACATTTAGATTAGCTTTCCAAATAAGGTTTAATTAAATAGAATTATGCTTGTAAATTGAATAGAAGAGTTTAAAAGTACAGAAAAAATTATGAAGCTGATAAAAAAAGGGAGATATTTTGAAAAATACATAAAACAGAAGATGAATTAAAAATTTGCATTGCATGACATAAAATTAATCCCTGGAACACTGTACCAGAAAAATAAATAAATACTTGAAAAAATACCTGGCACTAGAATACTACTGAATCCTTTACTAGTGGAAAGCCCAAGGACATCTTCATATGGACAAAAGTTTATTTCATGAACAAATGTTCTTGTTTTATGAACTAAATAGGGTTCTTCAACTGATTCTATATGGCAGTTTTTGTAGATCTGAAAAATACATATAATTTAGAACATACATTTTAGTAATATAAAGTCATTTATTTATTCTGGGACCTTAAGTCCCTTAAGAATTAAAAATGATGTACAGCCAAGGGCATTCAAAACCTTTAAATGAAATACATAATATTTTTAGAACAAAATAACAGATAATAATAATAATAAAGTAAAAACAAAATAAAAAATATATTAATAAAAAGTAACAGAAAATTTAAAATCAATTTTTTACAAAAAAAAATTCATGAATATAAATTGTTCATATTTTATACAACTAAAAAGTGTCGTGACAGTTTTCATGGATCTGAATGATGGATAGTAAGTGGTTAAAGAAGTGGTATTTGAAAGTGGAAAAAGTAATTGAATGACGAATGTTGAGAGGGATAGAGTTCCATTGAGAAGAGGATTGGATGGCAAAAGATCTGTCAAAAGCAGCTGAGCAATGAGCATGATTATACAAATCTGATTGACGGGTAAGAACTGAAGATTTGAGTTGAAGGAGTTCGGAAATGTAAGATGGACATTGGGATTGGACGGTTTGAAAGAGAAAGGATGCCAGAAAAGTCGGTACTTGAAAAAAAGAAAATATGTGATTTTCAAGTCATAAACTTTTTTATTTACATATGCAATAATGTTACTTATATATATTATTATTGCATACATGATAAGTATTATTTTGTGACCAAACAGATATATTTATTATGTCAGTTGTCCTACATTATTTTTTCAGATGTATTTTCATTACTTAGGGATTATGGGGTCTCGATAAACCAAGGATTAGGTTGGATAACCTAATAAGCCTGTCTCAGTCCTAACCACATTGGTTAATTGAGTCCGAAGTGTAGTTAAGGAAGGGAAATAATTTACTAATGTAGTTAATACACCAACCTGCACAGTGTTTTGTATAGAAGCGGCTAAACAACCTCTCTGACTGAAAGTGAGATCGTTAGGGGCATTTTTTAGTTGATAGTGCTTTAATGGACCAGATAAGTTCCTTAGATCCCAAACTTTAATCTGACTGTTTGCTGATGATGTTGCCATGTACCTTTAAGTCAAATTAAAAAAAAAAATAAGCAACAAGTATCAATGTTTAACTACTAAAACAACAACAAAAACAAACAGTGCATTATCAAGAGCTTACTCAGCATCAGAATCAATAAGTGAAATTTAATTTGCATTAAAAGATGCTGTAATGGAGTACCATTAGTTTACAACTCATTAAATTAATAATCATAACATTTTTTCATGCATTTTTGTTTCATAGATTTGTAAATTTTAATTAAAGAAAATATGTAGAATACAAAATCAAGGTTTTTATAAGAAAACTTAATCATAACAAGTGAGGATAGTTACGTACTTTCCTGTAGTATCGATAGCAATTGCTTGGACTCCTGTTGGATGGCAGAGCATTCTCGCTAATGGCTTCTGAACATTAGGACTCCACATAGTCACAACACCTTAAAATAAATAATTTTATTTGTTTATGGTAATAAAACAATCAAATATGCATGTATTATCATCTGTATTAAGATTTATTGACCCATACATACAATATTTGGTAACAGTTCAATTTTTTTTTTTTTTTTTTTTTTAAACGAACATTGATCTAAAAGATCTACAGTAGGCTGGTATAGGAACTCTTTTAGTGCACACCACATATCATAATTAACATCTTAATAAGTTGGTTCAGTGATTCACAGAACTTGGGATTATTAATGCAGTCATTCCCAATATGATCTGTGGTAAAACATCAAACCATCATATAATATCCCGTCTAATATTCTAATGTGTAAAAAGAACTGAAGGAACAGGGTGCTGTAACACTTAAAATTGTTTTCTTATACATCAACATTAAGCTATACATATCAGTAAATAGCTTTACATTTGTTACCCTGTTCTGACATTAAGGCCCTAAATAATATTTCTGTTTTTAACTTTTAGCTATCCTCTGTTATTCATAGGTATTTGTATTTCTTGTCTAAAACTACTTTTTTCTATAGGGATGAACACTGGTACAATAATTTCCAACTCTTGTTGTTTTCAAATGAAAACCTACACTACACAAGATAAGGCTCTCTTTCTCATATCTCTACCTCAGTTCTATAACAAAAGTCACATTAGGCTAACTTTACAAGAGATCACAAAAAGTGTAAAAAATGAACTCTAGGTCTGACTGCAGAGCTAACACTTTAATTAGTCATAAAATAATTATTAAAATTGTATATAAAAAACAAAAGCTGTACTACTTACAACCCATGAAGTGTCTCGGGTTCAGTACTTAGGGACTACTGTACTGTTTCTGAGCCAATGGTTGTGAAAGGAGGTGATATGGCCAGAATTCACACTCAAATTAAGGTTACCCACTTTATAAGAGACTGGGTGTGCCCAGGGTCTCCCGACCTCAAATTCGATCCTCGGCTGACAGGCTGAAATGACAGAATATAAATTTTCTGCCATCAGTGGGACTCGAACTCGGGCCCGGGAGCATGGTAGTCATGCGCCTTACCCACGAGTTACTGTGCCTCCCAAAATAGTATATAGTTTGGCTCTACTTATAAAATTTTTTAAGGACTTAAGACTAGGCACGTTATATTTGCGGTACTTATAAAACCAGTTTTAGGACAACACTCTGACAAGGAATGTTAATAAACACTAGACAACTTTTTAATTTTCAAAGAAATCTATACAAAAAGTAAATAAGTATATCAAAATGATGTTATGGTTATAACGGCTGAAAAAAATCTACAATTATAACCAAAATTACAAATCCAGAGCAGTCTAGTCATCCTTAGGAATGTTCCCTTCCTTATCCCCAGGTGGAGTATTTTCAAAGAAAGATCAAAACTCTTCAGGAACCCATTGCAAAATAATAATAAATCCCCCATTAAAATAATAATTTGTTAATTTTAATATTTCTTGTTTTTCCTTTCGACTGATCGATCAAATATCATCAAGACATATTCATCTACAGTCAAAAAATATACTTCTTCAATTAAATTACAAAGATAAATAAGTAAATACCTTTTGAATGGCCCAAACATATTACTCCATTATATGGATTATATTCCATCACTGATAACCTTCCTTCTCTTGTATTATACTGGCCAACTAACTGCCCAATAGAGATATCCAACCAGCTCAACCATCCATCCTCATTCTAGATAAAGAATTTAAATAATCATTAAAAAATTAATTACAATTCCAATAGTAATAAACAATATTATACTTACTGATGTTGCTAGAAGAAAATGATAGGGTAAAAAGGCCATTCTTAATACATTGTACAATTTTTTGATGCAATGTAATTCCACACCTTGATTGTCATAAATATAAACCCATTTTTTCTGGGCAACAGCAAACATGGTTTCTATATGTAGCCACCTATATTAGAAATAGTTGACATTAAATTAATCCAATTATCCAGTAATACCATAAAAATTTACATCAACTTACTGAACATCGCATACTTCTTCCATTACATTAATTTCACAAAGCAGCCGCTTAGTCACCCAGTCCATAGCAGCAACATGCCCTTGTCTACCACCTATCAATAAATGTCTACCATTTCTAGTGTAATCAAACCTAAAAATTAAACAAAAATGCGTAATATAGGCTTAATGAGTACTAATCACATTTCTATTGTAAATAACTAACTTGATTATAAATGATTATGTAAACAGTTTAAACTGATTTTTAAAAATCTGTTAATATATTTAACATCAGGTAACATTAGATGGGTGTGATTTTCATTGTATAAAAATCATGGAATGTTAATTAAAAAAAGAAAAGAAAATCAAGCTTAATAGAATATCTGTTATTTAAGTAATTACCACTATGTCAAATGCAACTGTGTTGCTAATTTTTACAAATGAATACTAAAAGTAATCTCTTCATGACCTACAAAAAATAAAGAATTATAAAATACCACTTCTGTGAAAGATACTTCAACAGCCATTCACCAGATCTAGAATTGGAGGAATAAATTGCAAATACTATCCTCTAAAATGACAGGAAAATGCAAGATTATTCTTTTCCTCTACTAGTAGATAGGATTTTCTTCTATATTTCATGATTACAACTTCAGTTTCTCATATAATAGCTGGCAATCACAAGACCAAACATTGTTAACCAAGGGCAGGATTGGATAAAACCTTCCATCGACATGAGAAGTATAAGTGTGATGACAGATCATTAAAATACTTAGATGTAAATATTTTTGGCTAGCATGAGGTGGAATGTAATTAGATAGTTTTAACCAAAGTGTTAGCAAATTTATACTAATAAAAATCATAGAGATTCCTCAGTATTTTTAATTTTCCACGTATAAATGGGATCCCACCATTAAGAATGAAACAACCCTTGAAATAAAGAGAATAACAGCTGTCAATTTGGCCAAATTGAACATATTAGAAGCTCTTTCTTGGTAGACATATCAAGCTCCAATTCTGTAAAACCTTTATCTGTCTAGTTCTTACAATAGCCAAACACGGACAATAACCAAAAACAACGAAAAAGATCTGTTAGCCTTCAACAGAAATCCTGGTAATGGTTCGGATCGGCGACACCACCAAACTAGGTTGACCAGCGCTACACCGACCAGTTCGATCCTTACGCTTCACTTCATGTTTACATTTTTCGATAGTTCATTCCTATAACCTCACATGTAAACAATCACTTCTACAGTTTCAACTTGGATTGTGTTGTTTAGTTTGTTATATTGATATTTAGACTTCTTAAATATAAATAAGTGAAACAGAAGTTCACAAAATGAGTTTCATAAAGGATTAAGTGTTTTATAAATTCAGGTTTTCTTATTTCATCTAATCTTATGTGTAAAAGTGTTATAAAACTTAAGAAGATTAATTTGTACATGGATTTGGTGTTTTACATATTTATATTTGTTCTATCAATTTTAGTGATAAAATTTACAACTTGTAAAAGTGTTATGAAACTTAACAAGATTTATTTGTACATGGATTTGGTGTTTTATATATTTGTATTTGTTGTTTCAATTTCAGTGATAAAATTTCAGTATACATATTTTGTGAATGGATTCTTTGTCATCCAAATTACTTTTTGTGCTAAAGTGAGACAGATTGTATAATTAATTCAATAAAACATATCAGTTTATAAATAAATGTGAGAAAGTATATCACAGGTTTTTTATGTTTTCTTATTTCCACTTCCCATGAGAAAATATAGCAGAAATTAACATCTTCACTTTCAACTAGGATTCTGTCTTATATTATATAATGACTTATAACATGGAGAATTGACAATGTGAAAATAATCACAGATTAAGAGGTAAATGACACATTACTATATAATTGTAGAACTATTGGTATAATGTTATAGATTAATGTGTTTTTAAAAAAAATTAGAAGCCTGATGATGAAACATTATCACCGAAACATGTAGCTACAAACGTTAAATAAATAGGAGTTATGCCAAATAAATACTTAAGGATTCTGTCTTTTTTATATTTATAATTTGTTATTATCACTTCTCTGAGAGAAAGTTCATCAGGAATTAACTTTACTAGTGGTTCAGTAGTATATTAATTGTTGATTAAATTAATATAAATTCAAAATTGATTTAGTGTCTTATATTTCGATATTTCCTTATTTCCACTTTAATATTTTCTTATTTCACATTTTAATATTAGAAGGTAAACAGAAGTTAATATTACTTTGAACAGGGATTTAGAGTTTCTCAGTAAATGTAGGAGAATAACCTTTCTCCTCTAAAAGCAGCGACTAGAACATCGAAATATATCGGAACAAGGTTAGAATCAATAAAAGGTATTCTGAGCGGGTTTAGGGGTTGGTGTCGCCGATCCGAACCGTTACCGAAATCCTCTAGAGAATTCTTGGACTTGTGAGGGAGCAATTAAACTGGAGAAATATTTTTGAATTCCTTTCAAAATTTTGTATGGAAGGGAGGTAGCTCTGTGGATAAGTCCCTGAACTAATTACTCCGAGACTCAGGTTTGTCTAACTGAGACAGACTGTTATATCAAATGAGGAATGACTGCAAAACTTTATGCACATCCGTCCTCTATTAATTGGGTACTCTTTACTATGGAAAAACCTGATGGTTGACTGTGATCCTGGGCAAACCTTCTCAGTGCATACATTAATGGCAATGAAACAGAACAATCTTATCTCCGCTTAAATTTGTAATCTACATTAGGAAAATTTATTGTCAAGGTAAAAATCTTGATAAAATTTGAAATAATATTAAAATAAACTATTAATGTCGATAAAACAAGAATACCATATATTCTTGAATTCATGACAGTGGAGCATTTAGCAAAGATTCACTTTTAACATAGATGTAATTAGGATAAGAAGAAAAACAGAGCACATTACTAAAAAAACAGAAGGGGTGCAGGGCAGGTCGAAATGTTAGCATATCAACAAACGATCTTTTAACAACCTATATGTGTTTTTCACCAAATCATGACCACCTTCTTATTAAAATAACAAGATTGAATAAGTGTAATTCCAATACAGAAAACAACGTATAACACTTAAAAATGAAGCAGATTGTTTACCTGTAAGGACCAAATTTGAGATCTAATTCAAAATACTTTGTTGCACTAGAAATGTCAACAGCCTTACTGATGTCTTTTTGGGTCAATTTCTTGGTATTCTCACCCTCATCAGGTACAATATATCTAAAATAAGCGCAATAAATTGGTTAATAAATGTTTATCTAAATTATTTTAAATCAATAAACAATATAAACTAAAATACATAAATATGAAATAACTCATTACCCAACTTCTTCTGTGAGCAAGACTTCAGCTCTGGCTGCTTGTTCTTCAGCCCACTGTATATTTTTTTCTTTGCTTAAAACTTTAGCTCTGTCAAAAACATTACTTATTCGGTTAGGGTTCTTGATTCCAGGGCCCCTCGAATATTTCAATAGTTTCTGGTTAAATTCCTTGATGTTTTTCTTTTTGAATTTTTTAAGTTTTCGTTCTTTACTTGCGGACTCTTCTTGGACGGGACTATCCATAGTATTATATACTAAGAAAAAAAAAATTAAAATAAATATTAAACGGCGCCCACAACAGAAAACATGCAAGAGATCAACAACACGTGACTATCAACAGTCTTTAAGCACTTCACTCTTGAACGATGAATACTAAGAGAAATCTGATGATATTTAAAATACAGCTGTTACAAATTGGCTACTAGTTGAATTTTACTGAAGTTAGTTTTATCTCACAGTATTCAAACTTATAACTGGATTCAAAAAAAGTGTCATTGTCTACGGGAGTACGAAAAGAGATTATTTATATTATTATTAGCATTTCTGGAAAAAGGGTAGCTGATAAAGTATACAGTTCTCTCTGCATTAAGAGACTTAAAGATTATAAATAATCTATTATATATTTGTCAAATACCACTCACTCACTTAACACGAAATCTCAGAAACCACCGAACGGATTGGAATGAAATTCGATATGTAGATTCCTCTAGGGCCGTAGGTGCTCGCTAAGAAAGGAATTTTAAAAAATCGGCCTGGATCGCGGCTAATTTGTGAAAAATGCAATTTCAATTTTTATTGGGTGAATAATAAAAGATTAATTATCATATGGTATTTGGAAATAAGCTAAGTTAAAAAATAGGTTAGATCTTTAAGCCGCAAACTTTGACCACCGTTTAAGTTCCTTATAGTTGTAAACAAACAAAAATACGATCGATGTCGAAACCTTATAACATTGGTACTTTCTGTGAACTCATGGTAGCTGCAGAGGTTACTTACAACTTACAAGTTTGAGTTGTTTCGTGAAGAGAAGCTATTAAAAGACTTATGTTAAAGAGGAGGTTAAAAGACTTATGTTCTCTGGTGATGACATGTAAGGCCAGTTCGATGTAGGGACAAAAAATAGATAAGAATCAATAGTTCTACCAAGTGTATGATTCTCTTTAGTATCGTATCAGGTTCTACCATGGAGAAGAAAGGTACAGTATCAACATCCCTCAGCGTGACCCAAACTCCAATGCATCACTTAAGAAAACTGTGTCTGCAGCTGATTTTTACGTCTAAATGTTAGTGGAGTGAGGAAGGTGAAGGTGAAGAACCTTATTTACTTTAATTTCGTAATCTCCTCAACCAATTTATGCTTGATATGTACGCAAAAATAGAAACAGAAAGACTAAACTTTCTTCAAAAAAGTTGAGAAGTTAAGACTATATTCACTTAAAGTATGCCATAAGAAAAGCTGATGGTCTGGTATCAGAGCTGGGTAAGATGGTAGTGCTGCCTCGAAGCTTAACTAGAGGGCTATTAAAATAATATAAAATTAACTTTTGCAAATTGTCAAATTTACTTATTGAAATTATTCTAAGAATGGCATTGTTCAGGTTTATTTAAGTAATAATAATTATCAACGTTAAGCTTAACTTTTACTAATTTAAGTTGTCTTCATCCTAATGATATTAAACCGTAGCGGAGCGGGGTACTTTCAGCTAGTAGAATATAAATGAACATATTTCAGATTCCGTGGCTTAATATTGACTCGGTTAATCATTTTCCTGCAGAGGATAGTGACAATGAATCTAAATGAGAATCCTCTGATAAATAAAGTAGGAAGTGAAAAAACATAGTATTCGACAATCAGAAAAGAAAGTCTGCACAACTGTGTTTTCTTGAAACGGGGACCCGACTTATAAACTTCCCTTGGATCTTATAATTAAAAGTACGACTTTTAAACATAAATATATATTCATTGGTATGCGTGGACCTCACCGGAGTCACAAACACGAAATCAAATTGATCGATCATGTTTTAGTTCAACGGAGATGGCAAAATACTAGCAGTGTGAAAATCTATCGTGAAACAGAATGTGGTAGAGATCATGAAACAGTGGCCATCCATAAGCAAACCATGGCATCACGACAGTTTTCAATGTAATTTAACTACTTTTTGGAGAAAACCTTTCACCCAAAGATAATCTAATAGAAAAACAATCTAAACAAAAAAATCTGGAAATTGGACTTAGCTTGTGGAATTCTACGCCTCAAATGATCCTTAAGAAATAGGAAAAAATCGCTGAATCAAATACATTAAACGAATAAAATAAAGGTTTTGAGGTTATTAACTGGATTAAATAGAGGAAATGATGGTAAGGTGCTGCCATTAAGTAGAAACTAACAGTATGACACATACCGTTTTTACATACCGTTATATTATTGTAAAGTCACTCCTTTTTCTTTTTTTTTTTTTTTACTGATAAATTTTTAAATGTTTACTCTTACATATATGTTTTAAATTTACATATGAATATTGGCACTCAGGTATGAAGTCTAAATTAGCATGAATTATCAAGTTTCGTTTTTGTGAAAAGCATAAAGCAACACTGCCTCTTTTCAACTATTTTACGCAATGTGGACCATTGTTCTTGTTGATTAGGTTAATCGTTAATTTTCATAGGTTTTATTTATTTAGGATCTACAAACTTTGTGAATCTTTGGCCACCATAACCAGCCAATTCCACCTCAATCTATCTTAGGCTGTAGTTATACAGTCTTCTGCAAATAACTCTTATTAAACATCTTTATTAATTCCATCTATCCTTCCGGTGTTAGGCTTTTCCTGATATATCATACACTATGTGTGAAGAGGCGTTCTGACGTATTTCTTCGAGCTACATACCCATCTTAACCTCCTAAATGGCCAAATATATTACAGAGCATTGCGCCAGTTCATCGTGTGATTGCGATCGGTCAAAATCTTCAATATATATTCACAACAGAAGATTATTGTTGTTTTCTGAGGCAAATCTTCCTTTTATACTCCAATTGGAGTAAAAGGACGGGATATCCTACAGGTTACTTACCTATTCCAGTAACAGTGAGAAAGTCTAAGTTTATTCTGTGAGCCCACAACAAACTAAAAATCAATCGAGACCAGATTCTAAACGGTACCGCTTCTGAAACCAGAATGCTAAAGCGCATAACGTTTCCTATAGATTGGGGACATTTCAGTGAACTAGATAGGGCTTTTAGTTTCGTGAGGAGAATAGAATGGTCTAGGGTGTCAAAGGCTTTAGTAAAGTCTAGAAGGATAAGGACAGTTACTTTTCGTTCGTCAAGAGCAGTATGCATGTCATTAGTAATTTTTGTTAAGGCTGTCTGAGTTGAATAACCAGGTCGGAACCCAGATTGGAGCGGATTAAGGAGATGAGAGTTTTCTAGGAAATTGGAGATTTGTGATTGAACTAGTCTTTCAAGGGGTTTGGACAGATTGGAAAGTATTGATATGGGACGAAAATCATTAAGTGAAGATGGGTTAGATTTCTTTTGTATGGGTTATATTTTAGCTTTCTTCCAGGATGGAGGAAAGATGGAATATTGCAAAGAATAATTATGTATATGTAGGAGGACTGGAAGGATAGTAGGAAGG
This sequence comes from Euschistus heros, assembly GCA_003667255.2. Classification (NCBI taxonomy): domain Eukaryota; kingdom Metazoa; phylum Arthropoda; class Insecta; order Hemiptera; family Pentatomidae; genus Euschistus; species Euschistus heros. Next base: position 2,985,423 of record RCWM02000060.1, read on the forward strand.
CATAATTTGATTAATTTTAGTGGAATACCATCATGTCCAATAGCTTGGGTTTTACATTGGAAAATGGCATCAATAAGGCCTGAGGGTGTGATATAGGAAAAATAAAAATTGGAGGAGTTAAAAGGAGGACCGTTTGGAGCGTAGCTGGCGGAAAGAGATGAAGAGTTTGATGATGATGTAGCAAAAAAGGAATTCATTTCGTTGGGAGTAAAAGAGAATGAAAGCGGAGCATTTGAGGATTTACTCAAGGAAAGTTTTGATAAAATTTTCCATTTTGATTTTGGATCACAGGCACTGGAGAGGGCTTCATGAAAATATTGTGATTTAGCTTTTTGAATGGCAGTTTGTGTCTGATTCCGAAGGGATTTAAACAGAGTGTAGTCGTCCTGAAGTCTAGTCCGTCGAAAACGTCTTCGGGCGGCCTCTCGTCTCTTTTGTAGGTTTTTGATTTCTATTGTGATCCAGGGTGCTGGTGGACGTCGGATTAGGATGGTTTTAGGGGAGCATGTGAGTCGAGGATGGATAAGAGATTGGATGTGAGGATGTCAACCATGTTGTCGATAGTGTGGGAGGAATATATAGAGTCCCAGTCCAGAGCGTCAATATCATTTTGGATTGAGGAAAATGTTAAGTAATCAAGATTGCGATAGGAAATGGTTTTTGGAATGAATGTTGGAGTTTGGATATTGTATGACAGGGATATTAAATCGTGATTAGAAAGAAACGTGATTGGTAACTGGGAAGAGGACATAAGGTTTTTAGGAGAATAAACTATTAGAAGATCAAGTCATGTATTAGATGTAAATGTGTGGTGGGTAGGAGAGAATGGTACCACATGTAGGTTGAGGAAAAAAAAAAGGTTTTCAAGATAAGACTTGTCAGAGGAATCGGAGAGGAGATTGGTACCATAGATATAATAGACTGCCAGGGGTATATACAGGGTGAGTATCTCTTAGTGTAAAAAATTTTTTTGGGTGAAACTAGTTCAAAAATGTAGCAATATGCCGCAGACCTCACCTTTCTATTACAATCTTTTGCAGATATACGATAAATCAAAGACTTTTTTCAGGAAACCACGCTTATTTCCATAAAAGCTGTAATATCTCCATTTTCTTTAAATTTTTTCAAGTTTTCAAATCAGTTACTTGTGTAAATAAAACATTATGACAATCCCTTAATGAAAATTTGCATTTTAAACATAACACACTCTTCATTGGAATGAAAAATAAAGAAAAAAATTATTGTTTAATAGAAAATAAAGGAAAACTGTCAATAGAGCGACACCAGATCAGAGGATCTTTTGTTATTACATTTATCTATTCATTATTATTATTTAGGATTTATTTTATTAGATTTTCAATGTAGTGTAAAAATCCAATGATAATGAACATAAACCTCAATTTTGCCGTTAGCTTCTAAATACAGATTGTGTTGAAGAATACTACTTTTTGAGGTGAATTTTATGGGCAGATGAGTCTGTTTTTACATGGGAACATTATTCGACAGCAATACAAAGATGAATAAACTAACGATACCCCATATGGAACGGTAGAAATGCCTTCCCCTGTAAAAACAGACTCATCTGCCCATAAAATTCACCTCAAAAATAGTATTCTTCAACACAATCTACATTCCTGATAGGGATTTTTCCAGGACAGGGTTTCATCGAAAACGACCCCAAGGTTTTTGACCGAGGAGTAGAATTTGATAGGATCGCTGTTCAGGAAAAGGGTGGGAATATAGGATATGGTTTTTAAGAGGTGACTCGAACCTATTACAATCGCTTTGGTCTTTTCAGCATTTAGATTTAGCTTGTTCTTCGATGCTCAGTTACAGATTCGATTCAGGTCTTCTTGGATCCTTTTAGTGGCTTGTAATAAATCAGAGTTGGGAAAGGATAAATAGATTTGGAGATCATCGGAGTAGAGATGATACCGACAATGATGGATGTAAAGCGGAAGGTCATTAATGTAGACAGAAAATAGCGTGGGTGATAGTGAAGATCCTTGAGGAACTCCACAGGATAGGGGTTGGGTCTTGGACGGAGTTTTATTTGGAATAACTACATATTGTAATCGATCGGAAGGACTTAAACCAGAGTAAGGCAGATGTGGATAAGGAAAGGTTTCGAAGTTTGGATAGGAGGATGTTGTGGTCAACTTTATCGAATGCTTTGGAGAAATCTAAGAGGATAAGGATAGTTAACTCTTGGCGATCTATTGCGGAAAATATGTCTTGAGATATTTTCAGAAGGGCAGATTGGGTAGAGTATCCGGGACGGAAACCGGATTGATAAGGAGTAAGGAGTGAGCGTTCTTCTAGGAAAACTGAAAGTTGGGACTGAACAATGCGTTCCAGAGGTTTCGATAGGTTGGAGAGGAGGGAAATAGGACGGAAGTCACTTGGGTAGGAAGGATTAGGGATTTTGTTCAAGGGGCGGACCAGCGCTGTTTTCCAAGAAGAAGGAAATGTCGAATTTCGAAGAGAAAAATTGTAAATGTGGTAAAGAAGAGGTATAAGTGTGGGAAGGCTGATTTGATAAGTTTAACTGGGATATTATCGGGTCCATAGTCATTTGTTCGGGATTTCACAATGGTCGAAATTATATCATTGCAGGACACATGGGAAAAGAAAAAGTTGTCAGGATCAAAGCTAGGATAAGGTAATTCAGTTTCGAGCGAAGGATTTGGAGCTAGGGAGATGAAATGTTGAATAAGTTCTGTTTTCTCAGGATTTTCCATTTGGATTTAGGATCAGGAGCAGAAGAAAGGGTACTGTACATATATTTTGATTTAGAGAGTCGGATAGCCGATTGGGTTTGGTTTCGTAAAATTTTGAAGGAAATATAATCTGATGGTAATCGGGTTAGTCGTAATTTCCGTCTGGCTGATTCTCTTTTTCTCATCATCTCTTTTATCTCAGGAGTCAACCATGGAGCGGAAGGACGGCGCATCGCTAGTGTTTTCAGAGGAGCATGAGTATTTAGGATTGAATGAAGGTTTGAAGTAAGGGTGTAAATCATTGGTTCAATCGAGGTAAAGGAATAGATAACGTCCCATGGGATGGGATCAAGATCAGGTTGTAGGGATTCGAATGACAGGAGGTCCATATTTCGGAAAGAAACAACTGTGGGAACAAAAGATTTAGTTGGTAAATCGTATGAAATCTGGATTAGGTCATGTGATGAGAGAAAAGGAACTGGATGCTGAGATGAAGAAAGGATTTTGTCTGGAGAGTCAGTAATATAAAGGTCAAGCCAGGTATCTGAGAATCGTGCGTGATGAGTGCGAAAAAATGGTGCTAGATAAAGATTAAGGGAATGGAACAAATTGAGGAGGATGGATTTATCAAAGGATTCGGATAACATATTAGTGTTGAAATCACCGGAGATTATAACATTTGTGTAGGTAGAAGTTAATTGAATTAAAGAGATTTCAAATGGTTCATCAAATGGAACATAGGGAGGTCGGTAACTGCATATAGCAAAGGGTAGGGAGTAATTGATATCTCAAGGAATAAGTATTCAACGTGAGGAGAATCTGAAGATGGTGATTGGAGAAGGATTTTTCCTTTAAGACTATTGTGGATAAAGACCCCGACAACCCCGCCCCTTCGGACAGATCTATCATGGCGCAGGAATGAGTAATTAGGGATGGAGACATGGGAAGAAGGGATAAAGGGTTTCCACCAAGTCTCAGATATGGCTATAATGTGGTAAAAATGATCAAGGATGGTAATTTATGGAAGAACAAAGAGAAAGATATTGAGGATTGTTAATAAAGAATCCACCTCTAAACACATCCTAGGATGTCATACAAGCCTATCCTCCAACAGATCCCTCAAGTCTACTTTCAACAATATTATATATATATATGCATGTACACCACGACATTATAATATTGACAGATAACATGACTCTAATACAATCCATACTTAATCCTAATATTCATGACCAACTAACTGAAATCATTAGACAAAATATATACACACTTATTTTATCAAACGTCAATATCGACATAAAATGGGTTAAGGGGCATTCTGGCATTGACGGAAATGAAATGGCTGACACCTTAGCAAAAGAGGCAGCCAAAAGTCAACTATTTCCGTCATACAAGAAAACACCACTATCATTTCTCAAACATGATATTAAACAAAACATAATATCAATCTGGAATGATCGCTGGTTTAAATCTGAAAAATCCCCAAGCCTGCATAAATTCATTCCAAGAATAACAAAAAATAATTTCAACATACTCAAATCCACACATTACAAACTGACACAGGTCTTAACAGAACATGGACAAACTAAAGCATATCTAAAAAGGTTTAATTTAATAAACAGCAACATATGTACTTATGACGGACGAGAACATACATTTAAACACATAATTTACGACTGCTTATTATATGACAGACAAAGATCCAAACTAATTATGACGCTGTTTTTCAAAGGTGAAAATTGGCCTGTGACAGAATATGACTTGTACAACAAATACAGAGCTGAATTTACAAAATTTATCTACAGCTTGGACTTTGACCAACTGACCAAGGACTGAGAAGGTGGAAGGACATTTCATGAAAAATCCTTTAAATAGTTAAAATTATGGGCTAAAATCAGCCATGGACCATATTTTTTTTTTTTATTTCTAATTTTCGTATTCAATTTGTAATGTTTTATTTGTTTCTTTTATATTATGTTCAATTGTTCAATGATCTGAATTATTTTAATAATATTATTGTAAAAGTTTCAATGTAAATGTAATTATGACAATTAAGGTACGTAGTATACATTTGTATGGAACGTACAACCTAAATAAACGGTCCTTTCAAAGGGTTACTTTGAAAGGAAAAAAAAAAAAAAAAAAAAAAAAAAAAAAATATATATATATATATATATATATATATATATATATATATATATATATATATATATCTATCTCAAGAACCTTACTAAACATTTAATAGTAACAGTCAAGAAATTTATCCATATATATATATATATATATATATATATATATATATATATATATATATATATATATATATATATATATAATATTGTTGAAAGTAGACTTGAGGGATCTGTTGGAGGATAGGCTTGTATGACATCCTAGGATGTGTTTAGAGGTGGATTCTTTATTTACTCGTATATGTATATATATATATATATATATATATATATATATATATATATATATATATACACATGACAATTTAGAAACTTTCTACCTAGTAATGATTAAATAATTAAATCCATGAAAATTTATTTTCAAAAAGTAATTAAATACATAAAAAAACAAATTAACTTGTTTAAGTAAGATTAAAAAAATAATAATATTAAAAATAAGCAATTATACTTAGCTTATAAAATAAAAAAATTATAATTATTAAATAAATAAATTCGTCACCACAAAGTCAAACTTAATCAAAAACGAAGTTGAAGAACTGAAAAAAGAAAAAAAGAAACTAACGTAAAGATAATGTTGCTTCGATAAATTTGTTTTAGCAGTGGCCAAGATTGTGGTAGTTAAGTTTATGGAAGATGCAACTAAAAATCATAAAAAAGTCTATGTCTTCAAAAAGGAAAATTTATCCCCTCTTCGTCTTCGTTCCTCTTCATTGCGACCACTGGAAAATACTGTTTAACAGATTCAAAATTATTTATAAACTCGCTAGAACTTTTAGCAGACTTACTGAATAACCAAAACACGCCTATAATCGCAGTAGAAATAAAAAATAAATATCTAAATAACTGAGATTAAAGGACTACAAGACCTTAGCACTTTAAGATACTTTGTAAAAAATTAATAAGGGTTCAAATGAAGAAGAAGTAATATTAATCACTTATTAATCACACAGCCAATTTACAAATGACTCTGAGGGTTTCCTTATTGCAAGGTTGATTGCTGAAAATTTCGGTTCAGGTAAAATAGGCCTTATTTGAAAATAAATAGAATTTTAGCTACAAGGTTTATTTTTCTTACTGATTTATTTTCATTTTTTACATTAAAAAATTTGTTGGTTTAAATGAAATGCAATACAAATATTTATAAGTGTAACTCATTATTTTTATTGAATGAGTAGCTTAGACAAAAAAAAAAAGTTAACTACCAGCTAGTAGTTGGTAGTTCAAAAATATTAACTATTTTTCTAAACTAGTAGTTGGTAGTTTAAATAACTACTACTGTAGTTGCAAAAAGTAGTTGTTCATTTTCAACTACCAACTATTAGTTTATATTTGCTCAAAGAAGTTAACTACCAGGATTAGTTAACTATTTCCACACCCTGTCAGTAGTAAAGACTGAAATGTAAAACATTGCACCAGTTTTGACCAGATTTCATAATTTATTTTTAAAATCCTAATTTATTAACTTAAAAGATATGGTTAATGGTTTTAGATTTTGGTAAAAGCAATTAATAGAAAAGGATATCCTCAGAGGGTGTTTAAATTTGCAGTAGCACTGAAAAAATATAAATTTATATCATCTTACCTAAAAATTACACTTTTTTTGTATCACAATATAATATTGTTTTATTTTTCCGTTTTTATTAAATATAATTATTTTAAAATTTTACTCACGCACCAACAAAAATATACTGAATTAACAGTAGGGACTAAAACACAAAATAATTTAAAATAAAACATATAAATGAACTCCTATGATTCGGCCTTTTATGCTAAGTAGTTATAAAGCTCGGACTTTTTACTGCTGATATCTAGTTGCATTATGTGCTTTAAAGGTTTTGAGGGTTTAGATTAATGAGAAACGTGAGAATAAAAATGTAGTATGTTATTAATATTAGTAAACTAGAACACAAGTTTACTATTGAATCAATTGTACGAAGACTTGATTGACAAAAACATTATTAATAATTATATAAATAAATAGTAGTGTAGATTGGTTGAACATGTAGAAGATAATTCAGGATGAGGTCAGTAGTGATACTTAAGCATTATACTTTTATTGTGCTAATGGTTTGACTTACTTTATAAGCCATCATAAGGGCTAAAAAATATATAACTAAAAGACATAAAATAAATATAAAACAGAAATAAAGTAAGTAGACATAATAAACAAAAATGGATATGAGGTAAACAGAATAGAATAAAAATATTACTCTTTTTTATTATTTATTTTTAAATCACTCAATTTTTAGTCACACTTATTTTGTTTTTTTTTTATCATGGCTTACAAATTAAGGTATTTCAATTCATCATACCCAGAACTACCTTCTTCACAGTAAAATAATAGTTTAAAGGATGTTTTAAATAAACAGAAAATGAATATGAAACCACAATTTATAAACTATTTAGTCATTACATAACTTGCGAGTTCTAAGGTATTTTATTTTAAATGAAGTAAAAGGATTTTAATATGAAACAGATAATAAACTAGGCTATAAGAATATAGAGCTCCATTTAAATACATTTAACATATAAATCTGATGTATTATAGTACATATTAAATAAAATACTACAAACAAATAAATAAAAAGAATTGTACTCAACTTCTGAAATATTTAAAGTATATATCATTAAAAAAAACAAAAATTAACTTTTACCAAATATTTTGTTTACAGAGTTCGAGAAAATGTATTATGATATGTGTGAAAACATAACAGAATAAATACTTTTGTACAGCTTTAAATACTATTAGTCTTAAAACACTTATTAAAAAATTAACATTCTCAACTTTTATCTAATTTAAACAATGATTTTTTTATAATACACATCAGAAACAGGAGTGAACAAGAATGTTCTGAGAATATACATTTTATGCAACTTTTTCCTTTTATGGATTACCAGAAAAAGTTGCAACAATTTTATCTCAATAATTATATATACAATAAACATATATTTAATTTTTACTATATTCTACAGTTAATCATTTAAAAATTAATATTGTTTTAAATATTTATAGCTTCTTAGGAGTGTTAAATCATTTACTGCCTATTAATTATTTGTAATAACAATTGAATGTGAATAAACACAGCTGATTCAAACAGGCTAAAATGTACTTTTAAAAGTCAGATGTGTTTTGCTTCTAAAAAAAGCAATTAATAAAAATTAAAATAATTTCATATGACTATGTTTTCCAATTCATCAGAATTCTTATTAAAAATTCCACTTTTATACATTTTAATAATAAAATTTTTTATTTCCTTTTCACCTGAAAAATACTTAGTTTTAATAAATAGTTAATTATGAGATCCAGTAACAACAAAATAGTAAAAATGAACATACCTGATTCAGTTTGATCTGAAACCAGCTTATGAACTATTTTTCGAGCCAATAATTTAAAAGTATCTCTAGAACATATCTTTTTAGCTTTATAATAAGGCATTAGATGTTTTACAACTGTGTCACTGACTACTTTTTTTTCTCTATAGCGACCCCTTGAACCTGCGTCAGCAATTTTTTGTTTAGAAATATTTTCTTGGTTTTGGACCTTTTTAATTTCTTTTTTATTACTTTGGTCAGGACTAGTTCCAAATAAATCATCATATTTTCTTTTTAATGTAACATTATTAACTGTTCCATTAGCAGTGCTAATTTTAGCGTCACTAGTGCTTTTCACTTCACTAGGGACCGGAGGCGGAACTATTTGAGGATCTGATACATTACTTGTATCAGAAACTTGATTTGCATCAAATGAAAAGTCAAGGATAGTTTGATTGTCCACCTTAAGGAACTCATTATATATATTAGTAGTTTCAACACTTTCTGTCAAATTGTCTGAAACCTTTTTATCTAAACTATCTTCATTGCTTGTATATTCACTTGAAATTTTATCTTTAACTAATTTATGATGCATTGAAAAATTCATATGTTGAGATTCTACTTCAGGTTCAGAATCATCATCATTGCCAGGAGAATATTTTTCAGATTCTGTTGGGCAACTTAAGGGTTTTTCTATTATTTTTTCCTCACCAGGAGTAAACTTTTTCATTGTTTCCATTTTATCCTGAAAATCATTATTTTCTTTTTCAATAGAGGAACAATATTTTTCACTGCTTTCAGCTATATCGAGTTTTTCTATTTCAGAATCTTCCTCACTACCAGTAGAGCTCTTAGCTGAACTTTCCTGTGGTTTCATTGTATCACATACACCTAACATAGAGATTCTTTTCTTATTCTCAAATTTTATGTGGTCCAGCATCTTGCTTAAACCTAAATTATTAATGTCCCTTTCAAAATCTTTTAAATTAGAATACAATGTCATCCCATCAGTACACTTCCGTATATCTGCAAACTAAATCAAACTTCAATGTAATGTATTTAAAAGGTCAATATTTAAATAAAATGCATATAAAAAATGCAAAAATATTACAAAATAAATTATAACCTGAAGAAAATAAATAATTCAATGAGTATTGTATTAGGAGACAAATAAGTCATCAGCTGTTAACTGTATTGACTTTTTTTTTCAAATATGAAAAATGACAGTAAAATAATTAAATATTGAAATTTTATTCATGAAATATCTTATAGAAAAATTGAAACAATGACATCTGAGAAAAATAATTATGTAAAATAGATTTAGTTTTAGTCAATATTAGAAAATATTTCTCATTTACCAAACTTTGAGGTTTAACATATGTTTTCATTTAATGTAGTTCTTTTACAAGAGATAATAAATTTAAATTGATCTAAGTTTCTAAATTCGAATTTAATTTAACATTAAGAGACAAGAAAAAAATACACACCAGTTTAGAAATATTCCTTCTATAAACAGTTATCGACTTAGAATTGGTGAAAACATTATATTCTAAGTCAGCACTAATGGTTTTAATATCATCCTCCTCTATGCTGTTTTTAGGAGGGTCAATAACATTACATTTAGAGAGATTTTTGTTTAATAAGTCTTTGAAGAAATTAACATAACTTTCTCGAACCTGAAAAATATGAATAAAATATTAAATATTTTATGATTGACAAATTTTTTTTTTTAATTATCCTCCATCAAGAAAACAAAAACAATGAAGTGCTGAAGTTTTTCAACTGGTGTATTACATTTATCAACCTTTTTACAATAAATATTGTTCACCAATATTAAAAAAAGAAATAAATTTACACTTTTTTCTGGTTATTACTGGTTATATAAATTTATAAAATAAATTTGTTGCCATTCCTGCCTACTTATCCATTTTTTGATATCATGGAAAAACAAAACAGAAAAAATACTTTGAACAATATACTCAAGATTATAAATGCGTTAATAAGTGAAATAAATACTTCGAACCACTACATGACCCCTGCTCTAATACAAAATATGTTTATGTACTAAAGTAGAAAACACTAAATCAATGCTGAAATTAATGTTGTTAACTTCTGATAAACTATCTAATGTTAGGAAGTGGAAATAACAAAATATAAATATATAAAACACTAAATTCATGCAGAGAGTTATGATGTCAACTTCTGCCAAGCTTTCTCACATAAGGAAAGCCAAAATATCAAAGTTCTGATACTACACTTTCTCACAATATGTACAATGATAATTTCTCAGATCAGGAAAGTGGAAATAACAAAATATCAATATATAAAACACTAAATTCATGTTGAAAGTTATGTTGTTAACATCTGTTACATCTTCTTACATTTGAAAAGGCAAAAGTAAGAAAACATCAACACACTAAACTATACAATCCGATTCAAGACAATAAAAAAGTTTACAGGTGAAGTTATAGGAAAGAGCTATCAACTAATGTGAAACTCAAAGTGAAACATTGGAATCGATCTGTAAGAGTGATTGGGTTTAACAAATTTGGTAGTGCAGTGGTTCGATGCCATTACCTAAATTATAAAATAAACAGGAATATCATTGTAATGTGATAGGAATATTTAAAATAGAACTTGATAAAAAATAAATAAATAAATAAATAAATTTTTAAAAAATTACGATATTTGTTGATATTTTTAGTCACCAGTATATACATTGTTTAATAATATTCAGAGCTCAAAAAATTGTTGATATAGATTATGAATATTTTTCTTACAATACCCATCCTTAGATCTTTTTTTTTCTCTTTTACCAAGGTAGGTAAAATATTTCTGAACTTGTCTTATCGTCCCTATTCTTTATTCATGTCTCTATTTATTGGAACCAAAAGGTTAATTTAATTCAAGCGATTTAAAATAATAAATTAAAATTTTATGTTACACTAATAGAAATGGATGGAAAAATATACAGGAATTAACAATATCACTTTTTTTTTTTTTTTTTCTCTAACTGTTGACTTGATATTGATTAAAAACCTGAACCATAATAATAACTAATTATAACATAATTATCATAATTATAACACTTACATTCAGTTTAAGACCTGGAACTTTACATTCAGTAGATCCAGCGGCTTTAACAACATCACTTCCGGTAGAAGTTGAAGAATCTTCATCATCTTTTGATTTTCTTCTCAGAGAAAATTGTTTCTTAATCAAGTTCAGAAGTTCAGTGTCTTTTTTCTCTCTCACGCCTTGATCATCTGAATCTTCATTAGATTCACGGATATACTCATCATAATTCCTACAGAAATAATATATTATAGTTTAAATCTTCAGTGTCTACTACTAAATAATATTAGTAATTGTTAAAAATCAAGAATCAGAAAGAGGTCACAGATAAACATGTGACCAGCTTAAAACAAAAATTAATTAAAAATTAGGTGCTAAACTTCAGTCTAAATAGTGACTCTTTTTAAACAAACAAAAACCAAAAAAAAAAAAAAAGAATATTTAATTATATCTTAACTATCATCAGAAAATCGCTGAAAATTCTCGATTTATTTTAACGCACTATTGGGACTTTCCAGTTCATAAAAATAAAATTACATAAAATGATTCGCTTATTAGATGGGAGAAAAATAAGAAATAATTGATCCCTACACAATAGAACTTTATACACATATTTGGATGTATAATAATTCCTTGTTTAAAATATTTCTGTAAAAATTGATTTTGTGTGATAATACTTAACACTTTGACGACCAAACCTTTTCTGTTAATATTTCCCTGTGGACCAAACATTTTTTTTCGCCCAAAAGCTGCATTCAGCAGTTGCATAACAATGTCATGCATTTTTATAATCATTAGCAACCATTTAATTATGGTGATTAGGGCAAAAATGTAGCGGGCCTATGTGACCGCCAATGTCCATGGGGCACTGCCCGTTTTTTTCTAAAACATAAAATAACTATTTTTTCCTTTAATAGATATTTTTTAACTTCTCTATTGACATATTTTGATTTGCTTTTCATTTTCACACAAAATATTACTGCACTGTTGGAAAAACATGTATAAACCCTTTCAAGATTAGTTCTTTTTCCATTAAATGAATATATGAGAATAACAAAAAACAGTACCTAGATGTAAAAAAAAAAAAAATAATTTCCAAAAATATTGATAGAAAAACATATTAGGTTCATTATTCAGCAAAAATGTGTTGTTCACCCGATCAGGTATAAAACTGTTCTTTAGGTGATTGACCTGTCGAAACCCTTCCAACACCTTTTATTACCCTTTCACTATTTTCAACCCTCCTACCTCGCACCCTCCACTTTATGTAGTATGCTTATAGCTCTTGTTGCAAACAGACATTACTTACTTAGTAGTACCTTTAGTGCGTTATCGAAATTCAGTTTTTTGTAAGTTGGTGTATTCTTTGTGTAAAAATGTTTCATGGAATATCTTCCCTTTCCAAGCGTATCGTGAAGTTGGCAATGCAAAATAAATTGTCTTCCGAATTCGGAGTCAGATGAGAACACAACAATAGTATCGGTAGATAAATTATCAGATGATCGTAGAAGTGCAAGCAGAAGCTTCAACATCAGCCTGGCGGAGGTCTATCCAATCATACAGAGTCGGCAAAAAAGAAGGTCAGTTCCATAAAATTAGGAAGTACTGTAGAGGATGTTATCAGAAACACCAGAACAAAGAAATATCGAAAAACCAGGTTAAAAAAGTGGTGATGTTTTGTAGAGACTGTAATGAAGAACCTCATTTATGTTTGCCTTGCTTTGACAAGTTTCATAAAAATTGATAAATGTAATGTAATGTAAACAGTTTTTTTTATTAAATAAATTTTAAAATAGCAATGTAGTATTATCTATTTTTTTCATAATTTTCCAAGTCCTTAATAATTTTAATTAGATTAAAATAACTAAAAAATATGTTCACAAGAACCATAGCTATCATAATAATAAGGTAATTTGATTTTACAATGACGCATGTATTCCTGGAACAAAATTGTTTGTGGGTTTCACTAGCGGGCCTATATGCCCGCTGTGGTCCCCTTGGTAAGTTGCTGAGCAGGCCTATATGCCCGCTGTAGTCGTTAAAGTGTTAATCTTGGGACATAGTAGTAACAATTTCTTGAAACAATGTTATAAAAGATATAATAAAATAAAATTACTTTCTCAATCCTCTTCGTCCTTCTTCATAGAGATCATTGAAATTTTTTTCATACTCCGTAGAGGTTATAGCCAATGTGTTTTTATCACCAATATGGTGAAAATCATTCAGTAAATTTTCTACACTTTTCGGATTAGCACAAACATCACATTTTTTTATGCACTTAGGTTTCTCATCACCGAAATACTGTGCAAATGTCCAATGACGACACCTATAACAAGACAATATGAAACTTCAAAATTGGTGAGTTTTTTTATTGTAATAATGGTTAAGACAAAAAAAAAATATAAAATGTCTGAGTTAACAAGATCCAAAAAAACTCAATTTCTTCCTGACTGGGAAACACAATAGATCATGTATATGTCTGTCCATAATCTACTGCTTTTACTAATTTAAATTTTAGAATTAAAAGGATAAAATTACTTTAATTAATAATTCAATTAAATTAACAATTATTCATTATTCGAAATAAACAAAGTTGGAGAGAGTATGGGTTTCAAATGTGACTTTCTTCATTCAAACCAATATAGCTCCTAAACAGTAGGTCCTAGCAACAAATATTGTATAACAAAAAATATTCTCCATTAAATTTCTAATAAGGAAACTGTTGGCAAATATTTAAACTGGGCAACACCAACAGAAATAGAGTGTGTCAAAAAAAGCCACAACACTTTTCAAATTCTAGGCATAACGTGACGTTTTTAATTCAAACCAATATAGCTATTAACGGTATGTCCTAGTGACAATTGTTACATAAAAAAAAATCCTCCATTCAATTTCTGATCAGGAAACTGTCAGCAAATTTTTATCTAAGCTAGTGCTTGTCAAAAAAGTCCAACACTTAAAAAATGTAGGCAAAACACAACTTTTTCCATTCAAACCAATATAGTTCCTAAACATTAAATCATAGTGACAAATGTTATTAACAAAAAATAATCTCCATTAAATTTCTGGAAAGGGAATTGTTGTCAAATTTCCGATCTTGACAACACCAACAGATCTAGAGCATTTCAAAATTTTGCATTTTTGAGTGTGAAAAAAAAAACAACATTACATCTCAAAAAAAGTATTACCCCAACCAAAAGACATATGCCTGAGGTTATTCTGAAGAAGTGAATACAAATTACCTTTATAACACGTTAACTATTACCCTTCAAATTATGATTTTTAATATCTGCGTTGTAAAAAATTAGATAAGTTGTGCTTCTTAATAAAGCCTTAAAGTATATATTTTGGTACAAATACCATTTTTAGAGCAATTAGAGGAGTTTGGAAAACGATCAACAATGTCTTGCTGAAAAATGTACAATTTTGACTTATCGACTTTGTACAACGGGTATTAAAACCTTAATTTGTATCATGAACGTCGTAACAGACTAAATTAAATTATAAGTTGGCAGAATCTCTTTTATTTATATAATTAATAACACATGTATTCTGCTGGCACAAAATTTCAATAAACTTTTGAAGTAAAAATAAAAGTTTGAACAAAATAAAAAACATACTAATTAATCTACTTCCCAAAAGGCTAAAGTGAAAAAAATAAATATAAATGATAGTATGAGGCTCATGAAGTATGATAAGGATTTTCAAGGAATTTCCATATATTTAGAGCCAATATCGTTCTTCAATTAATCACAATTAACAACTCACAACCTCAGACTATTTTTACTTTCACCCAGGATAATCTGGAAAGTTATTTATGAGCAGATCACTCAATATGAGGCTGGGATCTAGAGAGATTAATTTGGTGACATACTCCACCTTCCTAATACAGTAATTTATTGAGTTGATCAACAAGAAGCATGGGCCATCTAGTCAAGGACATGTTATTTTCTCAAGAGATAGTAATTCCACCTTAAAGTTCTTAATCAGTCAGTTAAATTCAATGTATTAACTAATTTAAAAATGGTCTTTCTGCATTTGATTTGTATTCATATTCAGATTATGGACAAAGTTAGCATTTTGAGGTATGCATTAATAACAAATTAATCAGTTATGTATCCTAAACAAATAAATTTTAAAAAATATTTTGCACAATTTATATATATATATATATATATATATATAAATTGTGCAAAATATTTTTTAAAATTTTTATTTGTTATATATATATATATATATATATATATATATATATATATATATATATACAGGGTGTTCGGAAGATCGTTGGCCAAAAAATTATTTCGGGTAGGGAGGTTCATTTTGAACCTATTTAAGGTCACTTACCTATATAAAAAGTCTTACGGTTTTTTTTTATGAATTTTTTGTGTAAATGGCCAAATCCAAACATTTATGCCTTATAACTCCGTTGTTTACTGATATATCAACGCCATTTTTTTTTCCTGTAATTACTAATACATTGTCCATGTAAAATAAAAAAGATATGGTGCAAAAAACAAATACCAAAAAAGCGGGAGATTGTTAAATCTTGTCAAAGGCAAAAATAAAAATTATGAACTTCAAGTTTAGGTTCAATAAAAAAAAAAGTAAGCGCAACAGCCAAATCCAAATTGTTTTAAAAACTTCTCTATTTAATACTCATTAAAAAAATACCATTGCAGGCACGCAGCACATCTAGTTTTTTTTTTATTTTTTATAAAGTAACAAAAGGGTGCCACCAGCGCACATTGACAATAATAATGAATCGAATCATATTTTTTATGCAAAATGTAACAAATAGTTGTGTTTCTTTATAGCATAGGTTAAACTGCATATTTTCTCTTTCTTTCTCGGAATTTCGATTTTATCAGAGTAAACTTGATCTACATTTTTGTAAACAATAATCAGGGAAAAAAATTAAACTGCATTTGATTTGTATTCATATTCAGATTATGGACAAAGTTAGCATTTTGAGGTATGCATTAATAACAAATTAATCAGTTATGTATCCTAAACAAATAAATTTTAAAAAATATTTTGCACAATTTATATATATATATATATATATATATATATATATATATATATATATATATATATATATATATATATATATATATACAGGGTGTTCGGAAGATCGTTGGCCAAAAAATTATCTCGGGTAGGGAGGTTCATTTTGAACCTATTTAAGGTCACTTACCTATATAAAAAGTCTTACGGTTTTTTTTTATGAATTTTTTGTGTAAATGGCCAAATCCAAACATTTATGCCTTATAACTCCGTTGTTTACTGATATATCAACGCCATTTTTTTTTCCTGTAATTACTAATACATTGTCCATAAAAAAGATATGGTGCAAAAAACAAATACCAAAAAAGCGGGAGATTGTTAAATCTTGTCAAAGGCAAAAATAAAAATTATGAACTTCAAGTTTAGGTTCAATAAAAAAAAAAGTAAGCGCAACAGCCAAATCCAAATTGTTTTAAAAACTTCTCTATTTAATACTCATTAAAAAAATACCATTTGCAGGCACGCAGCACATCTAGTTTTTTTTTATTTTTTATAAAGTAACAAAAGGGTGCCACCAGCGCACATTGACAATAATAATGAATCGAATCATATTTTTTATGCAAAATGTAACAAATAGTTGTGTTTCTTTATAGCATAGGTTAAACTGCATATTTTCTCTTTCTTTCTCGGAATTTCGATTTTATCAGAGTAAACTTGATCTACATTTTTGTAAACAATAATCAGGGAAAAAAATTAAACTGCATTTGATTTGTATTCATATTCAGATTATGGACAAAGTTAGCATTTTGAGGTATGCATTAATAACAAATTAATCAGTTATGTATCCTAAACAAATAAATTTTAAAAAATATTTTGCACAATTTATATATATATATATATATATATATATATATATATATATATATATATATATATATATATATATATATATATATATATATATACAGGGTGTTCGGAAGATCGTTGGCCAAAAAATTATCTCGGGTAGGGAGGTTCATTTTGAACCTATTTAAGGTCACTTACCTATATAAAAAGTCTTACGGTTTTTTTTTATGAATTTTTTGTGTAAATGGCCAAATCCAAACATTTATGCCTTATAACTCCGTTGTTTACTGATATATCAACGCCATTTTTTTTTCCTGTAATTACTAATACATTGTCCATGTAAAATAAAAAAGATAGTTGTGTTTCTTTATAGCATAGGTTAAACTGCATATTTTCTCTTTCTTTCTCGGAATTTCGATTTTATCAGAGTAAACTTGATCTACATTTTTGTAAACAATAATCAGGGAAAAAAATTAAACTAATTTTAAATTATTCATAAATTTAATTTGTTGAGTATCACAGGTATTGCTCAAAATGATCTCCACTATTTCTAATACAAGCACGATATCTTTTTCTTATTTCTGTGGTGGTTGTTCTAAAAATGAATTCTTCCTTCATTATGGTAAACGCGGCATTGATTTTTTAAATAAGTTCTTGTTTAGAAAAAGCCCACTACAACTTACCTGTAAGAGAATGTTTAAATATAATTGTTTCCCACAATCCTGGATAGGAAGAGGGGGTCCAATTGAGTGGCCAGCGCGGTCTCCAGACCTCATGCAGCTCGATTATTAAGCCTGGGACCATGTCAAAGATTTGGTTTATAATGAAGAATTGTTTTCAAGACAACAAATTATTCAAAAAATCAATGCCGCGTTTACCATAATGAAGGAAGAATTAAATAGAGAAGTTTTTAAAACAATTTGGATTTGGTTGTTGCGCTTACTTTTTTTTTTTATTGAACCTAAACTTAAAGCTCATAATTTTTATTTTTGCCTTTGACAAGATTTAACGATCTCCCGCTTTTTTGGTATTTGTTTTTTGCACCATATCTTTTTTATTTTACATGGACAATGTATTAGTAATTACAGGAAAAAAAAAATGGCGTTGATATATCAGTAAACAAAGGAGTTAGAAGGCATAAATGTTTGGATTTGGCCATTTACACAAAAAAATTCATTAAAAAAAAACCGTAAGACTTTGTATATAGGTAAGTGACCTTAAATAGGTTCAAAATGAACCTCCTTACCCAAGATAATTTTTTGGCTAACGATCTTCCGAACACCCTGTATATATATATTAATTATTTTAAAATATGAACAAACAAAATAATTAAAACCAATTATTTTGTTAATTACAGGATTACTTTAAATCGATTCAAATAAAATAGACGATACTATTCTTACCTCAAAGTTTCACAATAATCAACCATTTTTTCAAATGATCTGTAAGCTGCAAGGGCCATAGTTTGTTTATCTTTTGTTTTAGCTTTGGAATATTCACTCTTCAATATAAAATCGAGTGCTTTGCGAGCTGCACGCGAATGATATATTCGACAATGGGCAGGTAATCCATCTCTACCAGCACGACCACTCTCTTGATAATATGCTGGAACACTGCTCGCTATTCCCCAATGAACAACAAACCTTCGAACATTTAAAGAGTTTTTAAATTTTAATTTTTAATCCTTTTATCAAGGAATTTCAAATTCAATAAACCATTATCAGGCTATGGAAAGGGATAACTGCTAAGACCTCACTTAAATATGGCACCTTGGTACATTCATTGCAGATAAATGTTTTAATAAAATTACAGTTTTAGGGCATTATAGCTTTATTTACTTTATTACAGGTTAATATATTTTTATACATTCATTAGAAAATTTGGTGCACAATATTTAACAATGATTTTGAAGTATTTAATAGAAAATGTGAATCTATAATCAATGTGAATTTTATAATCAGTTATTTTACAAACATCTGTGGAATAACAATTAAATATTCCATTTATTTAACCCTTTAACAGGCAATGTATCCTGGAGGATACACATATTTAATGCCTTTTGCTCAATAAATTACGTAATGTCCGACGCATTATTATACTCATTATCGTCTAATATCCTTTATTTAACCTTGATTTTTATGAACATGTGTGGGGATTAGCGTTGCTATAGCCATTCAAAGGAAAAAAGAAGAAGGAATGTATTCCGAAATTCACGGACTGCCCGTTAAAGGGTTAATTTGATAAGTTGAAGAATAAAATATATAACCATTATCAATGTATTAATAAATATAGAATCAATGCACTATTTACAAAAGGAAATGAATTATAGTTAAGGAAATAGTAAAACAATAATTGATAATTCTGATTTTATATGAGATAGCAATCTTGGTGAACCAATCAAATTTTATTTATTTAAACTTAATTCCATACATCAGACAATTTATAAACAGAGTAATATCATACAATTGAAAAGACCAATTCATGTTAAATAAGAGTATAAATTAAACTAATAAATGAACCTGCATAATATAAATCATTAAATTCAATAATAATAACACTAATAAGGAAAAATCAACAAGGGATTGTAGAAAAAATAAATATTAAAAAAACAAAACAGCTGTTTCGCTACAACCTATAAAGTTTTGGGTTCAGTACTTGGCAAGGAAGTATTATTTTGTAACTAACGGTTATACAAAGAGGTGAAGTGGTCAGCAATCACACTCAACACCAAGTTTTTTACACAATTAAGGGTACCCACTTTGGAGAGGCTGGGTGTGCCCCAGGAGGATCTCCAGATTCCAAAGTCGATCCATGGCTATATATCCATGGCCATGGAAGAAATAGAAATTAAATTTTCCACCTTTAGCCGGGCTTGAACTCAGCCCCCGGAGTATAGTACCTAGTTTTTTTTAATTATAACTGCTTTTGAAAAACCTGCAGACCCTCACTAATTTAGGTGGTATTTATCTGATTTTTCATAGAAACCAGCCAAACTGTATAGACGAGAATCAAGAAATATAAGATAAACATTTGAGGTAAATAACAGATTTAAATCAGGAAACTAAACTTTTTTCTTCTTTGTTCTATTATTAAAACAACCCAATGGGATTAAAAAGTGCTTAAGCAATAAAGAGCTATTGGAAGTGGTTTGTCAAGGTTTTCAAATGCATTTGGCGGGGTTTTTAATGTGTGGAATACTTCTCCAGCTCATATGAAAAATGGGAATAGATATATTTCTTTGGAAACCTCAGAAAACTGTTAATTTACAGCACAGTAATATTGTCACATTATAATTTAATTATTTTTGATTAAAAATAAATGGGATTGCCACTCTGACCCCCATCCTGCCAAACCAGTGTACTATATATATTATTTTCTGGCTAAATTCAATAAGGTTTAGCCCAATTAATGGTTATTTAAAACGGGGCTTCAAAATATTTTATTAATTTTTCTGTGAAATGGTTACTTAGTTATTAAATGGTCAACCAAGATAAAAATATTTTAACAAAACATAAAATTAAAAGTAAATTTGGATTCTGTGGATGTATGGCCTCAATTTATGGCAGAGCTAAATTCCTGAAACGGCCAAAGACAAACTAACTAAATTCCCCCCTGACTGGGAAAACAATAGATCAAGGATATGTCTATCTACTATCTACTGCTTTTCCCAATTTACATTTTAGAATTAAAACGATCAAATTACTTAAATTAAAAATTTAATTAAATTAACAATCAATCATTTTTCAAAATAAACAAAGTAGCGAGAATGTAAGGATTTCAAACATGACTTTTTTCATTCAAACCGATATAATTGTAAAAAAGGTCACACATTTGAAAGTGAAAAAACTATTACACATTGTTGAATGTGAAAAAATTGTGGCACCAAAAAAGTATAGACCCCTAGCCAAAAGACATATCCATGTCAAAATTATTATAGTTACATAAATATTATACAAAACACTGTAATTTTATAGGAGATGATTTTTAAGTGCACAACTAAAAAACCTAATTTAATCAACAATTTGGTTCAACCATAGATCAAAGGATAATTAAAGAGAGAAGGTAATGAAGAATGAAAATAAAATAAAAGAAAATTATTTAAAACGGAATATACATGGACAGATAAAATAAAAAGATAAAGTTCAATATATGAAAAAAACATAAAAATTTCTAAAATATTTGACATAAGATATATCTAGAGAGGGAGCTAAGTGGTTCTTTCCATTAGGAGTGGGTTAAGAAAGTATATAACAATGCAATAGGAGTGAGATTAAAGGTTTTAGCTGAACCATTTATTTATATTATAAAAGAATGAAATATCCTCTCTTATACTGTACCGGGCATCTGATAGATCCCTGAGAAAAATTTAATACTTGAATTATACCAAAAAATTCCCATCACTTTTCTATAACCACACACCTATTCGCTTAAAAATAATAACCATTTTTTATAAATGTTTGAACGAAATTTTAATAAATAATTAAACTGGTAAACAAATCAACCTAGTAAAATTAGGAAAGAATACTAGCATTTTGATAGTGCGTACTTTATAGTAAACAATAAAGGCTGAAAACATAAACAAATTTACACAGTCCTTTGAATACAAATATTTTCCTGATCACCTGTTTATATTTCTAAATATATTAAGTCCATAAACAAAAACAAGAATCTGCAAAGGTTCAGTTTATATAAAGTAACAGAGATCTGGTCAAATCGAAATGACTATGTGTCTGAAATGCATAATAGAGAATCAGTTAAAAAAAATATATATATAATGCCACCTAGGAAATAAAAGTTTCAAGATAACTGAATATGGATTAGCTATTAAAACAATATTAAATAGAATTACTTGAAAAATCAATAAGGCAACAACAAACTTGATCATAATCATTTCTTCATTTCTTTCAAAAAAGAAAGAAAGAAATAATCTATTAACAAAATTTATTTTTAATCCTCTACATATATTTTGGAATTAGAATGAATTACCAATTAATAATTATTCAATATAAAGAAAGTTGAGAGAAAATAGGGTTTCAAATTTTTCAACAAACCAATTTAGTTCTTGAACGGTAAGTCCTAGTGAAAAATATTATATAACAAAAAACATTCTCCATTAAATTTTTGATAGCAAAACTATAGTCAAATTTTCGATCTGAGCAACACCATGGTGTCTGCCAGTTTTGAAAAATGTAATTCCCGATTTTTCAAGAAAATTCCCGAGTATCCATATTTTAATACTCTTGCAAACAAATAAATTAATGCATACTTTTCTAGTTTACATATCACAGTTATACAATTTTTAATATTTGTTATTTTTTATTTAAAGTGAAAGAAAGACATTTTGTAACTGACTAAATTTGATAATTAAAATGATGAATGTTTTAGTACAGCTTTAACAAAATTTTTATCCTTAGCGTTGGTCCAATAAACCATAATTTAAGGTAAGGGTGAATAATCAGAAAAAAATTAATACTAACAACAAAAACATTTAAAATAATGATAACAATAAATCTATTAAAAATTAATTGGTATCAAAACATAGGTTACAGTATTTGTTTTAATTTTTCCAGAAAAGTAATTCAACTTTAATTTGTCCAAAGAAAATATATCGCTATAATTCATATTAGAAAGGTTTTTTTTTTCAATCAGATTCAATGCTCTGTTGAAAGATTTTGATAGGCTTTGAGGGCTTAGTATAACATTAGTATTCAATGCCCACAATAATATTGTAATTTTGCACATATAAAAAAGTTTGAATTAGAAATTAATGCATGAGAAATAAAAACTATGAAGAGAGGACTGCCATGAAAATTTAAGCACAATAGTAAATTTTGGAATTAACGAAGACTTCTTCCTAACTTTAGCAAATTTACTGTGAATTCCCGACATATTCCTGAATTTCCCGAGAGGTAGACACCCAGAACACCAAGTGAGCTAGGGCGTGAAAAATTTGTTACATTTTTACTGATGAAAAAAAAAAAAAACATTACAAAAAGAAACTATAGACCCCTAGTCAAAAGACTTATCTATGTCAAAATGGATAACGTAGAAGAAATTAAAAAATATCATGTGGCATACTTTTTTAATAAATAACAGAAAGAGCATTAGCCTAGAGAAGTATTACACAAGATAACTGATACAATTCAAACCCACTTCAAATGTTTATTAATTAAAATCAGTTACATTAATTTATGTGTTAAGACAGTTGAATTACAATTCAATCTGAGGCTAGAACTAGGAGAAAATGTGTTCCTTTCCCAGTCTCTGTTTCCAGTAATCCTCATAATGTTTGCCAGAAGTTTTAAAAAAAATCAACATTGTAAAAATAATAAGAATTATACCATGTTGTTAAAGATAGGACAGTTATCTGGGTAAGAAAAAAATATGACCCAATGTTGACTATTGTCTTTATATCTTCTTCTGCAGAGGGCATGAGGTGTAATCTCTGTGCCACGATTCATTTCCTCAGAAAAAAAAATAAGTAGGAGACATAGAGAAGAAATTACAAGGGATATAATATATTATACCTAACTGAAGCTTTGTCAACGCCCATTCCAAAACTGACAGTGGCTGAAATCACTGGGAAATCACCTTGTGTCCATGCCTCCTGAACTCTGATTCGGTCCTTATCTTTTAGACCTTAAAATTGAAAATATAAAAAAAAAAAATCTCAGAAAATAAATGAGGTGTTATCGATCAACTTGTATATATTTATGTATACCTAATTGCATTAATCTAAACCAAATCCAAACAAGGTTTATCATACAAATTTTATATATTTTAAATATTCAACCAAAATAACAGAAGCTAGTAATATTGACATTGTGATACATCAAGAATAATTAAGGCAAGCAGGACCATTCTGGAGCAGCATTTAAAAATCTCATTTTTTGATTAAATTTAAGAAATATTTTAAAAAGGTTTTATTTTATCAACTATAAAATAATGTGAGATGAGTGGAGAGCAACCAAGATTAAAGAGGTTATAGAGCATCCCTTTGAAGATAATGAACTTAGTGTTGAAGAGGTACCTGCCAGGTTCTTCGCAGAGAAAATTTAACCAAATGATTTCTGGACCAGACAGGTCCTAACTAACAAACTGTCACTAATTATTTGGATTAAGAAATTACCAGAGATAGAAAATGAGGAATATAGTGAGACCCAACATTTTGTCCTGAGGATCTGAATGATACACATTATATCTTTTTAAAGTACTATTCTGCAAGTGGACATGATTTATAAGATAAAAATAGAACTTGTAAAGAGTTCAACAGTTCTAAAGAAGCTTAACATTGAACAAGTAAAGTACTACTATAAGCAAAATGAAAGGAGATTCAGATCTTCAACTATAAAGCAATGTCACTCCTCATCATCAGTAACAACTGAAAAGTAATGAATTAAAATATCTTAAAAAATGTCCTCAAATAATATCAGTAATCGATTAGTTGATTATATAGTGTAAGACAATTGTTTATTACACCAATAAAATATAATGTTTTAGACAGAGCAGCTAGCTTAACACTTAGCTTCTATCTGAATACAACACTTCCAAAGAAATCTGCAAACACTGTCTCTGGTGAAAGATTACTAGGTAATGGTGGCATAAAGTAATCAAGATCTTTCTAACTATTTACTTAAATATGCTAAAAGATTTATTTACTCATAATTAAAAATTAAATAAACCAGTATTTTGTATTTTTATGAGAAATTTATTTATTTAAAAAAAATAGTCCGCAATTCTCATCAAATAATATTTTCACCAGACACACTTTGAAGATAACCTACTAGTTCTAATTCCTTCTTTAACATTAATATGTTTTTCTTTTATTTGTAGAATGTATCTAAATTTAAAAAAAAAAATTAAAAAAAGTACAGATAAAATGTTAAAAATAAAATAAAATATATATTCTGCTTAGAAATGTAAACAACAATATGAACAATTAAAAATATAAAGGGTAGTGGAAAATACTACAGAACTAATTAAAGATTCATAGACAAATAATTGTTTGTGTTTTTCCTTGAAACCCATGACTTTTATTAATTATTTAAAACAACCACAAATATTTACTGAATTTAAAATTTTGCACTAAATTTTATAAACAAATCTCAGTTTAGATCAAAACCAAGGTATTGGTATCTTTAAAATTTTAAAGCTAAATAATTCATAGATTTTAATATCATTATTTTATACAAAAAATAATTAATTTCTCATTCATTCTAGAATTAATTGCATTATAACCATGTAAAAAAAAAAAAAGAAGATAACTGGCCCCCTTGAGCCTGTTGGCTAAAGAAAGAATAACATGGAACATGTTTTAGGGGTTGCCCCCTTTACCTCAGTGCTCATATGTTTTCAATTTGTTTTTGCTTACCTGTGAATCAGTTTTCTGTAGGAGATAAATTTTCAAATTAAATAGCTTAATCTGGCTGACTGTCTATGCCATAATATTTTTTGCGTTTTTTTTTTTTCGTTTACCTGTGTGATTGTATTGTTTATTTCCAAAGGTGAATAATTTTGTATACATAAAAAGCAATAAAAAAATATAAAATTTTGTTATTGTATTGTATTAGACTACTAATTCGATTTTTCAATTTTCTTTCAGTTAAATGAGAGTAATTTCATTTGAGATTTTTCCATCTTTTTTTATTGTTTATTTTTATCAACTGTTTATATACTAAGCAAAATAATAATAATTATTTAAATAACAACTAATTTCTAGTATATACAAATACAAATAGGGTTTATGTCAAAATTTAAAATAGAATTTTGATTACAATATCTAATTATTTGAGACATTTATAGAACATGTTATTAATTCACATAAACATTTTTCAAGGCATCTGACTTCTTTTTTTTTTTTTGAAAAACCAACACCAGAAAACCAGCAGAGAGGGATTGAGTAAAATCGCTCAAATCCAGGTTAAATATTTAATATTTTGTATTAGGAGAAACAGGGTCAAAAGCTCACTCATTAGAACCTGCCTTCTAATGTTATTTAGTAAATGAGTAGTTGAGCTCCTAACTGCTCCTACTTTCCTAATATCAAACTATCAAGCTACGAGTAAAGCACTCGTATTCCCCAAAAATGTATCGCTTTTGACCAACTAGGTCACCGGTAAAACATGTTCCATGTTAAAAAAATGTGTACTTATAACTTACGAGTTTAAATCCAGAATACTTTTCTTTTTATTGATCACTAAAAACATATTTTTCTCTCTCCCCCCCCCTCCCCGCAGAGGAAATAATATTCAATATACATTCCAAAACAGTCATATATAAGATACTAGATTGTAATTATAAATACTAAAAATCAGTAATGGGTGAATTTTTTTTGGGAAGAAGATTTAGGACAAAAGATGACCAAGAGATGGAGAAGACCTGGTGGGACAACTGTCTGAAGAGTAGGAGGTAGAATTGGCCTCAGAAAAAAACAAATATAACAAGGCAGTTGGTGAAGATGGTGAAGATCAGCAACAGTTACCACAAACATGGTTGCTAAACGTCATCAACAAGCAGGGCCACTGACAGGGAGAGACCAAATACCCAAGGCTTGGGCTAAAGTGACCACTTTTGGGAATACCAAATACCCGGGATACCTCATGTAAAAAAAAACATTAACAACCTTTTTCACTAACACTTTTATTAAACTCTTTATTTTTAATCATTTGTTTCATAAATTTAAATAAAAAGTTAATAATAATTATGAATTAATGAAATGAAAATAATCAATTATCATATTCACCAAACGGTGCATAATCGAAATTCGTCAAAAAAGATTAAAAGATCTACCTCACCTTCCTGGGTCACTCTCGGCCATTCTATAATGTACCCCAGGTGGAAACTTATTTGGATGATAAGGGGAGCTAAACAAAGGAGTCAAAAACTGAAAATTGGAACTTTGTATATCAATTTAGACCTGTTATTTGCCATTGATATACAAATAATGACTAAAAGGCAAGAAGCGGTACGAGCAAGGGAGGAGGTCCTAAGTCTGAAGGGAAGGGTAATAAATCCAATAAAGAGTAAATATATAATATCAAAATTTGGCACTATGGAGAGCAAGGAACTATTAAAAGTGGGGGAGTAGACTTAAAAAAAATTGGTATAAATCATTACATAGGGGTCAAAATTAAAAATGATTGCAGGATGGATTTTGATATAAACAAGCATATAGGAAAAGCAATAAATGTATATTACCAACTATACAATCTCACGAGAAAAGGCCTCAAAGATGAAATTCAAGAGGAAAACATAGGGAAAGACAAGACTTGATTGAACAAGAAATCAAAGGATAACAAGAGACAGATTCGTTGGTCTTTAACAGAGAATGCCAATCAACAGAATAGCAAAAAAGCATGTGGGAATCCAAAACAGACAGGAAACTACCACACGGCAAGGAAAAGAGGACTCTCTTTAAATGAGGCCAAGAGAATGGACTAAGGTGAGGGAGAAGTATACTTCTTCTACCATTTCTTATAAGAAATGGATACAGGCTACCCTGACACCATAAGGTACAAGGGTTGGATAAAGTAGAAAACTAAAAATTTTTTTAATTCTTTATTCATAGAGGCTCATATTTCTTTCCACAAACTGAAAAACATGACTCTCAATTGAAATAATTGTTAATTTTGGAGAAGAATTGGTCCAGGCTTTCATTGCACACTTTCAATTACCACAATTATTAATTAATTTTTTTTTTTTATATTTATTCAAAATTAACGTCATCTCTAATATTATGATTTATGTATCAGCATTTATTTATTATGATTATGCAAAATAAAAATACGACACAGATTATGCTTATGTAAACCATTAATACTTAAAATTAGTGTTTACTACCTGAACAATAGGGCAAGTTAGTTCAATATGCCATTGCTAAAAGAGGCATAATATTAATAAAAATGAATGGATTGGATGAGAACTGACTGATGAAATCACAAGTTGTGAAAATGAAATAAATTTATTAAGCTTGAAATTATAAATATACCTGCATGATATGAAACAGTAGGAACACCTTTCATAGACAGTACAGTAGCCACTTCTTCAGTCAGTTCTCTAGTTCGGCAATAAATAATTCCACATCCTCGCTCATCCTAAAAAAAAGTTATTAATTCAATTATAAATATTATTAAGTAAAATCAAAAGGCAAAGAAATCTTTTCTACTCACTTTTTTCTTTTCTGGCTCATCATCCAAAATATCTTTAATAAAATCCTTTAAATGTTCAAATGAATCTTCTAACAGATCATCATACACAACATCATAATATAAATTTGAACGAAAAACTGGAGTTTTAAACGAAGATATAGGTTGAGCTAATTTCAATTGTGTTTGGATGTCACTTACGACCTAAAAATAAAGGCATGCTATAAATAAATTAAAACATTTTAATTATGAATATTATTAACACAGCTAATAGGCATAAATACTGTTGAACTAGCAGTAGCAGTTAAGGCAATCCAAGGAATATTTGGCAAAGATGTTCTTAAACTTCCCAGCTTTAAGTAATCTGGTCTGAAATCATGACCCCATTGACTGACACAGTGTGCTTCATCAACAACAATATAAGCTAATTTATTATGCTTGTTTAATAGATATATTATCTCCTGAAATTATAATAAAAACTAATTTATTAACCTCATTATAAAGTGTCCTATTGTATTTTAGTTTAAGTTGCATATCATAAATAAATTCAAGTATCGATAGCAAACCTTGAACGTTGATGTTGCAGCTTGTTCAGGTGTAACATACAACAGCCTGGTATTCGGTTTGACATATTTTAAGTCAGTAATCACTCTTTGACGCTCACTTGCTGGCATTTTTGAATTTATAGTCTCGGCGTTAATCTTAAGTTTTCTTAAAGCATCTATCTGGTCCTAAGCATAAAAAAGGAACAAAATACATACACAAGTGATTACCCTGATATGTTTATCATCAGAGTATATTTTTAGTTTTTAGTTACTTTCATAAGTGCTATCAGTGGGCTGAAGACAATTGTAACTTTATTTTCGCACATTAGAGCAGGTAACTGGAAACACAGAGACTTTCCGGAACCAGTAGGCATAGAAACAAATACATCATGCTTCCCTGAATAAAGAAGTTTATATAATTTTGCATTCCTGTTTTGATTAGTAAAAAAACTTAATGACACTACTACATAAGGAAAGTTATTAAGTGAATTACTTACTAGTCAAAATTTCTTCTATTGCTTTTCTTTGAAGATCACTTTTAAAAGATACAAAACCAAAATATTTTTTTAGAGAAGTCAACAAATGAGAACTTTCTAAATTCTTCCATGGCACCGGTTTTAAAGGACCTGTACTAACTTCTGGCGACACATCATCCATTGTTAACTAGTTTAAGTAAATAATTTTTGAAATTAATAAAGAACATAGAAGAAATGAAACATTAAACAACAAGGTTATAATCCTAATAGAACTGTTACACTTTAGAAAGGATATCATAATAAAACAGTCAGGAAGGTTCAGGAGTGACGAAAACAAAGACTGGTGTTTTTTCAGTGACAGACAGTGATAGACTTCTGTATTTATTCATATAATTTGTATAAATTTTTTTGAACCAGGGAAAAACTGAAATGTTTTAAATTATGATAGTATCTAGGATCCATTATTTACCTTTAATATTATTTATTTTATTTCCAACAACATTTTTAGGAACGTAAGTGTTTACCATAAGATTAAATCCTTAAAACACTGTATAATTAATTTTATAGGATATTTTAACTTTAAGCAATTTTCGCTAAATAATCTGGGAAGTTTTGTTTAACATTAACAATCAGAGTTTTTAAAAAAATATGGTCTTAAGAAATTTATTTTTTACTGTTGCAACATTTTGCTGATTCCTTAAGTGCATAATTGAATTTATATATCCCTATTTTTTTTGTCTATATATGGAGTAGTAAATTCAGTGTTGATGATTAAATTTCTAATTTAATTAGGTGTGCTTTTAGTAGGTTTTGTTAAAGTGTGCTCCTGTGCATAATGGATTTATGAAATATTCTAGATAAGAAAATTTATTTTTTCTTAAAACTGTTAGACCACCGATCTCAACCATATATTGAAACAACGACATACATAGCTATCCATAAATTCATAAGATGACCTGCCAACCTTGCTAAATCTTAGACTCTAGGCTTAGAAAGGATGACTTTTTTAAAATTTGATTTATTTAGTCGCGCAGCCATAGTTAGGCCTTGGCATCACTATGAACTGATGTTCACTGGCATTTATCTTCTGCCTTCCCCAACTTTTCCCACTATATCAGGTTGTCTAGCCACATCGGCCTTGGTGTTCCCATCAATATCTTTCACAGACTTGGTTTAATCATAAAAGCAAAGAAGCAGTAAATGGTCTAAAGCCTCAAGAACAAAAAAAGGCAGGGTGAAAGAATAATAGTCAATTTATTGTTTTAGCAATATGGAAACCAATAATCATTTCCAGTTCAGTTTGTGTTACTGATGGTGGGAGGAACTAGTCCATCATGTTGGCCTATTGTTTCTTTTGCCAGCTCTGACTAATAAAAAGGTGATGTTACCCTCTTAGAATTTACTAGGATCAAACAGGGTAATAGAATACAATACTAATTTTTAAAATTCTATTTCCTATTAACCATTTATTATTTGGGAACTACAGTCAACTCTAACAAATACTAATGGTTCCTCTTAATATATTATATATTAGACAATATATTTATACTACTAGATGTCAAGTCTCGCCCTCCTGTAACAGCTACTAGTGATTGTCCCCATCCAATTCCTCACACTCATGGACCCAGTGTCATCAACCACACCATCACTTCATCATAGCTGAAGTCTTTCTCCATGCCTTGTTCCTAAATTACCTCTGTCATTTTAATTGACAGGTCACTCTCAACATGAATGCTGGTCTCGCGATTCAAGCAACGTGCCTAACCCTTCTCATCTTACTGAGCTTTATAAGCTGGAACATGTCTGATTCTTAAAATAAATCTTTGAGCTCCTGGTTTGTTCAGCATCTTCATACCTTGTCCACCATCTCAACTCCAAAAGTCTTTTGTAGTATCTTCCTTTCAGAGATTTTCAAATTATGCTCACTAGTTTTAATGACAGTTATGTTACTATGCCATATGAGAGAATCAGATACATAATTGCTTTGCATAGGAGAATTTTAGAGCCCTTAGACAAAGAATGGCTCCTTAAATATGGAATGAGACCATAATAACAGCACTACATCCCAAGTTGAGACTTGGCCTGCTCCAACATCAACCGCCAGTTTTCCATTTCAAGTGCTGCTGCCTTCCAATTTCGGGTACCAAGCAGAATCCTGGCATCAGTAGCTACGGAATCTTCCCATCTATGCTTTGGACGACCAACTCTTTTTGTTCCGTACACTCACTCACTCAACACCTTCTTTGGAATTTCTTCAGGGTTCATTCTAATTACGATTCCCAGGTTTGAATTCTTCCAATCTTGCTCCTTCAATATGCATCATGCATCTCACTTCTTTCATGGTGAGCCTCGTCATTTTAATAACCTTTTTAGGGATTTTAAGCTCCCTCATTGGCTTGCACAGCTGTTCCTAATGAACACTATTATATGCTTATTTAAATTCTATGAAAAAATTATATGTTTTAAGCTTATATTCAAGTCTTTTCTTAAGTACGACGCATAAACATAATATTTGGTCAATTGTCAATTTTTCTTTTTGAAATTCACACTGAAACAGACTCAACAAGTTTTCTGCAAATGGGAGTAAATACTGAAAGATGATGTTGGACAACACTTTATGTGTGTATGAAAGCAAGGAGATGTTGCTGCTTTATAATTGCTGCAGATCAGTTCTTTAGCCTTTTTTCATATTGTTGAATGATTGGTTGAATATTATATAAAGTTTTAGGCAGTGTTTGATATCAGCAAATATATTTTAAGTTTTTTGCCAACGTTTAGGCCATATCATTGGTGGCCATTATCAGGGCAGATAGAAAATTGGAAACGACTAAAAAAGATAAATCAACATAATGACTGTCATGAAGAGAACTCTATTTACGTATTAAACAGATTATGAACTGACTTCATGATTCTGGCATGATAAATCAACATAATGACTGTCATAAAGAGAACTCAATTTATGTTTAGTAACTATGCTGACAATTCATCAGCACTTGGCACATTATTTATTGATGGGACCAGTCAAGTTAAAAAATAGTTTCTCTTTTACATAGCTTTTCTATTTATGCCAATGTTTTAAGCCCAAACTATACAAGCTATCATCGGTGGGACACCTGTTTTATAATTTGTCTTTTTAATTTTACTAATTCCTTCCAATTCATTATTCATCTTACACTTGGATACTATCCTTTCTAACTGGGAAAACTTCCATAAGTGGGGTTAAAAATGCAAGTTGTTTCTTCTGAAATAAAAAAAAGATTAGCACTAAATATCAGGGTATTGTTCTATAACTCTTACTATTTACATCTTTACACTAATCAAAATAATAGTAGGCTGTTGGCTTGTTTCTGTATTTGTAAATCTCAATGTCTGGCTAGGTAAATGTGCTCTTGATCATGTAGTATTTATAAATGCTGAAATGTATGTATGTTAATTGAAACAAGAGGTAGTGTTATTCTTCTAGTCAACGATTGCATTAATAATTGTGCAGCTGTCTAGAAAATATATAACCTAGGCTAAAGAGAAATTTATTTATTTTCATGATACAGTTCCGTAGAATCATTCAACATTTCAATATTGCAACATGGAGTACAGAATGAACTTACAGTGTTCCTTAGAGCTGTTACAGCTATGTACAGTAATGTTCTCTCAAGTGATAAATGAATTAGGCTCCAGCCTCCCTGGAGAGATCTATGTTTCTAGACAACACTGGAATTATTTGAAGCTTGAAGAAGATTCATGATATAAAATATAACCTACAAGAAAATCAATTATTTAACATACACACATTGAAACTAAAAAGTGAAAAAATTAAATATTTGTTCCGAAGGCTCTTATTTAAATGTCTCACATTTTACAGATGGCTTTTGTGGTACAGTCACGTTACCATTCTAAAGGAATTATGCATTAGAAAAGTATCCTAATATAGCCAATGCACATAATCCTAAGCAATCAAACAATTAGTGCATTGTTTTAACTCTGTTTTATAATTTTAATTTAGTTAGGATATTTCAGCAATGTATCTTCTCATAATAAGTTTCTAAATAAGTATGTAATATTACTTTTCTGCCAGCTCTGGTTTGCTGTATATTCTGAAATTCAAGTTTTTTTTTTATAACTTGGAGCCAATCTCATTTTTATTTTTATATTTTATATATATTTTGAATATTATATTTGTTTTTTGGAATTAAATAATTTTAATGAATATTCTGCTTTTCTGTTTTTTAGTTACATAGCAGCTGTTTTACAAGGTCATGTTGAGCCAGAATTCCCTTATATAAGTGATGCTGCCACTTACCCTCCTGAAAGTTGTGTATTTGGTCAGCTTATAAATATTGGTGCCATATTATGTAAGAACAATCTTTTTCTATACAGTATCAGAATATTACAAAAACACACACATACACAAATATATATAGCATCCTTTGTCGCGGCTTCGCCCGCTCATAAGTAAAGAACTTAAGATAATTTTAACTGATGATTGAGGTTTTATTTGTTTATCGATAAAAATCTTGTATTGAAATATGTCATTGAGCATTATAATTATATCATCAATGATATATTCACGCATAGCAATAATTTTTAATCCAGTTAAAATTGCACTAATTAGGTGTCTGAAAATTATGTAAAAGCAGAGTTAGACATCCAATTTTTAATTTTAATGTACGAGTTGTTAATCCAGGTGAACAGAGACTATTAAGAAACTCATTTTTCGTTTGTGATCACTAACTGCAAAAACTACTGAATCAATCTACACCAAATTTTAACCATATAATTTTCATAGTTCAAGGAAGGTTTAGCAATAATAAAATTTAAAGAACTTTAATTATATTGCTGTAAAAAAGTGATAAATATGTGGTGCACATTGAAGTTTGATAATCGACCGATAGCTGGCGAGCACCATTCGAGAGAAGTTACAAAGTTGTATGGTGTTATATAAAGTTAGAAATTTATAACTTACTTATTTTCAATTCAATTGTTATTCAAGCTATAAATATATGGAGCGACATGTGGATCCCAATGCAGTTTAAAAATCTAACGATATGTGGCCATTCTGCAACAGTGTTTGCAATGGTTAAAATATTAAACCCAACTGTACTTGATTTTAACTAAAACATCTTCATCATTCTAGGAAGGTTATAATAATACATTTTACTATAATAATAATTAAAATGTATAGTTTTGAGTCCTAGAAACGAGGTTTGCAAACTGTCATACTTTTATGGTTAGAAATCCAACCATATGGATCGATAGAATTATTTCTGCCAAATTGGATGTCTAATTATGGTTTTACTTAATCTACTCTTCAAACACCTCATCAATGCAATTTTAACCAGATTAAAAATTACTACCATGCATGAAAATATTGTTGAAAAAATAATGCTAAAATTCCATACTTACAAATACAAGATTTTTATCTATATACAAATGAAATTCAATTATTAGTTAATTGGTTAATGGGTGGGTGGGTGCGTGCGTGCGTGTGAAGGTAAATGTTGAAGGTATAGTTTCTGTATAATATTATTCAATAAATATAATTTTGAAAATTACCGTTTATATCTGATTCACCCTCGTATATCTCTGACTTCTTCATAGGTTGGAGGGTCAATATGCTCAGTATTAGGGTTAGCTGGTTCAGTGACTTGGAGACGCTCGATAGGTTCTTCTGCATTTAAGAGTCCTTTGAAGTAGTTAGCTAGAGTCTTGGTACAATCGCTGTCATTAAGACACAGGGAGCCACCCGTCTCCGGAGGTGTAAAGTAGGGGGCGAGCATTGGGTTGTTTGTTGCTTGAGGCCCTTGTATAGATCTCTAGAGTTGTTCCTTACGAAATTCTCCTCTGCTTGCCTAATCAGTTCTTGGTTGTGCTTCCTCTTGGCCCCTCTTATGATGCTCGAAGTAGGTTTCCTTTGTGTAGTAAATGCTTGTTTTGATCCACGCTAGTCTCCTGGCTTCTATAGCTTTATCACTATGTATATGTATATGTAACTCTTTTATTGAAGAAAATATAAGAAAAAGTGGATGGCATAATGAATAACCACCGGATGAATAAAAGTGTGGAAGTTGGTTGGATAAGAATGGAAACAGAAGAGTCTGAGGATGGGACCATGATCCCGAAACATGTTATATGTTTTTACAATATATGTTGAGGAGTAATTGCTTTATAAAATACATGTTATTAACTGGTGTTTTTCTGTTTTAATTCTTGTTCTTATTAATACTTTTCATTTTTCTTCAGTTCTAGAAAATGAAAATCAATGTTTGTGATAATTTGTTTGTAATTCTGTTTGGTTATTTTTGTATATTTCATTTCCTTGAAGTGGCCATTTGTCACAACTCAGAACTATGCTCCTGATCAAACTTTATCTGTCCTTTTCAAATCGAGGGCAATTATAGCAGTATGTGGTTAAACATTTGATATAATTAATGACCAAACTGCTGTGTTTACTGAACCTTGAGTATTTTTACAATATTCTCTCTTTTAAGATAACTTATTTATTAGAAGTTTCATTATAATACTATTGTGGTTGATTGCAAAGTGTTGTTGGGTGTAGTAAATAAGGAGAAGAATCTGGCAGAGAAATTATAATTATTATTTATTTTTTAAATTCTTATTTTATAGAAATATATTGAAAATCACTATAACTATGTTGAATCAAATTGAATTTTCATTATATTTATACATTTCCTCATTAACTCAATTACTTTCAGTGTGTATTTTGGTATACATAAGGTACTGTGAAGTTTGTCAATATTATGAAAGTTACTCAATTTCTCCCAAAGTGATCAGACTAAACAAAGCAGGAGTTTGGCTTGGAGTCTTTTCATGCCTTGGATTGAGTATAGTTGCCAACTTCCAAGAGACAAGTGTTAAGTATGTTCATTATTTTGGAGCAACGCTTTGTTTTGGAGTAGGCACCATCTATTTTTGGATACAGGTAATTTTTTTTTTTTTACTATTAGTTCAATCTATCATAGACAAAATAATTGGTATTTATTTACTGTTCAAAGGAAATTACTAAATAATACGTTGTAAACTTACCTTAGAATTAAAAAACAAAAAAGTATAAGAAGCGTAGAATTCCAAAACCAGATAAGTCCATTTTTTTAATTTTTCATAGCTGGTCAATAAAGGTATAGGTCAGACTGGATTAGTAAGGGGATTTTTTTTTTTTTTATGGCCGGAATTGGACTTAAAAAAATCTGGAAATTGGACTTAGCTGGTTTTGGAATTCCATGCCTTATATTTGTTGTACTGTCCAGCCTTTTTTTAATGTTGGGGATACAATTTGCCACTGTTTTAACAATTCTTTTATCTTTTCAGGCATTGTGCTCATACCATATGCATCCAATTGCTAATAGTATTTTGATGGCTCATATCCGCATCAGCTTGGCAATGATTTGCACTATGTTCTTTTTTGTAGTTGCTGTGGCAGGTTTAATGTCTCATTTAAAATATCATGGTAATAATTCATTTATAATTATAGTTAACTAGTATATATTTTGTTATATTTGAGTTTTCCCCCTTTTTGTTATTTCAAATGATGCTATTTTACCCTTCTCTTTATTAAAACTTCATGAGGCTTAGATCATCTCTTGAAGACCTATTTCCTATTGATCTGAAGCTGGGGAGACTGATGAACTGTTTCATTAGATTTATCTTCGGGATCCCCAAGCGGTCACATGTTACTTGCCGATATTCTGAGCTTGGGTGGCTCTCTTAAATTCCGATGGCAATACTTTCTGGGTACTTTCCTATTCCGATCTCTAAAAACCTAAAAACCTTCCTTTATTCTTGATCTATTAACTCTGCGCTCTTCTATCCACCTCCTAAACACTAGATCCCAACCTTTTAACCTGTATATTCCCTCACATAAAACTGCTTCCTATGACAAATCCTTCATCATTCATGCTACCTCCTTCTGGAATTCCCTACCCACTTCTATTCGTAAAGTAGCTTCATCCAGAAGTTCCTTTAAAAATAATTTATTTCTGTACCTTTAAGACAATCAATCTTCCACAAATAAGCCAATAATTGAACAAATACTTAAATTACTTTTTTCTCTTCCTTTCTTTTATATGTTCATATATATATGATTGTATTTTATGTTACGGTCATTCCATGTCAAATCAATCAATTTTACATTACATTTGGACCTTGACCTCTCCGATTTCTATGATTTTTTGTATAGAAGTTGTACATACCAAGACTAGTAAAAATGTAAAATATTACATTTTTCTGACTTTTGAGTTATAAGCTTTTAAATTTTTTTTTAAGTTTTTTAAAAAATACTGTTTTTGGTCCTCACTCAGTATATTCAAAATTATGCTATTAAAAAACTATTACTCCTAGAGAGCTCAAATTTGCGATATTCTTTTTGATTTGAAATATCCTTTAATTTGATATATCACTTGATATATTTTCTGTCCATTTTGAATTTTTCCAAAACGTCCAAAAACGGTTTTCGTAATTTACAAAATACATACCCTTCGATTTTTTCGAAAAAAATATGAGATTTATACTATAACTGACTACATGTAGACAAAATTTTAGAATGGGACGGAAATGGGTTCTTGATAAAAAAAAATAATTTGCATTTTTCTTAATGGAGAGTTAGTCCAATTAATAAAATATTATAGAATGCGTTTTCTATAATCCAAGATTTTCTTCAGAAAAATGTTCAGGGTGGTTAGAAAGTAAACATACTAAAAGTCATGGAGTTTTCGGGCCTGGGAACAGGAAGGGGTGGGGACGCGGAAGGTCCATTTTTTTTTTTGGTTTCCATTCGTATGTCGAAAACGAAAAATCCATCAAATTGTTAACGCAGCTGACCATAGTGCTGGTAAAGTTAGTATACAATAAAAGTGTTAGTTAACAACAATTATGGTACCGTGATATGCGGTGTCATGTTAAAAATATTGTAATGAAATAAAAATTACACTTTAAATTGATTTATTTTAAACAATAAATTAAATTAGGGAATTATTTCAGTCCCTATGGCTCAAACAATACCAGCATTGACACTGAAAACAGTAACGCATTTGTTAGTATATAGATGCATTTTCTTTTGATTAGAGCTTCTAAGGGATTTAAGCTATGATATTTATAAAATCCTCTAACTAGATATTGTTCTTTTCAACAGTGAACGGGATTCGGTGATATGTAATTTTTTGCTATGATTTATTTCCACTTAAAATTCATTTTTCGTTATGCTGTAGAGGTTAACAATGTAGTTGAATCCGGAAGCAAAATTGATATAATTACTAAAACGGCAGTTATTAGCAGCTGATTTTTGCTGAAAAAGTTAATATAGATACTATTGTCTGAAATCAAAAAGGTTTGAAGACGGTGTCACGTGGTGGCATTTCAAAAATATATTAATGAAGTTAAAATTAAGCGTTAAATTTGCTTATCTAAAACAGTAACATTTGTGAATATAGTTAACTATTACAAATGAAAACCACTAATTATGTGCAATAATATCGTTCATCCATAATATTGGATTACATCGTTGGATTGACAAAAAAAATTATTTCAGTCACATTGGATCTGGGCACTATTGGGTCTTCATTTATTTTTCTCTGGAGCTGCAGATCGATTAAGCTAATAATATTAATGGAATCCTTTAATTGAACATCCTTCTTATTAACAGTGAACCGAAATTGATGATTCGTTGATATGACTTTTTTCCACTTAGAATACATATTCGTTCCACTGTGAGATGGGTTAAGCAGTTTTACCATTGTAAACTATATTGCAGAATCATATTGGTCGATTTCCAAACTTCACTGGGATTTATATGTTGCACCACATATTAAAATATTTTTTAATAATTTAATTGAATATAAGTATATATGTATATTTTACTTTATTATCAATTCCTAGCTCTTGTTAACACCGTACCTTTGTAAATCCTTAGGTAGAATGGCACTCGCGACTACTATTATATAATAGTATTGACTACATCTTTTTGTTTTAATAACAACTATAATTATTTTACTGTGTACTGTTTATCTGCTATATTTTATTTATTTAAGTCTGTTTATTGACGGTATTTATTAATTTCTAATATAATCTTTCTATTTTATTTTATTAATTTTTCTACCTCATACATATGTTTAGGCATCACATATTTTGTCTTTATTTTTAATTTAATTAAATTCTTTTTCCTGTTTTATTTTTCTTTTGGTTCTCTTTTAGCCCTGATGAAGGCTTGCACTATTAGTCAAAACATCGGCACAATAAATTGATTTTTAAAATTTCTGTTTTTTTTTTTTCTTTTGGTGTTTTGTTTTTTTGTTATGAAGTAATTTAGGTAAATTAAAACATGTATTTATTACACTAATTAATTATATATTAGGCTTATATTTTTCTAAACCATAATTAAGTAGTTGCTAAGAATTTTATAAATTTTTAAATGTATATTTAATTTATTTAATAGTCTTATTTTATTTATAATTTTTTCTAGGTCATAATCCTCGAAAGTGGTATCCTCCAGATGGTGGATGGGAATTACATGTAGCGAGTACTATATCAGAGTGGATTGTAGCTGTTTGCTTTTGTATATATATTCTTACATTTTATTCTGAATTCAGCGAAATATCTTTTTCACATCCTCAGGTAAGGAAATTATATTTTCACTATTAGTAATAACATTATATTTGAACTGTTTTGAACCTTATATTCCTCATTTATAGATTCATTTCCATAAAGTCGGAGTGTTTCTGTTGTTTGTAAGTGAATTTCTGTCACAGGAAAAAAATTATTTTTCATTTCATTCATCTTGTTTCAAGATGTAATTTTACTTGAAGGTGAATTTTTTTTTTGCTAATCTCTCCATCATGTATCTGAATTTATGTATGTGAATCAGTCCTTGTTAAAATATTTATATTTTTATAACACCTCCTTTAGTGTCAAATCAAATTATTTATTTAAGTACCATATTTCAGTCAGACACAGTCCCATGGTGAATTATGCCTGAAATGCTTATTTAAAACTTCCGTCGTCTTCTCCACTTACAGAACTCTCTCTATAATCTCTGCCTACATTCCCTCTCCACTATCCTTTTGAAAAACCTGCAATATTATTTATAGGGGCTTATGTCCCAAAGTACTACCCAACTATTCCAAGCAGGATGGTTTTACAATCTATTCTTGCTAGAGTGCGATAATCGAGATTTCTTCTGTGGGCTCTTCAACAAACTAAAAGAACCCTATGAGATCAAATTAAAATGATACTTAAGAAAGCTGAGGTGTTGCCTGAAACACACTCAATCACCAATGCCCTCAGTATGCATTCTTTATGTCAATTTTTTTTAAAATACACTGAAGAATTCTTTTATAAGATCCTGTCAAATATCATCTACAGCAAACTTCTCCCAGTTGCTTAAAAGAAGATCTGTTAATATCATAGGAGGTAGGCCTATAGTTGACCAGAGTTTTAGCCTCCGAATGATTCTAGAAAAGTCTCAAGAGTACAGGATGACAACACATCACCTGTTTATTGATTTCCAGAGTGGGTACGACAGCATTAAAAGACCCCAACTTAAATAAGCCCAGTGTAACCCATGACCTGATATTTTGTGCTGAAATACTTTATTATTTTGACCTTTTGGGATGATTGATTAATATTTTTTATTTAATAAATTAAATATTTAAAGTTAAGGTGTCATCTATTTTATTTTAACAAATCAATTTATTCTGTGTGTTTTATGTTACAAATCTTTTTTTGTTGTTAGATATTACTAAAAAACAGCGAAAATGCCCTTTTGCAAGAATCTGAGGAAGTATTAAGCTGATACGTGGATTATCCCAATAATATTGAAGTTTCTGAATCTGAAAGTTCAGAAGAAGAGGAAGAAGGTAATATAGAAGCCGAAGAACAAGATTTAAAAAGAAAGATTGTAACTCTTTCTATGTCACTTTTAATGGCTGCTGTTATTCAGGCTATAACTTCCTTAGGTCATTTTTTTCAAAATGTGTTTTACTTGTTTAAGTGGGAGAACGAACCTCAATAAAACTTCGGACTCTATAAAAACTTGACACATTAGTGTTGGTTAACTTTTGTAAATAGGCGTAAATTATATCATCGACAGGCAGAATATCTATTTAACTAAAATTCAAAGCATATTATTTCACCTTTGCTGATTGTAATTTAAATTATCTGATAGTTAAAATTTTTATATATAGGTATTCCTTTATTGGAGAAAAAAAAAAAAAAATTTTGTTTTTAATTAACATGTATATACTTAAATCCATTTTCTTTTTAAACTTTTGAATTCAAAGAAACTTTAAGTTCCTAGTGTATTTGACTGTTACTGATAGTTAAGTTTTTGATGCGCTAGTTTTTATCAGTGGAAATCACCGTAGTTTGTGTAGGCTATTATTTTTTACTCTAATTCACTCAGGTTAGGAACAATGTAAATGTAAGGCAGTTACGATGTAAAACTTGAGTTTTATCACAGCTATTATTTTTTTTTTTTATGCTCTTATTTGGAATGGATGAATTAAAATTATTTTTTTTTTGGAAGCAGAATTATATATTATTACTTCTGTTCTTTAAAAAAAAATAAACAGTATTCTTATTAGTCTATGTTTGTTTGGGTCTGTGTTTTTGCGAAAATTTTCTTTTTGTTGGAAGTGTTTCTCTCTCTTAAAAAAGTTCTATAAAAAGCTATAGAAGATTATGGAGGGGGGGGAGTCTAGTAAAAAAAAATAAATTAATAAAAAGAAATCAATTGTTTGTTGTTTATTTGGGCTTAATGTCCTTATGTACTCCAACTATGGCAGGAAGGACGGGAAGAAATCAATTTATCGTGCCTATATTTTGGCTTTTGTTGAAAGCTTTTATTAGGGCTCAATATATATAAATTACTTTACAGGTGACTGATGTAAAATTTTCACTCATTTTTAAATGGTTATATTTCATAAATTCTAAAAAAATAATGTGCTAATTATAGGTTTTATTTATTTAAAATAATGTTGCCTCTACGACACTATTTGGAATAAATAATTTTTAACTTTGTAAACTCATGATCCAAATTTGGTGGAATACAAGTAAGGGGGGTCAAAAAAGAAAAAAGGAATTCGGAACCAGGGCAATAGGACCAAGCTCTATAGAGGTTTTTCACACTGCTTGGGCAATAGAAAAGAAAGCAATTAAGCAAGTAAGGTATATTATAAGATTCGTATGAGAACAAGATATTAAATAAAATATTTATCATACTTTATCTAATATCATGCCTACTATTTTTAATTTTTTGTCAACTAAATGACTACACTAATTGTTATGCCTATTATCACCCTATCAGTAATATTTTTATTTTATTTTTTTTAAGCCCTGATGAATGAAAGCTTGTATCAAAACCAAAATGTCATCACAATAAATTGATTTATTTTTATTTTTGTATTTTAATAACTGCACCCCCTAGTCGTCTCCTTAATAATCAAATTTTCTGGTTTTAAGCCAGTTTCATAATCTCTAAAAGTATTAAAATAATCTTTGAAAGTATTTAAATAATCTCTAAAATTATTTGATACTGATGTTTTGAACAACGACCTAATGTGCCAAATTTAAGATAATGGTTTGATAGCCAAGTGAATTTTGAAACCTTCATAAAAGAAATCTTTAACAATTATTATTTTCAGGCATTTTTAATGCACCTCAAGTGAGATATAGTCGAATACCATCTGAACTTTCTACTTACGAATAAGAATAGTACTATTTCATTGTTAATCCCATAGATTTAATATTACATTGTCCTTATCCTTTCTTTTCTTATAGACATAAGAATAAGAATGTATATCTTCCATGTTTGAATACTTCCAAATCACTTT
Organism: Euschistus heros; assembly: GCA_003667255.2. NCBI lineage: Eukaryota > Metazoa > Arthropoda > Insecta > Hemiptera > Pentatomidae > Euschistus > Euschistus heros. The sequence continues at coordinate 3,028,575 of RCWM02000060.1, forward strand.
TTTTTACAGATATGATCATTTTATTATGTGTAGTATTCAGCTAATATTAATCCAACACACTGGGATGGTTAAATAGATTCTGAAGATTCTAAGGAATCTTTTCTTATAGCTTGCACATTGTTCTCTGTATTGGATTCAAAAGTTTGATGTATTCACCAGTCAGACACATCTTTACTGGCAACAATTTTATAAATCACACATGTCTGAATATTTTGTCTCCACCTTCGTATATTGGGCTTAACTATGTTCCTGTATTATTTTTCTTTTATCTATAATAATTTTTTGACTTCGAGCTTAAAAATAATGCCTCAATATTTTCATCACTATAATACCTGATTAAATCAGAATACACATTTTTATCCTTCAGATACTTTTATTTTCCAAGGCTTATTATTTCTATAAAAAATTTTTTTTTAAAACTTTTACCAATACAAACCATGAAGGGTCTTGGGTTTAATACTTAGTAAGGAGGAAGTATTGTTTTGTGACTGTTGAACAAGGAGGTGATGTCAGCAATCATGCTTGACTGCCAGGTTTTTCCCCAATTAAGGGTAACCACTTTATAGAGGCTGTGTGTGCCCGAAGAGGGTCTTCAGACTCTGATGTCGATCCATGGCTGAGGAAACAAATTAAATTTTCTGCCTTCAGCCAGACTCAACTCAGGCCCTGGAGCATAGCAGTTCAGTGCATTACCCACTGAGCTACCCCGCTCCCATGTTATTTCTATAACTACCCCTAATTCGTCTAAGCTTCCTATTTTTTTTTTTTTTTTTTTTTTTTTTTTACAATTATTGTCTAAACTAAATTCTTTTTTAGATACATTTGTCTGACCTTTTGATTTTTTCCTCGACTTTGCTATTTTTCGAACATATAACAAACTCAATAAATTTACACCAAATTTTTCAATCACCTTATATTTATTTTTGCTGTGTGTTTAACATTTTTTTTATTTAACATCTACCTTTTGTTAGAAACATGGGTTTCTGAACTATTATTATTATTATTATTTTTTTTTTTTCATTTCCTCACATTTATATTGCCTGACAAGGGTTGGGAATATTGTTTACTTACTTGATGAGTGTCAAAAAAAAGTATTATATGAATGTTAAATTATACCTGTTGTATATTCAGCTTCCTCCTTGATCATTTTCAGCTTCTCTGATTAAATTTCCTATATTTGCCCAAATGTAGCTCCAAAATTATTCTTGAACTCTGATTTTTCTTCTTTGACAACTGTTTTCTTGATCCTAATGTTAAATCTATAAATTTATTGTCAGCTTCAGCCATTTACTTACTATAATTATACTGATTTGTTAATATTATATTTGGATTAGTTACAACGTAATTGGCAGACATTGTTTTATCAAGAACACTGATAATCATTATTTGTTGTATAATTATACTTTTTTTTGTTTATTTTTCTAAACATTCAAATATGAGCTCTAAATCATTAATAACCTTTTTCTTTTTTTTTCTTTATCCCTTATCCTGGCATAGGGAACTATGGTTCCCCTCAACACAGGTCAAAATATATGAAGTCTCTAGCTGGATGAAGGGTTCACAAAGAGTGTTAAATCCTAATTTTTATGTTTTTGTCAGGAAAAGGGTTCCAACTCCTACTTTCATCTCAAAAAATATTTGTATTATATGTATTTTTTAACTAAGGTTATTTGATAAGCAGTAGCTTTTAGCTGTACTATAGGAATATGTGATAGGGTTGCTAATTCACTCCAAAGATTGGGAATGATGAGATTAGCAATCCCTTAGTTAAGTAATGTCTTTTGACGCTTTGAATCGAATTTTATAGTGTTTCAATTTATATTTTATACAATTATCCTAGTCCTGTAAAAAGAGACATTTTGAGCACCAATAAAGATATGACTATTGTTTGAATTTTAATTTACTCCATGTTCTCTCCTGAGTTAATAAAGAATTTACATGGAAAAATGAAACTGTGCCTTTTATTTTACTATTTGCTTCAAGAATGTGGATATAAATAATTAATATATTCAAAATTTGTTATATATTTGTAATAAATTAGAGATGTAAAGTTTTTATTTTTTTATAAACGAACACCTAACAAAGATACTGTTTTAAATTTACTCTCAATATTTTATTAAAACACCAGAATCTCATTTTTAGATATTTATACAATCAGCCAACACTGACACTTTAAATCAATTAAGTTACACTGACATATTTTATTTTAGTAATATTTAAGAACAAATAATATCCTGAATCCTACTGTAAGGTATGAAAATAATACCCTCGATCATTCCGGTGAAATAGGGAGAAAATGGAAATATGTATATAAAATGTTTATCCCTCTCCTCTAATATATACAAATGCACACATAAATAACAAAAATAAAGAAAGTAAACAAATAGAAAGATCTGTCCATTTTAAGCCCCATGCACGTGGTGGTGGATAATGAGAAATTCCACAAAACATTTGGAAATAGAGAATCCTCTATGAAAGGCGTTTGTGTCTCACGAAGTTATACCAAGCCAAACTAGGAGCTTCTTGGAGGACCTGGTTGTGGATGTGAGGGATATTGCAATGATGGCAATAATAATCACTGACCCCCTGGGCATTATCCACCACCACGTGCATGGGGCTTAAAATGGACAGATCTTTCTTTTTGTTTACTTTCTTTATTTTTGTTATTTATGTGTGCATTTGTATATATTAGAGGTTGGAATAATATTAATTGTTGAAAGGGAAGGGGAAATAGATAATTAAACAAATGAATAAATAGAAATATTATGAATTATTGTTATTTAGAATGTTATAAGCTTTAATTGCATAGATTAGTATGCTGCTTATGTAGCAACTCGATAAAGTTGAGCAGCTATATGTTTTTTTTTTGTTAATATGCATATATATATATATATGGATAAATTTCTTGACTGTTACTATTAAATGTTTAGTAAGGTTATTGAGGTTTGGTCAATAAATAAAAACAACTATTTTGGCGACGTTTCGAGACTATATTGTTCTCATAATCATGCCCTACAGTGATAAAACAGGTTACAATAAAATTATATAAGTTATACAGGTTATTTCAAAACATAAAGTTAGCTACAATACAAGTATATGACAACATCTGTTAAAATAATAAAAATATATATAATTACAGAATATAGAGGAGTATGAAACTATTTACAATGTTAATGGTGGATATGGTATCGACTGACTAACTTCTAACAATTCAGTACACAACTGACATTTAGAAATTTTGAAATACATTTACAAAGGTTATGGGGGATTCCCTAGGAAAAATTAAGTTAAAAGGTACAAAAATATTTCGGTTTAATATACTGATAAATGGATGAATGATTTATATGATGTTATATACTTGTATTGTAGCTAAATTCATGTTTTAAAATAACTTGTATAACTTAATAATTTTATTGTAACCTGTTTTTTCATTTTATGGCATGATTATGACAATATTGTCTCGAAACTTCGCTAAAATAGTTGTTTTTATTTATTGACTGAACCTCAAGAATCTTACCAAACATATATACATACATACATACACACACACACACACACACACACATACTTATATATACATATATACACATACACATATATATATATATATATATATATATATATATATATATATATATTTGCTTATTAACAAAAACAACATAATATATATATACTTAGATCAATGAAAAAGGTAATCAGGTTTCAAGTAATCCTTGATGAATTACTTTAGCCTACTCTCTTACCACATAAATTGCACGTGATTCAGAACCACCTTCTTTTCTTTCATCAGGTGTAGGCGCTGCCTGAATATCACTTTTACCCTCCCACCCACCAACATTCGAGGTTTTTCAGGGGACATAGTCCTTCCTGTAAAGGGATCATTGCACTTAACTTTTACTCAGTATATAATTATCATTCCTTTTATTTATTTTTTAATTTTATAGTTATTTGTGCTGTCAGCAATAATTTTGATAAAGTGTGCCGTATCCTTCGAGTAAAATATTTGACTAAAAAAATAATGAGATGTCAATGAAAGTTTTCTTTATTGTTAGTTTGTGGCAATGTTAAAAGACATTTTATGTTGATGGCTAGGCCAGTTAGGAAATGACAATTTTGGTACTTCCTTAGCTTTTCTTTTACCCAGGCTACTCTTTATTTTCACTTTCTTTAAATTAAAACATTATTACTTTCAAATGCAAGCTATGAAATCTAGTTTAATCTTGATCTGGGTGACCTGATTTTTCTTTTCTTTATATGTTTTTTATGAAATCAATTTCCAAGAAAATAGGCTGTATTGGGACTTTGGTGGGTGTGGGCTGCAGGTTTGACTTTTTCTTTTAATAGTGTTTTCCTCTATTTGGGAAGAAGACTATTCTTTTAATAATTTACTGGATAGCTCCAGTAAGTATTTTTGCTGTCTCACAGCATATTTTCTAATACTGACATGAATGTTTATTTGTTCTCTTTTTGAACTGTTAATTATTCAGTATTGTGTTAAATATATATGCTTTTGAAAAAATAAAAATAAAGTGGTTGAATGTTGTAATCAAATAAATACAATTTTTTGCAAGACTAATATACCAGTTTATATTGCTTTTATAAATCATAAACAATTTATCAATAATATATATAAACAAACATAACATTTTTAAGAATATACTATCATGGTAAGTGAAACCATCATATAAAAGAATTTTAATAAATTGACAGGCACAAACTCACACACACAAAAAAAACAAAGTACTTTGATGAATTAATTCATAGAAAAAATAAATTTTATTAATAATATTTAAATAAAATAAACAAATACAACAGAAACAGTTTAAACCCATAAGCAATTTAAATATTGATTCAGTTATTTTCTGAAAAGCTGAACTTCATATAAAACATTAATTTAATGATGTATAAAAATAAAAAATAAAATAACATTATATTCACTGCGGTAACAATTTTTGATTACAAGATATATTTATACATTATAAATGAATAATATATTTATATAATTATTAACTTAAATACTTATTTTTGAATACTTCAATTTTTGATATATTTTTTACCAAACCAAGAGTTAATATAAAGTATAAAATTTACAATACATAAAAAAAACAAAAACTTAAGGCTATGACACTAGTGCAAGCAACGTCTTCTTATAATCGCCAGAAGTGTCATCCTGTAGTAATCAAAAGTAAGCAATTAATAAAAAATGTAATCATAAATGATAGCTACACTAAACCTTACTTCAAATATAATTATATATTAAAGTAATTAGCAGAGAACATACTAGGTATTTTAAATAGATAGTTATACTAGGTATAAATCGCCCTATTTCAACATAGTTGTTGTAACTGATATCCTCAGAGTAGAATTTTTATCTCTTTAGTACATGATTAACTAGTTGTTATATAAATAATAGCTTAGAAAATGAGATAAAAACAAGTTCATAGAGAATAAACACGTGACTTGATTTTCACTCCTGACAGTTTATATTGAAATAGTAACCTTAAATTGTTTTGCTAATAACCAATTTCATTTTATAAATATGGTTTTTATTTTGAAAAAGCCTATCTGAATGCACTGAAGACAACCCACCCCCCTCCCTCTCTTTTCCCCTCCAAAATGAATGGGTGAGCTGATTAATCTCTAAGGAATAGTTAATGTTCAAAAATGTTTATCTAATATCAGAACTGACAGTGGATGTGTATTACTACAGTTTTTCATAAGAATACACAATAAGATTTTTTGTAAAATTTATTTCTTTCCAATAAACATTTTTATATTAAATTAAAATATGTACCACTACAATCCCAGGGTGTCTACTAGTCGGGAATTTCCTGTGGTCAGGAAAAATTCGGGAATTTACAGAAAATTTGTGAAAGTCGGGAAAAAGTCTTAGTTTTTCGGTCCCCTATAATTTCCTGAGGTTTTTCCATTTAAATTCGGGACACCCTGTATATATATATTGCTATATTGTAAACTGCAATATTGTAAATTTAAAAAAATATATTTGAGTTCCCGAGATAGATTCTGAGGCAATATCCTTAAAATAAAGATTTAAGGTGTGCATATATTTATGAACATTCCATAAAATTAAAAATTATTATGTTATAATTTATAAACAAAAAAGCATTATCAAATAAATATTTTAAGAACTATTATCTTTAAATGATTCATCCTCGTTATCAGTTCCAAATAAAACTTTTGATTCATATTTAATTTACTTTTAAGTATATTCAGAGTCTCAGACAAGATGGCCGCATCTATACATCACGTTTAAAATCGTTGTGTGGTTGTGACATTTTCTTCTGTTTACTAACTTATGTTTTATGTTCGTATCTATCTAATAGTGACATTATGAACGATAGATCATTATGACTATAACTTTGAGTTAGGTGAGTTGAAACATTAATTACAGTGCACTAACTTAATATATAAGCCAGTAATCCTCCCGCCTGTTTGAATACAGTGCTATCTTCACAAGTCCAAGGCTCTGTTGATAGTTTCTGTAGCCTCTTGTACGTAGCCAGAGATTTAATTATTTTTTTTTTTACTACCTAGGAACTTTTTAGTTAATTTTTTTTTCTTTTATATTTTATTTCTAAAAATATGTATTCTTTAGTATAAATATTGTACATAATTATGTTAATATTTTAGTTTTTAATTAGGTATATACTTCAATATCGACATTCAGAATTACTATTATTTTAATTATTATTATTATTATTTTTATTGCTTGTTTTTGTCTATATCATTATGGAAGTTGTCACATCTGGTGATGACTCAGAGGCAGAGACCCCTTCTTATTCTGAGTTCAGCGAGATTGATTACCAGTCTAGAAGAACACTTCAGAAGCGCCATAGAAATGCCGCCCCAGGTTCAGGGGGCAACTCACCAAATAAAAAGAAAAACAAAACTTTAAAATCAAAAAAGCCAAACGAAATCTTTAAACTCGCAGTAAATCTGCAGCCAAAAAATCTCAGGAAACCACATCAGCTACACCTAACCCGTCTACTTCTTCGACCACCAATAGCAATAACACAAATCCGCATCATTCTTCTGATCTTGAACCACCTCCAATCTATGTTACAAAAATTGAAAATTTTAAATCTTTCTGCCGAGAAATATCAGCTTTGATTGGAGAGACTAATTTCAACTGCTTCTCTCGCTTCAAAGATATAAAAATCAAAACCTCTACAAAAGATATCTACAAAAAATTGGTAAATCACCTAACCATACAAAATTACGACTTTCATTGTTACCAATTGAAAGAAGAAAAATCGTACAGAGTGGTATTGCGAGGTCTCCATTCCACCACCCCAACGAGCGCAATCAAAAACGATCTGGAAGCAACAGGTCATAATGTGAGGCAAGTCTCTTGTGTGCTTCACCCCAAAGAAAAATATCCTTTGCCATTATTCTTCGTTTATTTGGAGCCGGCCAGAAACAACGATGAAATATTCAACGTAACCAGGCTGGTATATTCAGTTGTGAGATTTGAAGAGCCGAGAAAAAGGGCAACGATAGTCCAGTGCACCCGATGTCAAAGCCTCGGACACACCAAGACGTACTGTCACCACCAAGCCAGGTGTGTGAAATGTGCTGGCCCTCATGCAACTGAGTCATGCCAAAAAACAAGGGATACCCCAGCAATATGCGCGCTGTGTGGTCAAGACCACCCAGCAAGCTACAGAGGATGCTCAGTATATAAAAGTGTGCACAGCCAGAGAACATCAAAGTCGACGAACATAAAAAATCACAAAATCATACAAGCAATGTACCTGAAATCTACTGTCCACAAATACTTCAAGAAACTCAAGAAGCCAATTCCCATAGAATAGAACCACAGCAATCGACTTCAACACCTGATCATCAACAACAGGGAGCATCATACTCCGATAAGATCAGATATCAAACTCGACGTCAGGCGCCTCGAATCTCCTATTCACATCCCCAGACCTCCCAACCTCAACCTCAACCCCATAAACAGCACACTCCTGTTAATAATTTGCCTTTAAAAGTAAAATTACCGCCTCAGAAGGAACACCCACTTCCAATCCAACCATCTGTTCAGAGCAACTCTTCACCTCAAATACCATTACAGATAGATTCTGCTCCTCGTATCCTAGGAAGAGCCCAGCCCCTTACCTGTGCACCTACTCAGTCATATAATCCCCACCAAGCTCCAGATTCATTTCCTCAACCCCATCCTTATACAAAGGATATAAATGCCATCCTTTCCTCATTCCTTTCTGAACTGAAAGACACCATCAAGCCCCTCATCACCCTGCTTACCAGAGCCCTTTCCGAAATTCCATTCAATGTCGCTAGATGAGCGCTAAGCCTCTGGCTGTCATTTTATGGAATGCTAACGGACTACAAAACCACCGCGACGAACTTGACATTTTTCTCCATGACAATCAAATAGACATTGCCCTGTTGACTGAAACCCACTTTACTCAACGGTCATATTTTTACATACGTGACTACATCACTTATAGATCTGATCACCCAGACAACACCTCCCATGGTGGATCCTGCATCCTAATCCATAAATCAATACCACATTCCCTTGTCCCTTCTACTTCAATTGACGCCATTCAATCAACCTCAGTATCCATTTCAACTCGTCCTTTCCATCTAACATTTTCAGCTGTATACTGCCCTCCTGGAAATTCCCTTTCTCATAACCTCCTTGATTCCTTATTCCGATCCCTCGGACCGCGCTTTATAGCAGGGGGAGATTACAACGCCAAACACCAGCGATGGGGTTGTAGAACATCCAACTCCCGAGGTAGCATTTTATCCCGTATTTCCACCTCTAATTCCTATTCTGTTCTCTCACCCTTAAACCCTACTTATTGGCCCACATCTCCTAAAAAACATCCCGATATCCTCGATATATTCATTTCTTCCCAAATTTCCACCTCTCATACCTTTGTCGAATCCCTGGATGACCTTTCATCAGACCATAGCCCTATTCTGCTTCACTTGCATTCACATCCTGTTCCTAAGCCCTCTCCTCCTAGACTGATTACGGGACGAGTAGATTGGGACAAATTCCGTTACGATTTAGAAAACGAAATAGATTTGAAAATTCCACTCAAAACAAAACATCATATAGACACTGCCATAGACAAACTTACCACATCAATATCCACCAGCATTAACGATAACACCTCACACAGACAAAAATTAAATTCTATTCAGACTAACTTGCCACACCATATTCGCGACTTAATAACAGAAAAATGTAGAGCAAGAGCGAAGTGGCATAGGACCAGATATCCATCAGATAAAAATAATTACTGCAAATTAACAAACTAACTAAAGATAGAAATTAAAAAATACAAAATTCAAAAAGTACATAACGATACAGAAAACCTTAATACCACTGACAAATCTTTATGGAATACTACCAAAAAACTACTGAACTACAGAAACTGTAATCATCCTCTACTAACCGAAGCCAAAACCTGGTCAAAATCTGACGATGAAAAATCACTCATTTTTGGCCAGCACCTTTTCCAAACTTATAACCCTCATCCTGATATCCTTAATCTTCCTCACCTAGAATATATTGAAGCAGAACTCAACATCCCACTCCAAATGTCTCCTCCCCCTAAAGCATTCCATCCTTCAGAAATATTAAACATAATTCACAGATTACCTTCAAACAAAGCTCCTGGACACGACCTAATTACATCCCACATCCTAAAACTCCTTCCTCGTAAAGCCATCCTATTCCTAACATACATATATAATGCGGTACTCCGCACCACATATTTCCCTGACTCCTGGAAATTATCAATAGTTAAAATGATACCTAAACCCAAAAAGCCACCTGAGTTCCCATCCTCGTACCGTCCTATTTCTCTCTTACCAATCATGGGTAAAATCCTAGAAAAACTCCTTTTAAAACGTTTTTATCCTATCCTAGAATCCCATCATGTAATTCCAGATCACCAGTTTGGATTCCGAACATCACATTCAACAATCCAACAATGTCATCATGTGGTGGACGTTGTCTCCTCTGCATTGGAGCGCGGAATGTACTGCACGGGAGCCTTTCTTGATGTAGAACAAGCGTTTGACCGAGTCTGGCACCCGGGACTGCTGTATAAGCTCCGTCAATTTCTACCTTCTACATATTTCCTTATTATTAGATCCTACCTCAGTGACCGCACCTTCAAAGTTAACCATAAATTTTCCTATTCACCCCTCTTTACCCAATCTGCCGGAGTTCCTCAAGGCAGTATCCTAGGTCCCATCCTCTTCACGGTGTATACAGCTGACATCCCGACTCATCCTACCACTGTCCTCACCACTTACGCCGATAACACTTGTGTGTTATCAGTAAATAATAATCCTTTCATTGCATCCCAATCACTACAATCTCATATTACTAACATTCAAGAATGGTGTCAAAATTGGAGAATAAAAATAAATCCAAACAAATCCCATCAAATAACTTTTACCCTTCGTCGTAAACCTACGACATCCTGCCCTACAGTATTCTTTAATGATATTCCACTAATCCCTGTTGAACAGATCCGCTACCTAGGACTCCACTTGGACAAACGTCTTACTTGGAATCCACATACAAGACTAAAACGACAAGAAACTGCTCGTCGTTACAGACTACTTCAACATTTACTAGACAAACGTTCTAAGCTTCCAATAAATTACAAAAGACTCATTTACATGACTGTGATAAGACCTATTTGGACATACAGAGTAGAGCTTTGGGGCTCCACTAAACCATCCAATTAATCTCATATCCAATCCTTACAATCCAAAATCCTTCGAAAAATCCTCAATGCTCCTTATTTTGTGACCAATAAACTTATCCATAAAGATCTTAATGTTCCATATGTTGCTGATTTAGCCCAAACTAGATACCTATCCTTCCATAGTAAGCTCCATAACCACTCAAATCCACTAGTCTCCCAACTTGCTTCCCTCTCCATTCCCGATAATCCTCCGAGGCGTCTGAAAAGAAGATGGCCTAGAGACCTTTTAGTGTAGATATTATTGAAGTGCTACTAGTGAGTAGTTCTTCACAAGTTATTTACGAGGGTGAATCAAATATAAACGGTAATTTTCAACATTATATTTATTGAATAATATTATACAGAAACTATACCTTCAACATTTTTCAATGTAGTCTCCTGCATTATCTACACACTTCTGCCACCGATTTGGAAGCTTGAATATTCCCTATTCATAAAAAGACTGAGAGCGAGTTTTTAACCATTCCCGCACGTGCTTTTCGACGTCTTCATTGTTTTCAAATCGTTTTCCTCCAAGTGATTCTTCACATGTGATGAGACGTGGGTCCACCATTACACCCCCGAATCGAAAATGGCAAGTAAGGAGTGGCGAAGGAAGGATGAAGGCTGCCCAGTGAAAGCCAAAACTCGTCTCTCAGCCGGAAAAGTTCTTGCAACAATTTTTTTTGACTCAAGGGGAGTTCTACTCATTAATTTTCTTCACGATCAACGAACAGTGAATGCGGCTTACTACTGCCAGGTGCTACAGTCAGCAAAAACCAGTTACCGGAACAAAAGACGAGGTGTGCCCATTAGAGATGTCATCCTTCTCCATGACAACGCAAGGCCTCACACCGCATTGTTGACAAGGGATAAATTGGAAGAAATGGGCTGGGAAACTCTTGAACACCCTCCTTACAACAGTCCAGACCTGTCCCCTTGTGACTATTTTTTGTTTGCGCCCCTGAAAGAATCACTTGGAGGAAAACGATTTGAAAACAATGAAGACGTCGAAAAGCACGTGCGCAAATGGTTAAAAACTCGCCCTCAGTCTTTTTATGAACAGGGAATATTCAAGCTTCCAAATCGGTGGCAGAAGTGTGTAGATAATGCAGGAGACTACATTGAAAAATGTTGAAGGTATAGTTTCTGTATAATATTATTCAATAAATATAATTTTGAAAATTACCGTTTATATTTGATTTACCCTCGTACATGCCAATGAATTCACTATCAACACATTTACTTAATGTATATTGTTTTGTACAGTTGTAAATATCAATAAATGAGAAAAAAAAAAAAAAAAAAAAAAAAAAGTATATTCATTTAAGATAGTATAGCAACAATTAATATCGTAGTCATTAAAACTAATAAAATAAAAGTTAACTTGGAAAATTATTCCTGTAATAGGTCAGGGTGATGGATTACCTAAGTAAAATTAATTAACCCCCCCCCCCAAACATGAGGCCTCAATGCCCTTTACTATCATTTTGCAAAATGATTTTAGATGCATAACCATGTTATACTTTTTTAGGAACCTAGCATAAAATTATAGCAGTAATTGTCTGTAATTATTTTTAGGAATATAACAAAAATGGCAAATAACAGAATGCTTCAAGAAGGTATTATAATATAAAAGATATGAGAACTTAGTTCTTACTATTCTACATTCTAGATCAATGTATTTTACTATAAAATTAAGAATGTTAAAAATGACACTAGAACTTAGATCCCAAAACAAATACTAAAATTAAGACCTACAAACAAATTATTGAATTCCCAAAGAAATTTTAAAAAAAAATTAATATGTCTTTTGGCTGGAGATCTATAGTTTTCTTGTGTAACTTTTTTTTTTCACCCACAAAATGTGCAACGTTTTTATCACATTCAAAAATGTAACATTTTGACACGCTTTAGATCTGTTGGAGTTGCTCAGATCAAAAATTTGACAACAGTTTCTTTACCGGGAATTTAATGGAGAATATTTTTTGTTGTATAATAATATCACTAGGACCAACTGTTTAGGAGCTATATTGGTTTGAATGAAAAAAATCACGTTTTGCTGATACTTTTCAAGTGTTGGGGCTTTTTTGATACTCTCTAGCTCTATTGGTGTTGCTTGGATCAAAAATTTGCAACAGTTTCCTGATCAGATATATATATTATAGACATATCCATGATCTATTGTTTTTCTGTCAGGGAAAAATTGAGTTGTGCTTTTTTTTTAGTAGTAAACAACACAGTAAAACAGTATTACATTATGGCTATAAACCATTTAGTGGTTTAACCCAAATTAAGTTAGAGTAATGGTGCCAGCACAGCTGAGAGGATTCTTCTCCTTTTGGGATAACACCTGAGTGCCTCTCAGCAAAAAGGAGCATTTAGCCAGGACTGCCACTACACTATGTTCTTGATCTGGTGGAGATCTCCTTTTCTTTTCTTTGAATCATTTGAACTCCACAATCATTGAGTGATTAGCCCAGTAGGAGAGGCACCATATCCTTAGGACAACTGCCCTCCCCCTATGAATCTCTTCAGGAGAAAGGGTGACCGGGCCGAACCCCCCAGCAGTGGGTTCCTATTAGTTCACAGGCTACAGGAGCCCACCCCTCCGAAGAGGACTTAAAAGGAGGGATCCCCCACCAAGGATAAGCACTATCTAGTGGTTACAGGTTCCACCCTCAGCTTCATAAAGCCATTGACTATTACTATATTTGCTGATATTTTATTATTATATTTTCCTTATCAACTATCCTCAAAATAAAGTATAATGGTAGTTTTGTGAAAGAGACATTCATCAAGTAATTCAATTTTTATCCTTACTAATGGAACTTAAATAGTTTTTTATATAAAAATACACTGTATTAATAATAAAGACATTATGGTCTATGGTATTTTATTTTTTATGTTACAGTAGTATATTAATTGAATTTATACTACAATTATTAACATTAAAAAAAAATTATATATAAAAAAAATATATATATATATATAAAAAAAAAAATATATATATATATATATATATATATATATATATATATATATATATATATATATATATATATATATATATATATATATATATTAAATCATTAATTGAATGAGCCAAATGACTAATCATAAACAGTAGCTAATACAAACTTGATGACCGATTAAATATAATACTGTCACAACAATATTAGTGTAATTAGTAATTAAAAAGATAAAGACAAAATAATTATCACAGGCTACATGATAAAGAATGGCGAACAAAGAAAATTAATTGGTTAACATCATTGTGCAAAGAAAGAAATAAAACTCCAATAATTTTAGTGAGTTAAAAACATGGTGAAAAACATAATGCCACACATTAATTGATTTAACGTACTTAAGTGCTGAGTAATGAAAAAAATAGTTTCATTTAACCAACAATCCCAATGAGGACATTCTTGTAATCCCCCGATGTTTCATCCTGAAAAAAAATATTTTCAGAAGGAATAAATGATTAACTACAAAGTTCAACAGCTACCTACAGAACAGCAAAATGCAAACTGAAAAAAAAAAACTGAATAATAAAAGAAATTTAAGCAATTTTAATACTGGGCTGTTCTGAAAGCTTTATTTCAAGAATGTGGGAAATTTACATTATGACTAATTAAAGTTAAATATGCATATACAAGAAACAACCTATACCCAAATCAGTTTAAAACCAACTTGCAGAGCTGCCCATGGCGGTGTAATTAAAAAAATTATAAAGCACATGCAGACAGCATCAATTAAGTTAAGATATGAGTAATGAAAGATAACTACATAAAACTAAAGTCAATGTGTTCTAAGATAACACTGTTACAGAAAAATATAGCTATTCAGATTTTTTTCTTTTTAATTAGGGCTAATGTGTTTATGTTCTCCAACTATGGCAGGAAGGACATGTTATCCTACAGGTTCTAGCCAGCGTGGGAACCTCAAAACTGATTCTGTGGGTCCGCCACCAAATAAATTTTTGTTTAGATTTAAAAAACGTGTTCACGTGAGAACAATTTCTTTACTTATTCCCAACCATTAAACAGGTTTTCCATTTATAGAAAATTATGCATGTGAACTAGAAAATATGGACCACAGATAAAATAAAATGTTAAGATATAAAATATTCTATTGAGAAGAATGTTGAGGTTGTGTGGTCATCGCCAAAGCAAAAAAAAAATATCAATCTATTTGTACTCTAAGCCTTCATTAGGACAGTGTGTGGCATGCTTTAGATAGAAAAATAAAAATGTTTTACACCAAAAACCAGATTTATCCTCAAGATGAGAATAATAATAATAAGAAATATCTAGAGTACCGGCATAATGCAAAATAAATAAATAATATAGGAGATTGCTGTATTAAAAAATAACAAAAAATTTTTCAGAACCACTAGAAACCAATTTTTAAATCATAAATGATTTTATTTTTGGTCATGAAAAGGTAATTAACATTGATAACATATTTTATATTTAGACAGAGTACAGAATGAAACTTAAAAAGATTGGACAAAGTAGAAAGGAAAAAATTTCTACCCAGGAAATAAACTAACAGCTGTAGTATATATTGGATATTCTGGAAAATAATGCAGGAATCCTTGTTTTCATTAAATTGCCCCTCTAAAAGGTGTTTTATAAATAATAAGGCGACTTTTCTAAATTATGAGATAGATACATTCGATTGTATTTTTTTTTTTGTTTTTTTGTTATAAGTATATAGAGTTTGTTTTGACAGATATAGATGCTTCACAATAACAACAAAGCAGATAGATCATTACAAATAATAGATTTATATTGAGACTTTTTAATGAACTCAGTTATAACAAACAAAATTGTTTATAATAATATGACTAATGAATCAATATTTCCAACTGTTTATGTCTTATGCCATGATAATATAGTTTTCTTATTCCCCTGTAAGGAATGTTGCCTCGTTATAAGACTGATCTTTAACTAAACAGAAGAAGGAGATACTATCTAAAAATAAGTATGATTAACATTAACTACCTACAAGCTAATTCAGCTTGAATCTTTCAGCCGTTGCTCTATTATAACAAGGAGGGTTTTCGACAGTTTATGATTTTGAAAATAATAAACATAACAGATTCTCCCAATATTTATCATAATGTTATTGAATTATAGTTTTATAAGTCCATATTTATCGTTTTTACAAAATAAAATTTAGATCTAAGGAAAATGCTAAACAAGTACAAATAAGTGAAATATTTCAAATAAAATAAGAACTATTTTTAAGAATGTTAAGCTTCATGCAAAATTATTAAGTATAATGTACTACCAACTTTCAATCACCTTTCAATTGTAAGCAAAATTGTATATACTTACGGCTATCCAGGTTTCAAGAGTTTTCCCGTATTTATCTTCAAAAGTCCTTTTTATGTCTCCCAGATCTATCTCAGATCTTGAAACAACAATCCTTATAAGAGTTTTGTCATTAGTACCAAGCCCCTTCATGCTTTTATACAAACGTTCAGCTAAGAAACTAACTTTACTCTTGACACACTTAACTGTAATAAAAAACAAATTTTTTTAGCATATTTTAAAACATAGATCACCAATAATATCACAAATTGAACTTTTATGTTTCTACACAACTTAATTGAAATATAAAAGTATGAAAAATCTATGCATATTACTCATAAATAATTCATTCATAATCTAACGCATATAATTAATAAATTTTAATATAAGCATTCAAAAAATTAGGTTCCTTCACATGACCATGTAATTTTAAATATTCATATTAAATATAAATAAATACATATTTTTTTAAATGAGTAATTAATTTATTTATTAAGTGAAAATAAAACTAAATAACGGGGTCACCTGTGGTGTAGTGGTTAGCATAGCAACCTACTAAACCCAAGATCGCGGGTTCGCAGCCCGGCAGATGACCTTAGGATTTTTTAAAGGGAGTAAAAAATCCTTAGCTATGCCGTCCTTCGGAAGGGACGTAAAATGGGGGTCCCGAGCCTGTGCGATGTCAGGTACTCGTTAAAGATCCCTATCCTAATTATACCTGGATAGGCAAAATTTAGGACTCCCACCGTAGCATCGTCCGATTAGCCATAGCAGCATAAAGTGACGTTAAACGAAATAAACAAACAATAAAACTAAATAACTTTAATTACTTATTAGTTTTCTTCAAACAATAACAAGATTTTCTCTATTTTAAAACATAGTTGAAGTATTCTTTTTAAACTATATTTAGTTTATTTACAAAGAAAAAGAGGAAAGTTTTAACTAATCTGTGTAGTATGTTTCCTGAATGGTACCAAAATATAAAATGCAACAAAAGTAAATTTTCATACTTAACATTAAAATTTCAAATGAATAAATTTCTATAAATATATCTGTGGCACTTGTTAGTTGTCTGTTAAGCGCATTTTATGTGTTCAGTTGTTTTAAGAATTTTGGGTTATGTGTATCACCAGAAAGCTATTTCAATTTCTTTTTATTTGTGTCTAATGGACTTAGTCATGAGGCTATTACAGAGATGAATACTAATTTGTGAATCATTTTGGAAAAATTGTGTTTTCCCTAAAATACAATTTTTGCACTTTACCAATTGAATATTGGTGGACAGGTGCCATAGATATTTAAGAACTAATAACATGTGAATGAAAATAGTAGTAGAAACTGTATCATTAAAATTTTTCAATTACAGAAAATAACATTTTTAACCAAAAAAAATATGTTACCAATTGCTAATAAACCATCTTTCACACTTCCAGAAAACTCTTTGCAAATAGCTTCTTCAATATCATGGCCTGTTAATTTTTCATATTCAAAAAACACCTGTCTCAGATGTTGATAGCTCCTTGTCACCAATATTGAATTGAAAACTGATTCTTCAGTACCCCACTTCTTCTGCTCTCCTAGATAAAATTAGTCAGCATTAACAAAAATATTAAAATCAAGCCTTTTCAGCAAACTGTATCTCATTTTACATTCAATAAAATATTACAATTAAGTTAAACAACTGTATTAACAATATCATAAGGATTAATCACCGTTCTGAAAAAAATATAAAATACTGATTATAAACACAAAATGAAAATTTGCCTAGAAAAGTCTAATACCTGCAGCAAATAAATCTTGAGCATCCTTCCTAACAAGCTCTTCATCAACACTTGGGTTTTCATCCCTATTTCCCTGTTAAAAAAACAACAACAACAACAAAAAACATACATATATTGAGTTTAAGTTAATTAAACCAAAAAGAAGTTTATAGTTTTATGACTAACCATTGATAGAGAAACACAAAGATGTTTAAAATGGCCTGAGGTATCGCCTTTCAAATCACTTTCCAATGTCTTTCCATACACTGAAAATTAAGATTTAGAATAACAATTAAATAATATCTCATGATATAATAAAACGAGAAAAAAAAAAATATATGTTAAATTACACTGTTCATAAAAAGCAGAAATAGTTCTGATCCCATAATTGCTTAAAGTACACAATATTTCAATCAAAGCTTCTTCATCTGTACCAAATCCTGACATTGCATCATGAAGTTCTTTAGCATAAAATGCAGGTAGAGGAGTCATAAGGGCTACAATAACATCTTCAAATTTTCCACCAAGTTCACTTTTTAAATTTGAAATCAGATCCTGAAATAAACAAATACATAAATACATTATTCCTATATAAAGTAAAAACCTGCAGGAAAAATGTGTTTTTCTTGGTAAAAAATACATGCATGCACACACACATATATATAAACTCAATTTATTAATAAAACCATTCAATTCACATTCAATACTCTATAAATGCACAATTAAAACCTTTCAAGATTTTTTTTATAAATAATATTATACTAGGCACATGGAGTAAAAAACAATGTTTTAAAGTTAATTTTCTATTAATAAAAAACTAGAAAAAGAATCATGGTCATGTATTATTTAAATAACAGAGTAGAGAAGTAATTGCCTCAAAATACATACTAATCCAACAAAGAAAAACAATTTTTTTATTATGTTGCTTATGCTGAATTATGGACTCTTAATTCTGCCTTCAATAATAGGTTTTAATAATTGTCAAAATAATACTGTAATTAAGGCTCACTTAACAATAGAAACACCAGAATCCTAGTATATACAGCGTTGATAAAATTTATAAAAATTTCTTCTACTTTTTTAAACCATTTCCTTATTTTATTTTTCATCCAATACTCTATATCTATCTACAACTGTTAGAAAAACCAAGGTTGCTTATTTGGTTTTCCCCAACACAACAACTTTCATGTTTTTCCTCATAATAATGTCTCTGTACAATAGTACAGCTGAAAAGAGACAGAAATAGACTTTCCCTCACTCATTTATGGTGAGTAATCTGTTTCCTCTTATTTGTAGTTGAGAGCAAAATGAAATTAGTTTATCATAATGAATTTTAAATACAAATGCATCTCTATTTGTATACTTGATGGTTATCTCATTATCAAATTGTAAAACAAAAAATTATATATAAATAAAATAAACCAATCTAATGATATATTAGTCCAATATGAATATCTGGCAATCCTAACCTACATAGTTAACCATCAATTGCAAGACATTCATGAGCTATAATCACGAAAATAAATACTATAGCAAATTGTCCTAAACACACGATATGGATATTTATATAATCAAACCATGTTATTATATGAAACTACCATTCTAAATTAGAAATAATAGATTAAAAACAATGATCACTAAAACAGTATTCACTGAATGTGATATTATGTCATCCTGCATGCACACAAGATTGTTTCTCTGGTAAATTGTAAAATAAATTTTAAGATAATAAGCATACCCACAGTATCTTAGTTAAATTTGCAAGAAAGTAGAGGTAGCAAGTTTCTTGTAAGAATTCACTGAAATCTTAAAATAAAAAACATAGTTTATGGAATTAATCCTGTCATCAATGAAGTAAGACAACTAAATCCTATGGAGGATAGTAAGTGGTATTTATTCCACACTAAATGATAAATGTTAGTCAACTATAATAATCCCAAAAGAATATGCATACCTTTCCATATAAGGTTTTGTAAGCTTCTGCAACTTCCAATCTTTGAACAATACCTCTATGAGCAAGGATGTCTATAATGGCTTGTTCATCTGTTCCAAAACCTTTCATAGCTTGTTTAAGTGCAGCTGCATCTGCATTAGCATCAAAATTCTCGGCAGGGAACACAGTAGGGGTGCACTGTAAACAATAATGTTTAATCTCCACATAAAATGATTTATTGCTGACGTTATTGGACTCATTTATAACAATGATATGTTATTCCATTCTAACTCATGATGCAATCACAAGTTTAAATATAAATAAATTAAAATATTTTACACCATTAGGTAAAATAATCACCTTAAAAGGGTAATATCTTTCAGCACTCATTGCAGTGAACTCAGTGGTCAACAGGTAGCTATCAAACCTGCCACAAACTGACTAAATAGCAAGTCGTCTATTATCACAGGAATTGAATCACACCCACTGTTGCATGACATCACCTTTTCCTTTAACCTCCTATCAGATATAGGACAAACGCTTATTGCGTAAGCAAGCATCCTCCCTGGTATTTGCCTTATTCTTTAAATTTTAATTAATTCAGGCATAATTTCATTTGAACACTAATAAAAAAACAGATAAATGTTGTTTAAAGAATAGAATGCCGAGATTTGGTTCGCTTCCTTCTGACTCAGAATTTTTAACAGGGACTTCTGCAAGGAGAGATAAGTCGACTTATTAGTGATTAATTATCATAAATATCTTTTAATTGTCTTTCGATTATTAGGGAAGAATTCAATCAAAGTTAAATTAAGATTTCGTGTAAATCTGTCTGTCTTCATCTAATTTTGATTTCTTTCGAAGTTATATATAGTGGCATTCTTTTACTTCGTTCTTTCCTTTTATAGGGCCATGTCAGGTTTCAAAATAAATACCATTGTGGCATTTATAAATTTTCCAATTGATTAATATGTCTCTACTTCGTATAAAGCTTGACTGGTGTCTATTGGAAGAATGGAGAAGGAGTGGGTGGTAATTTTGTAAGAATGATCTCTATATTCAAAGAACTTTTTCGCGTACGACGATTTTTTATGTAACGATAAACAAAAAAAAAAAGTTAAGTTTTCGTATATTACTTTCTCGTGTGACCGTTTTGAATGGGACACCTAAACATTTTGGAATCGATATTCCCTACCTTGAATCGCAGAACGTCAGACGTTTCTTGTTTGTTTATTTCGTTTAACGTCACTTTATGCTGCTATGGCCAATCGGACGATGCTACGGTGGGAGTCCTAAATTTTGCCTATCCAGGTATAATTAAGATCGGGATCTTTAACGAGTATCTGACATCGCAGAGGCTCGGGACCCCCATTTTACGTCCCTTCCGAAGGAAAGCATAGCTAAGGATTCTTTACTCCCTTTAAAAAATCCTAAGGCCATCTGCCGGGCTGCGAACCCGCGATCTTGGGTTCAGTAGGTTGCTATGCTAACCACTACACCACAGGTGACCCCCTAGTCAGACGTTTCTTCACGTACTGATAGTTAGAATATAGAACGATTCAACGCTTTTATATTAGACTTCGGAACGCGATACGGTCTTTCAGCAAATATCAGTATAACTTCAGTCCAGAATAGTCTCATCCAGTATAGAATAGATAGGTTTCGATTATTTGAGTGAGATCTTCATTGCCTGAATGTCTCCATTACTGCTAATATTACAGCTTTTATTCAGTAATGATAAGGAACAGAGAGGATACTCTTAATTTTTCATCATCTTGAAAGATTCGGGTTTACAATGTAATTAAATTATTTACTAATAATATTAGGCGTATATCAGGAGCAGAGGATTATATATAAAAAAGAGGACATGGGGAAAATAGCCACTGAAAAAAGGAGACAGGAATAACTCCACTTACTCAAAAGCTTGGACACTCTGTTTTCCAAAAGGCTTTTCTGCAATACTTCAATGTCTAAACTACACCTGTGTATCAATAAAGCTGTTAGGGAAAAACGATTGTTTAAAAATAATTTTTACGATCATAACTCTCCTGGTAATCGCATGTAGAGATCATTGTGCATAAGGAGCTCTGAAAGTACAGTCATACTGTCCTACACCGATGAAAAAACTTCCTACCAAGATCTTTAATCGCGGAAGGAACATTTGCTTGTTGGAGATTTCGCTATAAACTCATTGGAACTTTCGCTGTTCAGGAAATGAATAGGCCACTTTGCAGGTGTGCAAATTATTAACTATTATCAATTATATTAATTGCAGTTTGTTGATCAGTTTTGCGCTAATAACATCCAGGTGACTGGATATTATGGAGGTATGGCTGAAAATTTAATGAGACATTTAAGATCTATTTAAGTTCCAAGGAATCCAGCTATATCATTGTACCTGCTCAAACAGCTCCACCAAATTAGTGGCACCAATCACCATAATAATGCAGCTCCACTATTTAATTTTTATTGATTTATTCTTCTTTTATTCAATACAGAACAGAAGTTTTTATTGATGAGGTATTTATTGACTGTGGCAATAATAAAGATGTAGATAGTTAGTGTGCGCAGTAATAGAATTGAAAATAATTAAAATATAAATTTTAATGCCTAAGTTTTTGTTCATTGTTGTATGTTTTATTTTTCGGTAATTGTTCGGATCGGCGACACCACCAAATGGCTTGACCCGCGCTACACCCACCAGTTCAATCCTTACCCTACGCTTCATGTTTACATTTTTCGATAGTTCATTCATATAACCTCACATGTAAACAATCACTTATACGGTTTCAACTTGGATTGTGTTGTTTAGTTTGTTATATTGATATTTGGACTTCTTAAATGTAAATAAGTGAAACAGAAGTTAACAAAATGAGTTTCATAAAGGATTAAGTGTTTTATGAATTCATGTTTTCTTATTTCATCTTTTCCTATGTGTAAAAGTGTTACAAAACTTAAGAAGATTAATTTGTACATGGATTTGGTGTTTTACATATTTATATTTGTTCTATCGATTTAAGTGATAAAATTTACAACTTGTAAAAGTGCTATAAAACGAAACAAGATTTATTTGTACATGGATTTGGTGTTTTATATATTTTTATTTGTTGTTTCAATTTCAGTGATAAAATTTCAGTATACATATTTTGTGAATGGATTCTTTGTCATCCATATTACTTTTTGTGCTAAAGTGAGAAAGATTTGTATAATTAATTCAATAAAACATATCAGTTTATAAATAAATGTGAGAAAGTATATCACAGGTTTTTTATGTTTTCTTATTTCCACTTCCCTTGAGAAAATATAGCAGAAATTAACATCATCACTTTCAACTAGGATTCTGTCTTATATTATATAATGGCTTTTAACATGGAGAATTGACAATGTGAAAATAATCACAGATGAAGAGGTAAATGACACATTACTATATAATTGTAGAACTATTGGTATAATGTTATAGATTAATGTGTTTTTAAAAAAAATTAGAAGCCTGATGGAACATTATCTCTGAAACATGTAGCTACAAATTTTAAATAAATAGGAGTTATGCCAAATAAATACTTAAGGATTCTGTCTTTTTTATATTTATAATTTGTTATTTTCACTTCTCTTACAGAAAGTTCATCAGGAATTAACTTTTTGTTAATTCAAAATCGATAAATCAAAAGTCTTTGGTTTATCGTATATCTGCAACGGATTGGAATAGAAAGGTGAGATTTGCGGCATTTAGCTACATTTTTGATCTAGTTTAACCCAATTTTTTTTTACACTAAGAGATACTTACCCTGTATATATATTGTATATATTGACTGGTGGTTCAGTAGTATATTAATTGTTGATTAAATTAATATTAATTGAAAATTGATTTAGTGTCTTATATTTCGATATTTCCACTTTAATATTTCCTTATTTCTCATTTTAATATTAGAAGGTAAACAGAAGTTAATATTAGCTTGAACAGGTATTTTGAGTTTCTCAGTAAATGTAGGAGAATAACCTTTCCCCTCTAAAAGCAGCGACTAAAACATCGAAATAAATCGGAACAAGGTTAGAATCGATAAAAGGTATTCTGAGCGCGTTTAGGGGTTGGTGTCACCGATCCCAACAATTACCTATTTTTCTTATTTACTGTTTGAAAATTATGTACATTTCTATCTTAAATTTTACTCTTAAGCAGACATTTTGAATTGAAAATAATTATTCAATTTTTTTAAATTAAAAATTAATTTGTTGACAAATTTATAATTATAATATTATAATTATTTAAGATAATGATTCTATTGATGACTGTGAGATGTAATTTAAGTGAAGAAATGGTCAGGGGTGCAGCCAGGTAAATAAACCCGTCCAAGTTATTTACCTCACTGCACCCCTTACAATTTCTTCACTAATAATTATTTAACTTATTCCATCGAAAAACATAATGTTTGGCTTTTAAAATTAGGAATTCTTGTTATTAAACTTTTTTTCTATTATTAGAAATGAATCCTTGTTTTAAAACTTTTTATGTTGGATATTTAACCTTTTTAGATTAAATCTGTGATATTTATTAAATCGATTCTGGAATAAGATTTCTAAAGGATAGTTACTCTTTGCTTTTCCCTCTCCCCTACCTAAGATTTTAAAGTTTAAACTTGAAAACCGTTAGTTCGAAAAGGTTATTGGAAGTGAATGCTTGGATACTTGGATGATATTAATTATTGTGTTATACATTATATCTCTTTTAGAAAAACTTAACCACTAATCTTTTCAATAATGCCTAGAACAACTACTTCAAAGGCTCGTTTAAATAGCACTAACTTTTCAGAATTTTACCCTGGCATTGCTTCTTCCCCATTTAAAGTGCAGCTTTTAAGTAAAAGTGAACTTGATCTTCACATTCTGGAACATAGTAAGTTATATTTATTTCTTATAAAGCGTGTTAACATTCAAGTACTTTATCTCTCTTACTTTCTTTAAATTCTTGTTTCTTTGAAATGATGAGTTAATCTAGATTTTATTCCTGGAATATTCATCTCACCTGTTAACTGATGAAATAATTTCAATTATCTTTTTTAAAGATGAAATTAACAAATTAATCTTCTGAAGCAAGACTTCATATGTCCATTACTAAATTGTTTATAATTGAAATGAATTATTATTTTTATTTCTTCATTGTTAGATTTTATATTGGTTAACAACTGTAGGAATAGAACAAAGAAAAATGTTGACTAGTATTTAAAATGCTTTGTTAAAAAAAAAAAAAAAAAAAAAAAAAAAGCATTGTTTCAACTTATAGAATTTAGCATTTGTACTCATTACTCTATTGTGTGCACGTAGATACTTGTTTTAGTTATTTGCACATATCACTACCAACAATAATTTTTACGACATACACAAAAAAAATCATTGTCAATTGACAACCTACTCCTTTTTGAATTCAGTTAATGATATTTTATTTATTTTTTTTTTTAGAAAATAAACTATTCTGGGATGATGCGCCCTAAGAATTATATAATTTACAGAAATAAATACAATGAGTCTGGTTATCATAAGATGGAAAAAAAAAAAAAAATTATCCTATCATAAATAAATAAAAAATTAACAATCTGATTAGCTATTTACATTTTTACAAATAAAGAACAAAAACAGATACAGATGAAATAAAAATGATGAAAACCCAATAATTGTAGGAAGAAGTAAAAATAATGGTTTGATAGTGGAAGGAAGCTAGGAAGTATTTCTGTGGGATGAAAGATAGAGCCATTTTAACTCTGTATACAGATATCATGTGTGGGAGGCTTTTGAAACTCTAAAAATTAACCTAATGAAACAGTTCATTAATCTTCTTAGCCTACTCTCGAGTTCCGCCAACAACACACCACACAGCTATAATCAAAATGGGAGAGGATAAGGGAAGAAATCAAGAATTGACAAGTAGGTTTCGGGAGGGAATTCTGGGAAGAATGGAATAGTTTATTGGTTTTAAATATGTATTTATGCTAAATAAGCTCAATCCGTCGTTTCTTTAAATTCAAGATTAAATTTACTGAAGGTTGTAGCTATTGGTTATTATAATGGTTGAAGTTTTATTTATCTTTAGAATTTTATCCTTGGGTCTAGCATACTTGTTTACCATAATTTTTCTGTCTCTTATATTTCTTCTTTCTTACAACATATTAACTGGATATGATTCTGAGGAAGTTTTCTTCTGATTTGATGATGATACACCCTTTCCTTCTCTTTTAATGGTCCAAAAGTATTTTTCAACAAGAGTGTGGACAAGTGGTCTCTACATTATATTATTATTTGTTTTAATGGTAATGGTTCGGATCGGCGACACCAACTCCTAAACCCGCTCAGAATACCTTTTATCGACTCTAACCTT
Organism: Euschistus heros; assembly: GCA_003667255.2. Classification (NCBI taxonomy): domain Eukaryota; kingdom Metazoa; phylum Arthropoda; class Insecta; order Hemiptera; family Pentatomidae; genus Euschistus; species Euschistus heros. The sequence goes on from RCWM02000060.1 coordinate 3,054,722, forward strand.
GTACCGATTTATTTCGATGTTCTAGTCGCTGCTTTTAGAAGGGAAAGGTTATTCTCCTACATTTACTGTGAAACTCTAAATCCTTGTTCAAAGTAATATTAACTTCTGTTTACCTTCTAATATTAAAATGAGAAATAAGGAAATATTAAAGTGGAAATAAGGAAATATCAAAATATAAGACACTAAATCAATTTTGAATTAATATTAATTTAATCAACAATTAATATACTACTGAACCACCAGTAAAGTTAATTCCTGATGAACTTTCTGTCAGAGAAGTGAAAATAACAAATTGTAAATATAAAAAAAGACAGAATCCTTAAGTATTTATTTGGCATAACTCCTATTTATTTAAAATTTGTAGCTACATGTTTCAGAGATAATGTTCCATCAGGCTTCTAATTTTTTTTTAAAAACACATTAATCTATAACATTATACCAATAGTTCTACAATTATATAGTAATGTGTCATTTACCTCTTAATCTGTGATTATTTTCACATTATCAATTCTCCATGTTATAAGCCATTATATAATATAAGACAGAATCCTAGTTGAAAGTGATGATGTTAATTTCTGCTATATTTTCTCATGGGAAGTGGAAATAAGAAAACATAAAAAACCTGTGATATACTTTCTCACATTTATTTATAAACTGATATGTTTTATTGAATTAATTATACAATCTGTCTCACTTTAGCACAAAAAGTAATATGGATGACAAAGAATCCATTCACAAAATATGTATACTGAAATTGAAACAACAAATACAAATATATAAAACACCAAATCCATGTACGAATAAATTTTGTTAAGTTTCATAACACTTTTACAAGTTGTAAATTTTATCACTTAAATTGATAGAACAAATATAAATATGTAAAACACCAAATCCATGTAAAAATTAATCTTCTTAAGTTTTATAAAACTTGTACACATAAGCTTAGATGAAATAAGAAAACATGAATTCATAAAACACTTAATCCTTTATGAAACTCATTTTGTTAACTTCTGTTTCACTTATTTACATTTAAGAAGTCTAAATATCAATATAACAAACTAAAAAAACACAATCCAAGTTGAAACTGTAGAAGTGATTGTTTACACGTGAGGTTATAGGAATGAACTATCGAAAAATGTAAACATGAAGTGAAGCGTAAGGATCGAACTGGTCGGTGTAGCGCGGGTCAACCTAGTTTGGTGGTGTCGCCGATCCGAACCGTTACCGTTTTAATATTTATTAAGGCTATATCGTGCCTTGAACTTCTATATATTCTCTGAACTCAGCGCTTTCAGAATGACTGACTAATAAGGATTGAAATCACCTTAGTGCTCAAGTTCAGTACACATACTATAAAACTGCATTTATTCATTCAGACCCAAGTGGATGTGATGCAGTACCTCAGGATCCTTCTTCCCTGCTAAAAAAAAAAAAAAAAAAAAAAAAAAAAAAAAAAAAAAAAAAAAAAAAAAAAAAAAAAAAAAAAAAAAAAAAAAAAAAAAAAAAAAAAAAAAAAAATCAAACTTGGTTTAGCCCCTAATTTTCCTAAGAATAAGACGTCTCGAACTGGTTCAACATATATCTGTATAGAGCAAGGCTACTCTTTTGTTGACAGATGCCCATTGGTATGGCCAACAGTCAGCATAATTGCTTCTACATAGTAAAATGTCTTTATAACACTCCAACTTGGTAATGCTTGACCACCTCTGGTCTAGAGGATTAATTTAATTATACAGAGAGAAAATAGTTAACTGTAGAATTTTATTTATTTTCAACCTGACTACTTTCTCTATAAATGTTAAAAGTTTTAGAGTAGAAATGATTCAAAGTAACAATTTGGGTCTATTAAGTATGTGAGTTCAAAATGGGGGAGAAAGTTCTAGCCAAGTCTTATCTTAAGGGAGCAGGGGGTATTTAAAAATCTCATGATGTTTCTAGTTAAGAGGATATAAGTTTATTATATAAGTATTTATCACTTATGCATACACTACATGCATTTAATGGTATGTAGCAAAACATATGATGATCTATGTATACCATGATATAATATAGGCACCCCAGTCATGATCATTAAATAATACTACACAAGTATATGTTTAATTCTATAAATATACATTTATTGAACATACAATTAAATATATATAGTTTGACATGACTAGAAACAAAACCAGGTTGACTTTCCAAAATTAGTTCTATAATAAAATAAAAAATAAAGCAATTCTATTAAAATAAATTTAGATATTCGAAAATTATTTAGTGAATCCCAAATGAGGGGGACTAAAGACTATAATAGCAGAATTACCTGAGCAGTAAAGGATTAAATTTTATTTTAACACAATATTGTTGTGAAACATATTAACTTTTTCCATTGACTTGTATCAAATTCTCTGGTGTGTATATATCGTGTCAATTGTTAAAGGTGTAAAGCACCTTTTGCATAAGATTTGCTTTAAGTGTTGGTGTTAAATTATCAGAAATAATATTTAAACCCTCTTATATTTTCCTAGTTTAGCATATAGTGTTTGTGAATTCATTTCTCCCATAAAAAAGCATTATGTGCTATAAAGTTGACAGTAATTTTTACATATATTTTTTTTAAACCATTGTTTATGTTTATGATCACTTTATTGTTATTGATCACATCCTTGTTTATTTGTAGACTCTCATGTTGAAAAAGTAGTGAATGATTACAAAGAAAGATTAATCAGATATTGTACCGAAGAATTTGAGGAATTTGATAAAGCTGTTAAAGAATGTCTGTCAAAGGGCGATTTCAACTTTACTGTAACACCTGAAACTCTTGAGGTAAATTAAAAACTGTCTTTATCTTTGTACTATTGTCATTTGAGGTGTGCATGATGGTATAGAAGGAATTGGTGAATTATTAGTTTCTTCTATTACTATTTTGTTTATTTGAATACAAGTTTCGAACGTTAAATGTTCACTTCAGTTCTAAAAACTTCAAAATTCAAAACATCAGCAATTTGATGTGCAGATTATATTTATTAGCATCACTGCATCTAACATCTATTAACATCACTGCATCTAACATCTATTAACATCACTGAAACTAATTGCATGGTATCGTTGACACCTAAATTTGATATCCCCAATATATATATCTCACTAATTTATGCCTACGCTATTATTTTTAATTCATTCTGTAAATTTTTTTAATTTCATTTTATTTTACTGATTTCCAATTTTACATTGCTAATCCGCTTTCTGTCACCTTTTCGCACTATATTGGCTTATTTCGTGGTATCGCCTATGCTTACTTTTGAATTTTGCTTCTCTCATACATTCGACTTTCAAATTTTTTCCAACATCAATAGTTGCACATCCTTTTTTTTTTCATTTTATTTTCATAACTTTTCATATTTAGTGGTTACAAAGTTTAAATCTAAATTTTTCATTTATTTAATCAATTTTCAATATACAATGTTCTTCTCTGCTCATTACTCATATAAAAGTTTTTTTTTTATTTTTTTCTCCCAAAACATAAGTGTCTTTTCCTTAACCTTTCTCCAGTATGTCTAGTATCCTAACTACCTGTCACGTCAACTCCCAATCCTTGCCTGCCCATTTTGAAGAATTTTATCAATATTTTTCACATAACTTTTACCATATTATATCTATTTCCGAAACGTGGCTCAAGCCCCACATTCCTTCCTCTTCCGTCTCCCTTCCTGATTACTCTCTTACCCGCCATGACCGGGCTGGCCGGACTGGTGGTGGTGTTGGCATATATGTCCACGATAGCTTAAAAACAAAAATCCTCGATTTCTCTCCCTCATCCATATACCCACACATTGAATACCTTATCCTAGAAATTTCATCTGGCAATCATCACCTACTATACGCTGTGATATATCGCCCTCCTCTTGTTCCGTTCGGTCCTTCCTTCGAATCTTCCTTATTTAACCTTGTTCCTCTCTATTCCAATATTATTATCTCCGGAGACCTCAACACAAATTTCCTTGCTGACTCTAACGATAAGCGTTACTTAGATAACTTGTTCTATTCCCTCCGTCTTTTCATAGTACCTTTCGCTCCTACTCACCATTCCCACTGGTCCGATACATGGTTAGACCTATATATCATAGATTCTCAAAAAAAAAACCTCCTTTCCTTCTCCCAATGTCCTGTGTCCTTCCTATCCTGCCATGACCTAATCCAAATATCCTATGATTTCCAAACCCACAGCTTCCTACTAAAACCATAACATACCGCAACCTTGACGCCCTTGACCGCGATAGTATCCTACCTCTCCTCGAAACCTTAGATTGGTGTGGAGTCTACTCAACCTCTTCCATTGACACCATGGTGGAAATCCTCACAACCAATCTCCTCACTATCCTCGATACCTACGCTCCGCTTAAAACCTCCACCTTTCGCCGTCGGCCTGCACCATGGATGTCTAAAGAAATTAAAGATCTGCAGAGAAAGCGTGAAGCTGCACGAAGACGATTTAGACGAACGAGACTCACGGACGACTATCTAGCATTTAAAGTACTCCGTAACCTGGTGCAAGTAAGAATCCGACGGGCGAAATCTTCCTATTTCCATGAAGCCCTATTGTCCTCTTCCGACTCCAAGTCAAAATGGCAACTCCTTCGAAAACTCTCCCTCTATAACCCCTCCGGATCCGCAACCTCATCCAACTTCCCAATTTTACCTAATGACCTAAACACCTATTTCGTTTCATCTGCTCTCACCTCTCCTTCCCCTTATACCAGTTTCTCCTCTGAAGTACCTTTCAATGACAATGAATTTTATTTTTTCCAACATTACTCCTACAGAAATTATCTCCTCTATCTTAAAATCTCATACCAATTCCATAGGCCCAGATGGTATCCCCGTTAAACTAATAAAATTATGCCTCCCAGAAATTTTACCGGTCCTTGTCCACATCTATAACTATTCCCTTCAAAACGCCATATTTCCTACTCCCTGGAAAAAAGCTATTGTCCATCCCATCAACAAAATTCCTAATCCCACCGAACCTTCAGATTATCGCCCAATCTCCATCCTTTCAAACCTTTCAAAACCCTTAGAACGACTGGTTCAATCCCAAATTTCCTATTTCCTTGAAGGTTCCCATTTGCTCGACCCTTTCCAATCTGGTTTCCGTCCTGGTTATTCCACACAGTCTGCACTAACCAAAATCATAAGCGATATCCATGCCGCCATAGATGAAAAAAACCGACCGTCCTGATACTCCTAGATTTCTCCAAAGCTTTTGATTCCATTGATCATTGTATCCTTTTTTTTTTTCCAAATTAAAAGCTTTAAAATTTTCCAATAGCACAATCCATTGGTTCCAGTCTTTCCTCTCCGACCGCACTCAAGCAGTATCCATCCCTAATCAACCCTTATCCGATTTCCTAGCCCTCTCTTCCGGAGTAGCCCAAGGTTCCAGCATTTCGCCTCTCCTCTTCAACTCCTACATTAATGATCTCCCCCAGTCAATTTTTCATTGTTCCCACCACCTTTATGCAGACGACTCCCAGATATATTTATCCTTTCCTCCTACTGAATTATATGAAGCTTTTTCTAAGATTCAGGAAGACCTCAATAGAATCAGTGCTTGGGCCAACCTGCATCATTTAAAGTTAAATGCTGGAAAAACTCAAGCTATTATAATCGGCTCAAATCCCCTTCTCAAATCCATCTCCGATTTTCCTACCCTAATCCTGAATAATCAACCTATCACCTTCTTTTCCTCCGCTAAAAACCTAGGAATCATTATTGACCAAAACCTTTCCTGGAAGCCTCAAATCGCCCAAATAGCCCGTAAATCAATAGGAATCCTCAAATTATTTCATCGTTCCCGCCATTCTCTTCCTCAATCCACACGAAAACTCCTAGTTTCCTCATTCATTTTTCCTCAGTTTGACTACGGGTGTGTGGTGTATGGGGGGGGCCTCACGATGGGGCTCCGGGACAGATTACAACGTATCATGAACAGTTTTATCAGATTTGTATTCGGAGCCCCGAGACGTTCCCATGTATCTCACCTCTACACTGCCCTGGAGTGGCTCAATCCTTCCTCCCGTAGACAATATTTCCTGGGCACCTTCCTGTACCATGTCATTAATAACCATTGCCCACCCTACATCTGTAACCTATTGATATTCAAGTCTTCCGTCCACTCCCAACTCACAACAAGATCACGTTCCTCTGACCTATATACTCCTTTCCATCGAACAGCATTATACCAACACTCCTTCCAAGCTCGATCCTCTACCCTCTGGAACTCGATCCCTCCTGAAATTAGACATGCTTCTTCCTTAAATTCATTCAAAACTCTTCTATTCCGATATCTCCTTAAATCCCAGTTACAGCCCGCCAATATGAGTGATAATTGAAAGTCAGTTAATCAAATTAAGCATATCCGATGCCGATGAGTTTGCTTCAATGAGTATATCATTATATAAATTTAAATTCGTTTCTCCAACAATAGTTTCTGTTTTGTTTTTTTCTCTTATAAATTATTGTTATTATTTCTTTCCTTTTTCTTCTAACTGATAAAGTGCTATTATCAATTGTATATATATTACCTTTTAGATATTTGTAAATATTTTGTTATATTATCATTCAAATAGGTCTTATTATTTTTCTTCTCTATATATCTTTTCCTTTCTTTTCACTATATTTATTTTATTTATTTATTTTTTTTTTTTTTTTTTATATTTCTTTTTATTTCTGAACGCATTGTAATTATTCTATTAGCATATTGTTATTATTATTTTTTTTTTTTTTTTTTGTTGTCCTTCTTTTTTTTTTTTTTTTTTTTTTTTCTCTCTCTTCTTTTCTCATGTATATATTTATCACAAAGTTCTATTTTCAATTGTATATTCATATATTACCTTTTATGCTTATTATTGTCCATTTGAAATTAAGATAGCCAGACTATTGTACAACTTATTATACATGTCTGTTATTCTTAGGGGACAATTTGTCCCAGAATAAAGATTTTTTTCATTCATTCATTCATTCATTAATTTAAAAATGTGACTTCTGGTTCAAAGAGTGAAATATGAGGTGATAAAAAGAAAGGGGATCGATGGGCAGGTAAATGGATAATCCTGTAGGGTTTACTTATGACTGTTCTGTTTTTCAGTTCCTAGTATAAAGAAATTTAAAGTAGGATTATTAAAAATATTTATTTAGTAATTTTGAACAAAATGTTATTGGTTTTAAAAGATTGTATTATTTATAGTGATGATTAATTATTTAATTTTAGACTATTCCTACATGATCTATTAGTTTCACTCCCAAGTCTTTGTTGAATTTAAAATTATTTTCTTTTGGATGAATTGCAAAGTTGGACTTAGGTGTCTAATTTATGTATACCCTTGCATGCACCTTTATTATTATTACTACATGCATGTGTGTGGGTTTCCTATGTGTTCTAACATAACAAACTCATGTTGTTTGTTTTCTATGAAAATTTTTAAGTCTAAAATGTTTATATTTTGTTTTTTCTAATGCTAATGTAGATTGGGATTGGCATTAGTACATTAAATTATATTAGAAATGTAAATGTGTAAACTTTTTTATTAAAACAAATTAGAATTAGTAATCAAATTACTCTAGAATTAAAAAAAAAAGAACTATAAATATTTTATACTTGAAATTGATCCTAAACTTGATTTGATTTAAAATTGATCTGTTTATTAAAATTTAGATAAAAAAGAAGAAAAATGAATTTAGATTTAGTGACAATAAACCCTGGATATCAATACCTCATAAACTCACAGCTTTTATTAGCCTAATTGTCTTTTAAGTACTGTCTTATAAACAAACATATTGCTAAATTATCAAAATTATAGTTAAGAAATTCAAACAATCAACAAAATAGCTAGCAATAATGGGTATCATAAAATCACGGTTGACAACATTTTAAAAAACATTACTATTAATAGTATATACCCAAACCCTCAGAGCAAAAACTCACCTGGAAAAAATAAATTTTGATTCTATATTAAGGCCCAATATCCTCTAAAGTCGGGAAGGCATTCAGAAAATTACGATTAAATGTCGTAGTTAAAATTAAAAAAAAAAAGAAGAAGTTATTATGTTTCATTTCACCTAAAGACAAAATGTGGAAAATATCGACTGAACTTTAATGACTGTGGAGCTAAATACACAGGGAAAATTAGATGATCACTAAATCAACGATTAAAGGAATATGGAAGGGCATACAACAGTAAGACGCTAAATTACATCATACATCTAAATGAAAATAACCTTAAATTTAACAAATACTTCGGAGTGATACTAATAAATCATGTAGGAAATAGTCTAAAATTAAATATTTACCAATCTCAAAAAATAAGAAAATCATTTAAAACCATACAATCTTTTAGGGTTATTTCTTGTTTTATGTTTGTTGTACAGTTTACATTTTGCTGATGATCAGGTAGTAATACCTTCCAAGGAAGATCTAAGTTACATGCTAAGGAAGCTAGAAGAAGAATATTCTAAATAGGGTCTAGAAATCAGCAAAGAGATGACAGAATACATGGCCTTCAACTCCTCTACATCTTCTCTGCCATTAGAAAATTGGTCGCTACATCAAAGTACTCTCTTTAAGTATTTGGGGGTTTATATCGATGACAGTGGAATACTTGAGAGCGACATAAAAGAAAGGAAGAAAGCTGATTGGAATGATGAACTCTGTACCGTGGAGTCCAAATGTTTCTCTAGAAACAAAAAATAGGATTTTCCACTCCTTTTTTTGAAGGAGTAACTCTTTATGGTTCAGAAATGTGGTTGGTTGGAACAAGTATGCACAGAGCTTACAAGCTGTTGAAATGGATTTTTGGAGAAGAAACTCGCATTTCCAGGATTCAGTCGGTGACTAATTCTGCCATGCGAAATATCGTTAAGCAGGAAAACACTATAGTTCACACTATTCACACCAAACAGCTGCTGTGGTACGGCTATCTAAGAAGAATGGGGCCAGAAAGATGGCCAAAGAAAATATTCAACTATGTCTCAGAAGAAAGACGAAAAAGAGGACGCCCAAGGAGTTGAAGAGGTAATGGTGACAAGAGGATTAGCGGAAGAAGATTGGGAAGACCGTGAATACTGGCAGTCCAATGTATTGGGTCTCAGTATATGACCAATGGTCGCCAAATCCGTAATAAAAAAAAATGTGTTTGTGCTACAACTTGTAAAGGTTTCTCTTAGTCTGAGCCGCCAAACTTCTCTGTCTTGTGGTGCTGCTCTCCAATGTCTTATTCTTAACATTCTCTCTGCATCTGCTACCACACAATCCATCCACTGCTGGCGAGGTCTTCCAACTTTCCTGCGTCCAAATATCTTTTCATCTAGGTGCCTCTTGGGGATTTCATTATTGCACATTCTAGTAGTATGCCCTGCCCATCTCAGATGCCCGGATTTAATAAACTGTAAAATATCCAGGTCTTTAGAGAGATTCATGAGTTCAACGTAAAATTCTTGTTTTTGTAAGTTCTTAGGGCTGATAATAAATGTTAAACATTCAAAACTAGTTTTCAAATAAAAGAATTACTATAGAATTGGCATATAATTAATCAATCCTAATTGTCCTTCTATACAATCATGTGTAGTAGACAAAAACAAATTTATATTTAGAAGACGAAATATACATTTTCAATAAAGATTTAGTTAGTTGAGGAATGCAATCAATAGATACACAGCAATTAAAAATAATTTTCAATTTATCATGCCAACATTTCGACGCATTGCAAGCCTTCATCAGGGCTTATTTATATATTATACATTGTAATATGTATTATATTATTTATATATTGCCTTTATGAATTTTCTTTATTTTTATACAGTTATTCTTTTCTTATCTTTTTTAATACTCTTTGCAATTTTCGTCATATATTTTTGTTTATTTTTCTTCTAGCCCTGATGAAGGCTTGCAATGCTAGTCCAAACGTCAGCATTATAAATTAAAATTTATTTTTAATTGCTGTATGTACCAGGTCCTCCAAATAGTCCTGTCGTTTTTTAATACAATATTTTATATTTTTGTTTTAACACCACGTAAATTCCTTTCTGCCTAATCCCATTTGTTCTTATGTAAACAATAATGTTTATTCTTCACAATAACAGTGGCAACCTTTAATTCAGTCTCTCTATGTATTTTAAAAAGTGCAGTAAAAATGGTGAGCACTGAAATTAAAATTAGATCTGCTTTGCTGTATAAATTCAAACGCAGTTCAAAAGCAACAGAGGCCGCCCGTAATATTTGTCACGTCTTTGGCAAAGATAGTCTTAGTGAGCGGAAGGCACAATTTTGGTTTTCAAAATTTCGGGAGGGCGATGAATCGCTTGAAGACAAATATCAGTCTGGAAGACCAAAAATGGTTGAACAAGCACAAGTGCGGGGTATAATCGCAGCAGATCCATGCCAAACATGTTCAGAAATTGCTGAACAGCTCAACATTTCCGAATCTACAGCTTGGAACTACCTGAAAGAAATGGGAAAAGTAAAAAAGTTGGATAAATGAGTGCCTCACCAACTATCGGATGCCAATAAACTGGTTCAGGTAACAGCGACTTCTTTATTGTCTTGATTAAAAATTGATCCATTTTTCGATCAAATTATTATTTATGACGAAAAGTGGGTATTGTACAACATGAGACAATCATATCAATGGCTGAGTGCAGATGAGAAGCCAAAAACATTTCCAAAACCAGACCTCCACCCAAAAAAGATCCTGTTAATGGTTTTTTGGACTGGAAAGGGGTTAGTTCACTATGAGCTCTTGAATCAAGGACAAACGATAACTGCCAATGTGTACTGTGAAATATTGGATCGCTGTCATGTCAAACTTCAAACTTTTGCTCCCGGACTGGTGAACAGGAAAGGGCCACTGCTGCTTCAAGACAACGCTCAACCTCATACAGCAAAAGTGACCAGAGACAAATTGATGGAGCTAGGGTGGGAAACTTTGCCTCATCCACCTTATTCTCCTGATCTTTCGCCAACAGATCAGATATTACCATATTTTCCGGGCTTTAGATAATAGTCTAAGAAAAAAATGTTTTAACAATCGTAAGAGCTTAGAAATGGAGTTGGACAACTTTTTCCATTATAAAACAAAAGATTTTAAAAAAAAAGGAATTTGGGACCTGGCATCGCATTGGGAGAAAACAACTTAATGTAATGGTGCATATTTCAATGAATAAAATGTTTGCATACTTCACAGCTGACTTTTTATAGCCCACTTGAAAAAAACGAAAGAACTTTTTGGAGGACCTGGTATATGACTGTATACCCCAACAACCTTCATCTTTATTAACTTTTCAGTCAACAAGAACCCGATCTATATTTTCAATAGTTCTATTTTAAATTTGCTTCCAGTTGGAACATTTGAACCAAATAGTAATATGGAAAATACAAAAGAATTATTTATTTATCTATCAATCCCTTTTCTTTCCATCACTTTACCTTTCACTCTTTGGACCCGAAGATGCAATAAGTCCTCCAAAATTCTTATATGTATTTTTGTTAATTTTTTTTTTTTTTTCAAACTATTTCACAAAAGTAAAATTCAACAATTTAATTTTAATTTAAGCTTGCAACATAGGTTACTTAGATTGATAATCAACCTAGGGTTATGAAATTGAGTTCTCATTATCCATTAATATTAATGATTTATTGTTTTAGGTTGCCAGATCAATGTTCAAGAAGTTCCAAAAAGGTATATTTCCATTACTTGTTTTAATTTGAATTAATTTTGTTCACTTAATTTGTTAATGATGTTTAGATTACTTACCAACCTTAAGAATGTTTTCTGGATGGTGTGTTGTTAAAGTCTAAATTAAATTAGTTTGAGTCAGATTCATGAATATGATCTTGTGTTCATATGTTTGACAATTTTTAATGACAAGTTAAATGTTCCCTTGATTGTTTATATGTTAAAAAGCTTGATTATACATTTATTTACAGACTTTAGAGGTAATATTCCAAAAAGCTCAATTTTAGTCTGCTCTATGATTGCACTGTTAAACAAAATTAAATGTTTTGAATATTAACTACAAAACCAAAAAAAAAGTTATTCTTACATAATTTTCCTTGCTTATTCCAAATATGCTACCTATTTTTTTTTTCAAAATAAAGCATGTATTGAATGTGCTGGTTTTTATTTTATTTTCAACTATACAGTAGAACCCCTCATATCTGTCACCCACGGGACCGGAGTGTGGTCGGATAACAAAAAAGGTCGTATAATCCGAGGAACCACAAAACATTAATAAAAACACACATAAACGAGTATTTATGCACATAGAATAGAACAGAAAGAAAACTTTATTCTGGGACAAAGTCCCTTAAGAATAACATTAAATAATTAAGTAGGATCATAACTGGCCTAGAGGCTGTTAAAAATAAAATAACATAGATAAACTGAATACAAATATGTATGAAAAAAAGATAAAGAGAAAAACTAGAAAAAGAAAAAACTAGAAAAAGAAAAAACTTTAAATAAAAAGAGAGTGAAAAAAATGAGTATACAAAACAGAGGTTCATACGTAAAACGATTTCAAATTCATTTGATGTTTCAGGTTTATATATAGGTATGTTATTAAAATAACATTTAATTAGTAATATTTGTTAAGAGTTTAACCACGAATAAATGGAATAATTAAATTTTTACTCATAGAATTACTTTTATAAACACAAACTAACCGCAAAAAATACTGAACCAATCTTTACCAAATCTTAACTACATCATCTTCATCTTAGTTGAAAGAAGGTTTAGCAATAAGAAAATTTACATATTATCAATTAAATTGTTGCTAAAAAAAGATAAAAATGTGGTACGCAGTAAATTTTGAAAATTGACCGATATGTGGCAAGTGCCATTTAAGAGAGGTTATAGCGGTACAATGTTATATAGAGCTAGAAATTGATATAATAAATTGGTTTAATTGTATGTTTTAATGTTATGAAAAAAAAAGCTATAAATATTTAGTGTGACGTGTGGATACTAGGGATGTTTAATAATCGAACGATAAGTTAGCACCATTCTGCAACAGAGTTTGCAATGGGTAAAATTATTAAACCCATCTGTGCCAAATTTTAACTACAAATTTTCATAGTTCTAGGAAGATTTTAAATAGTATAGTTTACTATAATAATTCTTTAGGTAATAGTCGGCTTACGAGCCACTACCAAGTTTGATCCTTACGCTTCACTTCGAGTTTAAATTTATCGATAGTTCTTTCCTATAACCTCACATGTAAGCAAACCTCTGCAGGTTCAACTTGGATTGTGTTGTTTAGTGTGTTATATTGATATTTAGTCTTCTTAAATGTAAATAGGTTAAACAGAATAAAAAAAAATGATTTTCATAAAGGATTAAGTGTTTTATCAATTCATGTTTTCTTATTTCCTCTTATCTAATGTGTAAAAGGTTACAAAACTTAAAAACATTAATTTTGTACATGGATTTGGTGTTTTATATATTTTGATTTGTTGTATCAATTTAAGTGATAAAATTTCAGTATACATATTTTTTTGAATGGATTCTTTGTAAATAAAATTGCAGAAGAGAAAAAAAAAAACAAACAGAAACTTGAAGAAAAATAAAAGATAGAAAATCAATAATTATCATTACAAACAATTAAAACATTATCATAATCAAACTATAATTTATGCTTATGTTTTATGTCTGACGATCTTAGTAATTAAATTAGATGATTACATACATAGTACATACATCCTTACAATTAGAGAGCGTCAAGTTGAAGGGAAAGAAGATGGTGAAAGAATAGTGATTTGAATGTTCCAAGGGAAGAAGCATTGCAGATACAGGGGGGGGGGGGGGGGGGGGAGGTAATTCCAAAGAGTAGAGGAACGGCCAAGGAAGGAACACTGGAATGCAGTATTTCTGTGGGATGGAGTATAGAGATTGGAAAGACGAGATCTTGTATGCAGTGATATGATAGTGGACTTGAATTTCAGGTTACTGTAGATAAAGGAAGGGTGACGGGTGTTGATAACTTGGAATAGGTAGGTGCCTAGGAAATATTTTCTGCGGAAGGAGGGGAAAAGCCAATTTAACTCACAAGGGGAGGACACACTCAGTCTCTCACGGATCTTGTTGGCAATTTTTTTGGAGGTTCCTGGTCAAAAAATATTAGACACGTATTTTGCCGTTCCGACCAATGGGCCCTAGGAGCCGAGAAAAAAAATAAAATAAAATAGCATTAAACTAATTTATTTTTTATCTCGAGTTTAAAAAATGATATCGACATGATTCTTGCACCAAGATTTTCAGTTTTGATTGCGAATTAAAGGAAAAAAAATACAGTCGCTCCATAGATTTTGGTTTAGGTTAGTTAAATTCTAAAAAAATGATTAGTTTTTCAAGCAAACTACCTCTATAGATTTTTTCACACAAAAATTGAGGTCAGATTCTAATTCAGCACCCTCAAAAACATTAAAAAACGGTTATTCAACAAAATCAAAAAAATATCATTTTTTTCACCCTCTTCCAGGAAAATGAAATTTTAAAACCGATTATTGGTTACATACCTTTAAATCGTCATTACTTTGTCATGCAATTCACTGGTTGGTATCGCTGGAAAGAGGAGGTTCTCAGCTTTCTTTTGATGTATATAAATGTAAAATTCGATGAACAAAAACCTATTAAAAAAATTGGAAAATCCAAAAAACATTTTGATTTTTAACTTGAGTTTGAAACCAGATAGGATGATGAACCCAAACACATTTCAAGCGTATTACCACCCTATATTTTGTGTAAAAAAATAAAGTTCATCTGTTTAACTGTCTAAGTGTAATTCATGTTTTTATCAATTTAAACAAAAGTTGCCTACCATTTATTTGGTCAGGCAAATTTTGAAGCTTACAAACTTTTATTTTTCTATTGGGATGAAATTTCGTATTTAAGGGTTCTTTTGAATGCTGAATTCGAATCCGATATCGGTTCTTGTGAAAAAATTATATTGAATATACTTCACTTGAAAATGTTTAGCTTTTACACTGTAAAATGTGATAGAAAATTCTTTTAGCCCTGGAATTCCATCTCAGCACCCTCAAAACTCAGGAAATGTATGTATATATATATAGATATCAATAAAAAAAATAAATAAATATATATATGTATAAATATATATATACTAATTGGGAGAAATAATTTGTTACTTTAATTATTATTAAAATAATTATAATTATTATTTATTGTAATGATAACTTATTACAAATTAATATTTACATTATATACAGACAGAACCACATATTAGATTTGATTGTTAAGTATTTACAATTTTTATTTTATTTTGCAGTTGAACATGTTAAAATATGATTGTGATAGTTGACATAAAAAACATTATAGCAATAACTGCCTCACTTCCGTTGCTGACAGGATTTTGTTGAATATAATGAAAATGAAATTGTTATGACAGCTTCAGTTATTAGAACCCAGTAAACAAAGATTACAAAACGGGTTAGAGATGTGTTCTGGGTTTGAAGAATAAAATAAAAATTGTAATACTTAACAATCAAATCTAATATGTGGTTCTGTCTTATATGTAAATATTAATTTGTAATAAGTTATCATTACAATAAATAATTAATAATTATAATTATTTTAATAATAATTAAAGTAACAAATTATTTCTCCCAATTAGTATATATATATTTATACATATATATATTTATTTATTTTTTTTATTACATTTCCTGAGTTTTTAATTTTTTCACAAGAACCGATATCGGATTCGAATTCAGCATTCAAAAGAACCCTTAAATACGAAATTTCATCCCAATAGAAAAATAAAGTTTGTAAGCTTCAAAATTTGCCTGACCAAATAAATGGTTGATAAAAACATGAATTACACTTAGACAGTTAAACAGATGAACTTTATTTTTTTACACACAAATATAGGGTGGTAATACGCTTGAAATGTGTTTGGGTTCATCATCCTTTATACATCAAAAGAAAGCTGAGAACCTCCTCTTTCCAGCGATACCAACCAGTGAATTGCATGACAAAGTAATGACGATTTAAAGGTATGTAACCAATAATCGGTTTTAAAATTTCATTTTCCTGGAAGAGGGTGAAAAAAATGATATTTTTTGATTTTGTTTATTTTAATTTAGGATTGGGTGCAGATAGATGGAGCGGGCTTTGTGGAAGAAATTTTTTAAACTCGGAGTTTTAGTTCGCCCTGATCGTGGCCAACAAGATCCGTTGTGTTAAATTTCTAAGAAGCTTAAATGGTTGATAGTCATCTTCAAGTCTGCGTGTGGGTAGGGGAAGGAGGTGACGGGAGTGGTGAAATAGTTTTGCGATTGTCTGGGATTAAATGGTACAATAAAAAGGTGAAGGGAAAAAAAGAGGTTTTCAAGATAGGTTTTGTCATAGGAGTCAGATAGGAGATTGGTATTCAGGTCACCGGATGATGGAGTAGTTAGGAAGGGAAATTGAGGAAGAAGACATATAAGGTTTGAGCCAAGTACACGCACATTTTCATCAACCAACTCTTCTATACGTTTTGTTTGCCCTTCTAGATGAGCTTCGATTTTTGTCAGTCTTTCAGTCAATTCAAAACTTAAGTCTCCGTATTTATCAAGTGACGTTTTTAGGGATTTAATTTCCTGTTTACTGTATTTACAGCAGCTAGTATTTCCGAACCAGGTGGCTCCCAAGGTTTTTCGGTGCTTGAATTTTGCTTTTTTGTGTCACAAATGTGACAAAACCATGATTTTTTGGAGTTTTTCAGGGCTTCAATGTCTTTGTCTAGAAGGTTGAAACATCTGCCGTTGAATATCCCTTTACATTTAGAACAAAACATACTGTTTTTGTCTTCTCTTGAAATTGAATTTTCACACTTCGCACATTGAACCATTTTTATGTAATTTATTACTTATTTTGACGTAATAGAGGTAAATGAATGTTTATTTACTTACAGCAGTAGTGAGAAGGTACTTAATACTGTGAGGATTAGCCACTTTTTCCGGGTGAGTTGTGAAAGTTTTTTCCATTATTATGAAGTAATCGTACAGGATTACGATGTGTCACTTCACTAATTAGGTTTTTTTTTTTTTTTTTTTTTTTTTTTTTTTTTCCACGTAACGGCCTTAGAGACCAAGCGAATATCATTCACTTCTTACTACTTCTCTCCTTCCTTCTCTCTTCCCACCTTTTCTTCATTCTTTCCGATTGCTCCTTCCTTCTTTCTTCGGTCCACGCTATTCCTTTTCTCGCATCTTTCCTTCCCACAAGAACCTTGATTACATTTAGTTTTTTCCTGTATTCATCCCTATCAAAACAGTCTTGGTCTGTTATTCCCAGTTTGTCTGTTTCCTCTTTCATCTGTTTGACATATCCCCCAGAACTCTTGTCCCCTCTGATTTTATAGAAGATTTCTCTATTTAATCTTTCTGGGCCCATCCTCACCATACGCCCATAGAACTTTAATCTTCTTATTCTTATGTCTGTTTCCAGATCATTTATATCCTTGTAAATTTCTTTATTAGGTCTCAACCTAAAGCCTAAAGCCTTCTTCTGTCTTCTTTGGTCCGTGAATTCTTCTAAGTATCCTTCTTTCTATGGCTAACATTTTCCTTAGGCTGGGGAGGGAAGATGTTTCCATTCCATATAGTATAACCGGTTTGACGACTGTATTATAGTGCCTTATCTTAGTGTTTATTGAAAGGCTTCTTTTATTATAAAGATTGCTTGTCGCGAAGCTTAGTCTTTCCAGTTTGCTAATTTTTTCTTTTGCACTTTCCTTTTCAGACCCATTGCTACTTTTAATTTCCCCAAGGTACTTGAATTTATTTGTGACTTTAATGCTCCCGTACTTTGTCTCTACTATTTTCTTTTGAAAATTTCTGTCGGTAGTCATGAATTCTGTTTTCTCAAACGATATTTGTAGGTTTATTAATATGCAAATAGAAAATAAAAATAAAAATAAGAAAACTAACACAAAATAAAGAAGTTAAAGGAAAAAGAGTAAAGAGATGTTGATTGTTTGCCGTCTCTGGCCAGACTGAATACTGAAGCATAAAATACGGAAGTATGCATGTATGTACACATAGCCAACAAATTAATTACACATAAATTCATTTAAAAAAAATCAGTTATTAAAATCAGGACCTGACAAAGGAGTTCCATTGCGCCTTTGTTGGCAAAACCAAACCAAGAGAGCATTATCTAAGACATCAAATTTAGGCTTTTTAGGCATCTTTTTATTTTTCAAAGCTTCCTCCCCTTCCACTGTCATGGTGTATGGTTGGATATTCGTTCTGTTTTTCCTCCAGCCTTTAATTGTTGTGGCCCCTATTCCTACTGTATATCCTTTGTGGCATATCTTGTTGAGATCTGTTACTGATAAGCAGATTTCATAGATAGGTGTGATCTTTACAAATGATAGTGAGGAAATATAAAACTTGAATTTACCTCAACTGTGATCAAATATCATAAGACCAGATTACTCACTGTTGAGAATTTCTAGGTTGTTCATTTCACCCCATGAACAATTTAATTTGCTCTTGACTATTTAAAATGAAAATTTAAACAAAGGACTGTAAGAGGCAATATATGCTAATTTTTAGGATAAAGCATACTTTAAAAATAAATAAATAGTGCATGATAGGTAAACTTTAAAGGTCTATTCAGATTCAGTAGGCAAAATTACTTGAAAACCAGCAAGATTTTTTTTCACTTGAGATAGGCATAAAAGGTCAATACAATTAGGATTGATGAATTAATTGCCACTTCTAGTGGAATTATTTTATTTGAAAACTATTTTTGAATGTTAAACAGTTCTAAAACATACAAAATTTTTAAAACATCAGCCATCACTTTGTTACATAGATTATATCTATCACCCCAGTGAATAAGTTATTAAGTCAAATTCCCTCACTTTTCTGGGCCCAACTTTGAAAATTCGATTAGGCTTCGAGAATCAGAATTATAACTATAAAATTATCAACTTATCAAATTATCAAAATCATAACTATTTCTGATTCTCAAAGCCTAATCAAATTTTCAAAGTCAAGCCCTGAAAAGTAAGGGAATTTGACTTAACCACTTATTCACTGGGGTGATAGATATATACTTAAGGTTTCAAAAATGTAACAAGAAATCAAATATAGTGGTATTTACCTGAGGAGGTAAAACAGACTTCTGAAAGATATCAAGAAGAGTAGGGGAGGTAGAAAGGTTACATGTTTGGGTTTTCCCTATGGCTGGTTAGTTTTTTTCCCGTTATTATTGGAAACAAATTTAAAATGGGACTATTGGAAATATTTATCTGGTCATTTAAACGATAATCTGGATTGGTTTTGAATGATTTTATTTTTTCTAATAATTCACAAATATTTAATTTTAGGTTATTTTCTACTTGATGTATTAGTTTCACTACCGAGTCTTTATTGAATTTATGGTTATTTTCATTTAGATGGATAGCTAAGTTGGAATTATTGGCCTTATTATCATATATTCTTATATGTTCTTTTAATCTTTGATTTAGTAATGGATTTGCTGATTGTCCAGTTGAGTACCACCTTAGGTGAGCATGAATATATTTGATTTCTTGTCTTACATTTTTGGAAACTTTAGTATATATAATCTATGTAACAAAGTGCTGTATTTTGAAAATTGTGTATGTTTTAGAACCGATGATGAATGTTTAACATTCGAAACTAGTTTTCAAATGAAATAATTCCACTAGAAGTGGCAATTAATTCATCAATCCTAAGATTTGTTTTTATTACAAAAATTTTGTTTGTCAAAGTCATTTTAGGGTTGTCTTTATAATACATAAGTTGTAGTTTCTTTTGATGTAGCAAATTTAATTTTTTCACAATCAATTTTTTCCCTTACATTTACTAGCCAACTATTAGATGTACATCATAATAAAATATAACTTACTAACTGGACATTGTTGAAAAACCTCTGTTGTGATAATATATCCCTCTGCCAAAGATTCCTGTTAGATAATTATTGTTGCCCGGCAACAACTATTTATTTAAAAGATATGTTTACATTTGTTGCCTGGCTACTCCTGCAGTGCTATCTATCTATAACTCCATTTTAGAATAAATTTTGATGAAATAATCACTTTAAAAAAAAACATTATAGACCTTAAACTTTAAAATAAACTAACAAGAAAATCAAAAATATCCTTCCTTGTATCTCTGGCTTGAATTTTATTTAAAAGTTATAATCGTATGTAAAATAAATGCAAATTGTATGATATAGGAATATGGTATTGTATAGGCTTTAAAGTATTTCATTCATTATTTAATATTTAGAAAAAAGGAAGACAATAAGTTGCTTTTAGTTTATCAAGAGTTTTAAGAAACTAGAGATTAGTATGAAACGGAGGGTTTTTCTTCATTTTATTGGGTTGGTGCAAAAAAAAAAAAAAAAAAAAAAAAAAAAAAAAAAAAATGCAGGTTTTGAATATTCATTTTGTTTAGGCAAGTGTCAAGTAAACAAAGATAATCCTCCAGTCTAGTTAATGAATTTTAAACTATAGTTATTAATGTTGTTTTCTCTAAAAGATTAGTTTAGTAGAATAAGGATATCTGAAAATCACAGTTTCAAAACAAAATTATTGTCATATTTATATTTATAACTTCAAACTTGGTCGAAGTGTGGCCCAAACTACATTGATAATATCAATGTTATTCAGGATGAAGGGGAAGCATCAGTGAATGTACAGTGCAGCTGCAGCCTTGGTTTTAAAAATTTTATGTTGGAGATTTGATCGTAGTAGACCTTCTGTTGTTGATCAGGACCGAGGACCATTTGAGGGCTTTGTTAGAAGATATTGGAAAGCTTAAGAAGCCAACAGAACAAGTGTGCTTATTAAAAAAATATAAGAAATAAATTATGAATATTCAACATCACCATTAGTTCAAAACCTTATAAATGGAAATCAGAAGCAATGGATGCTGAAGTCGACAAAGCTCTTGAGAAATAGTTCCTTATTATCAACAAAGTAGATATTTGGATCTGAGGGCATGGGCTTATGTACAAAACTAGGTCGTAAAGAGTTAAGAAAAAAATATATTTAAAAAGTTACACCCAAAAGTCTTCAGGCAAAAGAAGGATGACTTTGAAATTGCAAAACTTGCCTTCTTATGTTTTTAGGATCAAAACAGTATTGGGGGGACATAGCTATTATTCATTTGACAAGTACATAATTGACAAAGTTTAAATTATTCTATTACAACATAACTTATTAAGAATTGGCACAATCAGGATTCTATAAAATCAAAGTTCTACCTACCACTCATTGTCATTGACTATTAAAGTTTAGGTCGAAAATCTGTTTTGGCCTCATTTCTGTCTATTTCCTAACTGATAATAAACTCAATTTTGGGAATCTATGCTAAATTGTTTCTTTGGTTGGTACTCTAGGTACTAAAAATACTAGCCAAATGCTACAAGAAAAGAAAAAAACAGGGAAGAAGCTTTCCACGATATGTTAAGAGATTGACAGGGTGTGTTAGCTTTGTTTCCTAAGTAAAAATTTTAGTTTTATTTTTAAAAAATTATTCCTTTTTTTTGTTTTTAATCTTTTTATTGCAATCTCTTTGAAAATTTTGAGTAGTTTATTGCAATATAGAATAACACCACTATATGTGCTTACTTTAGGCTTTTTAGCTATTGTTAAATATAGTTTGTTTTAACTTATCTTCACTCAATATTTTTAATGTTCTCCATCCTAAGGTGAACATTTTAAGTCTATACACCAGGTGAATGTCTGGAGCTCATGATTTTGTGTACTTTAATACTACTGATGAATAATGAGAATTTTAAAAAACAAATTTCAAGGAAGGGAGGGAGGCCTATTGATTAAAATAATTGTAAAAAAGATAGATTATTTCGGTGATTGTCGTGAAGAATTTGATAAGTCAAATTACGTTGAAAACAAGTTAACTGTACCTTCAAAAATTGAATAATTGGTTAATTTGTGTTTCTTTGGAAGGCCTTGTAGTATCATTTTTGGCACATATGATGTATTTAGAGTAATTACAGGATTTTGGAAAATTATTGAAAATTTGCCTGCTGAATTTATCGAAAATTTTAACTTACCGACTTCTTCACAACAGTGAGGGATTAAATATTTTAAGATAGAGATTGCTTATAATTTTATGAATTAATTGTCAAACTTTGTTTCAGGTGGTTTATCTAATACCAAAACTACAGATGTAAGTAGACCTTTACCGATTTCTATTATGTTTATTAAATAAAATTCTTCTCATTCCTCCCTCT
Organism: Euschistus heros; assembly: GCA_003667255.2. NCBI lineage: Eukaryota > Metazoa > Arthropoda > Insecta > Hemiptera > Pentatomidae > Euschistus > Euschistus heros. The sequence continues at coordinate 3,076,993 of RCWM02000060.1, forward strand.
TCTACTGCATCTTAGATTGAGGTACCTTATGATGGAGTCTAATTGAAAGGTTTTGATCTTGTGATTCCTCCTACTTCAATCCTTGTCTTTCTCAATTTATGTCTTCCTTGGACACAGCTTCATAGTTCTTTGCTATCACTTGAGGTATGCATGATGGTATAGAAGGATCAATACAATTAGGATTGATGAATTAATTGCCACTTCTATTCGGATTATTTTATTAGAAAACTAGTTTCGAATGCTAAACATTCATCTTCAGTTCTAAAACATACACAATGTTTCAACACATCAGTACTATGTTACATAGATTATATATACTAAAGGTTTTGAAAGTGTAAGACAAGAAATCAAACATCAGTACTCACCTTAGGAGGTCTAAGAGATAACTGAAATATACCCATCATGAGAAGTGGAAGAGGGCAGGTAGGTTAAATTTTTGTGATTTACTATGGGATTTCCCTTATGACTCACTGGATTTTTCCATTCCTATGGGAAACAAATTTAAAATGGGGCTATTGGATATGTTTATCCGATAATTTAAACAAAAATCTGGATCGGTTTTAAAACAGTTTTATTATTTCTATTGATTCACAAATATTTAATTTTAGGCTATTTTCTACTTGATTTAGTATTTTTACTCCTGAGTCTTTATTAAATTTATGGTTATTTTCATTTAGATGGATAGCGAAATTGGAGTTTTGGGTCTTATTAGTGTATGCTCTTATATGTTCTTTTACTCTTTGATTTACCGATCGTCCAGTTTTTCCCATGTATTTTGCTTCACAGTCATTACATTTTAGTTTGTATACACCGGTTTTTTGGAAAGGGTCTATTTTTAAAAATGAAGATGAATGTTTAGCATTCGAAACTAGTTTTCTAATAAAATAATCCCAATAGAAGTGTTAATTAATTCATCAATCCTAATTGTTCTTTGCTATGCTATTTTCTTTCATTTGAGAGATGTTTCCGTACTATCTAATTAAATAAATTCTTCTATTTAAATAAATTATACTAATTAAAATGTTCCTATGTTGGAATTTTGAAATGGTGAGTGAGGGTGTGCCCAATTATAAAGTTTATTTCTCTACAATACAATTATAGAGCAGAGGCTGGTGTGTAACCCCCCTCCCCCCCCCCCTCCATGGGAATTTTTGACATACATTTTTGTGTTTGTATTGACATGTACTTTAAGGTTTTAGGTTTTTCCACTTGCGAATTACAGCAAATCCCAGAAAAACACAAAAAAAACATGAAAACTACCAAATCTGAATTCTTTGCTTCTAAAATATATGTATATATATATTCAGTAATGCGGTCAAAGACAAAAATGGTCAGCTTCTAGTGAGAGAAGAATAAATAGTAAGCAGATGGAAGAGGTACTTTCAAGGATTGCTTAATCCGGCCATTGGAGATTTGTCAGAACAGAGTGTGAGTTTAGATGAAGATGGTGACATGGACTAGATACTTCCTCCTGATGAGCTGGATATTGAAATAATTTTACAAAAACTGAGAAACCACAAAGCTCCCAGTCCAGACGGAATAGCGGCTGAGTTTTTGAAAGCGGGCGGAAACACGTTGAAAAATGAAATTCGCTCTTTAATATCTAGCATTTGGGAAATAGAGGAGTTCCCTGCTGAGTGAATGTCAAACATAGTGCCAATATATAAGAGGAAAGGAGATAAGACAGAGTTCAGAAATCATCGGGGATAAGCCTACAAAACACAGTATATAAAGTTTTCTCAATAGCTCTATATAACAGGCTCATCGCACACGTTGAACCTAATTTGGGTGAATACCAGGGAGGTTACAGACCCTACTGATCGACTGTCGATCAAATTTTCTCACTGAAGCAGATGTGCGAGAAAATGAAAGGGTATAATCAAACTATGTGGCTGTTGTTTGTAGACTTTAAGACGCATACGATTCCTTCAACCATGATGAGCTGTATAAAGCCATGAAAGATATGAAAATACCAAACAAGCTCATTAGGCTCACTATGTGCACCATGAAGAGTACATTTGCCAGGATTAAAGTGAACCAGCCACGAAGCAAGCCTTTTCCCATAGATGTCGGACTCAAACAAGGAGACTTGTTAGCACCTTTCCTTTTCAATATAGTTTTACATGCAACTGTAAAAAGAGCAGGGTTCGACACCAGAGACACAATTTTCAACAGCCCCATTCAGATATTGGCATATGCAGATGACGTAGTAATTGCAGCTCGCTCTATGCGATGTTTAAAGGAAGCTCTGCACAAAATGGACAGAGAAGCTAAAAGAATGGGACTGCATATGAATGAGAATAAATCCAAAATAATGGTATTGAGAAGGAAAAAACTTGCTCGTCCACAGCGTTTTTATTATATGGAAGGCTACACCCTCGAAACCGTCACAAGTTTCCAATATTTAGGCGCCTGGATAAACGAACCTGTCGATGAAAATGAGGAAATTAAAAGTCGGATAATATCAGCTAACAGAGCCTTCTTCTCCATACAAGGCATTATCAAGAATAGACTCACAGTCGTGCAACCAAGATAAGACTGTACAAGACTAGTGCGACCGGTAGCCTCATATGCCTGCAAAACATGGACTATTAATAAGTCGGTAGCCACGAAACTGGACTGTTTCGAAAGGAAAGTACTGAGGCGTATATTTGGTCCAATAAAGGATAACGGTATGTGGCGGTGAAGGAAGGACCGGGAGCTATACGATTTGTATGGTGACTTGCCATTGACGATATTCACAAGAGTTCAATGGCTAAAATGGATGGGGCATGTATACCGGATGGGTGAGAACCGAACATGCTGAAAATTGTTCTGGGATAGACCGGATGGAGTGAGGCCAAAGAGAAGATGGTTCCATGGTATCTCCGAGGAATTAAAATTATCTAAACTATATCTAAGGCGAACAGCTGATAGAGACAACTGGAGGAAGGCTGTGGAGCATGCCAAGGACAGCTTCATGCGTCTGTCGCGCTAATAAAGTAGAAGATATACACCTTTTATACAAATACAACTTTTTTTACTTTTTTTTTTAATACAACTTAAACTTTTATACAAGACAGATATATTGTAAAGAATAAAAATTCCATGAACCAATTAAGAGACAAAAGCTTCAAACATTCAGAAGTTTCAAAAGAAGATCACATGGTCACGACTGCACAAAACAGATTAGTTGAGATAACAGTGGAAAGAAATATTTTTACTCGAGTTTTACTTTTGTCCCAGGAACGTGAAATTAGCCTCGAGAAGCTGATGTCATATCCATTAGGTCCAGTACCATGGGCATTAGCCACTGCCGATGGATGTCCCACGAGAACAGAAAAGTCCAAACTGCTCCATGCTTTGGAGGTCAAGGGTAAAGTAGACGAACCTCCTAAGATTGAAGAATGTTTGTATGTGATTGACAGTATGGCTTACTTTCAGGCTCTTACTAATATTCCAGAAACCTTTGGTGAACTAGCAGAGGTCTTAAGCCGCATTCCAAAATACAGTAGGATAGATTTTGTTACAGATACCTATTTAGTTGTATCTATTAAAAACATTGAAAGACAAACAAGGGGTTATGGAGATACGTTTCTAATAAGAGGGCCTAAAACCAAGATTCCACGGGATTGGAATAAATTCCTTGCCAATGGCAAAAATAAGGAACAACTGGTTAACCTGCTACATAATGAATGGGCTCAGCTCAAATATGCCCATTACTTACATGAAAGAAATCTTTGCTTGTCTCATGGTAATAAATGCATTTGCTTTTCTAGCAAAGACTGATTAATTATCAAACATACAAACAAGAAGACCTATGCTCTTCACAAGAGGAAGCTGATACCAAAATAATACTACACTCCTTCCATGCTTCAAAACATTGTAAAGACAACTCACCCATCAGAGTTAGATCCCAGGACACATATGTATTTATATTATTAATAAGATATGCCAGAATGGTGAACTTAAGTTTGATTGGATTAAACGAGATCCGTTGCCAACCAAACTGCTTGATATTCCAGAAAGCTTCATATTGTTGGCTCATAGTCTATTAGGTTAGTATACAAGTTTTCATTAAAGGGTTCCACTATCAAACAAAGTGCACAACAAATAGCTATGCTGACTATTTCAAGACTTTTGTTACCTTATTATTCAGATGATCATTCAGACCTAAAGGCAAGTCTGCCAATTTGTAGTAAAGAACTGGCTTTTTTTATTAGTGCAGAGGCTATCAAAATCTGCTTTAAAAGTATAGGATTTTTTTTTTATTAAAACAATCAATCAACGTTTATGTGAAGTTTCACTAATAATAATTTCATGTATGAAAATCTTCACAATTCAAATCTTCAATCTTCACACTTTTCTCTCTAGAATTGTAATATCTACACCGATATGTTAACTTAATCAATGTGATCATACGTAATCAAATAGAAATTTAATCCATGTTCTTTTGCTTTTAGTTTGCATGGTCTTAGCGAAAATGTTAAAAACTGATCCAATTCTGAGGATTGTCAATCATTTAATTTATGATACATATTAAATAACTTATCTTTTATATAAAAAAGAAAAAGTTTGTATATTTTTTCTGAGACAATTGTTTAATTGTTTTTTCTTTTAGATATATGCTGGAGATGCTGATAAGAAGTATGATGCAGATTTAGGTAAAATATTATTTATCTGAATTTTTTAATTTATCAAACTATTATATAATAGTTATATAATATAATAAAATATATAATTATATAACTTCACATAATCAATAAAAGATAAAATTTTATTATTAATTTATATAACTTAACCAAATGATAATAATATACTGGCTGCAAAAATTCCACCGAAACGGTTTTTTTCATTTTCTCGGCTGAAAGTTTCATTCTTTTTTAGGGATTTACATCCCCATATATTTATCATATTAAAAAGGCATAGCTCCCCATTTGCTTTTATTCATTTATACTACATCTTTTAGAGCTTGTCTGTTGCTCCATCTTCAGGTTCTACAATCATTATGTTATTTTACTATTCCTTACTATATTATTACATCACTTTACAATTTTTGTTTTTTTATTTAACACTGTGATATTCTCACTTGGTCATCTCTTCTACACTGACACCACTGGGCAATGTTCAATTATTGTTTTGTTTATTTATTATCAACATTCTGGTAAAATAGGAACCATATTAAATAGGCCAGAATGTTGACAATAAATAAACAAAACAATAATTGAACATTGCCCAGTGGTGTCAGTGTAGAAGAGATGACCAAGTGAGAATATCACAGTGTTAAATAAAAAAACAAAAATTGTAAAGTGATGTAATAATATAGTAAGGAATTATAAAATAACATAATGATTGTAGAACCTGAAGATGGAGCAACAGACAAGCTCTGAAACATGTAGTATAAATGAATAAAAGCAAATGGGGAGTTATGCCTTTTTAATATAATGACTGATATTAATCTCCTTAAATGAAACATTTAGAGTAAAAAAAAAAATCCTCATATACTTTAACCAGGACACTTAAAATTATTAAAAATGTTGATTAAATAAAAGCAAGCCATATTTTAAAAAAAATTAAAGTTGCGAAATTTTAAATTAATATAATCAATTACAGTTTTGCATTAGATGGTACATATCTACGATTTTTTTTTCAAAATCATATTACACCTATACTCCTTCAAATGCAAGACTTAATGAATACAAGGGGCGGTTATAAACCATATTAATTTAAATTTTCGTATTTAAAATTGCTTGGTAAAATGTTTAAGTACTGCTGTATTTATGAAGCCATTGAAATGTTCGTAAATATCACCTCTCAATTAAGAGAGACCTATGACTATTGCAGAAAATAAAAAGAAGTAACAAATAGAAACGTTTTTAAAATGTGAAATAGAGAAAATGCTTCACTGACATGTTCTCTGTATTCATATTTGTTTATTATCTCAAATTATAATGTTTCATAATTTATTATACAAATTCATTACAATCGGATAAGTCTAATACGTTATATTTTTTGATCCAGATGAAGCAGCTGGAGGAAATGCTAAGGAATGTGTGAGTAATTAAAATTGATTAAATATTTAATTGTGTTGTATTATAAAACTAGATTTATGTAATGTTTATTTATATTTTATATGCAGATCAAAGGATCATTTGTTATACCTGAACGAGAAAACAACAGAAAAGGTTAATTTATTTTTGTTAATGTTTCTTATCAAAGATTACCATCAATTTGTGTAAAAATTATGTTATGCTAATGTTTTATTTATTTATTTTTTTAAAGATGAAGAAATTAATAATAAAAACAATACTGATGAGGAAAATGATCCAATCTTTAAGAAACCTGCAGGTATGTTGATTTTTTTTAATTTTTTATTATAAGTGATTTTGATAATTCCTTGCTGTGACTCTTCTTATATCATTTAAGGACATTTTTATTTAACTTTAAATCAGATAATACGATTTTACTATAGACAAAAGACATTATTACGATTTTTATGCAGCACCATATTCATGATAGCTATAGCCCTTTTATGAAAATGGGAACTTAAAAATTTGCATGAAAATGAAATCTTTGCATTCTGCAAAATCCATTTAGATTTTTTATTGAATTTATTGAAATGATTGTAGGTGTATCAAGGAAGACTCGCCAAGCTTCACATACAATGAATAAAGAGGTAAATATTTTCTTAATTTTAAATAATTGACGACTCTTGTCCACCTGTCTTCATCGACAATCAACCCATACCACAAACAAACGAAATTCATTTCTTAGGACTTAAATTTGATAGAAGAATGACCTGGGGCCCACACATTAAACAAAAACGTCTTAGTCTAACCAAGAGATTAAAATTTCTGTATCCAATGCTTCATAAACGGTCGACATTAAAACTCCGACAACGACTGAATACATACTCTTACTTGCTTAAACCTGGACATACGGACATACACCACACAAATATATGGGACTGCAAAAAATACACACCTTAAAAAAATACAAATATTCTAATCAAAATTACTCAGACTAATCATGAAAACACCTTAGTACGTTTCACACAAACTTCACACTGATTTAGAAATACCCACAGTAAAGGAACATATAAATGACTTTTATAGACGATTTCCTGACAGACTTCATGGACATAACAACATACTCATTAATGACATGGCCACGACTGACATATCTGGAAATACTCTCAGAAGGCTTAAAAGAAGCTGGATGAGAGATTTGCTCAAATAAATCTCTTTGATCCATGCCAGGAGGAGGTACTATTGAGTACTAGTCTCCCACACGCATATAAGGCCTGTAGTATTCAATTTCATCACATTCACTGATTGTTACCCTAATAACAGGCGTGAATTAAAATCTGAAAGAGAAAAAAAAAATTGTTATTTTAAATAATTAAAAAAAAATAATCACTTGAGATACACTAGCTATTGTAGAAGGATCAATACAATTAGGATTGATGAATTAATTGCCACTTCTATTGGAATTATTTTTATTTAAAAACTATATATATAATTCTATAAGATTATGTATATTAAAGTTTTTGAAAATGTAAGACAAGATATCAAATATATTGATACTCTCCTAAGGAGGCGAACAGATATATTAGTTTCACTCCCGAGTCATTTTTGAATTTATGGTAATTTTCATTTCAATGAATAGCAAAGTCGCAGTTATGGGTCTCATTATTGTATGCTCTTATATGTTCTTTTAATCGTTGATTTACTGATCATCCAGTTTTTTCCTATGTGTTTAGCTTTGCAGTCATTATATTTTAGTTCATACACTCTGCTTTTTTTTTAGAGGGTCTATTTTGTCTTTAGGTGAAGTGAAATAGGATGAAAAATAAATATGATACATCATACAATACAATATAATAAAAAAATATAATACCCATAAATACGATTTCAAACATATTTAAAAGAATCAATATAAAAAATAAAACAGCATTAAAAATAAATAGGAAACAATATACAGTATAAAATACAATTCATATAAGTACAATACAAAATTTATTTAAAAAAAAAAATATATATATATATATATATACATACACACATATACATATATTTATATAAAAGAAGTATGATACAAAATACGATACAAAACCTATTTAAAAAAAAAATATATTAAAAAATTAAAACTGAATGAAAAGTAAATACAATACATATAGATAAGATAAAAAAATAAATTTAAAAGAAAAAAATACATTGCAGCATGAAAAATTACACAAAATCAACTGGTGGATTCTTTTTTCAATTCTTATCCTTGTCAATCATATTCATTTTTCTTCAGTTCTAGCTACTGAAAGTCAATGTTTGCGACGAATTTTTTTTAAATTCGATTGGTAATTTTCGTATATTTCATTTTCTTAGAGTGGCTTACTCATTCACTTCTACAACTCTGTATTAACCATCTTTTAATTATATAAATATTTCTAAATTAAGAGGGGTTTATAAATTAATTATAATTACATCATTGTATATCTACAAAATAAGCATTTTAAACAATTATAGATATTTATTAAATAAGGACAAAGCCTAATAATGGACAGTTATCTTCAGTAATACTTGAACTTATACTTTTTTATTGACTATAACTTTTTGTGTCAGTTTCTGAATACTATTATTTATATAATTATTTTGTTTTCAGCAATATAAAACTCCTAAGCGAACTGGTTATAGCAAAGGATACAATATTGCTAAAGTAACACCTGGACCGGATATTGATAGGCCTTTGAGCGTGCTACGAAGGCCTGTCCCTGGAGAGATGGCTGTTTCCATGAATGGAAGTCCGTTAGTTACTTCGCATGACAATATTTCGGTTCCTCAGATGACTATACCTCTTTCTAATGGCAGGGTATGAATTTTATTGTGGTTTATTTAACAATATGTTATTATAAGTAATGAATATATGGATTACTTATAATAATTTGTTAGATTAGTATTTTTTGGATCTGATGCATATTATGACCAAATTATTTTATGAAATTCCATATTCAAGTCCTTGGATATGAGACAAGGATGAGTTAGTAAGAGTGGATTACTAACTTGACCTATCTCCAATCCAGGTATCACTATGGCTAAAATATGTCTCCAAAAATAACTTTTAACTTAGTTTCATTATTACTTTTACTTCTTCTCCTTTGTCTTCTTCCTAATACCATAACTAACCTGGATGAGTCTTTTTTATTTTATTTTTTAAAATAATTTTACTCTTTTACCTGTGATTAGCCCAGCAAAAGAGGCCCGTTACCTCCAGACAACTGGTCATCAGGTTATACCCCCATCCATTGGGACATCTCAGGGAAGGTGGTGCTGAGGACATATCAGTGAATGTGTATAGTCTTCTGGTTTCTTGTGTATGTCCCCTGTACTGAACTGAAGAAACCGGGGGAGTGTTAATCCCGACTAGGATTTATGGGAGACTGGTGAGATTGAGGGGACTGATGAACTGTTTCATTAGATTCATCTTCCGGATCCCTAGGTGCTCACGCGCTACTACCAATTTCTGAGCTTTGGTGGTTTTTTCCTAATTTCTGATGGCAATACTTCCTGGGTTCCTTCCTATTCCAATCACTAAAAATCAAAAACCCTTCCTATATTCTTGACCTAATAACTCTGTTTTTTTTTCTATCCACTTCTAAACACAAGGTCCCAACCTTTTGACCTGTTTACCCTCTCATGTAGAACTGCTTCCTTTGAAAAATCATTTATTATTCGTACTACCTCCTTCTGGATTTCTTTGCCCTTTCCTATCCATAAAGCTTCTTCCCTTACTTATTTTAAACATCATTTATTTTTACATCTCCTAGATAAGCAATCTTCTGTAAATATCATTTCATATATGATTGTATTTTAATTTCTTTTTCTCCCTGTCGACAATATGCACCATTATTACTGATGCATTGAATTATAAGTAATAGGGCCAGACAGTTTTACTAGTGATTGTGCATTATTATTATTTTTTAGGTTACAGTAAGTCCCAGAATAAAGTTTGTTCTTTTCATTTCACTTGCTGAGCACTTTAGCTAGCCCCTTTGGTTAAAATGTTAATTTTTTATTATTTTGACATGAATTTTTTTTTGAGATTTCTATTTTCTATCTAGTCAATAAACCCATTGTAGAGTGCATGAAATATGCAATAATTTTTGACTTCATAGCTTCCTTAGGAATAGTTAGAAGCTAAACATACTAAAAATCCCTCCCCACCCCTGGGGGGTAAGCTAATGGTGGGGGGAGGGGAGAAGTTTAATTTTTTTGGTTTTTAGATAATATCTCGAAAACGGTTGACTCTAGAAAAATATGTTTCAAATAAACATTAAAGCTAATTAAATTTCCTATAAAATTGATAATGCATAAATTTGAAGTAATTCTAACTGTTTACGAGATATTCCTAATTGAAAATCAGTGATTTTCGGGGAAAAAAACAAATGTCACCTCATTTTTTGTCAAACTTTTGCTTCTAGTACCTTCCACAATCGTTTCTCCAAAAAAACGTCAGAATCAAAATTGTAGATAAAAATTGTAGAGCATTAAATTTACTTTAATGTCATATATACTTTTCTGGTATTTGAAGCAAATGTTTAACAAAAAGTGAGATAAACCTTTTTTTTTTTCCCTAAAATTATCGATTTTTAATAAGGTATATCTCGAAAACCGTTGGAATTTGAAGAATATGTATATTATTAATTTTATAGGAAATTTAATGAGCTTTAATTTTGATTTGTAGCACATGTTTCTAGAGTCCACCGTTTTCGAGATTTTATTATTTTAGAGTCCCCTCCCCTCATCCTTAGCTCACCCCCAGGGGCTGGGACTTTTAGTATGTTTACCTTCTAACTGCCCTTAAGGAAGCTGGGAAGTCAAAAATTATCCCATGTTTCATGCACTCTACACCCCTCATTTCAGCACTCTTTAACTGGGGTTCACTTCTCTTAAAAAACTCGTTTGTCGGTACTCATTTGGCTACAGCTACAAAACTTATTGTTAGATCCAAAATTTCTTTTTTTCATCTGAATGCTCGTTAAATTTACTATAAGAATCTATCTAGAGATTTTGATCTTATCTTTGAAATCATATATAAAAATTTAAATTTTGTATCTTAGGCATAATTAGTGACACTGTAGTATCTACACTCTTTAATTTAAGGTTGATATTATCTTGTTTCAAATTGTCTTTTGGTCCGTAGTCTTGGTTAAAACTTTTTTCAGATTTGAAATCAAATGTTTCTGACGAGTCATTAATACATGGATTGTGGCATCACCCATGAACAAAATTTTCTCTGCTATTCCATCATTCAGTGATATATCTAGTGTTTTTAACTAAATACTCAAGAGTATTGTTTAAAAAAATTAAAAAAAATTTTAATTTGTTTATTTACAGACTTTGACCTACCTTGCTAATGATGGTTTGGATCCAGATGAATCGCTTTGTGGTGAAATCGATGAAGAAACCCAAGAGCGTCTGCAGGTCTTTTATAAGTTGCTTGAAAGGAAGATAAAAAAAAAAACATAATGAATCTTACTTATGAATTTATTTAAAATCTGATTTAAGTATAATAATTTATAAAGATTGTCTAATATATATTGTAAATTATTTGTATGATTTTTAATTTTTGTAACTTGAAGATATTTTCTGTATAAATAACTGGAGTAATGAAGATTTACTGTCTGTTTAATTTACTTCACATAACAGATTTTTGTAATTTAGGTTAAATGGAAATAACAAACTTCACTTTTTCTGTTTATTTAAAGGAACCTATCAGTTTCTTTAAAACAGAAAGGTATACAAAAATGATGGATTGTCTTTGCAATTCCCAATGGATATTTGGAAGTAAAAAAAAATAAAAAATAATAATAATAATTAGGTTTCTTCAGAAATTCTTTATTTTTAATCAATCCAGTTTGTTCATTTCTAACCATTTTTTGATAAAGTTATAAATAAATTATAGATAACATAACCAAGCAATCTTCATGTTATTGGTTCATACATTGTTCCTCAGTGAATTTTTGTAATTTGGATTTGTTGAATGACTCCCTATTTGAAACTGTTATGTTTGTCAATTATTGTTTAGGATAAATAAAGATTTCAATATTCATAATTAATTACACAAAAAGAGTTGTTTGTTGTTTTTGTTTTCTTATCCTCTTATTTTAATTACTTTATTTTTGAGAAAATGGTTCATTTAGCATCTAACTGGAACTTATTCTGCTGTATAATCCACATACTTTTCTTATTTTCCATCTTCAATAACTCTTATCGGAGGTTTGTCTTTTGCTTCACCCAAATATGGCCAAAATGTAGTCTTAAGTAAAACGTAATGAGTAGGAGCATTTAAAAAAAAAACAATTTAAGTACTAAGAACTTAAGTCAGTAATTTACTATATGACTGACAGGAGTACTACTCAGTATAGCTCACAAGTACTTGATATTTACTTAGAAGTGTTTCGCTATGAGTATTTTTCTGTGTTATTGGTTATTCTATTCTGGAACTGAAATAATTAGAAATAACGGAATATATTACGTATATAGTGGCTCCCTAAAGTTTTCACTATCAAGAAAGTTTCTAAAGTTTCTTTGTCATCTAGGACTAGTCCAGTCAAGATGTATATCCATGCTTGCGAAAGGCCTTTATTATTTATATGCTGTTAGCCACCTAAACCAATATTTAAAAAACAAATTTGCAATTTCGACAGTGCTGTTCGAGTAGCGTACCCAAAAAAAAAAATTTTGAGACTTCTTTTAGTTTTTTCTCAATATCTTAGTGAAGAAAGGGTCTGGCCGGTATAGTCATTCTACGTACTTTAATCAATTCAATTTAAGAGGGAAAGATTGAAGATAGTGACTAACTTTTGGTAAGTCGCATGGTATTACACAGGATTTAATCTAAACTTCTTATATGGGATCTGATAGTAAATTTAACCAGTTTTCAGACGAGAAAAGTTAACAGAAGGACATGGGTCCTTGTCTATTAATCTAATTTATATAAAGCTACAAACTTTTAATAAAATGTTATAATTTTAATTATAAAAGAACTTAGTTATTAGAACATGGAATTTCAATTTCAGAAAACTTAGCAATTGGTAACTTACTATGTATACAAACAGTATTAATAAAATATTACTCATACAACACATCACTTGTAAATAATTTACAATGTTCGTCGTTCAATTTAGAAGTTTTACAACATTGATTTTTTGCAGCAACGTTTAATTTTATTCTTATTATTGCACTAACAGTGAAAGGGTTTCTATATTTCATATTCTTTTTGTTTTGATGTCATACATTATGGAAAAACTGTTTGCATGAGGGAACAATAGCAAGATAGGTGCTACTTGTCAGATGTTAAAAAAAAAAAAAAAAAAATTGTGTCTCATTGTTGAAGCTGGAGTAATTTTTCAAGAAATTCCAAAGTTTTCTCTTCATAAGTCATTAATTTTAGTTTTTCCTGTGAATAAAAATAATTTGGGAGCAACCATTCTTGTTCAGCTGAATGTTTGTTCAATGTATGATCATTTCTTTGGTCCAAACTTTGCTTGATGACCACTCTGTTTTAATGTAGGGTAAAACTTGTTCCAGTAATTAATCTTGTTCACCTCACTCTTTGAGGCATTCTCTTCAAGCTTTCTTCCATTTCCCTCTGATAAAATTTCAGACAACTCTCAGAATTGGGCAACTTGTTCTACAGGTTTTCATTTGAGTGCTTTTTTTCAGCAGAGCCGCTAATATTAATTTCATACAATTTAAGCGAATTTACTTCGACGTATAGTGAAAAGTCACTGCGGGAGAAATTAATTCTGGTAAATTTGCTTAAACAGAGTCGATCGAATCCTGTGCCATAAAATTTGAAGTTAACAATGGTTTCCCGGGCTGAAACAATACATTGAAGCAGTTTAAGAAAGGCAGGACATGTTGTAAAAAGTACAAACAAACTTTAGTGAAAGGGTTAGCCAATTCCCCTAGGATAAAATGATTTTCTTCAGTCGGTATCAATAAAAAAGAATGCTGCAAAACTACCCAATGTTCTGAAACCCTGTTAAGCGACCTGGGCCCTTGGTTGGGAATGGTTACAATTAGTGGTGGTTCAGAAATACTGGACCTAATATTTTGTAACAGGTATGGGCTGACTGAACCGCGTCCCTGTTACCGATATTCAGAAGTAACAGGGACGAAATACTGCGTACTGCCCTAGACTAGTATTTTTTTCTTGTCATCTCTACCTGTTACCAGATACTTGTTTACCTAAACCAGTATTTTTACTTCCACTCTCATACGAGTATTTTCTGTTAAAATGTCAGCCGGTCTTCAATCTATTTAGACACTCTTACATTATTTTGTATTTTATTATTGTTAATTTTAATAATCATTAAAATACACTCAAGTATGAAATCTATACATAACCAATTATATTATTTTTATGGGTCATGAATCATAAAAAATATTTATGCTGTTATAAAACATCTAACATCTTAAATAATTATATATTTTATATAACCTAAGGAGACTTTAGTGTATAAGGAATATTAATTAGCAATATTATCTCCCATCACAATTATATTTAAAAAACTATGTTACATAATTCCTTTTATTTGGGCGACGTTTCATGGCCTATGCCACATTTTCAAGCCCTAAAAACATGAAAACACATATGGATAAATAAATATGAAAATTAGTTATGACAATATTTAACCTGCTATCTATTCAATATACAACACACACACACACACACATATATATATATATATATATATATATATATATATATATATATATATATATATATATATATATATATATATGTGTAAATTACTATTCTGTATCATCTACAATCATTTTGATTTGGTCAAAAAATATAATATCAAAAAAATTCGGTTTATTTCCATTATTATTTAATGTTGGTGTATTATTTGTATTGTCTATTGAATCTATATTATTCCTTAAATGTTCTATTGTATTTTTGTTATTTTTATTGATTTAGAAATCAGTTATTTTCTTTTGAGTGTTTCTACCTTTTGTTTGTTTATTATCTTGTAAATTATTTCTGGATGGTGTGGCTAAATGGTTTATATTTATTTTATCCTCTTTTTTATTTTTTGTATTTAAGTTCTAATACCAATATTTGTTAATTATATTTTTTGGTATGAAATTGTCTTCCAGTATTTTGTATATATATATTTTTTTATTTCTTTGATATATTCTATGTCTGTTATGGCTATTGCTAATGTCTTTATTAATAATGAAATCAAATGCCGAAAAATTATTACTATTTTTATATTTATCTATATAACTGTTGAGTGATGTATTAATGTTATTCCTTAAACAGTTTTTGTGGTTATCAGTGGTATTTTCATTGTCTATGATGGTTTCTAAATCTGCAATTAGTCTACTGATTTCTTTGTTAAGTTTATATTTGTTGATATTAATATTTAATCAAAAATTATCCCCTAATGATAAAACGTTTAATATATTAATTGGAATATTTACTTTAGTCTTATTAATAACTCTATTGCTCATGTATAATCTACTATATATATTTGTCAAATACCACTCACTCATTTAACACGAAATCTCAGAAACCACCGAACGGATTGGAATGAAATTCGATATGTAGCTTCCTCTAGGGCCGTAGGTGCTCGCTAAGAAAGGAATTTTAAAAAATCGGCCTGGATCGCGGCTAATTCGCGAAAAATGCGATTACAATTTTTATTGGGTGAATAATAATAGATTAATTGACATATGGTATTTGGAGCTAAGCTAATTTAAAAAATAGGTTAGATGTTTAAGCCGTACACTTTCACTACAAATTAAGTTCCTTATAATTGTAAACAAACAAAAATACGATCGATGTCGAAACCTTATAATATGGTACTTTCTGTGAACTCACGGTGGCTGCAGAGGTGGACCCTTACAAGTTTTGAGTTGTTTCGTGACGAGAAGCTATTAAAAGACTTGTGTTAAAGAGGAGGTTAAAAGACTTATGTTCTCTGGTGGTAACATGTAAGGCCAATCGTAATTTTAAAAAATTGAAATGGCTAGTTAATATCAAATGCTTTTTCTTATGTTATATTACAGATAATAATGTAATGACAAATGAATGTCATTAAAATCTTATGATTATAATGAATAGTTAAAATCTTGCAATGATTATTAAATCATAAAAATATTAGCTTGTTGTAAAATCTGTTTAGACTTTTGTAATTTATAGTTATTCCAAGGATATTTACACTTATATTAGATTACATCGAGACACTACCTTTTTACCTGTTTGTAAAATATAATACTGCTTTTTGAAGTAAGTATTTAGTCCTTTGATATATAGGTTTTTTATTTTTGTGAATGGTTTCTTTCATACAACTTTTTAGTTTATTTTATAATTTTTATGGTTAAATCCATTGGAATATTTGTAAATAGATTTGTTAACAAATAAACTGAATATTTTTAATTCATTTTGTTTTTTTTTCCTTTAAAAACTCTGATGTAAATTGATTGAATCTGTATGGTTATTAGTATTGTCCAATATTTTGGTGAAGTATTTATGAGAACAGTTCTTTTAAATAAAAACTCATTGTGATTGTACAATGATAATGTGGGGTGTTGATAAATTTGTACAAACTTTATTGTAATTTGTTTTGTTCTTTTATATAGTTTTAGTCCATACATTATCTCATTTTGTGATTTTTATAATTACCCTTTCTGTTCTGGAAACTTATAAAATGAAAAATACCTTCAGGTTTGTTCAGTTATTGTATCCTAATCTTTATCAGTTATTTGTTCAAACCATCTTTTGATCAACTAATCTTTCCCTTGTTATCCTTTTGCTGCCAAACCTTTCTTTACATCCCCTATCCACAATTTCCTCAGACATCCTTCAATCTACTCTCTAATCTGTTCAGGAAAATATACTATGGCCTCTGTTTTGATACATCCTTTTTGAATGAGCTCCTGGTTTAAATACTCTTTAAAATATTTTTTTCCTCAATTAGGATTGATGACTTAATTCCAATAAAAGTGGCAATTAATTCATGAAACCCTAATTGTATTGATCCTTCTGTATCATCATGTGTACCTCAAGTGATTTTTTCCTCTCTCATATATTGTCTTATGATAACTTCCACTCTGAGTACCCATCTCTAAAGATAGTAGCGTTTAAGCTTTTTCTTCTCCACACCACAGATTTTAGCTAATTTAAAGACAATTTATAGTGATAAGGAAAGATATAATCATCTTTTTTTTTAAAGGAAACATTTTTATTCCACAGGGACGAGTTTAGTATTCCTAGTCTTCCTTTCTCTTAATATTTTCAATGAAATATCTTAATTAATAGAGGATTCCTTTCCAGGAAGGATTAGTAGACCTCCATATCTCTAATCTTCAATGCTAAAAAATGTGCTCGAAGAGTTGAGGGACACAAACTCTTTCTTCTTTAGATTTATTTCCATGCCCTTTTCAGAATACTGCTTAGAGTTTCCTCAGCATGTATTCCAGATCACATTCCTCAGTGGCAATGAGTTGATAAACTCCTGCAACTTGTATTATGAATTAGATATCTTTCAAAATCTCCAAACCCATATGTTAATATTTCTCTTCTATTTCTAGAAAGGTTGTTTAATAACCATGTTAAAGAGAGTAAGTGATTAGCAGCAACTTTGATTTAATCCTTTGGTGATGTGTAATGCTGAGGGGACATGATATCAAAACTTTTTTTTAAAAATACTTTTGTATACAATTAGTAACGCTTGCTATTTCAAATTAAATTTAAAAATTTAATTCCCAATTCCGCACCTTTATAAAGGCCTTGTATGCCTTATCTCAGACTATCACTTATCTCTGACAAACAGTGCTTTCCACACCTTATTTAAAGGACCTAAGTCAAAGCTTTCTAAAGGTGGATAAAGGCTAAATGTACCTCCTGGACCAGAAGTCTTGGAAGTCCACCAAATGCTTTAAAAAAAAATTGGGATATAGTAAAAACTTGACCTAAGATGGCCCAGCCTGAATCCTGCTTCTACCTCTGTTATTTTCTTCTTTATTTTATCTCACAGCCAATATTTTAATACACAATACATGCTTAGGTAACAGATTGATACAAGCTACTTGTAATTGTTGAGTCTTTATAATTGTTCAAATATGTTTTACTAACACCTATATGTATTTTTTAAAAATAAAATCTTGGCAGTACAATTAAATAAGGACAATGTTTTTTAAAGATTTATTTAGCTGAATTTGTTTGCATCATAGTTGGCCTATTTATTTTTAATTTGTTATATATTTTGACAACTTTTAATTGGCTTCTAAAATTTTGTGTAAAAAAAAATTGACACAATAATTTTGGTTGATTTTGTGATATTTATCATTTGTAAGATTACTAAATAAGCAAATTATTAACCAATAATAGTATAATAAACAGCATTTAAACTCCTCTTTATTAAAAGTATAAACCAGTGACATGTTTTGGGAAACAAGGTCCCATCATCAGACTGAAAACAGTATTTAACAATTTATTATAATCACACTATATTTTCAACATCTAAACAATACTATTCATATTTCTATCCATCACAATGTATATATTATAAATTATCTTTAAAATGATTTCTTGGTGTTAACACACCATGTCTGTTTCTCTTTTACATAGTCAATAGAATAATTCATCTACCTTATGGGTACAAGGGTCAATCCTAATTTCTACTGTTGTTTTTAGTACTAAGTTGGCCAATCTTATATTATTAATTCATTAATTATACTAGCATATATGGATCCTATTTTATCTGTGTCTGTTTTGTAGTTTATTGCATTATTTATTCTTCCTTCTTTATCCATTTAGTGTTTATTTTATCTTTGTTTTTTAATATTAACATATTTAAATATTTAATTTTATTTTCACTCATATTCTCTCTCGAAGAAATTGAAAAATGAAAATTTTAAAATAGATGTTGCACTATATAACAGGAATAAAATAAAAAATATAATAACAAAGAACGAAATAGAACATATGAATAAAAAAGATGTCATATATAAGATTGAATGCAATAAATTACAAAACAGACACAGATAAAATAGGATAGGCCTGTATGAGTGGGGGTGATCTTGAGGTAGAGGGCGCTATGTATCTGCAGAGGTGTTGGGGCACACCTTTTGTTGAGGTCCTTTCTCCTGAAAACATCAATTCAAATCAAAAGTATTTATAAATTAGAAAAATTTGGAAGTGAAGACAGTCAGACTGTCTTTTGCCATCGTACAGGGGGTGGTGCCGGAGTTAAGGAATTAAATAGAGGGTTATTGAGGTGTTGGAGGGAATCAAAAAATTTGATATGCCTCCGCTTTATGTATTCCGGGACCGTTGGCAGTTCGAAAATTTCGTGCAGCTCCGGGGGCTTCTTTCGCAGCGTCGTCGTTCTCACAATTCTTCGAAGGATGGTGTCTTGAAATCCCTGGAGACATCGTCGTGTACCCTCGGAGAGATGTGTGAACAGCGGTGCGCTGTAGAGGAGTGATGGGCGGAGAATCGATTTATAGATGGCTAGTTTTAGCCTGAGAGAGAGTGCTGGGGGAGGTGAGGAGGTGATGAAGTCTATAGGATTTTCTCCTGACTAATTTGGCTTTCTTGTAAACGTGAGCCGAGAATTTAAGATGGCGGTCCAGCTGAACGCCTAAATAAAGTATTTTGTTGGAGGGAGCTAGTTCCATGCCAGCCACGTGGAGCGCTCTTGGCAGTGCCGTTCTCTTCTTTGATTGGTGCGAGAACACTACGCAGTCCGTTTTGGCGGGATTTACTTTGATGTTAAGCAAATCCAGCCGTTGAACAATCTCCGCACAAGTTTGTTCGGCCTGACGTAGTGCTTTCGTGACATTGAGGCTACTGCTGTAGATGGCGATATCATCAGCATAGGCAGCTACAGCAGACTTGATGTAATTTTTGCCGACTATATCGGCAGTATAGAACTGCTCCCTGTGGAACACCACAGCTGAGAGGGATGGTGCAAGAAAGTTCCCCACGAACCTTTACAGTGAGTTTTCTGCCACTCAGGAATGAGACTATGATGTTATAGAGCTGTTCTGGGCAGTCGAGATCCATGAGCTGACGGCATAGAATGCCGTGAGACACAGAATCGAAAGCCTTAGTACAGTCTATGGAAATCATAGCCGTTGCCGTATTTCTGTTGAAGTTTCGGTTTACCTCAGTTTGAAGCTTCAGTAGATGGTGTTCTGTGCTGAGGTGGGCTTGAAATCCAGCTTGCTCATACGGAATCACTGAGTGTTCCTCGCAAAAATCTCTGAGGTAATTGAGAATAATTTTCTCATAGACCTTTGCGAGGTGAGGCAGTAAGCTGATTGGTCTGTAGTGCTCAGGTTTCCCACCGTTGCGACTCGGCTTGAGGAGTGGAAACAAGATGGCACGTTTCCATTGGTTCGGAAAGATTCTCAGTCTCAAGCACGAGTTGTAAAGGTTCGTAAGGTGGGCGATGCCTCTTCGAGGCAGCTGCTTGAGCAGGATGGTCTGTATCCCGTCCTGGCCAGGGGCCCGGTTTCCATTGGATCGCCTCAGGATGGCTTTGAGGCGTCTCGGGCTGGGGAACATGAAATTGTTGTCCCTGGCCATGACTGGAGGCCATACGGAGGTGCATCAATGGTGCGGGCTTCGATGTCTTCCCTGTAGTAGTCTGCTAGCAGCTGGGCCTGTTCTGAGGGCATCAACAGTCTGTCACCATCGTGCAGACGGACACTGGAGCTCTTCTTTGTTGCTGGTTTGGTCAACTTCCAGAGTTTTCTGTAATCCCCGTGTGTAGCCTGAAGTCGATCGTGAATTCAACTTGAAGGTGAATTCAAGTTTTAATATATATTTTGATAAATTTATTAAATATTTTATTTGTCTATTTATTACCAAATAAAAAAAACGACATTTTGTTTATGCAATTCTTATTTTATCGCGGTATCTAAAGGAAACATTGGCCCTTTTCACTGACTAATTATTAGGAACAAACAGGCCTAGCTACAATAATTTGTAAACTTTTATTTTCACTTGAAGCGCTTGACGGTCCAACAACGGTGGTTTTTATTACTAAATCCGTTTACAGATCTTATATTGATGATTCTGTTCACAAATGAGAGCGCAAATAAATTCGCCCCAGAAGTGCTGCCATCTCTTGAAAAAAAATCTTACTAAAAATCGGGATGTTTAGCCTTAATAGCGTCGTACATAAATATGTAACAAAAGCCGCACTCAAACATTCATGTGAGCATCGAAGAAAGGACAGCAGCGCTGGTGGCGGTACCTAACATTCACGTGGACATCTGAGGAACTGAACGGCTTTCATCCCCCCGATTGTCGTTGAAAACTGACTGACCTTTTCGATTCTTCCTTGACCGAAAAATATTATAATCGCTATTGAACTTTTTGACGATAATTGTTTTTATCAATTCAGAAAAAGATAACGATGTTATAGGTATTAACATAATCAGTTATGGAAAGCAAAAATATCCGAAATTACCAGTTTTTCGGAGATACCAGTTAAATTCCCGCAGATGCCAAACATTTCCCGATTTCGGGAAAAAATACCCGTATCGGCAGCACTGTTGGTCACGAAACTTGTGGGTTTAAAATCTTTGATTTGTTCTTCGTCCGATTTCATATTGAGATGAAAAAAAAACACAAATAAAAACTCTAAAAATATTGTAACAACAAAACAAAAACTGTAACAATTGGAGTGTTGTTAGTTTATAATCAAAACAAGCAGGAAACTAGTTAACAATCGATAGTTTTACACTGATCTCCAATTACCAATTAAATGGGAAAAATAGAACCTCAAAACAATTTTTATTGTGTGTATTTCATCTTGAAAAAAAAAAAAAAAAAAAAAAAAAAATCCCCCCCTACGCCCAAAGGAGAGATAAATCCCCCTACTGTAGGGAGAAATCCTTACGCCTGGCAACACTAGTTACAATACATAGACTGGAGGGATTTAAGACGCTATCCCGACTAGGGATGGCCCGTTACTGTTGTAACCACAGAATACAGAATATTGTAGAAGCGGCAGAGACAGCAAAGCCGTACGGTCCCCGTGGCTCCAGTTCAGCCGGCTCTCCCCCTCCCCCACCTCCACCCCGGGCTGCTCCACCTCAGACTTATTTACAACTTTATCATGTAATATTTAACTCTTACGAATTTTATTGGATTCCATCTAATTGTTCAGAAATTTATCACATTCATGCATAGGTAATAGTTTAAGAACGAAAATAAAACAGAATATTACCAAAAGAAAATTACTAATTTCTTAATTTTCGATCTTATTTTATTTTTATGAATATTATCATTGATATTTTTCAAAAATGGTGGATTGGGACTTTAAAAAATCTCATTCCGATCGATCTTATTAATAATGAGTAATGAGAGCCATCTTCTAAAAAATGTGAAAATCTAGAAAAGAGTTTCTCCCAAGGTATTATTTTAGAAATAACGAAAGCAAATTTTCTATTCTCTATTTAATTAGTTATTTTCTTTTTCTTCGCACAGTTTTTGTAGACTGTATTTGTAGGCACAGTTTTTCTTCTTATACTGCAAAACGTTTCGGCGTAGGTTTTAAATTGTTTTTTCTTTTCAACCTGTATTTTTTTTTTTTTGTGGTTAGAAAGTGAATTTTCAGTGAAGCTTAATGAATCAGCTGTATTTCGAAGCTGTACAGATCTTTCATCAAGTTGTTTTTTTGAGCTCGTTTATGTTTTTATTAGTGATCTCTAACATTTTTTAAATCTCTTTTTATTTGGAGACCTAAAATTTTTCAACGGGGTTGCAAGCCTTTTTATTGGTCCCCTTTCCTAAAAAAAAAAAATTCAACATTAAACTTTTAAGTTTAAATACCTACGTATGTTGGTAAAGCAGGGGGAAAACGTAGAAAGTTATATATACCTTTATAATCGTCTGTCTCAAATGATGTAGGAAATCAAAAAACCGACTGAATTGCACCTTTCTTTAGATTTACTCGAAATGGAGAAGATCTGTCAAAATCGTCCTCTTTAAAATGTTGTGAACAAATAACACTTATATTTGTTGGCTTCCATTTTTCTTGCCTCAGAGCTTGAACCCACTTGTTTCGTTCCTCTTCAACTGAAGGGAAGCTGAGGAAAAAATAAAAGGTAAAATTGTAACTGTTTACCTTTTAAAGATTTATTCAAATCTAAAACTATATTATTGATGTAAAACGTCTTCTTAAGGTTTAATGTTTAGCATTCGAAACTAGTTTTCAAATAAAAATAATTTCAATAGAATTAGCAATTAATTTATCAATCCTAATTGAATATTCAGAATATTCTTTATTATGTGGTTACAATATCTATTATTGTTAATAAAGGGGAGTTTAACAATAAAGTTAAAAAAGATCCACAATAAACATATTTTTACTGTGGCGAAAGGGAAGGAAGATTTGTTTCTCAATTTATTGAAAAACTAAACTGTGTACGTTTAAAATGTACCGGTGAAGGGTTTAAATCCTTGTTGGACTCTTTGCTAGAACATCGAAACGCGGCACAACACGACATTATTTAATCCAATTGAGAAATGAAAAAATAAAAAACACATACACACAACAGAGATCTAACAATTAGCAATTGTTCCAAAAAAAAAAACACGGGAAAAACAGTGGTACTGATAGGGACAGCCGGGGTTTAGGTGGTGGGGATAGCACTCCTTGCCGGGAGCCATCTCCCCCACTAGAGTCTGGGGATAAGATATTCCATGAGCCGAGGATGCCCGATTCCACCCGAACCTGATGCCCGATTTCACCCGAACTCCCCCCACTACATTCTCTCGTAGCTCTCCTTAGGCTACGGTTACACTGGATGCGAATTCTGACGAAATTTCAGCAGTCCGAATACGTCAGAACTGTTCCTCAGAACGTGGTGGTTACACTGTTAGCGAATTCTGAATATCAATCAGTACGTCTCCGCGTTCCGGCCACAATGGAAAACGACGATTTATATTTAATGGATAGCCCATTGCTATCCATTACTATTCGAGTTCATTTCTTCCGAAATCTTCTTCCAAGTTTCACGCGAAATGTCTCTATTGTGGTAATTTTTAGCTGTCATATCCCACACACACTTATTATCGGAAACGAGACTGATTAACTTTTCTGTGTCCATGGTAAAAGTGTACAACCCAAACGCAACCACGACACAAAAATCAATGAGAATGGGGGAGCAATAAAAGAAGGTGGACTTTGGTTCAAATCTACAACGTGGCTTTTCGTCAGAACGGATGCGAAAAAACAAATTAGTTTGAACGGTGGAAAAGTTCTGACGTGTTCGTGCGTGTTCTGAAGAAGCAGTCGCTTCTAGAGTAACCACTCTCATAGCCACTGTACAGTTTGATTGTTCTGACGGATTCGTCATATCTGTTTTCGTCAGAATTCGCATCCAGTGTAACCGTAGCCTTACCTTGCGGCTAAGATATTCCATTCCCGTCGCCCTCACTATTTCTACTGTAAGACTTATTATTAATTATTAATGTTAATATATTGTATTAATTATTACATATTATATTAATTAACATTATTATAAATTAATACCATATCCCCATACTCTAGTCTTACAGTATAAATAGTGAGGGCGACGGGAATGGAATATCTTATCCGCACGGTAAGAAGGCGATTTTATAATACGTTTTATTTTTTTTCTCAGCTTTCAGTCAAAACAGATAAATGATTTTTTCTGGTAAAGTTGTATTTTTGTTTGCCTTCATGACAGCCTTCTACATGTTTTTTGAGATGAGGAATCTGAAAATGAAATGAGTTTTTAGTATAAAAATTGTTACGTTTAAATGTATGTATGTTTACTAATACGTTTAAATTTTTAATTAAAAAAGGTATAATTGACTAATTAATTAATTAATATCAATATATGATATTAATTATTATATAATATTAATCATTATTATTATAAATTAATACCCCATACTCTAGTCTTACAGTAGAAATAATGAGGGCGACGGGAATGGAATATCTTATCAGCAAGGTAAGGAGAGCTGCGAGAGAATGTGGTGGGGGGGAGTTCGGGTGGAATCGGCTCATGGAATATCTTATCCCCAGACTCTAGTCATCTCCCCCCACCTACCCACCGCTTCTATTATATTCTGTATTCTGTGGTTGTAACGGTACGAGGAACGTTTGTACCGTATGGCAGGAACGATTGTACCGTTAATGCCCCGGATTTTTCCGTTCCATTGGTATTTAAACATTGCATCGGTATCGGTATTTTATCGTTTTATCGGTCTCGGTATTTTATCGTTACATCGGTCTCGTGTTTTTTCTCGTTACTTCGGTCTCGTTCTTTTTTCGTTACATCTGTCTCGTTCATTTTTCGTTACATAGGTCTCGGTATCTTTTCGTTACTTCGGTCTCGGTATTTTATCGTTCTCATTATTTCTTCGTTCCTCGATGCACCTGGTCTTCGCTCTGTTCATTATAGCACTTTTCCATTCGCTTTTCGGTCCTTGTCTATTTTCCAACGTTAATCCCTTATGACAGCGGTTCTCAACCTCGGAGCAACGAAACAGTAATGAAATAATTTCATAATCATTAAAAAAAAAAAAATCATTAATTATAAACTTTCTTATAAACAATAAAATTGCAACCGAAGACATAAAATTAGTGCAGTTTGATAATATAATATAATAGAACAAATTCTTTGATTTACAACAGATTTATTTTAGAAAGTCTCTTTTTATTTCTACACCAAACATATTTCTTAATGTAAAAAAAAAAAATAAAAAAGGAAAATAATTTTAGGGATAAATGTGATCACTTAGTATCAGTATTATCATTACGAGTATCTAATCAGTATTATAATATGAGTATCAGAAAGTATTAAAAGTTTTATTGTAAAAACATTTTTTTTATTTTTTTTACAATATTGCAAGCATTGATTAATTAAATGCAATATAACAAATGACATTGCACTTTGTTGTAACATTGAAAAGCCTAAATTAATATATTTTGTTGAAATATTTAAGTATATATAAATAATGCTTACGGTTGTAAAAAAATTATTTGCACTTTCAATAAAATTAAACACTTTAAATTAATGCATTTAATAGTCGCAACAATGTATCGTTTTATAGTATTCATAAATCTAATAAGACGAAGTTGGGGCTAAATTCTTATTTTTCAATATAATTCTAAAGGTCCCCAGAACAATGTGTTAAAATCGTATTATAAAAGGTGAATAATCATTAAATTTCCAGTATACTAGGCGCAGGTTTAGAAGGCGAGGCTGTAAGCTGGTACATAGTGCCTACCATTTCACCAAAGTTGACCTGAACACCGTTCTAAAAACATTTATGCAACGCTATCTTTAACACCCCAGCAAATTTCAAACATTTGTTGAATTTTTTCCTCTTAATAATGATTTACTACTGTATTACTTTCAACACTAACTTTAAATAATTATCAGAATGATGATTTTTATTTTGTTTTATGTTATATGCATTTTTTTCAGTTAGTTTATGATAGGTCGAATAAAAAATTATTTTTTTTAAATTCGTGTGTTTTAGCTCATATATTAAATAATACAAATTGTAAATATTTAGGATTATAATTATATTGGTACCAATGTCATTTTATTTCTTAGAATACTGTTAAGTATTGTATGCCATTTCAGGAATAAATAATAATTAAAGCGATATACAATTTAATAATTGTATTAATTATTAAATTAATAGAAAAATAACTACTTTTTTTTTCTTTATCAAACATTTGAAATTCTAAGGCTTACATTAATTTAAACAAATGAACTCCACAAGATAAAATCGATAAACGTGAATTATTGGATGTAATCTTTTTTTTTACATCCATTCGCGAAGTGCTGGGTCGGCAAATTGCCATTTAATTGAAAATGACCCAAAAATCCGTACAAATACGAAGTTTTTTAAAAAATCCCCTATACGCTCAAAGGAGAGATAAATACCCCCTCCTGTAGGGAGAAATCCTTATGACTGGCAACACTGTTTGGACCTTCATTTACCATTAGTCGATATATTACAAATCGATTAGTTGATTTACTCATAAAGCTTAACTGTAATTAATGCCTTTGAATAATATTACTTATGATAATTCAAATAAACTATAACCGGAAAAATGAATAGAGGATGTGATGTATTCCAACCTTTGAACTCAAAACTTTTAGTGAAAAGAGAAGAAACTGAGAAATTAATTCGGAATGAATATTTAAAAGTCAAAACATTATTGCTTGAAAAGCAAAATAATCATGCCAAGTGTAATCTGGTTATATTTTTTTTTTTTTTACAGAAATATCAGAATATAGTGTTGTTTTGATGAATACATACTTGTACTTTTTCTGTTTGTAGTGACGTCTACAGTCCAAATTTTACAGGAAGAATCAAATGAGCTACTCAACAGGACTTCTCTATTAAGTGGAGAAATTACAACATTAAAACTGAGCACAACACAGATTCAAGATTTAGTGCAAGTAATTTTTACAATTTAAAAAAAAAAAATAAGTTTTATCATAAAATAGTAACGTCCTAAAATAGGGTCCATCCCTTAGATGTTTTATTTTTATTCTATTATAAAATTCCGATTTTCTTGTTCAATTTTGCATGAAATTGTGTTACAACCAATTATTTTTAAAGATTGTCGTTTATTCCTAATGAAATAGTAATAATCGGTTTTATTGCATTAATAAAGTTTTATTTCTTGTGTAGGTTTAGGAAAAAAAATGTATGTAAATTTTAATTAATAAAATACAATGTCATAACATTTTAAAAGCAATATAACTCATAATAATCTCATTAATATTTAAAGGATTTAATGTACAAGATAGATGGACTTATGTTGAAAAAAATGTTTGCTAATATGGTGCAAGAAAAAGAAATCAAAACTCTACAGCTATTTTATAAAAAAATGGATGAACAGAAACAAATTCTCAAAATATTTTGTAAGTTTTTTTCTAACTTTCAGCAAAGTACATTTTGTAATTAATTTTCAGTTTATAGGTATCATTTTAGTATTATGGTAACATGATTATTATTAAATTGGTGATAGAACTGATATATATTTTTTTTTATAGGATCAGTTACGATGCTATAAAAGAAATGATGTAATTTTAATTTATTTTTTGAATTTCATTAATAATTTCTTGATTGAAAAAGGGCTAATACAGTTTTGACAATACTAAAGTAATAAAAATTACTGCTATGAAAAGTTGTACCACTTATCCCTTAATGGACTTATCTTTCTTCTTTTTTTCAAAGTAAAATACCTAAACATAAAGGCAATGCTGTCAAAAGTTACTTTTTTCCAATGAAAACCTGCTGATCACGAGTTCTGCCACAATAAATTATTAAGGAAAATAATATAGTAAACTTCTTCTCATTATAAATTAATAGTTTGTTTAATATAGAAAATGCTTGAACAGTTTTTGTGATTGAAGATATATATTTTTTCTCTTTTGTAAGAGCTCTTATGGAACTTCTTGTTTATTTAGGGGAGAAGGGATTAGAAGATTCAGAAATATTAGAAATGAAAAAGAAAACAAATACCCTGGTTGAGAAACAAGAAGTATTAAAAGATCAAATCAATTGGTTTAATGAAAGATGTTCAGAATCAAAGATAATGAAACTTACTGAGGAATGTATGATTTTGAGGGTAATATGATCAGTATTTTAGATTTTACTTTAATACAAACTAATCAATCATTGCTACAATATAATTTTATATATTACTTCAAAGTGTGAGAAATAATGGTCATTTTCTATATTCTTCATTTACCAATACTTATTATACTAGGGCAATCTTCACCTCAATACCCTTCTCTACCACCCTTAATTCACTCCAATCTACTTCCTATTAAGTTTTAAATTTCTCTTAGAATCATTTAAATCATTTTTGATAAATAATTTTCTTAGTTGAATACCTGTATTTTTCAATTCACTTGGAAATCCTTCATAATCCTCCAACAACTCACAAGATTCATTCCTATGAAGTAACCCTTAACTTCTGGTAGCTTCTCTCATTCTCTTTAGTTTCAATTAAGGATGCTTAAAAAATGAAAGATTGTCTTGCATTCCCAAGATGATATTGAAAAATGCTTTATTTTTGTGATCCCTAGATGTACTCACATTTAAATCTTGAAGAATTCCACAATAGGGTGGGTTTATGCAAAGTCTTGACAGCATTATCTTCTTTGTTTCTATTGTAATTCCTTATAAAAATCTTCCTATATTATTGATCTCGCCTAGAGTTTCCTTGAGGAATCCCTTCGAGAGATTCAACTTATAAATCTTCCTCCCTCAGTTCTTTCAAAAATTGTTTATTTTTCCATCAATTTATATGAAGATTAATTTTTATTAATAATCAACTGATTTGCTTCAACTGCCATAAATGTAGTCAAACAAGCGTCCAGTTCAAAACCCATTTATATTATTAGGAATAGACAAATTATTTCCCACTACTATTGGGACTTTGATTATTTGAAAACTAGTTTCATCATTCATCATCAGTTCTAGGGAAGATGTTACATTTAGGTTTTTCTCAGGAAATAATATGTTCCAGAATAAAGATTGTTTTTTAGTCATTCATAATGAAGCAACATTTGTCATATAACATCATATTATATAATTTAAATAATCAAGTAAACATTACATCCTCCATAATTAATATAATTACAATAATAATAACTATATTAATCAACAAAGATCAATGTGATCTAAATATTTTGAGCTATATTTTTCAATCTAAACTATTATTACATAACAGGATAAGCCATTTTTCGTTTGTGATCACTAACCATGAAACCAGGGTTTGAAATCAATAATTATTTTTTCCAAAATATCACATAATTATTATATTTTATTTTTAATTTAAAAATCATTCCTGATTTATAAATAAAAATTTCAATTGATCTTTAATGTTTATTGATTTGATTAAAAATTATGATCACTCACTGAGTGATACGGTATTGCATAAATAATAATGATTAAATTGGGATCAAAAAAATGTTGATCAGAAAATAAAAATCACCTTTTACACACAAATTGATTAATATGTTTGTGTACAAAAGACTCAAAATACATTTTGGAGATAATTCAAAAAATTTAACTTTGAAAAATGATTTAGAAAGGAATTACTCAAAAATTATTATTATTGTTAATTGTAAAATTTTTAAAAAAAAATAATGATCAGAATTTGATTTTTATCTCGTATGATCAAAAATAAAAAATTGATCTTCGTAAAAATCATCAAATGATTTTAAAAATTCCAGATAAAAATCTTGATCAGATTTGATTTTTATTATTATTTTTTATAATTATCTATTTCAAACTCTGCATGAAACTAATGAACCAATCTGTACCAAATTTTAAACACATAATCTTTATAGTTCCAGAAAGGTTTAGTAATATAATCAACTAATTTGGTATTAAAAAAGCGATATTATGTGGATAACAGTGAAGTTTCAAAATTGACTGATAGGCAGTGAACGCCATTCTTATATCTTCTGGTTACAAAAGAGCTTGAAATTGATAATACAATTTGATTATTAAAATATCAATTAAATTATTAAAATAGATTTAAGTATTAGGTGGGATATGTGGATCCCAGTGAAGTTAGAAAGTCGACTGACTGTGGTAAGTGCCATTCCACAATAAGAGTTTTCATGTTAAACTGGACCTATCTGTATCAAATTTTTACTACATCATTTTCATCATAGTTTTAGGAAGGTTTAGCAATAGTAAAATTTATCATAACAAAAATTTGATGGGCTATGTTGAGTGGCAGGTACAAGGTTTGCCACATAGTCATATACTTTAATGGTTCAAAATTAAAATACAAGCAGATGATATCAATAAAATTATTTCTGCTGAATGAAAATTATTACTAAATCAAAATGTTGATCCTCACCCTCACAGGCCTTTATTAGTAAGCACTGATAATGCATTCTATTATCCACAAGAGTTTTTCTTAATAGTCTCTTTCTGGATTACCAACCCACATGTTAAAATTAAAATGTATGTCCAAATAAATCACCTAAAAATTACTGCTATGTGTGAAAAAATCATTGAAGAAATGCATGCTAAAATACAAGATTTTTATCGATAAACAAATATAGCTTCAATTATTAATTAAAATTGTCTTTACTTATGAGAGCAAGCAAAGCCGCGACGGGGGATGCTAGTTTATTATAATTGCTTAATATGGAGGTAATAGTTCATAGGTACAACTATAACTCAAAAAAAATTGTTAATGATGATTCTATAGTTGACTGTAGGATGTAATGTAAGTGAAGAAATGGTGCAGTCAAGTAAATGAACATGTCTAAGTTTTTAAATAAAAAACTTTATATTTGGAGTGCCGACGTTTCGACCTGCCTTGCAGGTCTTCTTCAAGGCTAAAATAACTAAAAATCGGATGTGACCAAGATGATACAAAAAAATTTTAAAAATAAATTAATTAATAATAAAAATAATTTAAAAATGAAAAAAATAATAATAATAATACAAAGTAAATTAGTCAACTAAATATTAACAGCTGTTTACATAATTAGAAGAACATCTGAAGTTAATTAAATAATTGAATACAAAATAGTAGCAGGGTCTAGTCGAAAGATACAGTTGTAATAAAATAATTAAAATATTCTTATTTGTTAAATTTCATAAAAAAATACAAATATTTTCTGATTAATTTTAATAGATAAATAAATTTAATAGATAAATTGAGTTAATTTTAATATATAAGTAAATAAAGCAGTAGTAAGGGTGGAAATAGGATGAAAGTATCTTCCCAAATACTAATGCTTTTAAAATGACAAACGTAAAAAATAGTTTAACCATTCAAGAAGTGTGAGGAAGCTTCTGCTAGGGCATTATCCATTTGTCTTGGTCCTGAAGCGACATACAAATTTAAAAATATAGTCTAAAATTAGATGTATTAATTATTGTTTATATTTTTTGGAATATACTATTTCAATTATTTAAAAATATAGCTTTCCTTCAAAAAATTTTTTTTTTTTTCACATATAGGCCCTAAGGACCACGCGAATACCACGGTTTAGGCTTCTTTGGGATTCTCGACTTTCTTTCCTCCCATTTTAGCTTCATTATTCTTGAATGTCTCTCCCTTCTTTCCCTGGACCATATTGTACCCCTCTTTTTCTCTCTGCTAATTGTAGTGAGATTTTTTATTGTCTTTGGAACACCTCTCTATCCAAACAGTCGGTTTCTGACATTTTAAGGTTCTTTAATTCTTCTTTAATTTGCTTTGTATATCCACCTACGCTTTTATCAAATATCTCTTTATTTAGTCTTTCCTTCTTCATCCTTTTCATAAGTCCATAGAACATCAGCCTTTGGATTCTTATTTCGGTCTCCATGTCTTTCAGTTCTCTGTAGATCTCTTCATTAGATCTTAGCCTGTAACCTTCCTGTGTTTTCCTGGGCCCATAGATCTTTCTCAGGATCCTTCTTTCTATTCTTAATAGCCTTTCTAAGCTGGGTAAGCAAGTGGTCCCCATCCCATATAAAATCACGACATTGTAATGCCTTATTTTCGCATTGGAGGAGAGGTTTTTCTTATTGTATATTTTACCTGTTTGGAAGCTCAAATGTTCCAATTTATTTATTTTCTCCTGGATGCCCTCCTTCTCCGAACCATTGTAACATATTATTTCCCTCAAGTACTTAAACCTTTTCGTTACTTTAATTTTACCATACTTGGTGTTAACTGTTTTTTCCTTGAACTTTACTTCAGTAGTCATAAATTCTGTTTTTTTATATATTTGTAGCCCTGCTTTTTCCGCTATTGTTTGTATGGTATTTAGTTGACTTACGGCCTCCTCTTCTGATTCTGCCAAAAGTGCGTGATCGTCTGCAAATGCCAAACAACTCACTTTTATATGCTTGTTCTTGCTCCCTACTATGGCTCCTGCGCCATTCTCCTTCCAGAATTCCTTCATAATTTTATCCAGGACTATGTTGAAAAGTATGGGGGACAATCCATTACCTTGTCTTAGTCCTGTTTTTATATGGAAAGGTTTGCTTATAAGACCCCGGAATTTCACTTTAGTTATTGTATCTGTCAGAGTCAGTTTTATCAGATTTATGGTTTTCTGGTTTACTCCATATTCTTTCAGGATTTCCAGTAAGGTTTCCCTTTCCACGGAATCGTAGGCCTTTTTAAAGTCAACAAAGGAAATGTAAAGATTTTTCTTTTGGGCAGTGTAGTATTTTATCAGCAGTTTAAGGCTTAGAATTTGTTCCTGACAAGACCTTCCTTTTCGAAAGCCCCCCTGGTATTCTCCTATTTTGTGGTCTATTTGTGGTTCCAATTTATTCAGCAAGACTTTAGAGAAGATTTTATAGGTGACAGATAGTAGTGAAATTCCTCTATAGTTATTGACATCGGTTTTGTACCCCTTTTAATGTAAGGGATGTATTAGGGCGGTTTTCCATTCTTCTGGTATTTTCTCTTTTTCCCAAAAGTCCATAAGCATTTCCATGATTTTCTTCCTGAAGTTGTCATTTGTCAACTTCCACATTTCTGCCAGGATGCCGTCTTCACCAGAAGCTTTATTATTTTTAGTGATTTTATTATTACCTCTTCTATTTCTTCGTCATCTGGTGGGTCTGAATCTTCAAAATTTTATTTTATTTATTTATTTTTTCCAGAAACGAAATGCAGCTCTGTTAACAAGAAAAACCAGGGTTTTAGAGCAACTGGAGAGAAAATTATTAGAAAAGAAAGAAGAAATAGCTAGAGCTAGAAGAAATATGATATTTAAATCTTCTTAAAATCCTTTCAAATATTTTAATGTTAGATTATATAGTTTGATAATGACATGTGTAATAAAATAAATGTTTTAAATATACATTTAATAAATTATATGATCACTAGAAAATACAATAAATTGTACTCTCATTATATTCACGTATAATATAACATTTGCTTTATCAATTAATAAGACTTACAGTTAACAGGGAATTATAACATTGAAAATGAAAAACTGAAATTGAGAAAAAAAAACTTGCGCAATAATTTTCCAAAATCACTTATTTTGAACACCAATGAAAAGTGCTATTAGAGCACGTATAAACCATAAAAATAATTTTATATGGCTTGAATGATCACTTTTATGTTGTTTAGTACAATTTCTCATCAACATACATTCTCTATTCTTAACTCCTTGACAGAGGAGTAAACTCTTCTCATATACTTGACAAGATCATCTTTTTTATTTTTTTATTCCTGAATTTTTAAAATTTAACTGAAAAATAAAATTTTCTCAATAAAAAAAGAGAGGTTTTATTAAAGTGTACCACATTTTTCAATGGCATTTATTGATACATAAATGACCAATATAAATAAATTACATTACATGTAAGATCAGCCTTATTTTTTAATAATAAAAATAATAAACATCTATATCACCAATAACAGACTTAAAATGCTGACTGATTTAATTAACAAGCCTATATACAGATAAAAAAGAAAAGAAAATTAAATTAGTATATACAATTGCAAGTTTATAATTTTAACCTAAAATTTAATTTTTGTTGAAATTTTAAATACTAATAATCGAGAGTCTCTTTTATTTAAAAAAGAGATTGTAAAGCAGTGATAAGCAGGACTTGGCTTAATTAATGAGATTGCTAACTTTTAATCATAACCAAAAATCACTATTGGTTTTTGGATGGTTAAACGAGTTTAAATTTATTTCTGCTGAAAAGAAGAAACACATATTTTGCTCGTCACTGTTCTTTAAGGATAAAAAAGAAAAGAAAAGCATTTAGATTAATTTAAAAATAAGCATTATTACATTAAGTATCACATTAAGAACATTAGTAAAAAATAAAAATAAAAAAAAAAATTTCTAACTACATCTAATTCATAAGATTATTCCACAGTATAACATAGGTATGATAAATAAATATACAAACTTATCAAACTAAGAAAAGTAAATCACTTCCTGCCTTCATTGACCTGCAAATTGAATAATAGTTTATAGTAGCTAAAAAATAAATTAAAAAATTAATAACTTTTTAGTAAAGCTTATCAAATAAGAATAGAGAAGAAACAATAACAGTCAGACTGTTATCCAGAATATATTATATACTATATATCGCCGGCTAATAGGTGATACCTCGTATGAGCATTTACGTACTTAGCCGACGATATATAGTTGTATTATTCAATGATACAAAAAACTCGATAAATAAAAAATGAATTGGTTTTTTTAATAAAGTTAATTTTTAGAAAAAAAACAAAACAAAAACAGACTTTTGATTGACAGAAGATTGAACCTACATGTACAAACCTAAACTAAAAAATAATATTTTAAACCAAGAGCATGAAAGGACAATCAACAAAATCATTGATAGAAAAAAAAAAAAAAAAACAAGTTTTTTTTTACATGTATACTGCTACATATCAGACTTTAGGTTTTAAATTAATAAAGGGAATATTTGCGAGAATTAACCCTTCTCGGAAATATTGACATTGGCTATGGAAATATATATAAATATTGGCTATTACTTCATAATATTCGGGGTAAACATTATATCCAAAATCAATTTCTTGTTTCTAACTACTAAGAAATCAGAAAGTGAGTTAGTTAGGCCTGGGGGTTTGGGCGATGCTTTAAAAAGGGCTGGAAAAACATTTCGAGGTCTTGTTTCTTGTGCTTCTGGTCTGGCATATCTTCCTAACCTGGCCTAGTTGGCCAGTCTAGCCACCTCAGTAGTCATCTCACTGATGACACCACACCGATCTGACACTACGACACCCACTGACCCACATCATAGCATCCTCTTTTTAAGATAAATCTAGGTCAAGTTGTTTTGTTACCCTATAAGTGTTTAAAATTTATATATGATCTATATTTCTTATCATTATTTTATATGTCAACACTTTGTAAATATATACAGTGCTTTTAATATTAATTGCTTTAATGTCACTCATTCAATTAATTCTCATACATTACCTTTATAATCTTTATTATTAACATACCTCAGTTATTTGGTCCCATGCAAACCTCTGGACAGGAAGTTAAAATTTTAATTAGTTAATTACCTATATTATAAATTATTTGTAATTTGTCAGGCAATCAAGTCCTACTGGCATTCCTCTTAGATTAATACTAATCCGGACTCGACAGAGAGCCAGGACATAGCAATACCTATTCACAATTTATGATTAGTTATTTTTGGAGTCGATGCCAGCCAAGAAGGGCAGTTCAGTCCAGCCTTAGCAACAAACTTTCAGCACTTATTTACAGTTATCAGCTTTCTTTCAATTTCTCTTTGTTTTGGAGGTATATATGTAAAAAAAAAATTGTTTTTTAAAGTAGGTTAAAAAGAAAGATAGATACCCAACTTTATTGGTTGGCTGACAAATAAAACAATATTAAAAATAAGTTCAGAAGAAAAAAAATCAATCAACAAATCTTATTTTCAGACAAAACAAAACAGTTACCCTTATCTGGAAACGAAAGATGAAAGGCTGCTGGGTCCAGATGCAGGACTGCTGACTTCTTCATCTGCCTGATTATTTTTCATTTCTTGCAAAGTAACTAGAAGTTTGTTCCACTCATCATGCCTTGGCTGAGAAAATCGCTAAAACAAAAACACTTGAAATTACACCAAGTGAATAATATGCATAAAGATATACTATACTCAACAATCACTAGCAACATATTCAGTGACGAACAAA
Organism: Euschistus heros; assembly: GCA_003667255.2. Taxonomy (NCBI): domain Eukaryota; kingdom Metazoa; phylum Arthropoda; class Insecta; order Hemiptera; family Pentatomidae; genus Euschistus; species Euschistus heros. Next base: position 3,113,690 of record RCWM02000060.1, read on the forward strand.
AGTTAACATACTTGTTAAATTTTTTGCTTATTAGAGATGAATCAAAGGAGAAAAAAAATTACACAAATTAATACTTATCTGGGTTGCAAATTCCGTCTCTACCTCCAAGTGGTGCAACCCGGGCAACGTCATTATTGGCGGCTGACAGAGGCGGTCCTTCCCCGGGCAGGGGGTGGGACGATAAGAGGCTACTATCTCCCATTAATAATTAGCCAAGGAACTTACATGATTTCATTCTAAATGGTGAAGGTTAATTACAGTATACTCCCCGTAGGAGCCCGATCGGATTCGGGGGGGCTCCAACCAACACCAAAGGATAAAGAAAACATTGGTTCAAACTTACCAGGGAGAACTGGAAATTCAAGAAGACATACAATGCTGGGAACATGGAATGTGCATAGTCTAATGGAAGTTGGTAAGAGTAGAATACTGGAGCAGTGTCTAGACCAATATATATAGCCCTCCAAGAAATAAGATGGAGAATGTCGCCTATTATAGAGCTTGAGAAATACATTATAATAAATAGTGGACACCATGAAAATATACTGGGGACAGGATTTGCTATAAGGAAAAACCTCAAGCATATAATGTTAGATTAAAAAACAGTGAGTGAAAGAATTTGTTCTTTAAGAATCAAAGGAAAATTTTCAAACATATCATTAATAAGTGTACACGCACCAACTGAGGAAAAACCAGAACAAATCAAGGACGAATTTTATGACCTACTGGAGAGGACTTAAGATAATCTACCTTCATACGATGTAAAAATTGTTTTAGGAGATTTTAATAGTAAAATTGCAAAGAGGATGAACCAAGGCTCAGGAGCTTGCAAAATTCAGCTTGCACGATATATCCAACGACAACGGTAGAAGAGCCGAAGACTTTGCGGTTAGTAAAAACCTAAAGATCGCTAGCACGACCTTTAAACACAAAAGAATCCACCTGGAAACATGGGTATCCCCAGACGGAAAAACGAAAAATCAAATCGACCATGTAATGATTGAGGGTAGGCACCAGAACAACATTGCGAATGTACGTAGTTGTAGAGCTGCAGATTGTTCCAGTGATCACCATCTTGTAAGGATAATATAGGCAAAAACTAGCGGTCAGACAGAGAGATAAAATCAAAGGTAGTCTGAATAAATTCAAAATAGATGAACTTAGATCTCCCTCAAAGCAACTGGAATATCATAAGAAAATGGAGGAAAATATAAATCATATGTGGCAAAGAATAAAAAATGTGATCACCAAAACAACAGAAGAAGTGGTAGGGATGAAAAATAATGAAGTATGAGAGAATTGGTTTGATCAAGAATGTCAAAATGCTGTAGGTAAAAAGAAGGAAGCTAAAAAGGCAATGCTACAGAGAAGAACAAGAGCGACAATAGAAAATTATAGATTGAAGACGGCAGAAGTTAAGAAACTATGTCGACTAAAAAGAAGAAAGATAGAAGAAGAAAATTTGGAGCAGATGCTAGATGAATTTCAGGGAAATAATAGTAGAGAATTCTACAAAAGGATTAAAAAAGTAAAAAATGGTTTTCAGCCACGTTTAAAATTTTGTAAAGATGAAGAGGGAAATATATTAAGCAACAGAAGAGATATCATAGAAAGATGGAATGCTTACTTCAAGGAATTGTTTAATACAACTGTAAAGGGACATTATGAGAAGATTCAAATTCCACAGGAAGACAATCTAGAACCTCCAGATCCTGAAGAAGTGGAGGATATTATAAACAAACTGAAAAATAACAAAGCTCCTGGAACAGATGGCATCCTAGCAGAAGCTATCAAACTTGGTGGCGAGGCATTACATCGAGAGATCTATGAATTGGTGTTAGCAATTTGGGAAAAAGGAAGAGATGCCAGAAGAATGGTATAAGGCATTGATAATTCCAATACATAAGAAAGGCGACAAAATGGAATGTCGGAACTACCGTGGTGTAGCACTGTTATGCTCCACGTATAAGATATTATCAATGCCGATAATGAATAGAGTAGTGAAAAGAGCAGAACAGTTGTTAGGGGAATACAAAAATGGTTTTAGACCTGAGAGATCGACAATAGATCATATATTTTCCATGAGGATGATGCTTGAAAAATGCTACGAGTGGAATATAAAACTGCATCATCTATTCATAGATTATAGACAGGCGTATAACAGTATCGATAGGAGAAAATTATATGAAAGCCTACAAGACTTAGGTTTTCCCTTGAAGTTAATAAGACTAGTCCAAATGACTTTAAACCATAGCAAAGGAGCTGTCCAAGTGCAAGGAGGGGTGACTGAATCATTTGATATACATAAGGGGGTGAGGCAGGGAGACCCACTGTCACCGGTACTGTTTAATTTAATACTAGAAACAGTCATAAGGGCAATAAGGACGAACCCTGGGAGCATTTATACCCGTATGACCCAGCATCTAGCATTTGCGGACGACGTCGTAATCACTGGCAGAACAGAAAACTCCTTACTAGGAGCATTTAAAGAGTGTAGCAGAAAAGTAAGAGAAGTTGGCCTCCAGATAAACAAAGAAAAGACAAAATACCTATTAACGTCGAAGGAACAAAATGTGGTGGAAAACCTAGAAGGGGCAGAATACCACTTCGAAAGTGTAAAAAAATTTAAGTACCTAGGTAGCGTCATTACTTCAAGAAATTAAATAGATGATGAAATAAAAGAAAGATTAAAGGCTGGTAATAGGTGTTATTGGGCCCTCAACAAAATAATAGGCAAAAAAATGCTCCCTAAAAATTTGAAAATAAGGGTTTACGAAACCATCCTTAAACCAGTCGTATTGTATGGGAGTGAAACCTGGACGCTCACTGCAAAGAATGAAAGCATTATAAATAGATGGGAGAGAAAAATTTTGAGGAGGATATACGGCCCTACTAGAGATGGAAATATATGGAGAATAAAAAGCAACCAGGAACTAAGGGAACTGCACAAAGCTCCAGATTTGGTTGCTGCAATAAAGCAAAGGAGATTAAGATGGCTGGGCCATGTTCAGAGAATGAGCCCCAACAGATTGCCCAAAAATCATGCTGAATGGGCGTCCCGAAGGAGGCAAGAGAGAAAAAGGAAGGCCTAGATTGCGCTGGAGGGAAGATGTTGAGGCAGACTTAAAGACACTTGGTGTGAGGTATTGGAGGAGAGCAGCTGGTGACAGAAACAAATCAAGGGGAATCGTGGAAGAGGCCAAGGTTCTGCATGGACCGTAGCGCCATTGTTGTTGTTGTAATACTTATCTATTAAAAAAACAAAACAAATGAAATTCTCTCTGGAAAATGCTTGAAAACTATACATGAAAGGATTTGAAATTTTTTATTAAAAAAACTTTTGCACCACAATCCATATATATAAAAATGAATGTGTGTATGTTTCTTCGCAATAGATTCAAAAACCATACATCCAATCGCCCTGAAAATTTGGGAAATTATTAAGTATATCCCCGGAAAGGTTTTTGTAAATTTTTTTTTAAAATCAGAGTTGGGGTTCAACAAATATCCCAAAAATATCAAAATAATATTTATTTTTTATAAATATTACTTTAGTGCAGGTGTTTTAAACAATTACCAATAAAACATATGTTCTAAATTAATCTATACCTCCTTAGTTTTTTATATGGGGTCACCTGTGGTGTAGTGGTTAGCATAGCAACCTACTAAACCCAAGATCGCGGGTTCGCAGCCCGGCAGATGACCTTAGGATTTTTTAAAGGGAGTAAAAATCCTTAGCTATGCCGTCCTTTGGAAGGGACGTAAAATGGGGGTCCCGAGCCTGTGCGATGTCAGGTTAAAGATCCCTATCCTAATTATACCTGGATAGGCAAAATTTAGGACTCCCACCGTAGCATCGTCCGATTAGCCATAGCAGCATAAAGTGACGTTAAACGAAATAAACAACATAGTTTTTTATGAAGGTTTTAAGAAGAATAAAATTCTGTAAAACGATTTCAAATTCATTTTGATGTTTCAGGTTTATGTGTAGGTATGTTATTAAAATAACATTTAATTAGTAATATTTGTTAAGAGTTTAACCATGAATAAATTGAATAATTAAATTTTTACTCATAGAATTTACTTTTATAAAACAAAACTAACCGCAAAAACTACTGAACCAATCTTTACCAAATCTTAACTACATCATCTTCTTAGTTGAAAGAAGGTTCAGCAATAAGAAAATTTACATATTTTCAATTAAATTGTTGGTAAAAAGCGATAAAAATGTGGTATGCAGTGAATTTTGAAAACTGACCGATATGTGGTGAGTGCCATTTAAGAGAGGTTATAACGGTACAGTGTTATATAGAGCTAGAAACTGATAATAAAATTGGCTTAATTCAAATAAATTGTTATAAAAAAAAAGCTATAAATATTTAGTGTGACGTGTGGATCCTAGGGATGTTAAATAATCGAACGATATGTGGTTAGCGGCATTCTGCAACACAGTTTGCAATGGTAAAATTATTAAACCCATCTGTGCCAAATTTAAACTACAAAATCTTCATAGTTCTAGGAAGATTTTAAATAGTATAGTTTACTATAATAATACTTTAGGTAATGGTCGACTCACGAGCCACCACCAAACCGGCTTGACCAGCACTACACCGACCAGTTCGATCCTTATGCTTCACTTCGAGTTTAAATTTATCGATAGTTCTTTCCTATAACCTCACATGTAAATAATCACTTCTACAGTTTTAACCAGGATTGTGTTTTTTAGTGTGTTATATTGATGTTTAGTCTTCTTAAATGTAAATAAGTGAAACAGAAGTTAACAAAATGATTTTCATAAAGGATTAAGTGTTTTATCAATTCATGTTTTCTTATTTCCTCTTATCTAATGTGTAAAAGTGTTACAAAACTTAAGAACATTAATTTGTACATGGATTTGGTGTTCTATATATTTTGATTTGTTGTATCAATTTAAGTGATAAAATTTCAGTATAAATATTTTGTGAATGGATTCGTTGTCATCCATAATACTCATTGCCCTAAAGTGACAGATTGTATAATTAATTCAATAAAACATACCGATTTAAAAATAAATGTGAGAAAGTATATCGTAGGTTTCATATTTTTTTATTTCCACTTCCCTTGAGAAAATATAGCAGAAATTAACATCATAACTTTCAACAAGGATTCTGTCTTATATTATATAATTCCTTATACCATGGAGAATGGACAATGTGAAAATAATCACAGATTAAGAGGTGTACTGTTGGTAATAACTATTGGTGTAATTTTATAGATTAATGTATTTTTAAAAAAATTTTAGAAGCCTGATGATGATGCATTTTCTCCGAAACATGTAGCTACAAATGTTAAACAAATAGGAGTTATGTATAATAAATACTTAATGATTCTGCCTTTATATATTTATAAGATGTTATTTACACTTCTCTGACATCAGAAAGTTTATCAGGAATTAACATTACTGGTGGTTTAGCATTATATTAATTCTGATTTAATATAATATTAATTCAAAATTGATTTATTGTCTTATATTTTGATATTTTCTTATTTCTCATTTTAATATTAGAAGGTAAACAGAAGTTAATATTACTTTGAAAAGGGATTTAGAGTTTCTCCGTAAATGAAGGAGAATAACCTTTCCCCTCGAAAAGTAGCGACTAAAACACCGAAATGAATCGGAAGAAGGTTAGAATCGATAAAAGGTATTCTGGGCGCGCGCACGCCTAGGGGTTGGCGGCTGGTAAGCCGACCGTTACGAAAATAATCAATGGGTTAGTGAGCAGCCAAAAACATTGACGTGAATTTAATAAACTGCACAATTCAAAATGAGATACCTGGCGAAGAAACAACATATAAATCCATAGATACAGTTGTCAATGACGATGAATCAGTTAATTATCCAATAGAATTTTTAAATTCATTGGATCTACCAAGAATGCTACCGCATATTTTATCTTTGAAAATTGGTTCCCCAATCATCCTTCTACGAAATATAAATCCACCGCGACTATGCAATGGGACTAGGCTATCAGTAAAAAAATTAATGAATAACATAATTGAGGCAACCATTTTAAATGGAAAACACCAAGGGGAACATGTACTACTACCACGCATTCCCATGATACCAACGGATACTCCATTTGAATTCAAACGTCTAGTTTCCTGTAAGACTAGCCTTTGCAATAACCATTAACAAAGCACAAGGACAATCATTGCAAGTATGTGGATTAAATTTGATAAATCCATGCTTTTTTTTTTTTTTTTGAATGAAAAATAATCTTTATTCTGGGACACCTTGTCCCCTAAGAATAACACAAAAGAACAATAAAAAGGTATTATATTATTTTCTGGCTGCGTACATATCAGGCAGCAACTTATATACAGTGTAAATTATATACTACAAGTCTTTGGGTTTACATAAGAAAAACAAAATAAGTAAATAACAAAATTAAAATAAAATGAAATAAAAAGAAAAAGAAAATAAAAAGAAATATTCTAACACTAAAATATTATTACATAATTTCGGAAGATTGATAATTGAGGAGGTAGATGAATAAATTATGTTTAAAGGAAGTGAGAGAAGGAGCATTGCGGATCGAAATGGGTATGGAATTCCAGAATAAAGCTGCACGATTAATAAAGGATTTTTCAAAGGAAGCAGTTCGATGAGAAGGGATATACAAATCTATAGGCTGAGATCTGGTGTTCAAAAGATGAATGGAAGAACGAAGGGCAAGCATGTCGTAAATGTACGAAGGTTTCTTGGACTTTAAGGATTGGAATAGAAAGGAACCAAGGAAGTATTGTCGCCGAAAACTTGGATAAAGCCACCTCAACTCGGAATACCAGCAAGTGATGTGAGAATGCCTGGGGATCCCAAAAATGAATCTTATAAAGGAGTTCATTAATCTTTTCAACTTCATTTCAAGCTCGCCAGACAGTCCTCCGTATACTAGGCATCCATAATCGAGGTGGGGAAGGATGAGGGAAGATAATTGACGGGTATTGCGAGGGAAAAATTCACGGAATCTTAGGAGCTGCTTGAGGATGGAGATGGTTTTTCGGGTAATGTGGGAAAGATGGTTATTCCAATACAGATGTTGATCAAGTGCTACTCCGAGGTTTTTGACTGAGTTTGTGAACTGAATAGGAACGTTATTGAGATAAAGAAGTGGATAACAGGAAAGGGAATTAAGGGAGGGTTTTGATCCAATTAGCATTGCCTTAGTTTTTTCTGGGTTCAGTCGTAACTTATTCTCTACTGCCCATTGGTGAATGCTATAAATGTCATCTTGAATCTTACGAGTTGCCTCAAAAATCTCACAAGGATGAAAGGATAAGTAGATTTGAAAGTCATCAGCATATAAATGATATTGGGAATTATTAATAGCGCCTGTCATGTCATTAATATAAACGGAAAAGAGAGTTGGTGAAAGAGAAGATCCCTGAGGAACACCTCGCGTTAGAGGCACAGATTTTGAAGGAGGTTGGTTAGGAACAATAACTGTTTGGGAACAGAGAGATAAGAAGGACTGGAACCAGCCAAGAGCACTATTGGAAAGGGAGAGTTTTTGTAATTTAGTCAGAAGAATTTTATGATCCACGGAATCAAACACCTTGGAGAAATTGAAGAGGATTAGGATAGTAATTTTCTGTTGGTCAATTGAAGAATAAATGTCTTGAGTAATTTTTAAAAGAGCGGATTGGGTAGAATAACCTGAACGGAAGCCTGATTGAAGAGGAGTTAGGACATCTTTATTTTCAAGATATGTAGTAAGTTGAGGATGGACTATTCTTTCTAGTGGCTTAGATAGGTTTGATAGGATGGAAATAGGCCTAAAATGGAATGCTGTGGTAGGTGAAGGAACTTTATTCAATGGACGAACTAGAACCTTTTTCCATGCTGTAGGAAAGGAACAGGTTTGTAAGGAGAAGTTATAAATATGTACGAAAGCAGGAAGGATGACAGATAGGAAAACAAAAAATGTTGTATATTTACAAGCACTACTAATCACTTTTTCCAGTTGCCAACAGTCCAATTCATATGGCCATTGGCAAATTTCTAACATGCTTTAATATATTTTTTTTTTTCTTTATAATACAAACCAAAGCTTCTTTTAAAATTCTAAATACTGTCCACCTACTTATTCTTATTCCAACATTCTGGTGTAGAATGTTAGGCAGCCATAGCATACGTAGTCGTTTCTCTAGTTTGAATGGAATGGAAAATTCTCTGTCGATCTTGAGGCTTTTTTTTCTCCTTTTATGTATCTCAAATTTTATTTATAAGCAAAAAATTTAACAAGTGGGTTAAATATAAATAATAATTGTCAAATAAAAATTATAATATAATAGCAATAGCATGTTTCTAGAAAATTAAACATGGATTAACAATTGTAAAACTAGAAATAATGTTAACAATAAAATGTAAAATTTTAATTTAATCTATACTATTATATAAAAGGAAAAGTCATTTTTTGTTTGTTATCACTAACCATGAAAACTACGGAGCCAATCTGTACCAAATTTTAACTACATCATCTTCATAGTTCAAGGAAGGTTTAGGAATAAAAATATTTTCAATTATATCGCCATAAAAAACCGATAAATATGTGGTGCGCAGTGAAGTTTGATAATCCACCAGTAGATGGCAAGCACCATTCAAGAGAGGTTACAAAAGTACGGTGTTATACAGAGCTTTAAATTGATAATAACATTTATTTCTTTTCAATTAAATTATTTTAAAAAAAAGATTTAAATATGTGGTGCAACATGTAGATCCCAGTGAAGTTTGAAAATCGACCGATATGTGGGTAACACCATTCCACAACAGAGTTTATATTGGTAAAACTACTGAACCTATCTGTACCAAATTTTAACTATATCATCTTCATAGTTCTAGGAAGGTTTAGCAACTCATTAATTAAAAATTGGATGTCTACTTATGCTATACAGTAATCTTCAAACACCTAATCAGTGCAATTTTAACCAGGTTAAATAAAAGTTACTGCTATGCGTGAAAATATAATTGAAGAAATAATGCTTAGTTCCATACTTCAATTTAAGATTTTTATCAATAAATATAACTTAAATTATTAGTTTAAATTATTTTTTCTCTTCAGATATAAGAGTGGGTGAAGGCGCGTTGGGGGAGTGCTAGTAAAATATAAAAATATTATAATAAAAGTCTTGTTCGTAAAAAGATGTAATGGCTGATTTAAATCAAATGCATATTTACCTCACCAACGTCATACAAATAAATCTTCCCTGAATCATCTCCAACTGTGACATGTGATCCTGTTGGCGTAAAAGAAACCCTGTTGAGAGCAGGAGCACCTTCTACTACAGTGCTAGCAGATGGAATTTCAGCATCTTGATTTAAATTCCACAGAGCAAGTCGCCCATCACCATCGACTGAAGCAAAAACAGCCGGGTGTACAGGAGACCAGCAGACACCATAAACATAATCACATCCTTCTTCCCAGCTATACACAGGGCGACTTTCCTATAAGCATACAGATGTAATAAATTAAACAAAACCTTTCCATGGGTTGAGAGGAATGAGAACAATTAATATATTCCATAAAATAAATAAAGCAGTGATTTCACACATTTTTTAGCAATTTAGATAAATTGATTTCAATGATAACCAAGTTCCAGAGAACTATGCAGATGATAAATAAAAAGAGTATCAAAGTTAAGAACCTATTTATTTTTTGAAGTCAATTAAAAACTGTAATTATTAATGGTCTGACTAGGGATACACGAAAAATCAATATTTTTCATTTGATAGTCCAATATTTTTATATCCATATCTTTTATTTAAAAAAAAAAATCATTTGTCATATTTATACATACGTTATGATATATCATTTTCTCTATATTATAAAAATACAGCAAATATATGTATTTAAAAGAAAACCTTATGCAATTAGATTAAATAAGGGAAAGTTTTTATATTTACCTCACCAACGTCATACAAATAAATCTTCCCTGAATCATCTCCAACTGTGACATGTGATCCTGTTGGCGTAAAAGAAACCCTGTTGAGAGCAGGAGCACCTTCTACTACAGTGCTAGCAGATGGAATTTCAGCATCTTGATTTAAATTCCACAGAGCAAGTCGCCCATCACCATCGACTGAAGCAAAAACAGCCGGGTGTACAGGAGACCAGCAGACACCATAAACATAATCACATCCTTCTTCCCAGCTATACACAGGGCGACTTTCCTATAAGCATACAGATGTAATAAATTAAACAAAACCTTTCCATGGGTTGAGAGGAATGAGAACAATTAATATATTCCATAAAATAAATAAAGCAGTGATTTCACACATTTTTTAGCAATTTAGATAAATTGATTTCAATGATAACCAAGTTCCAGAGAACTATGCAGATGATAAATAAAAAGAGTATCAAAGTTAAGAACCTATTTATTTTTTGAAGTCAATTAAAAACTGTAATTATTAATGGTCTGACTAGGGATACACGAAAAAATCATATTTTTCATTTGATAGTCCAATATTTTTATATCCATATCTTTTATTTAAAAAAAAAAAATCATTTGTCATATTTATACATACGTTATGATATATCATTTTCTCTATATTATAAAAATACAGCAAATATATGTATTTAAAAGAAAACCTTATGCAATTAGATTAAATAAGGGAAAGTTTTTAATGCAACTTTCCCAATTGCTTGTAGGTTGGCTAGGAAATATGTATATACAAAACACCCCCAGAGGATAAAGCTACCCCTAAAAAATATATTTTGATGAACATATAAACATATGTAATTAACATATATAATATAACATATGTAAATGAACATATAAGAGCATACACTAATAAGACCCAAAATTCCAATTTCGCCACATTTCCAAAATAACCACAAATTTAATAAAGACTCGGGAGTAAAAATATTACATCAAGTAGAAAATAGCCTAAAATTAAATACTTTTGAATCACTAGAAATAATAAAATCGTTTAAAACCGATCCAGATTTTTGTTTAAATGATCAGATTAACATATCCAATAGCCCCATTTTAAATTTGTTTCCCATAGGAACGGAAAAAAAACCCAATGAGTCATAAGGGAAACCCCGTTGTAAATCTAAAACTTAACCTACCTGCCCCCCTTTTACTTCTCACAAATTCAGTGTTTTAGTTACCTAGAAGGTGAGTGCCTATGCTTGATTTCATGTCTTATCTTTTTAAAAAACTTTAGTATATATAATCTATGTAACATAGTACTGATGTGTTGAAAATTTTATTGTATGTTTTAGAACTGAAGATAAATGTTTAGCATTCGAAACTAGTTTTCAAATAAAATAATCTCAATAGAAGTGGCATTTAATTCATCAATCCTAATTAGGAAATATTTTGCTACTGTGCCACTTCAGTGCAGTGCAGCTAACATCTGATGTATTTTCATACATTTGAGAAGACAAAATAAGAAAATATCAATATAACACACTAAAAAATATAATCCAACTTACAACCATAGAAATGGAAGTTTATAGGTGAAGTTATAGCTATTATTAAATGTGAAATGAGAAGTGAAGCATTTTTATCAATCTGCAAGGGTGAGTTAGGTGGAGCAGTAGCTAGATATTGTTATCTAAATTAAAATGATAAATAAACTGGAATATTATTGTAACTTGATAGGAATATTTATAATGAAATTTCATAAAAAAAAAAAAAAATTACAATTTATCAGTATATCGATATTGTTGGTTAGTAATATATTGTATATCGATATTTAGATCCCAAAAAATTGTGGATATTTAATATAGATATTTTTCTTACGATACCCATCCCATAGGTGTGACTTAGTTATTATTTTTAGTTGTTAAGTTGTAAAAGTATAATTAGTATAAAGTGTAAGTAGTATAAAGTATAAGAATAATTAAATTAATAAACATGGAAGTTCTTGCTGTGCAAATCTCAATGTCAAATCACACTAAAGCTCTAGCGGCTTGGCAATAATGCTTTTATATTGAAATACATGACTTCAAGATAACAGAAGCCTATACATACTTATATATATATTTTAGGGTTTATTAGAGCTTTAGATTTTGTGCTTAATGGATATCGAAGGATTCATTTAGAACAAGTCTTATGCTGTTTTTCACTTTGCCTATGGCATGGAAAATGAAGAGCACAGAAGATGGCAGGTAACAGTGTTCTGTGACAATCTGTACTGCCATAAAGTACGAACATGGGTACTTGTAACTGGACTTGATTTAACAGTTCAATGATGGCCACCTTGAGACCTTCTTCTATTCCAATGATGTATGCTCCAATGCTCAATTTTTCAAACCAATGTCATAATGCACGTCTTTGTTTTCAGTTTCAGCAGTCTAATATTATTTTTTAATTGTTTTACTAATTTTACTATTATGGTATTAAATATCTTTTTTAAATTTGACATCAACTAAAGTAAAGCTTTTTAGCATGAAATGTTTAAAAATAAGTATAATAAATATACTTAATCATTGACATCAGAATCATAAATATTCCCCTCCCAGAGTTGCTGGTATAGGCAGCCTGAAGAGAGTTATTTGTCTCCTGTAGCTGTGAACTATGGTTTCCATGGTGCAGCAACAGGCTATACATTGGCTCAATAATTGGCCTCTTTAACCTATGCCAATCTCCAATGGCCTTCTCATCGACTTATGTTCAAAGACTCAGGTTCAAGAAGTGTGACAAATCAGTTCAGGGTGAGCAAGCTGACTTGATATAAATATAGGGTCTACAACTTTGCTCCCGCCGTTTTCCAAAAGATGGCGCTAGTAGCCAGTAGTAGTTCAAATAAATAAATCACAGTTGTTTTCCATCAGTTGTGACATCTATAAACATAACCTTACATCGATATTAGTTAATGTTTGTTTGCGTCATATAGTTACACTTAATTAAATATGTCAACTTATAAACCGAATTCACGTCATTTGCGGGAGATTTTACTTTTTCATTTCAACATGAAAAAATCGGCAGCTGAGGCTCATCGGGTTATTTCAAGTACTTATGGTGATGATACTATTAGTGAAAGAACGTGTCGCGAGTGGTTCCAGCGCTTTAAAAGCGGTGATTTTTTTTTGTTGAAGATTGGCATAGCGGTGGCAGAGAAAAAACTTTTGAAGATGATGAACTGGAGGCTTTACTTAATGAAGACTCGTGTCAAACTCAACAACAGCTCGCAAAATCATTGGGAGTAACTCAGCAAGCAGTATCAAAACGCCTGGAACAGCTGGGGATGATCCAAAAACAAGGACTGGGTACCGTATCAGTTGAAACCAAGAGATGTTGAGCGACGTTTATTTGCTTGTGAACAGCTGCTTGAAAGACAAAAACGAAAAGGATTTCTTCATCGTATTGTTACTGGGGACGAAAAATGGGTGCACTACGACAACCCTAAGCCACACACATCATGGGGATTGCCCGGCCACACTCCTACGGCGACACCTCAACAGAATATTCATGGATCCAAGGTCATGTTGTGTATTTGGTGGGATCAGCTTGGCGTAATTTATTATGAGCTGCTAAAACCTTCTGAAACAATTACTGGTGCACTTTATCGAACGCAATTAATGCGTTTGAGTCGGGCATTAAAAGCAATATGGCCGCAATACGCAGAGAGACACGAAAAAGTAATTTTGCAACACGACAATGCTCGACCTCACGTGGCGAAAGTAGTCAAGACGTACCTCGAAACACTGAAATGGGAAATTCTACCCCACCCGCCATACTCTCCAGATGTTGCTCCATCTGATTACCATTTATTTAGGTCGATGGCACACGGCCTGGCGGGCCAGTGCTTCGATTCTTTTGAAAAAGTGCAAGAATGGATCTATTCTTGGATCTTATCAAAGGATGAAGAATTTTTCCGAAGCGGGATTCGTTTGTTGCCTGAAAGATGGGCCAAAGTAGTGGAAAGTGACGGACAATACTTTGAAACATAAATAAGATACCACTTTTTTTTAATATAATTTCTAAGAATTAAAAAAAAAACGGCGGGAGAAAAGTTGTAGACCCTATATATCTTTTGATTACTAAGCTTTATTACATACTAGAAGACCACATGATTCCCAATTACGATACACAGGGTAGGATCTCATCATTCATAAATCCGGCTGGTGGGAATAGCCTGGGCTTATTCACCTGTGGGTGGGGGAGGTAGGAGCTAATTTCCTGAGGATACATGATCTTCCTTGGAGAGTGGTCATCTGTTCAAGAGATAACTTGACTCAGCTGGACCATTCTTGCCTCCTTTATGTGTAAGAGCATATACATATAAAACAGTCTACTCTTGACCAGGAGTTAATTTCACTGATTTACACAGCAACAACTAATTAATTCATCACAACTTTTATAAATAGAAATTTTACAATAGAAATAAAAAAAAAGAAAAACAAACCTTCATGTTCCACAATTTGACAGACCAGTCAAATGATGAGGTCAAGAAAAGATGCGAGTAATCTACAGGACCTTGCACTTTATGAGTATTAATATCTGTCACTGGAGCTTGATGTCCTAAATAAGGGTCCGTCACACCAGCTTTTGTTCCATGTCTACATGCTTCAAAATAATAAATACAAATTTTAATTCATGAATAAGTTTAACTAGAACAATATAATCTAAGGTCGTTCAAAAAGCGTTATTATTTTTAGGGAGGAAGGTAAATAAAAATAAATTAATACACTTAAAACCGTGAGGCTACCTCTGTAAAACTTAATTATTTTTCGAACTTCCTCCTAAATAACAATATCTGGCCGGACCAAACAAGCTTTGTCTAATTTTGCAAATCAAATTGGCATCTTTCCCAAACACAGAATATATTTTTCCAGCAGGTTAAGTATATTTTAAATTTGTATTCATAGAGTAAAATTGTCAAAAATGAGTTTCCACAGGAATCATTTCATCTAGAGCAGTTTCCCATTCCCAACCTTTTGTGGCCCATGGCCCCTCCTCTGGAGGCTGACTAACACCCATCGCTCTCTTTACATTTTTATTGTGTGCCTCATTTTAATTTGAAGTAAAGTATAGATAATAAAGCAGTTTTGTTATTTTAAACAATTTTATTAAGATATATACGAACAACCAAAGAAGTTTCATTCACTCACTCTTAAATAAAATATAAAACAAATTAAAATTACATTTTTACAGATTTTATTAAGAAAATAAAAGTGTAATCATTTATAATCACAACAGCAGTACATGTAAAACAGGAGTACTTGATCTTATTTTTAAACTGGAATCTGGAAAAGCTAAGAGAGTTGAAAATGAAATCGTCGGCTGAACCAGTGACTCGGTGACCTGGGCTACCCGGCAACTTCTACTGTAAAGCAAATTTTGATTTTTCCCTCTTTCAATACTCATTGCCTTCCAAATCGCCCCCGATCAAGAGCATTGGAATGCTTGATTGAAGGAGACTGCATTAAAATTGATTTCTCTTTTCACTAAGTGTAAAGATTTGTATATACATAGTTAAAAACTGTTTTGAATTTTATCAAATAATTAAAGTGCCAAAATTAGAATACTCGTGAACAATCAATGAAACAAAGTAATGAGATAAACCAAATTTTGAATACTTCAAAACTTTATAACATTTATATTTAAAAATGTCAGTTTATTTTAAACTTCAAAGTGAAATAATTTCATGTTTGCTCTATTCTTGAGCTAACCTTACCTTCAGACCATTTTATTGTAGTATTAAAAAAACAACTATCGACTAGAACTAAAACTAACAATAGTGTTTGTGCTAAAAGAATAAAAATAAATCTGTATGAAAATACCTGAATATACTGTTCCTTCCTCGCTGCCAAACACAAAGTTATTAACATCATTATGAGGGAAGTCCAAGGATGTAACGGCTATAGCTTTGCTTTGTCTTTGCTGTAATTCCAATGTTTCTTGTGGCTGAGAAAGCATATCCAAAGACCAGGAGCATAGTCGACCATCAGTTGATATACTTATCAGATTATGAGCATTCTGAGTTCCTACTACTCTCATACAATAAACTGGATGCTATAATAGGAATAAATATATCATAAAATCATAAAAGAAAGTTAAAAAACTTAAAATAAACTGCTTATCAAGTTGAAAATATTTATAATTAGAGGCAAAATATAGTGACTTCTTTTCAAACCCCAATAAAAAAGAGATATTGTTTATACGAGGGTGGTTTGAAAAGTTCTCGGAATCACCGCTAGATGTCAGTGCTAGAGCAACGAGGCTCCCGCGCAATTATCACACATCCTTTGTGAGTGAACACGTGGCGTGAGTGGAAGTGACAACTCTTTGTTGTTGTTTTTTGCGTAGTGATTTGTGACAATGGAAAAAACTGAGATTCGAGCAGTGATTAAGCACTCTGTAAAGGTATGAAAGCAAAGGAAATTCATGCCGTCTTTCAGAACACACTGGAGAACTCTGCTCCATCATATTTAACTGTTGCCAAGTGGACCAGCGAGCTTAAATTTGGTCGGAAGAGCTTAGATGATGATCCGCATCATTGGCAGTGGACGGCCAAAAAGTGCATAAAAAGGTCATGGAGGATCGTCAACTGAAAATGCGAGACCATTGGCTCTTGACATTGGACCATAAACTGAGGTACGAATTGTTGCCACATCCACCTTATTCATCTGATTTGGCACCATCAGACTTTCATCTCTTCCCCAAGCTGAAAATTTTCTTCGGTGGACAGCGATTTCATACAACGGAAGAACTGACAGCCGAATAGGAGAGGTATTTTGCAGACCTGGAGGAATCTCATTTTCGAGATGGGATCAAGTCATTGGAACATCGCTGGACTAAATGCATTAGTCTACAGGGAGACTATGTTGAAAAATTAAAGCAGTTCCACCGAGGTAAGACACTTTTTTCTAGTACATTCTGAGAACTTTTCAAACCAACCTCGAAACCTCATACAATGATAGGCCAGTAAACAAATAGCAAATTTTCTGAACTTGTTTCATGAACTTAATCTGAACTCATGATTTGTGAAGATGTGTTAACTTTACCATAATACTAATAAAATTTATAAAAATAGTTAATAGTAATGATGAAATAGAGGTTTAGTTTCATAACATTGATGTAAATTATGAAAAATCAGATTAGAACAACATTAGAGAAATAGTAATGCTTTTGACATAAGTCATGCAGTTAAATAAATGAAAAAAAGTCTTCCTATACTTTTACGTAATAATTAATAATAATTTAGTATAGGATTAGCTTTAAAATACAAAGATCATAACAACTTAAGGTATAATAGAATAAAGGGAATGGAGACCTCATGGGTCCAAGCATATGCCATCATCTTTGTTCTAATCAGACAAGAAGAAGCCACACATATCATTTTATCATAGAGTAATCCAATACACAATCGAGATGATTGAAGAAATTGAAATATTATGGATAACAATGAAGAAGACATTTTCACAATTACTCACTCTCAACAGGGAAGCAGAGGGGAGAAGGAGAGGTAGGCCCCGCATCAGGTGGAGAGATGTTGTGGCTGAAAGTATGGCTGGCCGAGGATTAACGGAAGAAGAAGCCATGGATAGAGAGGAATGGAGAAACCGACTGAGGGAGGAGTTTGGTTGAAGGAAACTTCAAAAGCGAAACAAAATCCTTTCAAAAAACAAGACTCTCAACACAATTATGTTGGTTGAAATAAGTATGTATTATTGTGAAATATGTCAGTCTACCAAAATTTTTTAAAGAATGTCATTGAATTTTTCAACCCTAGCCAGCCAGGGAGAGGGTCATAATTAACATAAAAATTTCCAGAACAAAAGCTAGCAAACCAATTTGGACACTGCTGTTCGCTTAGGCATCCATCAATATTATCTTTGATGAGCCTTCTGCAGTAAAACATGGGGGGGGGGGGCTCGAAGGCTGAGTGAGTTGGGGCGAGGGTCTCAGCGAGCTCTGAAGGTCAAGGGTTTGAATCCCACCTGGGCGGGTTAAAATTTATTTCATGGTGAACCCAAGAATAAATCTTGACCTTCCTACCCTGGCTAGAACAGGTAGGTGACCTGTAGGATACCTTTCCTTCCTGCCCTCATTGGAGTACATAAGGACGTTAAGCCCAAATAAACAAACAAACAGTAAAGTATGACAACAAGTGACATTCTGGAATCTCCATTTTCAAAGCACAATAAATTTTTACTAAGTAAATCAATATATGGATAACTTTCTTGACTGTTACTATTAAATGTTTAGTAAGGGTATTGAGGTTCAGTTAATAAATAAAAACAACTATTTTGGCAACGTTTCGAGACTATATTGTTTTCATATGTTACAATAAAACTATGTAAGTTATACAAGTTAATTAAAAACATAAAGTTAGCTACAATATTCTAATAGAAACAGAATGGTAGAAAAAACCAATACATTCAGGAAGATATTTACATTATACTAGTCAATGACCCAAAAGTTATAAAATTAACACCGCAAAAAATTTAATAAATCATGCTATAAAGTTATCCACAGAAAATAAAGTAGTAGACCTTCTTTTAACAAATGGATATCCACATAGACTCATTAGTAATTTACTAAAACAAACAAATACTAAACAGAAACAACATGAAAATAACAATAAAAGATAATACACAATTCCATATATACAAAAACTATCAGAAATACTAAGAAAAAAACTCACAAATAACCAAACTGACTACACTGTCACATTCAAAAATACCTCCACCATTGATAAATTACCAGGTATGCAAGTTTAAAATGTCGTTTATTTCTTAAAATATATACACAGTAATTTAAAAAAAAGTATAATATATTTTATTCAAAGTACTGACCCTCGCTTTCTACACATTTTGTCCATCTCTCGGGCAATATATGGATACCATTCCAAAAGAATGCTTCATCTTTATTTGAAATCCATTCATCGAGCCATTTTCGTACGTTTTCGAAATTGTTGAAGTGTTGCTCCGCCAATGAGTGTCCCATCGATGAGAAGAGGTGATAATCAGAAGGCACCAGGTCAGGTGAATACGGCGGGTGGGGTAGGAGTTCCAAACCAAGCGAAGAAATCGTTTCCTTAGTCAATCTGGCTGAATGTGCAGGAGCGTTATCATGCTGAAGAATGACTTTGGCGTGCCTGTGAGCCCATTCTGGGCGTTTTTCGATCAATGCGTGACTCAAATTGATCATTTGTTGTCGGTAGCGCTCGGTATTGACTGTTTAGCCGGGTTTGAGAAGCTCGTAGTAGACTACTCCCTTCTGATCCCACCACACACACAGCATTGTCTTCTTCCCAAAATTCTGAAAATAAATCCATTTTTCATCGCCAGTTACAACTCGATGCAAAAAACCCTTTCTTTCGTGGCGTAAAAGCAGCATTTCGCACACAGTTTTTCGTTTTTCCCTCTGTCGTTCGTCCAATTCATGTGGAACCCATTTTCCAACCTTTTGAATCTTTCCCATAGCTCTCAGGCGATCGGAAATGGCTTGCCTAGTGACATTCAACTGTTCTGCCATCATTTGTTGGGTTTGGGTATTGTCTTCGTCTAATAAAGATTGCAATTCGAAGTCCTCAAACTTTTTTGGTTGATTTTCTCGTTTTTGATCAGTAACATCAAAATAACCACGTTTGAAACTTTGAAACCAACGTTCACATGTCCTGACGGTAGGAGCTACATCGCCATAAGTCTCAACAAGAATTCGATGACATTCAGATGCCTTTTTCTTTTGATTAAATAAGAAAATCATGACATGCCGCAAATGCTCTTTATTTGGCTTAAAATTAGACATTTTTAACACCAAAGAAAGGTATGATACGTCCACGTAAACGACTTAAAAACAACTGACTTTTGTAAACAAATGACTAACAAACAAAATAGCGTTTAGAGATAAGCAAATCCTTCAATAGGCTAAGAGCGCATTCTATTGGAATTAAAACGACATTTTAAACTTGCATACCTGGTATTCACCAAAACCAAAGATATAGATAAGTTAGAATTACAGTCTAATACTGTTAATGAAATAACATGTGAAGATAGCTGTGGCAAGTCTTATTTCGGTACATCGGAACAATATCTTAAACGACCAGTGTATCAACATAAATACATTTGCACGTCTATAAATAAAAACCCGAATAAACCTGACCAAACAACTCTCACCACAGATTACAGGCAAACAAAACATTCTTTTAAATATAATTCCCCCAAAATTATTCACTTTGAGCAAAATAATTTTAAAGAAATGATTAACATAGAAAAATTTAAAAATCGTGCAATAAACAAAAAATGAGACGTTCTAAATCTCAACACCTGTTATTCCAATTTAATACACATCATACAAATCATTTATCCATGTATAAGTATATTACACCTAAATACGGAAATCCTTTTTATATTTGCATCCTTGGGAAATCCCCCATAAATATTGTAACTGTTTTTCAAAAATTCCCCAGGTCAGTTGTGTACTAAAATTGTTAGAATTTAGTTAGTCGATACCATATACACCAGTAACATTATAAGTAGTTTCATACTCCTCTATATTCTGTAATTATATATATTCTTATTATTCTAATACATGTTGTAATATAATTATATTGTAGCCAACTTTGTGTTTTGAAATAACTTGTATAACTT